>CM056050.1:359765862-360408595 GCA_029574335.1 Rana kukunoris | reverse complement strand
AATTGCTATAGTATATATATATATTTATTTGCTATTTTTTTTCCCCATGAAAATGGAGCTACCTTTTAAGTAAAAAAAATAAAAAAAAGTTAATGCAGTTACAACACAATTATTGTTGGTGCATAAGAGACGATAATTCCTGAAGAAGAAAGTTCAAATATGCCCATTTCAAAGCACTTTGGGTAATTTCCGTGCCCACAATCTACTGGTTGTCAGAAGTACATGATTATCTTCTCTTATGCACCAACAATAATTGTGTTGTACCCGCATTATCCTTTTTAATCTTTGTATAGTCATCATTTTATATATATAATAGACATGTGCAGACTGGAATATTTTGTTTCGTTTTGAATTTTTTTTTATTTATTTACTCACGAAAATCGTTTTGATATATTTCGTTTTTCGTTGGGAAATAGCTTTCGTCCGAAAATCCAATAATACTTGGTTTCTGTCGAATGGTTAAAAGAATATTCAACGGAACGTTGAATCTTTTTGGTTGCTGTCGAATGGTCAAAAGAATATTCGACTGCACGTCGAATCTTTATGAATCGTACATTTTGGTTCGAATATTCTGCCTACAAGAATTCTAATGTTGTATGACTAGTAATAATGCCGAATCTATTCTATATATTGTCGAATCTATTCTCTATAATGTCGAATCTATTTTCTCATAAATCAAAATCTATTCTCTATAATTTCGAATCTATTATTTCTATAGTGTTGAATATTTTCCCTATAATGTCGAATCTCTCTATACAACACTATCGAATTTTTTGCCGTAAAAGAAAAGAAATAAAGCATTTTCTTTATAAAGCTTTTGTATTTTTTTACGGATCTTCTTTGATTTCGTCTCTCTTTCGTTAATCGCCATTATCGTTTTAAAAGGATGAAAAAATAAAAAGCAGAATAAAAAAAACAGATTTTCGGACGAAAATGCATTCTAACGAAAACTAATGCACATGTCTAATATATAATAATAAAGCTTATTGTAACTTTATACATGTAGTTGTTTATGCCCTTCAAAGTCCCATTAAGAGGTTGTGGTGTTCACTGTTCACAGCAAAAAGGAGGTAGCTCAATTTTTTCCACATTTTTTGAATATATATCCTATCTTGCTCAGAAAAATCCAATCTTTCAGTTGGTGCAATGGGAGGCAGCGCTGGGCATTAGTTTCCATGTTCTACTTAGCTGCCTGTCTAGAATGTTGGTTGGAAGAATATGGTAGCTTCAAAATGTAAACATGTGCCCTGCTCTATAGACAAGGGGCCAGATTCACAGAGCGATTACGCGTGCGCAACTGCTGTTGCGCGTGCGTAAGTCTAAATGTGCGCGTGCGTATAGTTGGACGCGATTCACAAAACAATATACGCCAGAAATCTACGTTTTTTGGTCCGGCGTAATTGAGTTAGACATTCGCTTCCCTTCGCACGCAAAACTGCGCCTAGACACACACCATTGATTTGCTAGTCAATTATGCTAATGAGGGAGTTACGGGGATCCACAAAAAAACGCAGTTGCTTGCTGCGCAGGCTACGCGATGTGCGCAAACTGCAAAATGTCCTGTCTAAAGTTAGAGCACATAAAAGCTGATCTAACTTTTGAAAAAAAGTCTAATTGTCAGATAAAGCAACACCGTTATTGAGGAGCAGACCACACACACGTGTGTTGCACTACATATTGACTGCCAACATGCTAGGGGCATCGTCGTCTCATAGCTGCATAGTGAATATAGATGACCAAAGAAGGAGGAGGGCACAGAGAGATGGCACGGGAGGATGGCACGGGAGAGGGTATACCGCACCCGCATACACCTGTTTTGGCATGAATGATT
Organism: Rana kukunoris; assembly: GCA_029574335.1. Lineage (NCBI taxonomy): Eukaryota > Metazoa > Chordata > Amphibia > Anura > Ranidae > Rana > Rana kukunoris. Next base: position 360,406,764 of record CM056050.1, on the reverse strand, counting down.
CAGAGGTCTTTCGCATCTTCAGATTCCCCTCATGCCATCCTGGAATTAACCACAACCTTGCAGGGAGGACATCACCAGCCCAACACAACGCTCACATGCAGTGCAGCCACTGGTCAAGGTCCTGGCAACACTCCATGTCCTTGCCAGTGGCTCTTTTCAGCGTACAAGTGAGAGTGGTGGCTGGGATGTCACAATCTCCATGAGCAGATGTGTGCCACCAGGTTGTCCTGCAATCCTCACACGCTTGGCCAACCAAATCATCAAACCCACCACTGAGGAGCTTCGAATCAAGGCAATGGCAGATTTCTACCGAATTGCCAGATTCCACGCACCATCGGGGCCATAGATTGCACACATGTGGCACTCCAGCCCCCCCATGAGACCGAGCACATGTACCGCAATCGGAGAATTGGCACTCCTCAAATCAACGTACAGGTGATAGTTGATGCCCAAGGCCTCATATGGCACGTCCGTGCCAAACACCCAGGGTCCAGCCATGACAGCTACATCTACAATCAAAGCCACATCCGAACAGAATTCGAACAGAACGTGTATGGGAACACCTGGCTGGTTGGTGAGTGACAAGGGAGTCAGGCATGACTATCCCCTCCCGTGATCACAACAGAAGTTGCACATGCATGACTAACATTCTCCTGTCTTTTCCTTTACAGGTGACACTCTGCATATGCACTGGGACCCCATCTCATGACTCCTATCCGGAACCCCAAACCCCAGGAGAGGAACGATACAATGAAGCACACATCAAAACCCGTGCAGTGGTGGAGCGCACCCTTTGGCCTCCTGAAGTCACGTTTCCGATGCCTGGATAAGTCTGGGGGTACACTGTGTATTCCCCAAACTTCGTGTGCCATATCATCGCTGCCATGTTGCATGCTACACAATCTCGCAGTGAGGAAGGGCCTGCAGGTTGAGCTACGTGATGATCTGACCCCCCAACCAGAAAATCAACCCTAACCGAGGATACCCCGTCTTCTGAGGGAAGAGCAGTCAGGAGGCAGCTCATATTGGGCATCTTTGCACGTTAAACACACACATTAATCATGGCACAATGAGAATGCATGCATGCACACCACTATGGTCCCTAGCACACACACCCCACCCATCCTCATCAAATTGGGATTGGCACCAGTCCACATGCAAGACTGGTGAGGGCAGTAACGCCACACGTCAAGGCTCCAATTATGTCACTGTACATTCATACACCATTCACACGGACCTGGGAATCACTTCTCCCTGGTCCTGGGGAACCCTTCTCCACACAAATTTGAGGGTGACACCCCATTTTCCAGCAGGAATGTCACACCCCACACATTCAAAATCATCATTCACAACCCAAAATATGCCAAAAAAGTCAAACAAACAAAAATGCATTGAAAAAAAAAAATGCTTAGAAAAACAAAAAAAAAAGAAAGCAAAAAATAAAAAAAAAACAACTTTCAAAACAAACAAAAGGGGGAAAAAAAAATTATTGCCCTCTGCCTGAGCCAGCGCTGGGGCGCCCCCGGCCACGGCCCCGGACCCTCAGGGGAGACGCATGGGGGGAGGGGAAAAGCCGGGGAAGGAGGAGCAGCCCCTGAGATCTGCCCACCTGGGCGGCCTGCCCTCCAAGGCCACGGCTATTCTGTCCAGGGCAGCACCAAGTGTTGCCGTGTTGCCCTGGATAGCCTGGTAAGGGCCCTCACATCCTGCCCAACGCCTGCTGCTGTAGTTTGCAGGTCATTTAGGCAGGTTTGTGGAGGCCCGGGAGTGGGAGTCCAGGTTACCCAGGCTATCATTAATGGAGGACAGGCTCTGATCCACCGCCCCATAGTCTGGCAGAGCTGTCTCAGAAGGCGGTCTGGGTGGCCAGGTTCCTTCTCAGACAGGCGGGCATGAGATTGGGCGCCCCCCTGGTGCTTGGGGATGACCTCCTGGCTCTTGCTGATGGTTGTGGCCGGGAGAAGGGGAGGCCCTTGTGAGGGGAGCCATGTTGGGGGAGGAGGGGGGGGGCTGACCCTTAGGGAGGGCAGGCTTCTTGCAGCCAGAGGGGAAGAGTCCCGCAGAAACCAAAGGGCCAGTGCCTTCCATGGACTCCTCCTCCTCATGATTCTGCTCCTCCTCATGATCGTCCCTCCGCATGATCCTCCCCCTCCTCTTGTTCCTCCTCACTGCGGACTCTGGCCTTGTTGGGGGGGCCTCATTAGGCTGCTGTCCTGGGGTTGGAGCGGTCAGTCCAGATGGCCCTGCACCCTCCTGCACAGCTGTGGATGACACAAAACATTCACAGGTTGGAGGATCCACACACTTGCCACATATTCCCTTTCACCCCCTCCCCCACACATGCTACACACCTGAGAGAAATAAAAACCTTACCTGGCACCGCGGGGACCGGACTTGTGTCAAAGCCTGGCAGGCCCTCCACTTCATGCCGGTGAAAGGTCAGGGCCACCACCACGCTCCGTCTCTGAAAATCTAACCCGGCATGGTGGGCCCCCTCCTGTGCCCCTGGCATGGGCATTTATTGCGGCCAGTTTTTTTTTCACCTCACGCCGGAGGTCATTTATTTTCTTTTCTATCCCAGAGCGGGTCCGTGTCTCCCCCTCCCCCCGATGAATTGACCTGCTCCGTGATTATATCCAATATCTCCCTCCTCCTGGCCGGGGTGGTGGTGGCACTCTGCGGGCCGTGGAGAAAACGCCCATAGTCGGTAATGGCCCGGGCAAGAATTCTTTTTTCCCCCCACAGTAAAATTGAGCTTTCTTTTTCTCTCATCTCATACTTCCAAACAAACTCACTAGCAGTCACCAAAAATCTGTCACAAATACAAGCACAACCAATCAGACAAGAACACACACAAAGAGAAAAAGAACAGCCAAAAATCACACTAGCACTCAGCAAGAAAACACACACAAAAAAATCAGATGAAAAAAAAAAGCAAGAAAACAAACGCTCAGAAATATATCAATCAAACAAACAGTCTCAAACACTTATCAAAATACACTTTCACAAAACTACCAACAAGCACAAGATCACACAGAACACTAATCTCACAACTACAAAACACACTCTAACGAACAACAGAGCAAAAGCACTTGATTCAATGGGAAGGGACACAAAGGGATGTACTTTTGCAATGGAAGGGCGTTTGTGTGTGTCTATTTATGCTGTCTGCGTAGTTCACAACATTGCCCTAGTCCATTTCCAATTTCAATGATTGCGCCGCTCCCGAGTTGTGAGCATGCGCACAACGGAGCTGACATGGTTTCCTTCACGCGCGCATGCGCGAGTCGGCCGGCCCTTCATTTGCATGGGTCACGGCTCATTTCAATGTAACACGCCCACCCACGTCCCTCCCAATTTGTATTACTCCTCCTTACGCCTACGGAAAAAACCTTACGTTTGCGCAAGCTCTTGCGTAAAAGCTACGTGAATCGCCGGATTACGCGGCTAGATTGCGCAAGTCTAACGGAAAAGTGGTGCGCTACGCCGGAATGATAATGCGCCGATCTACGTGAATCTGCCCCAAGGTATTTTTGTATTCCAACAGTGCTGAATCATGTGTTATGGCGAATTCACACCTGACTGTCTGGACAGGATTTGACACACAGACTGCCTGCATCCAGTCAATTTCATGTGCCGATAATGCACATGTAATTGCTGCATGAATGATTACATGTGAGTAGCTGCGATTAGCTGAGGGAGTCAGTAGTCTCCCAGTGCCGTCAATGGGAATGCCTCCCTCACTAATCTTGGGAAATCCCCCTAAGGTTTTCCATAGCAGGTTTGGACTGCGGGTGCATTTTCAAGTGCAAATGCACTCTTAATTCACACACAAGTGGATAAAATCCTTTGAACTCAAGTTCAGACTTTTAAGGATGCATAGTACCAATAGTAGGGGAAACAAGATATTGAATTGTAATATAAATGATACCATTAAAGGGGTTGTAAAGGAAAATAAAAATGTTCATAAGCATCCTTTACCTGCAGACATTCCAATTTTCACTTCCCCATTGTTCGTTTTTTTGCTCAGAAGTTGCTCTATTTTTTCTCTGTTCTGTTCACTTCCTGCTTGTCTGATTTTACTGACCACCGTGAAGGGAGACTTTACTGCGGTGGTCAGTAACGTGCTCGCCCCCTCCTGGGAACTACATCTGCGTGGCAGGACACTCTCTACGTGTTAGAGACTTCAAGAAGGTGTGAATTACTGGGCATGGCAATTCATACTGGGAAATGTAATTCTTACATGAACAAGTGATGCAAACCAGGAAGTAAATGAGAGAACAGAAACTAGAACGCCGGAGGTGATCTAGATGAAGGAATTTAATAGGTATTTATTCGTTTGTTAACAGAATCATTACACTATTCTGTCTGTCTACCTTGCAGACATAAATTTTAGGCAAAAAAAATATTTTCCTTTACAACTCCTTTAAGTAAATATATTGCCTTAACTCCTCTTTCCATAAAAGGCTTTGGACACTCTCATAAGTCCCATAAACAAAAATAATTTGAGCCTAAAAAGGTTTCCGGGAATGGTCAAGACGTGTCCACGAGGATAGAGTCAGACATTTGTAGTTTATCAATATGAGATACCAGATGGCAAGCAAGACGTTCATCTCTAAAGAACACTGCACCACTGGAAGTTTATCAAAGTCAGAAGGTTGAGAACCGTGCTACTGTGGTTTGTCACAAGGACAGCCAATGACCATATACTTTGGCTAATTTAGGAACACATCTGTAATGCCAAAGAGGAATTAAAAGGTTAATCACTAGGGACTATGGCAAACCTATATGTCCTCCAAATAACAGTCTTTAATACAGTAGTGTGCTCATTCAAAACACCAATCCTGCAGCCACACTGCAGGGGGTAATTTTTAATCAGTTTTATCAGTTCATTCAATTTCAATTCAACCAGGCAGGCACATATAGTTGTTAGCGGATCTAAAGTAGATCGCTCAATCAAATTGTAACATGTGGTGAGCCTAAGGCCCCTTTCACAGTGAGGAGTTTTTCAGGCGGTACAGCACTAAAAATAGCGCTGCTATACCGCCTGAAAAACTCCTGCCAAGCTGAGGCGATGCGCTGGTAGGAGAAAAAAAAATCTCCTGTCAGCAGCATCTTTGGAGCGGTGAGAGGAGCGGCGTGTATACCGCTCCTTTACCGCTCCTTCCCATTGAAAACAATGGGAAACCGCGGCAATACCGCCCGCAATGCGCCTCTCGCGGCCCTTTCACGGCCTAAGGAAAAAATGTGGGCGGTATTAACCCTTTCACGGCCCTTTCACAGCCTAAGGAAAAAATCTCCCAAAGGCTAATAACCACCAGCATAGGTATTTTAAGGGTAAACAACAAGTTCATATAAAAATGCTCTCCTTTACTAACAGTATCCCAGCATTTCCAAATTTTGAAGACGTAGCATTGTATTTTGCTAAAAATGGGTGTCACAAAAACAAACAAAAATGTAATATATTTCAGCTTACCAAACGTTAGAATTGTGGTGGCTGCATTTTTTTTTTCTTTTTTTTGGAGGCTTTCTAAAGTAGTTATAAACCCACTTTGAAAAAAATAAAATTACTGACCCCTGCAAGACAAAGGCATACTAGCTCAATATGCCATACTCACCTGAGATCGAAGCCCTCGCTGCAGTGCATGTACACAGCACCGGCCGGTGACATCACTCCCAGGGGTTACTTCTAGGTATTGCGGCTCCGGCGATGTGATTTACCGAAGCCACGATGACATCACTACCGCGTGTTACATTGCACGCGGGAGCCGCTGGTAACAGCAAACTCAGCTACGTTCCATTGCTTCATTGGCACATGAAAATACAGGGGAAATCTGCTAAACTGTTCAGGTTTAGCAGATATCCAGGGTAGCTACAGGTAAGCCTTATTATAGTCTTACCTGTAGCAAAAAGTGTGTTGTAAGGGTTTACAAACACTTTAAAGTGAAGGAGCCAAGAGCACCAGAGGGGAATCCCAGCAGAGAAGGTGCAGGTAAGTATAAGATCTTATTTAGGAAAAACATTTTTTAACTTTACAACCACTTGAGTTATGTATGTGTGTTACTGGCAATTGCATTTTGATAGTTGGACCCATAATGGCTTAGGCTGCATTCACACCTAGACGACAAGTAACGCCGCGTACGCGGCTTACTTTGCCGCGATTCGATTCACTTTTTTTTTTTTTTTAAACAAATTCTTTTCATTGCTGTCTATGGCCGAACGCCAATGCCAGGCGTACGGCGTTTCAGAGATGGGAACCATCTCTATAGACAGCAATGGAAATTCGCCCCTCCAGCGGCACGGGCGTCGGGCGTTTTGTCGCCAAGGTGTGAATAGAGCCTTAATGTGTTTTCATTTAGGGCCCTTTCACACTGATGTTTTTGCTGTGTATTTACCTTGCTAAAAACGAAAGAAAAATGCAACAAAATGATTCCCTTTAAATCCTATGGGACTCTTCACACTACTGTGCTGCAGGTGTGGTGCGTTTTAAAAAGTCCTGCATGCTGTATCTTTGGTGTGCTTTTCAAAACCACAAAAAATGATGCTCTCCATTAAATAGAAATACATAAAAAAAAGCATAAAATTGCAATGCGGTTTCAGCTTTGGTGTAGTTTTTGAGTCATATGTCCATGTTTCACAGGTGCATGCCAACCAGAAAACAGACTAGGAATACATTAAAGATGAATGTGTAAATGGGAAAAGGCCCTTGGTGAGGAGATCTCCCTGGAACATTGGCATGGGATCTGGACACAGGCACCAAAAAGTTAGATTTGCACGCTACTGTATATAAAGAAAATACCTATAAAATCTTGTGCTTCTGGTACATGACCCTGGACGTCCTTCACGCCATTTACCCCTCTAGTTTGGACCGCTGCTGGAGTTGCCTTGGGGCTAAGGGTACCCTCCTCCATATTTACTGGAGCTGCCTGCTGATAGTCTCTTTCTGGAACTCGGTCCGGCAGTTGCTGGAGCGACTTCTAGACAGACAGATTACCTCCACCCCAAAATATTTCCTCCTGGGTCTTTCATCGCTAAAGCTCCCATCCTTGCATAAGAAACTGGCCCGACACTTCCTTACGGCAGCGAGATTCTTAGTGGCGTTGCATTGGAAATGCCGCTCTCCCCCTCCCCCTGAGGCCCTATATGCCAGGAACAAGGACTAGGAGACTATGGAGAAAATAACTGCCAGATTGCGAGACCAGTTGGAGGCACATGACACTGTCTGGGAGCTGTGGCACCGCCGGGAGGACCCACCCTGAGACGGTACATAGGCCAACTTAACTACTTGCTGACGGCCCGCTGTCATATTACTGCGGGACGGTGGCACTGCTGGGCGAGAGCTAGTAGCTATACGTCCGCAATAAAGCGGCTGCTAGGGGGCGCGCGTCCCCGCTCGCCCCCGAGTCCCGCGCGCATGCCCGGCGGGTACGATCGACACCGGGCACGCGCGCTCGTTCGTTACAGAGCGGGGACCGGGAGCTTTGTGTGTAAACACAAAGCTCTCAGTCCTGTCAGTGGGGTAAACGCTGATCTCCTATTCATACAATGTATGAACAGAAGATCAGTGATTTCCTCTAGTGAGGCCACCCCCCATACAGTTAGAACACACCCAGGAACACACTTAACCCCTTCCCTGCCCCCTAGTGTTAACCCCTTCACTGCCAATGGCATTTTTATAGTAATACAATGCATTTTTATAGCATTGATCACTATAAAAATGCCAATGGCCCCAAAAATTTGTCAAAAGTGTCCGAAGTGCCCGCCATAATGTCGCAGTACTGAAAAAAATACTGATCGCCGCCATTACTAGTAAAAATAAAATATAATTAATAATAATAAAACGACGCCCTATTTTATAAACGCTATAACTTTTACGCAAACCAATCAATAAACGCTTATTGTGATTTTTTTTTTACGAAAAATATGTAGAAGAATACGTATCGGCCTAAGCTGAGGAAAATTTTTTTTTATATATATTTTTGGGGGATATTTATTACAGCAAAAAGTAAAAAATATTGAATTTTTTTCAAAATTGTCGCTCTATTTTTGTTTATAGCGCAACAAATAAAAACCGCAGAGATGATCAAATACCACCAAAAGAGAGCTCTATTGTGGGAAAAAAAGGATGCCAATTTTGTTTGGGAGCCACGTCACACGACCGCGCAATTGTCAGTTAAAGCGACGCAGTGCAGAATCACAAAAAGTGCTCTGGTCATTGCAATATGGTCCGGGGCTAAAGTGGTTAAAGACACTTTCCTTCTGCTTTGCCCTTCTACTTTCCTCTTCCCTCCTTTACTCTGGAGCCCACTAGTGACTCCGGCTGACATACTAATCAGATGTTAGGCTTATTGATCATTCTAGCCACAACATACAGGTAGTCTTTATGGACGAGGGCAAGTTTGCACTCCGCCATATTGGCGCAACCGTATCCGATAGATAAGCTGATATAGCGGATTACAGTGAGGGAAGATATTGAACACTTCCTGTTTTAATGTTAATGTGCCTTCTTTCTATATTATCTTTGTTTGCTTCCTGTTTTGGATGACTGTAAGTTATAAATGCACAAACCTTTGATCAATAAAAATTGTTATTGGAAAAAAAAAATGAATATGTGTTTTTAACACTTTTTTGTGTTCAAAATTTTTATTGAGAATAAAGAACACAGAGTACAAACAGCAGACAATTTTGGTTGGAACAATAAAGGAAATACAATGATGTATCATGGATAAAGTGGATACAATTATAGCAACAGGATCAGCTAGGCATAGATAATCTATAATCTAACGGTGCAAAATAAAATGAAATGTCACAGCGGAAACATCTAAAAACGTCACAACATAAGGCTATAGACGTAAAATAACAAAAGATGAGGCTCCAATCCAAGAGTGTGGTCAAACAAAAACATATACTCTGTATGTTCAGGAAATATATACCGTAAGCTAAATATTGGCAGTAAGCCTCAGCTCTGCCTTAGTGCAAATAAGTTGGGGCTTTTAAGCTGGGAGAAAGGAAAGCCCAAAGAGAGAAAAGGACAAAAGAAGAGGTAGAAGAGAAGAAACAGAGAGCGAAAAGAAGAGAAGAAAGGAAAAGTGAAAGAGCGTTGAGCGGGTCGCACAGACCCCTGGAAGGTCGTAAAATCAGGCAAAAAGAGCATCTCAGCACTCGCGGTTTAAGTAAGGTAATGTCAAAATCAGGAGGGAGAAAGTTCTCCACCCACGGGGTTAAAATATTATCATTTTGGGGGTTACGATCTAGAATTATTGCCTCAATTTTGCTGTAAATCATTGCTTGGGTCACCCTATTCTTTACCTCGATTATATGTAATTTAGGAGTCTTCCAGGCCCTAACACTTTTTTCAACAGAGCGGTGTGAAAGCACCCTTAGTTTTTTTAGGGTGTTTGGCCAGTGCCACCTCCAAATGTGTAATGAGCAGAATGGTTCCAGTGCCTCACATTGCAGCTGGCGAGCATTGCATTGCAGCACTGCAGGATCTATGCCATCTGCAGCATTTGGGCCAGCCTATTATTTTCAATGGCTTCCTAATTAAGCCATGGGTAAAATGTAGCCAGAACATTCTATTGTACGATCTTCTATATTGGCAAACACCTCTACTTAACAAAACCAGCAAATATGACTTTTTATGTAGAAAGAATATTCACATTGGAAAAAAGTACATAAAAAGCAACAATAAAAAAGCTATGCAATTCTTTATAAATACCCCCTTGTTCTTTAGTTCATAGAAAAAAAAAATATTATTTGCTAAACCTTGTACTGGTGGTTAGAGATATAAAACTGCTTTCACCTTCGTCAAGTTAACTGTGCCTACCAGAGCTGTTGACAATCATTTCATATTCATGAAGCCTTGCAGCTGTGGTTTTGCTCTTTACAAAAAGCGATTTCTTGCCAGCTAAAAACTCAAGAGATTAAATCTACAGACTGCACCTGTTGATCTTCTTTAGAAGCAAAAACCCTGTCCTGAGGGTGGTAAAGCAAGCTATATACTAGTAATCTCGAAATACCTACAGATAAATTAACTATACATGGTACAACTGTTAAAATATACCAAAGAGCAAAGTAAAAACAAAATATTTGATTTATGTTTTAATATATATATATATACTATATACCCTAAATCTATATTAAACACAAACATGTAATATATTGCATCTTATCAATCCTCAAAAGGAGTGGCTGCATTAGTTTCCCTTTTTTAGGTTTATTCTTCTTTATTTTCACCTGGTGATAGGGTCAGTAACACACTTCCTGTCCTAGGGTGGTTCTTCTATATATAGATGAACAACGGTGTCACCCTTGACCACTGTCTGGAGAAGGTAGTGTACAGACTGATATATTTAGACTTTGCATAAGTGTCTAACAAATTATAGCATTACTACAGCTAACATGCAGTTACAGAAACTTTTTTTTTGGTATAAAGGTTTTAACTAAACAAATAAAAGCTGACTATTGTAAGCACCCCTTGTCAGTGTTAAATGGTTTGTCTCAACCCTCTTACTAACACTTTTGCTGAGCAGCTTGGTCTGTAAAAGGAAACTTAAAATAACAGCAGGATTAACGTGTGAAAAAACAAGTTGCATGTTGACTCACAAAAACAAAGACTGCTTTGGTAATGCTAGGGAAAGACTGCATCGTATATAACATTTTTGATTGTGCCATAAGTACCACTTTTACTCTTGATTAGAGGGGAGGTACACTATATAGTCAAACCTTTGTAGAGACGTGACCATCACACCTACATTATGGGGGCCAATTATCAAGCGAATTGAGGACACAATTAGCCACAAATAAAGCTCCTTTAGCAAAGTTTCTACTACAGGCTTACAGACCTTTGTGTCTGTATTCCTGGGCATCCATGTGCAACAGTTTGCAAAGTTTTAAAACAAAATTATTCCTAAAGAGATGAGACAGGCTGATTTTTACCCAAAACAGGAGTAATCAGGGTCAGTGTCAGGAATGGTCCCCCCTGTTGGTAAATCTGCCTGTTAGTCTGGCTGCAGTACCGGCCTCCACCAGCGGGGGGTTCCTGGTCTTCTGGAGCTCACAGCTTTTCCTACGTTCAGGTGTGACCTGAACGTAATTAAGACACCCCCTATTTATACCCGGCGAGCTCAAGCAGAGCTCGCCCTGGTATCTTCATATCTGCTGGACCTAAGCCTGTACCCTGACCTGTATTCTGATCCTGATTCGGTACCTTGATCCTGTTCTGATCCTGACCCCTGATCCCGCCTGGACTTGTCTGCCCTGCATCCTGATCCCTGATCCTGCCTGGACTTGTCTGCCCTGCTTCCTGTTCCCTGTCTCCCCTTAACCTGTATCCTGCAGCTAGTCCATCCATCCGACCCCTGCTCCGTCCTGTCCCATCTGCTGATATCCCTTGTGTATGACCTCGGCCTGGCTTGACCTATGTGTACGGTATTCCCTTCTTGATTATATATATATTGTTTGCTATCTTCACTGGATTGTCCTTATTTAATTAATTAAACACCTTTTACTTCACTGATCATATTGTCTGGTCTCTCTGTGCAGTCACACGGGTCTGATCTCTCATCCCTCCTGACAGTATACCAGGGCCACTCTTGATCAGACGTGACTGCATTTGGGAACCATCCTGGTGTAGTGCATTGCTCTAAACATGGATTACGATGACATCCTTTATTATTCTCTGCTGGCTGAAGAGGATATAGGGTATTGTCGCCAGGTTTTGGAGGGTTGGACTAGTCACCAGCTAACGGAAACTATCCGATTAGCTCATTCCTGTGTGGATCAGGGTTACATGACTTTTAATGATGTTCAGCCATTAATTCGGTTGTGTGTAAAACCAGCCCTGTCATCTATTCCTGTCGGTAGGGACGATTTCTCTCCCCCCTTCAGTCATGACCAAGTTGAATCCCTGGTGTGGTTATTAGAGGATGATCCAGCGTCTTTTGATGAGTATTATTCCTCCTGTCCCCAGCAAAAGTTATCTGAGTGTATTAGCTGTGTGCAGGCTCTGATTAGACAAGGTGTGTGTGAACCTGCTTTTGTTCAACCTGTGCTGCAGGCATGGTCAGATCTCCTGATTCCAGCCAAGCCAGTCCGTTCCAGCCCTACAATTAACCCTCTGCCTTCTCAGGGATCCATCTATCCATCACCAATGGCAACCCCAGCTCAAATAATTCAGCATCCTACCAAATATTACTACCCAGTTTCTACTTGTACCTACCCTGCCTTTAATCCACCTGTCCGCTCCAACCCTGCTATTAACCACCTACCTTCCCAAGGACCTATCCGCCCATCGCCAATGACAACCTCAGCTTTCGCCCAGTTAATTCCGCACCCTACCAAATATTACTACCCAATTTCTACTAATTGTACCTACCCTGCCTATAATTCACCTGTAACTACTCCAAAAAAACCTCCTCCAGTCACCACCCCTGTGTCTCTGCCATATTCCAATCCTTCCTCCTACTTAATTCCACCCTCTTCATACACCCCTTCTGTTAACAAACCTGTAGTGTCTAAGTCTAAAAAGAAACGGAAGTACTTCCCAACTCACACCATCGTGCCAGTTACCCAGCCTGTCCCAGTGCCACCTGTTCAGCCTGTCCCAATGTCATCTGCTGCTCAGCTTGTTCCAGTGCCATCTGCTCAGCTTGTTCCAGTGCCATCTGCTCAGCTTGTTCCAGTGCCAGCTGCCCAGCTTGTGCCAGCCTCCCAGCTTGTTCCTGTGCCAGCCTGCCACCCTGATGTTCCTGTGCCAGCCTGCCACCCTGATGTTCCTGTGCCAGCCTGCCACCCTGATGTTCCTGTGTCAGCCTGCCACCCTGGTGTTCCTGTGCCAGCCTGCCACCCTGATGTTCCTGTGCCAGCCTGCCAACCTGATGTTCCTGTGCCAGCCTGCCAACCTGATGTTCCTGTGCCAGCTTGCCAGCTCGATGACTTCCAGTCTGCTGCCCAGGTTGATGACTTCCAGTCCGCTGTCCAAGTTGATGACTTCCAGTCCGCTGCCCAGGTTGATGACTTCCAGTCCGCTGCCCAGGTTGATGATTTCCAGTCTGCTGCCCAGGTTGATGACTTCCAGTCTGCTGTCCAGGTTGATGACTTCCAGTCCGCTGCCCAGGTTGATAACCCCCAGTCCGCTGCCCAGGTTGATGACCCCCAGTCCGCTGCCCAGGTTGATGACTTCCAGTCCGCTGTCCAAGTTGATGACTTCCATTCCGCTGCCCAGGTTGATGACTTCCAGTCCGCTGCCCAGGTTGATGACTTCCAGTCCGCTGCCCAGGTTGATGACTTCCAGTCCGCTGCCCAGGTTGATGACTTCCAGTCCGCTGCCCAGGTTGATGACTTCCAGTCCGCTGCCCAGCTTGATGACTTCCAGTCTGCTGCCCAGCTTGATGACTTCCAGTTTGCTGCCCAGCTCGATGACTTCCAGTCTGCTGCCCAGCTCGATGACTTCCAGTCTGCTGCCCAGCTCGATGACTTCCAGTCTGCTGCCCAGCTCGATGACTTCCAGTCTGCTGCCCAGCTCGATGACTTCCAGTCTGCTGCCCAGCTCGATGACTTCCAGTCTGCTGCCCAGGTCGATGACCCAGAGCCTTCGTCTGCTGCCCAGCTCGATGATCCGGAGCTTATGCCCTCTGCTGCCCAGCTCGATGACCCGGAGCCTTCATCTGCTGCCCAGCTCGATGACCCGGAGCCTTTGTCTGCTGCCCAGCTCGATGACCCGGAGCCTTTGTCTGCTGCCCAGCTCGATGACCCGGAGCCTTTGTCTGCTGCCCAGCTCGATGACCCGGAGCCTTTGTCTGCTGCCCAGCTTGATGACCCGGAGCCTTTGAGGGGGGGTACTGTCAGGAATGGTCCCCCCTGTTGGTAAATCTGCCTGTTAGTCTGGCTGCAGTACCGGCCTCCACCAGCGGGGGGTTCCTGGTCTTCTGGAGCTCACAGCTTTTCCTACATTCAGGTGTGACCTGAACGTAATTAAGATACCCCCTATTTATACCCGGCGAGCTCAAGCAGAGCTCGCCCTGGTATCTTCATATCTGCTGGACCTAAGCCTGTACCCTGACCTGTATTCTGATCCTGATTCGGTACCTTGATCCTGTTCTGATCCTGACCCCTGATCCTGCCTGGACTTGTCTGCCCTGCATCCTGATCCCTGATCCTGCCTGGACTTGTCTTCCCTGCTTCCTGTTCCCTGTCTCCCCTTAACCTGTATCCTGCAGCTAGTCCATCCATCCGACCCCTGCTCCGTCCTGTCCCATCTGCTGATATCCCTTGTGTATGACCTCGGCCTGGCTTGACCTATGTGTACGGTATTCCCTTCTTGATTATATATATATTGTTTGCTATCTTCACTGGATTGTCCTTATTTACTTAATTAAACACCTTTTACTTCACTGATCATATTGTCTGGTCTCTCTGTGCAGTCACACGTGTCTGATCTCTCATCCCTCCTGACAGTCAGTGTCATTTAGTCTGGTTGTGACTTTAGAGAGGCGAAAAGTTGAATTGATGATTAAGGTTCATAGGCTTGCGCTGTAGGTCTGCCAGGTGTGCCAGGGCACACCCAAATCACTATGTGCAGTGCCGATTCTCCCTACTGCCCGGGTTTCCCCCACCTTATTGGACCCCACAGTGCTGCTGGCTTCCCTCCTTTCCTCTCCCTTCGGCTGCTGCAGAGGATTTTTCAGGATGGAGATTGTGGGCAAGTAAATATGAAATGAACCGGCCCTTCATTTTCTAAATGAACACAGTGAACACACTCGCTCACTGGGTCCATTCATATCTGAAGCAGAATAAACTGTGTTTACTATGCTTTAGTTTGTGAATGAACAGTAAGCCATTCAGTACAGAGCACTTCCCATTCACTGTCCTGTGCAACTAAGGCTGCAGAGAAAGCAATGTGTGTTTGAGCTTTGGGGTGCAGACCCTAATGCAATAAGCTGTGCACACCTATACTAAGGTTTTGAACTTTTAATATTCTTTCTCACAATGGGTCTCACTGCTCCTGTTTAATATAATTTTGCCATGCAACAGAATGATTTAATATCTACCGTTATTGCAAAAAGTATGTTGACACCCAGTAAAGGGTACTGCTAATGTTGCGACATATACTGTAAATACATTTTAGATAATTGTGCACTTCCAACCTAGTGCTAAAAGTTTAGAGTTGGCCCTTTTTTGTTTTAGGTTTAGTGGGGAAGAACTTGAGTAGCCTGCACACAGCCCTGACCTCAAACCTACTGAACACTTTTTGGAACAATTTAAACGTCTATTTGAGCCAGGTCTCTCTCTAATATCACAACCTAGTCTCAACAATGCCATTTTGGGTTACTGAACAAAAAATGCCCTCAAACACACTCCAATCTTTTGTGGAAAGCTTTCTTGGAGAAGTGTAGGCTCCTAAAACTACAAACACAAACTATAACCACAAAGTGGAGAAATGGAGGCAACTCCATGATTAGTGATGGTCATAAATTTTGGCCACATTGTGTACCTATAGGGATAATAGAAGACAGAGAGCTTAAAGACAGCTTACCCCAAAAGGGGAAGTTACACTTTAAGTCCTTCTCCTCCCTCTTCTACCTAATTTTGCATGCGATTTTTGTGGAAGGGGACTGGGTACCTAGTTTTGATAAGCACCCACTCCTACTTTTGGTCAAATCGCCTAGGCCAGGCATGTCCAAAGTCCTGCCCGGGGGCCAATTGCACCTCGTTCCAGTTTAATGTGGCCCCCCTGGTAATTTGGATATATACTGTATTTATCGGTGCTGCCTTGGAGGGGACAGGGAGGGGTGGGTAACTAGTGCTGTCAAATTACATACAGGAGAATCTCCCGTTTACTCTGCAGCATCTGTAACAGGAAGTCTCGTCTCCTGGGCTGCCATTGGACGACTCCTCTGTTTACCATAGGAGGCAGGACATTGTATTAAAGAGGCTGCTGTGTAAACAGGAGATTCTCCTGTATGTAATCTGTTGGCACTCGTACCGCCCCCCCTCCCCTCCGAGGCTGCAGATGGACATTGATCAGGCTGCATTCATGGCAATGATGAGGCTGCATTCATGGCACTGATGGGCAATGACCCTTATTTTGCTTCACAGTTCTTTATTTACATTTTTTCCCCTGAAACTTCCCTCCTAAAGTGAAGGTGTGTGTTATATGCCGATAAATATGGTATATCTGAGAGCACATGCGCGAGGATTCCAAAACGGCAACGTGAGCCGGAGCTCCGTCACACACGGTCTCCATGGCGCCGACAGCAGCTCACAGAGGGGACCCTACCATATTCTGCCGGTCCGGAGTCCCGCTGATCCAGGCTTTCCCCCATATGTCTTCTAATCAGGTCCGCCGAGACCTCGGGCCGCAGTTTGATCGGCCTCAGCCACCTGGGTGTAACAAGATGGCCGCCGCAGCCCAGCAGCACGCCACACACGTGGAAGGTCTCCCGGAGCAGAGGCAAGTTAACCCCGGCCACCCTGACATTCACCCCAGGACACCAGAGCGTTATGCTCCCACAAGTGTCTCCCTCCCCAGCCTCCACTGAATCCTTGTTGAGCAGGACCTTTGGGGAGTTTTTACCTTTACAGCAGGAGAGTCCATTCCTCACTACACCAATCCCTATGACAGGTTCTCACTCTGATGACCTATTCCTTAGATTGTCAGCGCTTCTGGAAAGTGGGCTTGCGTCCATTGCAGCCAAAATAACTGCCGATATCAAAGCTGATTACCAGAACTTGGGATCTAGGATGGAAGCCATAGAACACAAACTAGACCTCACAGTCGCCACCACTAACCAGAATTCTGGCCTTATTTAAACGCTACAGGACAGGCTTGATTCAGCCCTCCTTAGAATGGATGAACTTGAAAATAGATCCAGAAGAGACAACTTTAGGATCAGAGGTCTACCAGAAACTATTACGGATGTGTTGCAAGCTACTCATGAGATAATTAAATCATTGATCCCAAACATACCGCAACATCGCCTAGAACTTGACCGGGTTCACAGAGCCCTGGGCCCTCTAGAAAGGATGGCACCCCCAGGGATGTCATTGTGAAACCTCATTTTTACTTGGTCAAAGAGTAGATAATGAAGCAATCTAGAGCGACAAAACAAATAATGTGCCAGGGCCACTCCGTTCAAATCTTTGCCGATCTTTCCCAATCCACAATTCAGAGGAGATGTTCCCTGAAGCCCCTGATGGTGGTTCTGAACCAAAAGGAAGTAAAGTACTGGTGGACTTTCCCATTCGCTGTTAAATTTCTGCTTAAGGGGAAATATTACTCCTTTTCTAACCTTCAAAAGGGAGAGCAAATCCTCTTGTCCCTGAAGCTAATTTCTCTGGAAGCTGATATGGACACTTCAAATCCAGCATATAATCCGGCCAAGCGACCTTCTCCAGCCTACAGCCCGCTTACACCGCTATGGAACAAACCGAAGACGAAAATCTTCAGGCCTGGATGTTCTCCAGACCTGAAGATGCCTGAGGAACTTTGCTTATTCCCCCTCATTTTTGCCACTTTTGTTTTTCCTTAGGCCCTCCATTCCTTGCGTTGGAGTTTTTCTTTTCTTTTTCTTCTTTTGCCTCTATTGCTAAATTTGACTTTTTTTTGTCCTTTTCCCCCTTCACTCCCTTCCTTTGTTTTTGATGACTTCATCTACAGTTTTTGTTTTTATATTTGGAGGGGGAATGTATTGGTGCATTTTTGTGATAGTCTATCTTGGGGGGGGGGGGGGGGTATGACTCCCTTCATTGTGGGGGTTTTAGTCCCTTCTGTGTTTTTGTTTTTTGAACATAAGTTTTTTTGTTTGTTTTTTGGTGCCCGGGAGCTGTGTGCTCAACATGTGCCTTCTCCTATCCCTCGGTCTCATAGGATCTCGCAGGATGGGTTGTCTGCAGTTTTTTGAGCAGACACATTTTGAAGGATCTGACTCCAGGGGTTTTTTGTGCTCCCTGGATGCCGATCCCCCACCTTCAATGAGACTGCCTGTGGTCTCTCTGTTTCTTTTTTCTTTTTCTCTCACTATTCTATTTTTCTTCCCCTTTTCCACCCTTCCCTCCCCCTTCTGTAACTCAGGATTTTTATCATCAGTTTTTCTTTTGGTTAACTTCCAGGTTCAATCTGAGGATCTCATTCGAATTATGTCTTTGCGGGAAGATCCGCCTGTTCATCTGATAAAGGTCTGGTTCCTTTCTAAGGTAAGTGACGCAGGGACTGGCAGTACTCCTCCTCCTCCTCTCGATGGCTAACTCACCTCCTCCTGTCCTCAAAATAGCATCCCACAACACCCAGGGCCTGAACTCTCCCATCAAGTGGAAAAAGCTGTTTGACAGCTATGCATCACTTCAATGTGATGTGATTTTGTTGCAGGAGACTCACTTCCCTAGGCGGTACAGCCCTACTTTTCTTCACCATAAGTTCCCGTTGTTTTATTTAGCTAACGCAGAGGATAAGACTAGAGGGGTGGTGATAGTGTTCTCCAAATCTTCTAATTTCTCTTGGCTGGATGACTATAGTGATCCGGAAGGTAGGTTCCTATTGGTTAAGGGGCTGATTGATGGTCATTTGTTTTCTTTTATTTCATATTATGCCCCGAATAAAGGCCAACTGAAATTCTTTCGATCCGTGTTTTCCACCTTAGCTCCACTGATTGAAGGGACTCCCATTTTTGGGGGTGACTCCAATCTAGCGCTTGATCAAGGGTTGGATTTATCTAACACGACCAAAATTACTTTAACCCATCCCACTAGAGCTAGCTTAAAATTCGCTCGACTTCTTCATGCGCAAGGTTTAGCGGATGTCTGGCGGGAACAAAACCCAACGACTAGGGACTTTACCCATTTTTCTTGCCCGCATAAATCCTATGCCAGGATAGACCACATACTCATGTCTATGCGCCATCTGCCTAATGTCACCGCGTCCAAAATGTTAGACTCTTCTCTTTTAGATCATTCCGTTGTCCTAGCCTCTCTTGTTAATGCCTCGCACAAACCCAAACCCTTTCAGTGGATACTCAATGAATCTCTCTTGTCTGACTCTATTAATGTGGCCGAAATTAATATTGCTCTCTCTGAATATTTCACCTTAAACAATATAGGGGGTGTTTCGGCTGAGGTTCTCTGGGCGGCCCATAAAGCCACTATCAGGGGTACGTTTATCCAATTGGCCTCTAAATTGAAGAGAGAAAGGAAGGTGGACATTGATAGACTCGAAAAATTGTACACATCCCTTAGAGCCTAACACAAAGCAGATCCCTCCAGTGTCCATATGTCCCAAATTGATGCCGCTAGATTGGAACTTACTCTTGCCCTCACTACTCGAGCTGAAAAATTGATTAGATGGAGCGGAGCTAAATTTTACTCCCAATGGGAAAAGTTGGGTGGAATGCTCGCCAAAAACTATCCCCTAGGCCAGAACTTTTTACTCTTCCTAGGATTAGGACCCACCAGACCACGACTTTCCACCCCTCTAAAATCCTTTTAGCTTTCAGAGAGTTCTATGGTAAACTATATGATGCTGGACATCAGGCTTCTGTGAGTGATATCACGCAGTTCCTTGAGAATCTCTCTATCCCTCAGCTCTTGGATGAGCATAAATCTATCATGGAAGACCCAATTTCTGTAGATGAAACCCTGGAGGTCATTAAAAGTCTGAAAAGCGGTTCAGCGCCTGGTCCGGAGGAGCTTTCGGTACCATATTACAAAACTTTTTTTAATGAAAAGATGTCAGGTAAGCCTCTTGTTTCTGACCTAAATGCAGCTTTCATTTCCGTCATACCTAAACCCGATAAAAACCCTGGAAGAAGTAGGGAACTATAGGCCGATCTCGCTGATAAACAACGACGTTAAAATCCTCACCAAAATTTTAGCTAATAGATTAAATTCCTTCATCAGCTCTTACATCCACAAAGATCAAGTGGGTTTTATCCGGGGGAGGCAGGGACCCGACCAAACTAGGAGAGCCATCGATATTGTTTTGATACTCCAATCTAACTGGCCAGGTGGCCCAAAGCAAAGGGGAATGCTTCTTTCCCTGGATATACAAAAAGCTTTTGATACGGTTTCCTGGCCTTATATTTTCACACTTCTAGAAAGATGGGGATACGGTAGTCGTTTCATTGGCGTGCTTAAAGCCCTGTACTCCTCTTCCACGGTACGCATACGTTTACAGGGGTACTATTCCTCCCCGGTGTAGTACTATGGTGTCGTCAGTCCATCGAGAGGAGGGGAGGTATTTCGGTTATCTATGCGTCACTTTCCTCACCGTCTGATAAGTCCTCCTTCATGTTGGCTTGGGAAGAGGACTTTCAGTTCAGGTGGAGCTTGGAGACCTGGCTGTCAGCTGTAACATCTGCTTTTAACCACTTGCATACTGGGCACTTACACCCCCCTCCTGCCCAGGTAAAATTTCAGCTTGCGGCACTGCGTCGCTTTAACTGACAATTGCGCGGTCGTGCGTCGTGGCTCCCAAACAAAATTTACGTCCTTTTTTCCCCAAGTAGAGCTTTCTTTTGGTGGTATTTGATCGCCTGTGCGATTTTTATTTTTTGCGCTATAAACAAAAAAGAACGACAATTTTGAAGAAAAATACAATATTTTTTACTTGTTGCTATAATAAATATCCCAATTTAAAAAAAAAACACATTTTTTTTCCCCAGTTTAGGGCGATACGTATTCTTCTACATATTTTTGGTAAAAAAAAAAAAAAAATCGCAATAAGCGACTGGTTTGCGCAAAAGTTATAGCGCTTACAAAATAGGGGAGAGAATTATTTTTTATTATTTTTTTTTTACTAGAAATGGCGGCGATCTGCGATTTTTATTGGTACTGCGACGTTATGGCGGACACATCGGACACTTTTGACACATTTTTGGCGCCATTCACATTTATACTGCGATCAGTGCTATAAATATGCACTAATTACAGTATAAATGTGACTGGCATTGAAGGGGTTAACACTAGGGGGTGAGGAAGGGGTTAAATGTGTATGCTAGGTGTGTTCTAACTGTGGGGGGAGGGGGGGTGACTGGGGGGGTGACCGATCTGTGTCCCTATGTAAGAAGGAACACAGATCGGGCTCCTCCTCTCCAGAGACAGGACGCTGTCTCTGTGTAACACTGCAATGAGAGATGATCTATGAGAGATCATCTCTCATTGGCCCACAGATCGCATCGCAAATGGCCACTCTGATTGGCCGTTCGCCACGATCTGTGATTGGCCGTGTCCAAGGGACACGGACAACACAGGGCTTCCCCGCAGCACGCTCTACAGCTCGCGCTGGGAACGCCAGAATGACATGCCGTCAAATGACGGCATGTTGGACATTCAGGCCCGCGCTGTTGCCGTCATCCGACGGTAGTGCGGGCCTGAAGTGGTTAAAGGTATCATCAATATCTCCCTCATGGAAGCTAGCTTGAAAGTTTTAACTAGATGGTACCTTACTCCCACTAAATTAGCAAAAAATTTCCCCTCAGCTGATCCTTTATGCTTTAGGGGGTGTCGACTTTTGGGCTCCTTCGCTCATGTTTGGTGGGAATGTCCCAGAATCAGGCCATCCTGGAGGAAGGTTCTTATGATTATTAAGAAAGTCACTGGTTGCGAGATTATGAGGCCTCCGGAATTCATCTTACTGAACACTCATTTGCCTGGGATTTCTAAGCGTAGATTAATTCACTTTATATTGCTTGGGGCAAAAATTACTTTGGCCAGAGCCTGCAACTCCCGAGCGTTTCTAGTAAGGCGGCGATCAGGAAGGTCTCATGGATCATGTCCCAGGAAAAGGTGTCAGTTATTTAAAATTATTCAATGTCTAATTTTGAACTGGTTTGGGGTCCCTTGGCTCGGTTTATGGGTATTTCTCTCATCCCGGGAACTTAAGCTAATTTTTATCAGTTTGTCTTTAGTTAAATGTGATGGTAATATCCCTCCACTCCTATACATCTCCCCCTCCCCCCACACTTCCCTCCCTGTTCCCCTTTGCTTTCTTCCTTTCACTTCCTAGTCCTCCTTTTTTTCTTCTCCCTTCTTTTTTTTTGCTTTCCCTTTTTTCCTTTTGGACAACCGTTTTTTGCCGCTACCTTTTCCTTGGTTGTAGATCCAGGGGACGGTTTGATTATTTGGGGATCCCTGCCTGGGGATTGGCGGGCTGGGGGGCCTACATCCATTGGCACAGCATGTTCCCTTTCGGGGTGCTAGTGGTTGGGGGTTCTACAGCTGCCCTCCGGTTTTGGGTTGGGGCCTCATGGGGTTGAGGTAGGGACTCTGGTGTGGCTTCTTTGGGCCAGAGTTGAGGAGGCTTGAATGCTTCCTTTTCGATTCATCAGGGTTCTTTTTGGTTTTCTATAATTTTACTGTCTTATGTTTAAGAAACCCTGTCGTTTGTATCTATTGTCTAGTTTTGGTTGTTGATTGATGTAATCCCTATGCTCATCCCTATGTACACGATTCCCCCGTGTTGTTTGTTTTTTGTTTATTTTCTATGTGATTGTACGAATGGTTGCTCTGTACCTTTCTACTGTATATAGAAAAATGTAGTCAGTGATATTTGGTATGTGAATTTTGTAATCTAACTCTAAAAATGAACTATTTTAGATATGGATGCCCTAGATGAATGAAAAGTTAATTAACCTAAATGTATATTAATGGACTCAATGTGACAAATTTTTTTCCTCCTTTTAATCATGTTTTAGATTTTCTATGTTTTTGTGTACCTATATGTCTGAACTATGTTGATTTTGTTTCTGATGGCCTCGCAACGAAACCATTAAATTTGTTGTAAAGCGAGTAATTAAGAAATAAAAACAAACAAACAAACAAACAAACCTTTTATTTTTTTCTTCTGAAAATAAAATCCTTTAAAAAGTAAATATGGTATATCCAAAAAACACGCCCAAGCTCATCTCTTTACCACACACAGCCACAAAGGCAGAAGAATTCTTATTGGGCCGTGTATAAGTGCTCGGGCAAACACACTTAGACCAAATTTTAATGGTTCAAAGAATGTCAGCAAAACGGTCGACCCTTATACATGTTCACTTCATCAAATCTGGCCCTCTTTGAAAAAAAGTTTGGACACCCCTGGCCTAGGCAATCCAAGCAGAGTTAATCTTCTCCCCCTCCCTCTCTGCAGTCTTCTGGGACACATCACAGGTCGCAGATATGTGTGGGACCATTCACAGAGCCCAGTGCAGCTTAAGCATGTGTAGTGGGCAGCCAACTGTGCAGCCACAAGCTGTCACAGCCGGGTGCCCTTGCTTAACCACTTAAGGATCGCCTCCTGCACATATACGTCGGCAGAATGGCACGGCTGGGCGCATGCACGTACAGGTACGTCCTGTGCTAGTACCCAGCCGTGGGTCGCGGCGCGCTCCCGTGACCCGGTCCGAAGCTCCGGGACCGTGGGACTGGCAGACCCGATTGCCGCTGGAGTCCCGCGATCAGTCCCCGGAGCTAAAGAACGGGGAGAGCCATGTGTAAACACGGCTTGCCCGTTCTTCACTGTGGCGCCATCATCGATCGTGTGATCCCTTTTATAGGGATACACAATCAATGACATCACACTTACAGCCACACCCCCCTACAGTTGTAAACACACATTAGGTCACACATAACCCCTTCAGCGCCCCCTTGTGGTTAACTCCCAAACTGCACTGTCATTTTCACAATAAACAATGCATTTTAAATGCATTTTTTGCTGTGAAAATGACAATGTTTCCAAAAATGTGTCAAAATTGTCCGAAGCGTCCGCCATAATGTCGCAGTCACGAAAAAAAACGCTGATCGCCGCCATTAGTAGTAAAACATTTTTTTTATAAAAATGCAATAAAACTATCCCCTATTTTCTAAACGCTAGAAATTTTGCGCAAACCAACCGATAAACGCTTATTGCGTTTTTTTTAACAAAAATAGGTAGAAGAATACATATTGGCCTAAACTGGGGGATATTTATTATAGCAAAAAGTAAAAAATATTCTTTTGTTTTTTTTAATTGTCGCTCTATTTTTGTTTATAGCGCAAAAAATAAAAACCGCAGAGGTGATCAAATACCGCCAAAAGAAAGCTCTATTTGTGGTAAAAAAAGGACGCCAATTTTGTTTGGGAGCCACGTCACACGACCGTGCAAAACCTGACCGGGTCCTTTAGCTGCCTAAAGGTCCGGGTCTTAAGTGGTTAAGATGTCGCCACCAGGAAGGCTATTGAAATACTAGCCTGGGTGAAGGTGCTGTATCTATGAACAGGTAAGTGTCTTATTATTCAGTCAGCAGCTATGGGATTTGTAGATGCTGACTTTTATTTTTTTGTTACAGGCTAGAGAACCGCTTTAAGGTAGATATCTTCAGTGTGATGTTATTCTCTAGTAGTCTATTGAGCAACCAGAAACTTAGTTATTGAAATAATGCAAAATTGTAGTTCATCTTTTACATGGTTCTTATTGAGCGTTAATGTTTCTACACTATTACATGCCCTGTAAATGTAAAGATGCTAAATGATTCTGACCACTTTTTTTTAAATGCTGATTGCCCAAGTAGCCTGTGTGTATACATGACAGTCATACCTTTTTATCACAGCAACCAATGTCCTTAACAGTCTGGGTGCTGATTTCAGAATAAAGATGTATCAGGCATCAGGGAAACAGAAAGAAGTGCAGTGCTTTTTATGAAGAAATGTCCTATAGGTATAACAGGAAGTGAGTAAAAATCTCTGCAAAGCAAGGAAAATCCCTTGACTGTGGTCACCAGTACAAGTATCTGCATAAGGCGCCTTTCACACGGGCGCCTGTTTTGCCACAGATAAAAGCATGAAAATTTTATCAGAAAATCAACACTCCGGGCACAGCGATCAGCTGCATTTGTACACCGCGATTACTTGCGTTTTCATGCGGTTACGTGCGTTTGCGTTTAACTGCGGTAAGAAAAGTATAGTCACTCCCACAGCTTTTTTTGTTGTTGTCCCTTGTCCCTTGATCTACCCATGATGCATTTCGCTCCTCTACATGCAAACCTGTGTCTTTGTTCTCTGCCTCATTGTGCGATGCAGTTTTGCAGAGAGAGGAGAGATCTGTGTTTTTACTCAATTTGGAAAAATTACAGCATATAATTTTCTTGCAATGGCCATATTGCTGATAATGAGGATGAGGATGAAGAGGAGAAGAGAGATTGACTCTATGAGATGTCCTCGTCGTTATTGGGTCCATCCCTTAACCTCCCAGCGTCTGTCTATCGGGTACTTTGCCCTCATTTATGGTGAGCTGAGGTCTCACGAAGACAAGTTCTTCAATTTTACGAGGATGTCGGTGGCAAGCTTTGATGAGCTCTTGGGACTTGTTGGAAGACGCCTGACCAGAACCAGGACCAATATGAGAAGAGAGATAAGTCCAGAGGAACGGCTGTTACTTACGTTAAGGTAGGCTTTCCATATCTTGAATAGATGAAGCTCATGTACATGCAGGTTACTATTCACATAAGTCATATATATATGTATATAATGTCCGTGTGTGTGTATATGTATGTATGTATGTATGTATGTTCTTGCATAATATATATGTGTGTGTGTGTCTATATATAACAGCAGAAATGTGTCTGGCATCACTGCCATTAATTAATATCTACAGTTTATTCCTATTTGTATTGATTTCAGTTTTGTTATTTTCTGAACTCTTCTCAATTTTCTATTGCAGATACCTTGCCACTGGTGCCAGTTTCACCTCTCTCCATCATCAATTTTTAATGGGAATCTCCACTGTGTCTACCATAGTGCACAGTACCTGCCTTGTTGTTTGGGAAGAGATTAGAACAATAGTGATGCCGAAACCAACATCAAGTCTGTGGGAGGAGATAGCGGAGGAATTTTGGGAGAAGACCAACTTCCCAAATTGCATTGGTGCATTGGATGGGAAACACATACGTCTCATCAAACCACCAAAATCTGGTTCCCGCTACTTTAACTATAAAAAATACTTTTCCATTGTCCTCCTGGGACTCAGCGATGCGAACATGAAGTTCATTGCTGTGGATGTGGGTGCTTATGGAAGTTCTGGACACTCCAGAATTTTTCGTAATTCAGTGATGGGCCAGCATTTTGAAAAAGGAGAATTTGAGGTGCCACAGCCAAGGCCTCTACCTGGTACTGATGGGCCGGATCTCCCCTTGGTAGTGCTTGGAGATGAGGCATTTGCCCTATCAACCCGCCTTCTAAGACCCTATACGAGGCATGGTCTCACTTCCAGGAAGAGGATTTTTAATTATCGCCTCAGCAGAGCCAGGAGAATGGTGGAGTGTGCATTTGGCATATGTACAGCCAAATGGAGGGTATTGGTGACCGCGATTCACCTTGAAGTCAATGTTGTCTTAGCATGTTGTGTGCTACACAATTTTTTGAGGGGTAAGGACATTCGGCCCACCGAATCCCTGTTAACTGTTTCCGAGGAGACCGTAGGTCGTGTTGGCACTCGTTCCAGCAATCACGCTTTACGAGTGCGTGAAGATTTTACTGACTATTTTCTGACCGATGATGGACAGCTCCCATGGCAGTATGACGTTGCATAGTTATTACCGTTCTGTTATTACCCTTGTT
This sequence comes from Rana kukunoris, assembly GCA_029574335.1. Classification (NCBI taxonomy): domain Eukaryota; kingdom Metazoa; phylum Chordata; class Amphibia; order Anura; family Ranidae; genus Rana; species Rana kukunoris. The sequence goes on along the minus strand of CM056050.1, from coordinate 360,380,196 downwards.
ATTACCCTTTGTTACCCATGTTGCATAACTATTGTAAACAGTTAAAATTTTCACTTGAAATAAAGCAGTTGTCAATTTTTTTTTCAATCAAATCGGATTTATTTTTTATCTTTGCCTTCGTAGAAAAAAAAGATATAAAAATATACAAATATTTCAAAAAACATTACAAAACATTGATGCTTACACGTATTTAAAACTTTGCCTTAAATTCTGTAAAAAAAATATTTTTAATTACAACAGGTAACATAAGTACCAAAATATTAACATACATTATTCCTAATGTGATCTTACAAAATATTTTTTTCTCATGGGGCACAGCAAGACTACATCCACAAGACCCAAAAGGCAGAGTCATGATAGTACTTTTAGTTGTCACACAGCTTGAGGTCCTGAATAGAAACAATTTAAAGAAAGTCCTTCAGGTTGTCTCTATTCTGCTTAAAGTGGTTTCAAAGGTAAACAAAATTTCCTTAACTTGCTTCCCTTTACTAAGTGTAGTCCTCCATCACTTATCTCATCCTTCCATTTGGTTTAATGTCCTTTGATTATTTGCATAAATCCACACTTCCTGTTCTTTTGTCTGTAACTTCCTGTTCATCCGTCTGTAACTGCACACAGTGATGCCAGGCTTTCTCCCTGGTGTGGAGAAAAGCCTCTGAGGAGGGGCCGAGCAGGCAAGTCAGGGCGCTCTGTACTTTACACATAGAGAAATGAGCTGTGTGTTAAGGGGCGTCACAACATTCCTGCTCGTCCCTTCCCCCCTCAAGAGGCTTTCTCCACACCAAGGAGAAAGCCAGACATCACTGTGTGTAGTTAAAGACAGAAGAACAGGAAGTGTGGATTTCTCAGAGGAAAAAGAGGTGCAATCAAAATCAAACTATGAGGTAAGCGATGGTGGACCAAGCTATTTAGGGGAAAATAATTATTATTTACAACCCCTCTTATTTATTTGCATAAATCCACACTTCCTGTTCTTTTGTCTGTAACTTCCTGTTAATCCATCTGTAACTGCACACAGTGATGCCAGGCTTTCTCCCTGCTGTGGAGAAAAGCCTTTGAGGAGTGGCCGAGCAGGGGAAAATAATTATTATTTACAACCCCTGGTTAAAGTGCCATAAACCAAACCTTTTGTTTGCTCCAAGGTATCAAAAACATAACATTAATGAAACTGAAAAAAAATATATAAATAATATATCAGAGGAAAAGAAAACTACAAGTTTTCATAAACTGGATAGGAACGCTGGGAAGAGTGGCTTGGTTCACTACCAACATCTACTATTGAACCGGAATGGGAAGAAGAGGGTGAACTACATTGCTGTGGCTGTAAATGCATCCTTTGCAAACTAGAGTGAGATCCGTAAGGTGTATACATTGGCGGGGGTCCTGCGTATGGGTTCACGGGAGGTGTGTTTTCATGATAGTGTTGACTTGGCAACGGTTTATTAAATGACCCACTAGGTGTATTAAAACCTTGAGCCCATGGCTGAAACCTCGGATATGGATGTTGCTCTTTGCACGCAGAAATTATGTAGGTTAAATATGTATATATATCACCCCTCACTTCCGTACGCTTTTCAGCTGGAACTTCTCTGAGTACAGAAAGTAACATCCTTAAATACATCACATCAGGGTCCGACAAGTTGAGGAATTCATCATTTTTAGATGTGTGGGTTTTGTGATTGTGATTGATTTCTCATCTCCTCAAGCAAACAATCAAAAATGACAGATTTCTCACCGCTCCAGGTGAGCCCCGTGTGCAATCAAGGGTTGTTGAACCACCAAGGTGCTGGCAATGCTAATGATAGCAAATGGAAGGACGAAGACTGGACAGCCGCACTCCAAAATTACTTAAAATAAGTTGTCTTTTTTTTTCAACTGTACATACAGTCACTGCAACCAACAAAATAAAATACAGTATGGCCGACTCGTTTCGCACTTACAGTCAGTGCTTAGTCATGGCCGTGACTAAGCACTGACTGTAAGTGCGAAACGCGTCGGCCATACTGTATTTTATTTTGTTGGTTGCAGTGACTGTGTGTACAGTTGAAAATAAAAGACAACTTATTTTAAGTAATTTTGGAGTGCGGCTGTCCAGTCTTCGTCCTTCCATTTGCAAACAATCAAAATTGTGTTCAAAAGGGGGTTCTTGCTGAGTACGGCGTGGTCGACGAGTGGTAGTGGTAGCACTAGACTGGACTCTCCTATCAGAAGTTTCCTGCAAATAGATAGAATATACAGATTATGCTTTTGAAGTAGAGTGGACACTTGGTGGATAGGAACTGACACACCTGATGCTTGCCCAAAAATATTTACCGTAGTGGCAGAGCTTGCAGCACCTGTTTTAAATAGATCAGACACAGGCACCTGATTTTTTGTCTCCAAAAACTGATGTCACGATATTAGCAGCAAAGCCAAGTATTTTGGACACCTCCAAAGAGTAAGTGGACACCTTCAAAGACTAATGTGGTCAAAAGCAGAGATGAAAGGCGAGAACCCCCCCCCCCCCCCTCCAATTCCTGATTTTTTATTTTTTGCCCAAAACTAGAGGCAGGTTTTCTTCCACCAAGATGTACCTACACCAGTTGTGTCAATAATAAGTTGTGAGTTGTTTGTGGATGGAGGTAGTGACATTTTTCAAATACATACCACAGGTTCTTGAGTGCCTGCTTGACTTTCATAGGGTACTGCCTCGGAAATTGTTTCTTGACTTGCATTATCATTTTGTGGTGACGTACTTCTGGACCTTTCTCTTAAGGCAACACTTGAGACAGTTCTAGGTTTGAAAAAACATTACAATTGTAAAACAAAATACATACAATGGTTTGCGTGTTTTAGAATACTTTCACACTATCCTCTTTTTTCATGTTCTTTAATTAGACCCCTTTCACACTGTAGCAGTTTTGCGCAAACAAGATCGCTTACAAACTGGCCATAAAATGCAGCCGCTGTCCCAAGGGCTTTCACACGGTAACGGTGCACTGGTAGGGCAGCATATTTGGAGTGCTAAAGGAGCATTGACATGAATGGGGCACTGCAGCTATACAGCGGCTATACAGCCACAATGCGTTAATAAGGCCACTTTCACACTGGGCAGGATGTGTGGTGATGGTGTAAGGCCTGGATTTTAGGGGAAATATACGGCATAAGTATGGTATTTGGGTGCTAACGGTGCAGTATTTTAAACCCTGCTAATGGCAGAAAAAAGGTTATTAAGCAAGCTCATCGTCTCAGTGTGAAAGCGCTCAGGTAGTGCATGTGCTATTTACGCGCTCTACAGCATAGCGCTAAAACTGCTTGAAAAAATACAGTGTAGAGGGGTTCTTACAAATAAAGTTAAAAAGTATAATATACTCACAGACGCATCTCGGTGGTACGCTTTAAAAAGGATAAAGCCTCAGCATGGGGGTTAGATCGGCGTGTCGAGGATGCCCCGCTTCGATCAGCAGACTTCTCCTCATTAATTTCTTTTTTGTAGCGGTCACGTAGAGATTAGTGTTGAGCGGAATACGCCATATTCGATTTCGCGATATTGCGGGAATATATAGAAGAATATTCGTGAATATTCGCTAATATCGAATATTCGTGATATTTTATGCAAAAAAATGTTTGCGAAATTTCGCTAATGCGAAAATGATTGCGAAATTCTCATAAACGGAGATCATTTCCTGTATTACTAAACTAATATGCACTAAACACTAACTCTACACTAACTCTGTTTAAAAGAAAGGAGAAAAAGGGGGCAAAAGAAGGGCGGAGAAGATAATCGCGCAATATTCCTATTGCGCGATTATCTTCTACGCCCTTCTTTTGCATCAGAGCCAATCAGAATAACTCGAATATTCGGCAAAAGGAATATTGCGCGATTATCTTCTCCGCCCTTCTTTTGCATCAGAGCCAATCAGAATAACTCGAATATTCGGCAAAAGGAATATCACGCAATATTCCTTTTGCCGAATATTCGAGTTATTCTGATTGGCTCTGATGCAAAAGAAGGGCGGAGAAGATAATCGCGCAATATTCCTTTTGCCGAATATTCAAGTTATTCTGATTGGCTCTGATGCAAAAGAAGGGCCGAGTAGCTGATGCGATTCTTTTTTGTTGCCGAAAATTCGCAATGCGAATTTTCGGCAACATAAAAGAATCGCATCAGCTACTCGGCCCAGGGTCTCTCTCTAATCATACCAGCAATGCTTTTAGACTTCGATGGAGATCACTAGGATGTGATCTGTTTTAAAAATAAATTTGAAAAAATACGAATATTCGCCATAGCGAATATTCCCCCGCAATATTCGAGATATTCGCGAATACTCGAATATGCAATATTCGTAGCGAATATTCGCAATGCGAATATTCGTGAGCAACACTAGTAGAGATCTCCATCTAGTGTAAATCTCCTTTCCTGCAAAATATATATGAACAAACGTTGAGTGACGCACCGCTCTATTGAAAATAATGGCCTGGTCAATTATGGGGTAAATCTTCAGAAACATAGCAAATGTACCACTCACCTTGGCTATCTCACTAGCAGACATATTGTCCCAATTCGGTGTCAGAAATCGATAGACTTCCTCCCACTTCAACCTCTTCATTACCCTGTCGGCGTATCCTGGACATTCGGTGTCCCATAGCTCTGGTCTATCATGGACAAGGGCTATTATAGCCTCGTGAGAGATGTCCCTTGCTGCCATCGCCATGCTGCACTCCTCTTTCCTCTAGCACTCTCATCTACTTCCTGTGTCATTTCCCAGGTATACCTAGCGATTATGATGTGCTTCCTTTTTTTTTTTTCCCCACCTTCACACTGCTATCCGCAGCTGACAAAAATCACCGCGATTACCTGCAGTTGTTTGCGGATAGCTGCGCAACGCCGTTCCTGGACGCAGTGAAATCTATTTTTTCTATCTGCACCAAACCGCATGTAACAAAACCGCAGTTAAGCAGAGTGTGTGAATGGGGCCATAGGAAAGCATTGTGTGCTTTTAGCTGCGGTCGAAAATTATAAAAAAACGCACATAAAAGCACCATTCTATCCGCTTGTGTGAAAGGCGCCTTAGACAATGCTCTGTTCCGTTGACAACACAAAATTTGCACCTTTTCTCACTTCTATCTGACCAGTGAACTTTCAATGCAAAATTTTAAAAATGTTTTGGCTTTTACTCTTTTACCGTACACATGATAGGAATTTCCTATGGGCTAAAATCTGTTGACATTTTCTTTCAGAATTCAATTCAAGCTGTCTGCCATCAGTCTTACATACACACTGTCAGGCTAAATTCCGACCATCCAAAACATGGTGACGTAAAACACTACGATGAGAAGAGAAAAATTAAGTTCAATGCTTCAGAGCATGCGTTGACTTGATTCTGAGCATGCATGTTTTTTACTCTGTCGGAGTTCCACACAGACGATCGGAATTTCCCATATGATTTTTTTCCACCAGACAAAAATAAAACATGTTCTATTTCCAAACTCCGATGGAAAAAAATCCTATAGGGCCCACACACGATAGGAATTTCTGATGAAAAAATTCCATCAGACTTTTTTCATCAGAAATTCCTATTGTGTGTACATTAGAGTTATGCACTGATACTACAGGAGGAACTTATAGGACTGAATGCAGTGACTTTACTTTTCTCAGAATAAATTCATGAATTTGAACATCTTTAGAGTTGTGAATCCTACCTATCACTTTGCACAATTTCTCTTTCATAGTATCCCCTCCTAATACCCTTTCCTTCCAACAATCTCTTCAGGAGAAATCTGGTGCTATTTTGACTTTGATAAATAACCTTCCAGGATTTTCATTGCCACAAGTCATTTTTCCTCTCGCAGCTGTTGCTAAGATCAGCAGCTGTTGTCTGTCAAACGTTTAAAGGAAATATTTGTGTTGGACACATGCTGATTTCTTTAAATGTATAATTAAAATAAACTCACAATTTTTTTAAATAAAAAATTTGGATCTTACTGTATATCTATGGATGCTACATACAAAGAATTTATAAACTGTATATGGAAAATGTATATATAAAAAGAGTACACATATATATGCTTTTCAATACACAGTAAGGGCTTAAAGGGAAAGTGTACTTTCAGCAACATCGCAGCATTTAAATAAATTATTATTGAGTGCTCCAATTTAATTTCTATTTTTTTAAACAATATATTCTAGTTAAGATTAAAAAAAATATTTCTTGTTATTTACCAAGCCCCATTCCTTTAATAGGGTATTTACACCCACAGGGCGGGCAGGATTGGCGATCATGTGATCACTGTGGTTTGCCTCCATATATATATATATATATATATATATTTATATATATATATACAGTATATATATATGTGTTGCGTAGGTAGCATGATTACTTGAATATGTGGACACAAACACTTACAAGTCCAGGTCACAATCCACACTTCCCCAAACATCTGTGTAGGGGAGCATGTGTCCTGAGTGCTTCACATACACAGAGAACCAGGGACAGTGCAGGCTCCAGCCACTGTCAATCACCCACTGAGAGGAGGGAGGAGTGGCAGAAGAGGAGTTTTGGATGCCTGACAATAAAGAGAATCATCTATAATAGCAGCCATGGGTCCCTGGAAGGGGATGGAGCCCACTTAAGACAGGAAACAGGGAAGGGGGTGCTTTCAGACAAGTGCTAATGTCTTCTAGGGATCTGCCAGGGGACATGTTTCAATGCAAAAAATGTTTTAAAAACGTCAGTTTTTTCAGGAGCAGTAATTTTAACTAGATGCCGACCGCCCGCCGTCATATTACTGCGGGACAGTGGCACTGCTACATGGGAGCACGTAGCTCTACGTCCTATCTTTTTTGGCCACTAGAGGGCGCCCCCCGAGTCCCGCGCGCGTGCTCGGCGGGCGCGATCGCCGCCGGGCACGCGCGCTCGTTCGTTACAGAGTGGGGAACGGGAGGTATGTGTGTAAACACATACCTTTCGTTCCTGTCAGCGGGGGAAATGCTGATCTTCTTTTCATACAATGTATGAACAGGAGATCAGTAATTTCCCCTAGTAAGTCAATCCCCCCATACAGTTAGAACACACCAGGAACATACTTAACCCCTTCCCTGCCCCCTAGTGTTAACCCCTTCACTGCCAATGGCATTTTTATAGTAATCCAATGCATTTTTATAGCATTGATCGCTATAAAAATGCCAATGGTCCCAAAAATGTGTCAAAATTGTCCGATGTGTCCGCCATAATATCGCAGTACCGCAAAAAAACGCTGATCGCCGCCATTACTAGTAAAAAAAAAAATTATAACAAAAATGCCATAAAACTACCCCCTTTTTTGTAAACGCTATAAATTTTTATTTTTTTTTGAAAAATATGTAGAAGAATACGTATCGGCCTAAACTGGGGAAAAAAATGTTTTTTTAGATATTTTTTGGGGATATTTATTATAGCAAAATGTAAAAAATATTGCATTTTTTTTCAAAATAGTCACTCTATTTTTGTTTATAGCGCAAAAAATAAAAACCGCAGAGATGATCAAATACCACCAAAAGAAAGCTCTATTTGTGGGAAAAAAAGGACACCAATTTTGTTTGGGAGCCACATCGCATGACCGCGCAATTGTCAGTTAAAGCGACGCAGTGCCGAATCACAAAAAGTGCTCTGGTCAGGAAGGGGGTAAATCCTTCCGGGGCTGAAGTGGTTAATAATGCTTAAAGTGAAACAATAAAAGTTAAATATTCCTTTAAATTTCGTACCGGGGGGGTGTATAGTATGCCTGTGAAGTAGCGCTTGTTTCCCATGCTTAGAACTGTCCCTGCACAAAATGTCATTTCTGATGGAAAAAAAGTCATTTAAAATCACTCGCGGCTACAATGAATTGTCGGCTCCCGGCAATACAGAGAAAAGTCATTCATAAATAAAAAAAATGCCCCCCAAATTCAATTACCAAGCCCTTCAGGTCTGGTATGGATATTAACCACTTAAGGACCGCTGCATGTACATTTACGTCGGCAGAATGGCACCGACAGGCACATCAACGTATATATACGTTGGTGCCTTGGGGGGGATCGGGGGTCCGATCGGACCCCCCCCGTACATGTGGCGGTCCGCGCGGCTGCAGGAGCGATCCGACAAGAGGGGGCGGCTTTCCGTTTTCACCCGCCCCCTTCGGATCGCTCCCAGCCAATGCGCACGCCCGCCCGCCCTGTCACTTCCTCCTCCTGTGTAAACATCTGATCTCTCCCTCTGCGTTTGTTTCAAGCGCCGCTGAGGAGAGATCACAACACAGCAAGTAAGTCTGCACCAACAGCACACTTACACACACACAAAAACACATTTAACCCCCGCGATCGCCCCCCCCCCCCCCCCTCCCCCCTGTCACAGTGTCACTGAATGCAGTAATCATACATGTATGATTACTGTATTTAGTGTCAGTGTGACAGACAGTGTGACAGTCAGTTAGTGTTAGTGTCAGGGTAGCCCCCCCACCCCCCCCCCAATAAAGTTTTAACCCCTTGATCACTGCCCTAGTTAACCCTTTCACTCCCTATTGCCAGCATCACTAAGCAATCATTTTTCTGATCGCTGTATTAGTGTCGCTGTTCCCGCTAGGTAGCTAATTTTTTTGTAATGCGATTTTTTTTTTTACTAAAGACACGTGGCTAAATAAATTTTGGCCTAAAATTTAGTTTATTGTTTTTTTATTATAACAGAAAGTAAAAAATATTGATTTTTTTTCAAAAATGTCGCTCTATTTTTGTATATAGCGCAAAAAATAAAAATCGCAGAGGCGATCAAATACCACCAAAAGAAAGCTCTATTTGTGGGAAAAAGAGGACGTGAATTTTGTTTGGGAGCCACGTCGCACGACCGCGCAATTGTCTGTTAAAGTGATGCAGTGCCGAATCGCAAAAACCCCTTGGGTCATTTGCCAGCGTATTGGTCCGGGTCTTAAGTGGTTAAGGGGAACCCCGTGTCAAAAAAAAAATGACGTGGGGTTCCCCTCAAATATTCATTCCAGACCCTTCAGGTCTGGTATGGATTTTAAGAGGAACTCCACCCCAAATTTAAAAAAAAATGGCGTGGAGTTCCCCCCAAAAATCCACAGCAGACCCTCTATCCGAGCACGCAACCTGACAGGCCGCAGGAAAAGAGGGGGGGATTGGAGAGCACCCCCCCTTCTGAACCATACCATGCCACATGCCCTCAACATTGGGAGGATGCTTTGGGGGTCTGTGACTCCTTAAAGCACCATGTCTCAATGTTGATGGGGACAAGGACCTCATCCCCACAACCCTTGCCCAGTGGTTGTGGGGATCTGCAGGCAGGGGGCTTATCGGAATCTGGAAGACCCCCCATGTGAATTAGTAATGGGGTACATTGTATCTCTACCATTTAACAAAGAAAGTGTAAATAATTGTTAAAAAAAACAAAAAAAACACAAACACTGTTGGGAAAGTCCTTTATTAAAAAAAAAAAAAAAATTCCAGTGGTGGTAATCCACTCTCAGTCTCCACTCCAACGCTGTTGGTATCCTGTGACGGGTGATCTCTTCTCCGGGGTCCAGCGGTGAGCAGATCTCCTCTTCATCCAGGTCCAGGATCCAACGATGAGATGTCCATACATAGCATGCATCACTGCACGCATCACCGCACGCATCACCAGCCCTTAGAATGACGCGGCTTCAGCAGTGACAGCTCTTATGTAGGTGTGGGCCGGGCCACTCGTCATGTGACCCCCGTCCCCCACTGACGCAAGGGAAGCCCAGGCTTTCCCAGTGACGTGCGGGTGACCCTGCCCCCCTCTGATGTAACGGCAAACCTGCCTTACATCAGAGGTGGCAGGGTCACCCACACTGTGCTTTCTAATTAGCCTGGCATTGGAGGAAGGAGGGGGTTCCAAATGTAGAGGAGACAAATACGCGTAATTTCCACTTTTGGGTGGAAATCTGCTTTAACCACTTGTTGACCAGCCGCTGCAGTTTTACTGCATGGCGCGGCTGGGCGAAACAACATTATATTACGTTGCTTCGCCCTGTGGCCACGAGGAGCACTAGCCCTGCCGGAGGCACAAACGCAAACCTGCTGCTCACCCCTGGAGCCGATGCAAATGCCCGGCAGGCGCGATGACCACCCGGACACCTGCGATCGATCGTGACATAGCGAGAACTGGGATCTGTGTGTGTAAACACACAGATTCCGGTTCTTTCAGGGGAGAAATGACTGATCACTGTTCAAAGTATAAACAGTGATCTGTCATTTCCCCTAGTCCCATGCTCCTTTAGTTAGAACATAGAAAGGGAACACCGTTAAGCTCTTGATCGCCCTTAGTGTTAACCCCCTTTCCTGCCAGTGACATTTTTACAGTAATCAGTGCATTTTTTTAGCACTAAAATCGCTGTAAAATTGTCAATGGTCCCAAAACTGTGTCAAAAGTGTCTGATCTGTCCGCCATAATGTTGCAGTCCTGATAACAATCACAGATTGCCATAATTACTAGTAAAAAAATAAATAAAAAAAATGCCATAATTCTATCCCCTATTTTGTAGACGCTATAACAGGAACCAATTAACCTACCAGCATGTCTTTGTGGTGTGTCAGTTGAAACCATGAACCAGGAAAAATTGCCCTAAAATGCTTCAAAGCAGAGGTGCTAACCACTAAGCAACTGTGCTGCCTACACAAACAAGTCTCCTACTTGATTATATGAATAACTGGAAAGGTGCACGAAGAGAGCTGCGATGATGATTCTATTTTACATATTAGCCTGTTTTAAATATAGGAAATATGAGAATTGGTAAAAAAAAAATCCACTAGTACTCAACATTGGCTCCTTAGGCCTCGTACACACGAGCAGACAGATTTGTTCAAATCTGTCTGTCCGACAGATTTGAACAAATCTGTCTGCTGGGATTTTGGTTTGCTCGCGTGTACACACGAGCAAACCAAAATCCCGGCCAGCAGACAGCGCGCTGACGTGTCGGTGACGTGGCGGTGACGTTGACGCCGCCACGTCACCTCACCAGGAAGTAAAACACTTTCGCGCATGCGTCGAAACCATTCGGCGCGCGTGCGAGAAGACATGTCTGCTGGTTAGCATACTAACCAGCAGAAATGTCGGGCGGATGGATTCCCAGCCGACAGATTTCAAAGCATGCTTTGAAATCTGTCGGGTGGTCAAATCCGTCTGTTAGCCCGTACACACGATCGAATCTGTCTGCTGAAACGGTCTAGCAGACCGTTTCCAGCAGACAGATTTGAACGTGTGTACGAGGCCTTAAAGTAATGTCATAGTCAACCCGCTTTGGGTTCTGACTCAAATTCTTAAATAATACACTGCCAAACCTTTGGAGTGCTATTACAAAGCCTGCGTGTAACTCATATTAGATGATGCACGCCACACATGAGTGGAGATAATCATAGGACTGTGCTCTTTCTGCATACATTATCAGTCATGCACATGTAATTCTTTAACACCAAAGAAGTCCTACCCTTAAGAAACACATTTTGATAAATCATATATTGTCCAAAAAAAAAAGTTTGATTTATTTATATATATTATATAGGTTTGACATATATATATATATATATATATATATATATATATATATATATATATATACATACAAACACATATATTATATATTATTTCAATTAATATTTAAACATTAATATGTGCACATTATTAAGAAAGCTGGGCTACAGAGTAGAATATAAGCTGATTTTCTTTTTTTTTTATTTAAACTTTCAGCCACCTGTGGTTGTCTGTGGGGATCAAAATGTTGCTGCCTGTTGTCACTTTCATTGTGATTGATGGGCACTTGTGCAGAACATACAAAGGAAATATTGTTGTCCCGTGGCAGCATGTTGTGATCATTCACAACCCTCGTTCTGTTGCTGTCTATGTGCTGGGACATCAGCACTACATGCTTATATGTGACTTTGTTTGGCTGATAAAACAGCATTTTAAAACAGAATTTTAAGGAATACAACATATTTTGTTATAAGGGAAGGCCAAAAACAGTTATAGTGAGATGAGAGCTTATTATAACTGGTCATGTAAACATTGGGAAGCTTGAGATTCCGACAGAAGGCATAACAGCTTTGTTTATCGCCAATGTAATTATATTCTGTTAATTTAGTACAAACAGATCATATTGGATCATATTGAAAGAACACCAAATATATGTGTACAGTATCTCAAGCTTAATCTCAGAAACATAGTCAGTACTTAGACTGTATATGCTAGATGGCCAAAGTTATGAAGTTATGTGGACACCCCTCCAAATTATTGATGTAGCAGCACCCTCCAAGGTAGGTTACTTGAATGATAGGTAAATGTAGTTCTTTTTGGCTCCTTTGTATTCATTGGAGCACCTGTTTATCTCTCTGGGCTGTTCTAGATCTCTTAGGCCTCATACACATGATAGGTTAACCAGAGGACAACGGTCTGATGGACCGTTTTCATCGGTTAAAAAAAAAAAAAAACTTGCTTTAAATTTAACCGATGGATTCCTAACAGATAGGTCAAAACCGATCGTTAGTAGGCACGACCATCCACGCAGTCTAAAAATCCACGCATGCTCAGAATCAAGTCGACGCATGCTTGTAAGCATTGAACTTTTTTTCAGCATGTCGTTGTGTTTTACGTCACCGCGTTCTAACATGATCGTTTTTTTAACTGATGGTGTGTAGGCCATCAGTTAGCTTCATCGGTTAACCGATGACAACAGTCCTTCAGACCATTCTCATTGGATGGACTGATCGTGTGTACGAGGCTATAGGCTACCAGTTTGATTTCTTCTCCCTGCATTCTGGAGGCACCCAGAATATAGAGGGCTGGGAGAGGCAAATTAGCAGCTTGAATATTTAGTGTGCTTCAGCCAATCCCTGGGAAGTTGTGCCCAGTAGGTGGCTGAGGAGAACATAAATAGTCTGGGGTCTGGAGCAGCCATGGCTCCTGTCCTAATGGAGAAGCTCCCAGTTTCAGTTGCCTTCAACAGTTCTGCTGGAGTCTGCTGGTGTACATCAATGTTCCAACTATAGCAGAACTGAGGGGCCTATTTCTAATTACTCCTGAAGCTAAGTATTTGGCATGGAGCACCCACTAAAGAGAGCCTGGTGGGAGTTAGGAGGCATGCAGCTGCCATGGGAACTTTTGAATATGGATCAAGCTCAAGAATCCAGTGTGCTGTTCTACTTTGGGGTCCAGCAGTAGCTCTTTCTCTGAGACTGCTCCTACAGGGTCTCAGTTCTGGTTTTCTCCTTGGTAACTGGTTTAAGATTTGCTCCACAAAGTTTAAACTAGTGAGGTGTGTCCTCCTGTTACAAATCAGCATTTCTGGAGTATCCAATACCAGTCCAACCCCTCCCCTGTTACAAGCTCTATAAGCAAACAATCATAAAAAGACTGTTGAATGGAGCCAGAGTGAATATACTGTTGCCTGTGTAAGTGGTAGCCTCTGCACTGTTTTGGGAAAGAACCAATTAAATCAGCACTACATCAATTTGAGGTGTTTCCCTGGTTCTAGAATGTTGGAGATTATTCTAGAAACAAGCAGGTGGGGGCCAGGATAGGCTGTTCTGCATATTTTGGGACGCTTTGTCAATCCCCAGGAAGTGGGCCTGACAGGGGACTAAGTGAGCCCTAAATCGACATTAGTCATGCTGGCAGGAAGAGTCGGGGCTCATGTGGCTGGCCTGGGAGGATCCTACCACATAAGAAGTTGGAGGAGGCTATCCTGGGAGGCAGTGGGAGCAAGGAAGGACAGTGTAAGTACAACAGCACGGTGCAGGGACAGACAAGTGTTGAGACTGCCACATGTAGCAGGTCTCTCTTTAAACTGTCCCTGGTATATCTTGTTATAGTCAAATTGGGCTTTGCATGATTCCTATCCCCATCAAGATTATTATCCCCTAATAAAACAAAAAAAAATATCAAAGCTCAAGGACTGTTTCCTGTGTCTATATGCAAGTTGAAGATGCTATGTGACTGGCTGTGCAGCAGTGGGGAACACTGACATCTGCAACTTCTATGGGGGTAGTGCTACACTTACTTTAAAAGTCTCTTTTCATACTGTCAGTGCTGTCTGTCTGCTTGCCATATGTTTCCTGGATTCCCTGTATACTTTGAAGGTTATCCTCTGCTTTTTACGTTCCATTTCTAAGGACTACATGTCCCATGGTACCTTGCTGTATGCAAGCTGTTATTCCTGTACTGACTCCACCTCCTGAAAACTCTCTTCTCAGCACCTCTGTAGTATCAAAGGCAGGCTCTGTGAAATGTGTGACACAGTCGTGCCTACACACAGGGCAGATAATGCAAAGAAGTAAATGTGTGGGGGTCTTCACAAAGTAATTGTACAAACGTCAAGATCATTCAGATTAATGGAAGTAGACTATAAACAATTGAAATGCAAAGTGTAAATGAATATATGATTTTACACTTCAACCATAGATGCACTTCAGTACTACAACATACAATGGCATTTTAGACAATTGTGATCTTTCAACCTTGTAAAACCTGTTAGAGGAAGGCTCTTTTCTAATCCAGATTGACTTTTTCTCTGTGCTTAAAGCTTAAGTTTAGTGATTTAAAAAAAATCTGCATCAGGGACAGTGTTTGCATGAATGAAGAATGTTCTGTGTGCTTTCTGTCTCCATCCTCTATTTATAGAAGACATACGATCACTTCCTCCAATAAGTATTCTTCCTGAATGGAGGACGGCAGAATAAGAAAAATGACTAAACTTTAGCTATAAAGCTGAGAAAAGTAAAAGTGTTACCTGCTCAGTTATGTCTAGGGAGACTGGATAAAGCAGCTTTACCTACCTAATCCTTCACTCCTACATGCTCTTCCATGCAGCTAGACCAATCCCTGCAGCCTCTTCTCCACTGAACTCCAGAGGTCGGATGCATCTAGCGTCATCAAGACTAATGCAGGGACCATAACCCTGGATTGTACATGAGGATGCTGAGTGGTAGTCCACTGCCCCAGAGCGTGGGGGAGCGCTATCTGCTTGGGTAAAAGTGCTTTTACCATCCCATAGACCAGGGGTCTCCAAAGTAAAGGCTGTGGGCCACATCTGGCCCGTTAGGGGCGGACTATGCAAGGGTTTAAGGGCTTCCTCTGTATTCTGAAAGGCAGTGAGGGGTGTGCAGCGCAAGTCCCACAATCTTAGAAACTCAACACAGCACAAATTATTTTAATGCAGACCTGCTGCACCTCCTAGACTCCCGCCTCACAGTTAAATTCAGTGTCCTTTACCGCTGTAATTTCACATAGCATGCCTGTATAACAGCGGGGCGGAAGCCAGGCAGTGCAGTAGGTCTGCACTAAAGCCAGCTCTTCAGAGGAGCACTACAGTGGTAATGGGTTCTGATCTACAGAGGAAATAGATGGCAATGCGGGGAGACTGGTGGGGAAATAAATGTGTTGGAGGAAGGGTGCTCAGATGGGAAGGGTGCTCAGATGGGGACTCAATTGTAGGGGGGACTCTGATGGGTGCCAAAAGTGTGGGGGGAGGGGGCTGGGATGGAGGACACAAATGTGCAGGGGGGCTCTGATGGGAACACAGATGTTCAGGGGGGGTTCTGATGAAGACACAAGTGTGTGGGGGGACTCTGATGGGGATAAAAGTGTTGGGGGCTCTGATGGGGACACAAGTGTGCATTGGGCCTCTGATGGGGACACGAGTATGTGTGGGAGGGCTCTGATGGGGACACAAGTGTGCAGGGGGGCTCTGGTGGGGACACAAATGTGGGAGGGGGACTCTGATGGGGGACAAAACGTGGCAGCTCTGATAGGGACACAAATGTTCAGGGGGCTCTGATGGGGCCATTCATGTTCAGGGATGGCTCTGATGGAGACACAAATGTGGCAGCTCTAATAGGGACACAAGTATGCAGGGGGGGTTTTGATGGGACACATATGTGGGGGGGGGCTCTGATGTGAAACACAAATGTGGGGGTTCTGATGGGGACACAAAAGGCCTGATGAGAACACAGATGGGCAGGGAGGCCCTGATGGGGGCACAGATAGACAGGGAGGTTCTGATGGGGACACCGATGGGCAGGGAGCTTCTGATGGGAACACAGATGGGCGGGGAGGCTCTGATGGGGATACAGATGGGCGGGGAGGCTCTGATGGGAACACAGATGGGTGGGGCAGCTCTGATGGGGATACAATTGGGCAGGGAGGCTCTGATAGGGACACAGATACTCGGGGAAGCTCTGATGGGTAAACAGATAGGCGGGTTGGCTCTGATGGGGACAAAGATGGGCAGGGAGGTTCTGATGCGGACACAGATGGGCGGGGAGGCTCTGATGGGGACACAGATGGGCGGGGAGGCTCTGATGGGGACAAAGATGGGCATGGAGGTTCTAAAGGGGATACAATTGGGCAGGGAGGCTCTGATGGGGAAACAGATGTATGGGGAAACTCTGAATGGTGATTGTCAGAAATAGTTCCTCCCCCTCCCTATGCCCGCTGCCATCTTTCGGAAGCAAACAGATATGTTTGCATATATGCTGCCATTCAAGTGTTTTACATGTGAGTAGTTTGTGTTATGACACAAATACATTTGATATCGGTATAACAGTAAGCACTTAGATCTCTTTTTCTGTTTATGGTCCGATATTTCTTTTGAGATCTGAGGAATCTAAAATGAACATAGGATACAGT
The DNA here is from genome assembly GCA_029574335.1 of Rana kukunoris. NCBI lineage: Eukaryota > Metazoa > Chordata > Amphibia > Anura > Ranidae > Rana > Rana kukunoris. The sequence goes on along the minus strand of CM056050.1, from coordinate 360,363,544 downwards.
CTTTAAGCCTGTGATATTGATTTCTGCTTGCATGACTACCTGGTAACACAGTCCATGCTTTAAGGTGAGAATAGCCAACCTTATCAGAGGTGGAGGGATCACCATTATAATTTTAACGTCACTGGTGAAGGCTTTCTGGGATCTGCTGTTCACAATTGCTTTGGATTTCATCTTTGCTTCATTTGGACTTTTGTTTACATATTCTTTGGACTTCAATTCATTTTGCATCATTTGGACCTTTGTTTATTATTAATTTATTATTTAATAATCTATTAATTTTTGAATATTTTTTGCGCTGCACTTACACCCTATTTTTGCAATTGTGGGCGATGGAGAGAGAGACATTTGAGCAGGCAGGTGTCTAGCAGCAGGAATGGGTTGTCGCAAGCTGACGGAGGCTGGGTGCAATATACTAGACATGTGCAGACTGGAATATTTTGTTTCGTTTTTTTGTTTTCGTTTGGAAAATACATTTATTTAGTTACTCCCGAAAATTGTTTTGATTTATTTCATTTTTCGCTGGGGAATACTTGGTTTCTGTCGAATGGTCAAAAGAATATGCGACGGAACGTCGAATCTTTACGTCGAATCGTACATTTCCGTTCGAATATTCCGCATACAAGAATTCTAATGTTGTATGACTAGTAATAATGTCGAATCTATTTTCTCATAAATCAAAATCTAATCTCTGTAATGTCTAATCTATTATTTCTATAGTGTCGAATCTTTTCCCCATAATGTCGAATCTTTTCCCTATAATGTCAAATCTCTCTATATCGAATTTTTGCCGCAACGAAAACGAAAATAAAGCATTTTTTATGTTGGATCTTTCGGTTTTCGTTTATTGCGCTTTCGTTATCGTTTGTTAATACGATAACGAAAAAAAAAGATTTTCGGACAAAAATGCATTCTAACGAAAACGAATGCACATGTCTACAATATATCTGACCATGCCTGTATTAATGGTTGAACAAAATTCAGTTTAAATGCTGCCTGTCTGACAAGAGCCTGCACTACGTTAATACACTCCACTAACACCTGTTGTGAACATGCTGAATAGTGCTCAAAAAATAAGCCGAGTCATCCTCCAATAACCATACCAGTGATTCTACGTGAGCCATACTGAAGGGGGGAGAAAAATCATCATCGCCTTTAGGAGTACTGGACAAATCGAACTCCGCACAAAGGTGTCCTTTTATGAAAGAACGGTACAATACCGCTATTCAGTTCTCAGGCATTCTCAGGGGCGATCGCTCTCCTCTGAGTACGGTTTATGAAACTTTGTAGATCGCTTCTCATGTTGAGAAGAGGAGCGATCTTCAAACGATGGGAACTCCTGAAAACAGATCCTCTCACTGTAATCTCGCGTGATGTAGCGGGATTACAGTACGAGAAAGTGTAAAATATAATAGATGAACACTAATCAGCACACATTATTCCCCAACATATTAATAAAGCATTAGTTAAATTCCCCCTACACAATCTACATTAACCTAAGTATTAAAAAACATTGGGCCAGATTCACAGAGCCCTTACTCCTGTCTAACTGGTGTTAGACTGGAGTAATTTCAAATTACGCGCGTTTTCTAGCTAGTCGGAAACCTCAAACCATGAATAGACGGCTGCGGGCTTTAATTCGACCGGATTACGTGTTCGTACGCCTTCGGATCTACGCTGCAATAAAATTGCGGCCACTGACTTCCCGTCGTTTTCCGCGTCGGGGTATGCAAATGAGCTTTTGCCGGCGATCCCCGAAATTACGATCTTCATTCGCAATCTCTTACGGCACCTTTAGTCATCTTTTTTTTGCGTAACACTATACCAGCTTTTTGGTGCTCTAATATTAGACAGCCCATGTTAAGTATGGCCGTCGTTCCCGCGTCGAATTTCTATGTTTTCCGACATCTTTTATTATTTTTTACGTAAGTCGTCCGGGAAATGGAATGTTTGTAAACGACGCTACTCAAACAACGAATGACGTAACGACGTGATTTCGCGCAATGCACGGCGGGAAATTTCTGAACGGAGCATGCGCAGTTCAATCGCCACGGGGACGCGCTTAATTTAAATGCTTCACGCCCCCTAATCGCGTATTTCGATAACGCGGCGAGAAATAGACTACGCCGCCGTAGCGTACGGGCAAACATCTACCAGAATTCGGTGTAGAGCCTGGTAAAATATGGCAGCGTACAGTATTTCGATTACGCAGCGCAATATTAAGTGTATCTGAATCTGGCCCATTGTTTTTATCAATATTTAAAAATCATGAATGTGCCTATTTAAATGTGAATGGTGTATAGTAAATGAATGGAATCCCACATATGTAATGCAGGTAGAATTATATATATATATATATATATATTGTACATAAATTTAAATATATATATATAAATTCCTAACCTGCTCATTTTGGGGTGTGTAATAGTGGGGAATTTGTGTTCTGACTGTATGGCTGCTTGTGTGTGAAGCATGGAAGTCAAAAGACTTCCTTCTTCCTCCACAATACTCAGCCAGCTTCGCCTTCTCTCTCCGATTCTCCACCTCTGAATTGGTGAATCAGAAAGTGAGAATCCTGTCACAGATCGCCAGTGAGGTGCCGAGATCGCACCTTCATAAACTGGCCGTTTCTGTGAGGCCCCGTACACACGATCAAATCTGTCTGCTGGAAACGGTCAGCCCGACTGTCCCAGCAGACAGATTCGATCGTGTGTACGGGCGAGCAGACGGATTTGGCCAGCCGACAGATTTGAAAGCATGCTTTCAAATCTGTCAGCTGGGAACCCGTCCGCCCGACATTTCTGCTGGTTAGTACGCTAACCAGCAGACATGTCTTCACGCACACATGTCGAATGGATTCGACGCATGCGCGGAAGTGATTTACTTCCTGGTGCGGTGACGTGGCGGCGTCAACATCACCGCCACATCACCGCGCCGTCTGCCCGCGGGGATTTTGGTTTGATCGTGTGTACACGATCAAACCAATACGTCCCCAGCAGACAGATTTGTTCAAATCGGTCTGCCCGACCGATTTGAACAAATCTGTCTGCTCGTGTGTATGGGGCCTGACAGTCAGTTACAGATTCTCACTGTGCTGAGATAATCAGTGGAGAACATGTTCTAATCTGATTACCTCAGCTTCATAAACTGGTAATGACCTGAGATCAGCGGTGAGAGTCGGGATCGCCGCTGATCTCACTTTTATAAAAGGACACCATAACCTGAATCAAAGACTGAACATCTGCAAACAACATCCTTCCCTGATCAACTAGGGAATGAGCAAGAAGAATACATTCTAACAGCTGATCTCTGGCCCACTCCTTTAATATTTGGTGGCAATATTAATTTTTCTCTGTCACCAGCAAAGAAAAATAAATATCCTTCTTTGCATGCAACTTACCACAAATGACAAAAACAAGATGACTTCCCTGTGAAGCCACTTCTGGTAAGGACTGGCCTTGGTATTATATCAGGAACTGGTGTGACCAGAAATATGTGTGGACTGCCACAGAGTATACCAAGCACAGGTAAAGTGTAAATAATATAATTTATTAAAAGATAAATGGAAAACACACCTCAAATGTAACAAACAGTGTAACCCAACCAGCGAACCAAATAAACAAGAGCCTAAATCAAATATATATAGATAAGGAGATAACCAGATCTTAATCGTAACAGAGCCAGGGTCATACATGGGAGATCAAGCAGAGGGAGGTGGGAACAAGGGAGGACAGGGAGAGGTACACCAGGAGAAGGAAAGAGCAGGTAGGAAAGGATCAGGCTGCAGGGTCGGGGTCAGGGTCCAGGAGCAGAAAACAGAATGCAGGCTTCAGGAACACAGAGAAAATACCAAGGCAATGTGTAACAGCATGAACCAGGTTTAAATACACTTCCTGCAATCAGCATCAGGTGATGCCTGATTGCAGGGATGATGTCAGCCTCTGACTGCCAAGAGACACCCACTGGTAGACACCGGAACTGCAGTCTAAATATCTGAGAGCCACAGTGCCACCAGCAGTTAAATCCTTTCCTGACCGTCAGCCTCTGACTACTGAGAGACACCCACTGGTGAACACCAGAACTGCAGCCCAGAGATCTGGGAGCCACAGTGCCACCAGCAGGTGACTCCTTTCCTGACACAGCCTAAGGTTTCCTTGAGCTTTTGTTGGTTGATGTCATCTGATGGTGCCTGTATAGTTCCTGAGTCAACACTACTTGACAGAGCCAGTATCATGACACCAATGACATTTTAACTGCATGTAAGGTGGGTTATCTCACCACCACTGAAAGGAGAACATTCTTCTCAGTGACTACCAATGTAAAATGCATTTTTCTCAATGACCCCCAATGAAATTTGTTTTGCAGGAGTTCCCTGAGACCTGAAACATATTTTTAAGGTTCCTCTGGGGTAAAATAGTTGAGAAATGCTGGTCTTAAAAGAGAGGCTATGCTGGTTTCCTCTATTTCTGAAGGAAATACCAAAAAAATCAAAAAGAGCAAAACTGTAATATGGAAAAAAGATTTGCGCTAATAAACTAAAAAATAAACAAATCAATGCTCGTACATAATGGTCATGTTTAAACGAGTGAAGCTGCACCTTACTGTAAGTATCTGAACAGTGGAAACATAGGAAAAAAACAAGATGCGCTAAAATTTAAGAAATAAATAAATATACACAAAACTCATGTCACAAATGATTGTCCATAAATGATGCAGAACATGAAAGCAGGAAAACAGTGATCAAAGTCTTTGAAAGAACAACGTAGATCCAGTTCACCAGTGCAATGAAATATTTGGTCATAAGCTGTAGTGACAATCCAATAGAAAGAGATCCTCCACCATAAGATTATTGCATCCGCTTACCAGATTTCCAGCGGTCCCTTAATCAAAAGAGGACCCCAGAAAACATGTAGGTTAACATTATGGGAGTTAAAGTACAGATGGGCCGAGCTTGATGTCAATCCCCATCTCAAACCAGTGGATGGAAAACTTGGTTACCGAGTATCATGGAAAACACATAAGGGGCCACAATAGTGTAATACCGTAGATAGAATGTATTTAAAAAATAATTTGTCAATTTGGAGCTCCGGCCAGAAGAAAACCAAAACAACCCGTCCAATAGGTAAGGAAATAGTGCCATTAACGGGGGGTGATCCGAGGTGGAACGTGTGTTGCATAGGATCACCCCCCGTTGATTGCACTATTTCCTTACCTATTGGACGGGTTGTTTTGGTTTTCTTCCGGCCGGAGCTCCAAATTGACATGCCTTTGAACACTGCTACCATGTAGGTGTGTTTTTGTCTTTTTTAAATACATTCTATCTACGGTATTACACTATTGTGGCCCCTTATGTGTTTTCCATGATACTCGGTAACCAAGTTTTCCATCCACTGGTTTGAGACGGGGATTGACATCAAGCTCGGCCCATCTGTACTTCAACTCCCACAGTGTTAACCTACATGTTTTCTGGGGTCCTCTTTTGATTAAGGGACCGCTGGAAATCTGGTAAGTGGATGCAATAATCTTATGGTGGAGGATCTCTTTCTATTGGATTGTCACTACAGCTTATGACCAAATATTTCATTGCACTAGTGAACTGGATCTACGTTGTTCTTTCAAAGACTTTGATCACTGTTTTCCTGCTTTCATGTTTTGTATAATTCATGGACAATCATTTGTGACATGAGTTTTGTGTATATTTATTTATTTCTTAAATTTTAGTGCATCTTGTTTTTTTCCTATGTCAAAACTGTAATAGTCTGGCAAGATGTAAGAAAAAAATATAATGGAAATTAACAAAAACTTTCTAAAAGGCATTTTGTAGTGATCTTTGTCTTTAGACTCCTGATGTTTAAGGGTAGGGATCAATTTAAATTATCATACGTTCACGTGTATAAAATGGACTTCATATATATGGCACAGTTGAATCGTTAACAGGGAATAAAACATTACACTGAGTTTTTCTTTTATTGTCACTTAAGTATCAATTATTCATTAACTGAAGTGCATTTATTTTGGGAAAACATTTCACTACTGCCATGGATGCAAATGTAATGCTAGAGCTCACAACTTTCCCTTGGCTTTGATTCAATGAATTTTAAAGGACTTGAAATTTGTGACCGGAATGTATTGTGTAAAGAAAGCGAAATTAGGCTGCCCAGCCTGTGTGATAAAATTCTTTCCACCAACCAAACCCTCATTCGGTATTCAGTTAAATGCCTCTAAATAGTTGCAGAAATGCCTGTTATTAAAAATATTCGGAAAGGACTAAATTGAAAGGGCCACCCCTTCATAGCTGGCCTTTTAACCCACTGAACACGTCACAGTTATAAAGTCAGCTTGGTTCTATGTATGAAATGTATTTCATGTCTGGGAACATTCTTTCCAAGGTCATTCCTTTCTCTTGGCATCATAGGGGAATTAATTACTTAAAGTGTAAGTTCACCTATACCAAAAAGCACACAATACTGTCTTAAATGGGTGTAGCATTGTGATGTGCTAAACCTCCAATTCTATTTAAGAATGTAGTCCAATATGCCCAGAAAGCAATTTTTTTTTTCATTGGAAAAACAATTAGTCAATTCCGTTGTACCATTTTTCAAGGCTACCTATTTATCCAGGGGCTGCACAAAATAATGTGATCAAGTTTGACCAATGCATGATTCGCCCAAGTTTGTGGTCAGAAATATATGTACGGTGGCATGTACATTTTTTAGGCAGGGAAAATTTGGACAATTACAAAAATGTATATTAAAAGAATTGATTAAATATGTACATTCAAACACAATGGCCCGGATTCAAAGAGCACTTATGATGACGTATAACAAGTTACGCTGACGTAAGTGCAAATGTGCGCCGTCTTATCGGTGCGCCAGACCCACAAACAGAGATATGCCTAAAACCAAGCTACACCCCGCCGACGTAACTTGCTTACGCCGGAGTAGGGTAGGCGTACATTTAGGCTGGGTGCATGGTGGCGCTCCCATTGATTAGCCATTCAAACATGCAAATGAGGTAAATACAGCGATTCACGAACGTACGCGCGCCCGATGCAGGCTACGCGCAGGGCGCGTAAGTTGTACGTCCGACGTAAAGTTATTCCCCATAAAGGAGGTGTAACTCAGCAACAGAAATGCTCAGGTCTGCACCAGGGAACACAAGCCGGCGTATTTTACGTTGGATGTGTGTCTGGCTGGGCGTAGGTTATGTTAACGGCGTACACAGTGATCTGGCGTATCTTAGGAAGTTGTTCCGGCATGGTTGTGAGCATGTGCAGGGAGATGCGTACACGTCACGGCGCATTCGCAGTTCGTTATACGTACTTGTCTATCGCTCGGCCCCTCATTTGCATGGGGTCACGCCTCATTTGCATGGATCACGCCCACTTCCACCTATGCCGGCCTGCGCCTTTGAATAACACGCCACACTGGTGCAATGTTGGGAGCACTGGCTTTATGAATTCCATGCTTGCCTCTCTGCGCTGCGTTGGGACTAGTACCCCCCCCCCCAATGCCACAGAAAGGAGTGCATCCTGTCTTTTTTTTTTTTTTTTAGGCCGTAATTGCGCAGTGTGTGCTCTGTACTGTTGCAGCTGCTGAGCTCATTGTATGTGACATGTGAAAATACACACTCCACATGTGGGGCCTGAACGAATAGAATGGTGTTCACTTCCGTGACACTATGGTCGGGACAATATCTCGGGACAGAGCCATCTTTGGCTGCAGATTATAAGAAGGCTTCTTCTGAATGTGGTTTTGGATTACATACTTTAAACTGCAAGGGAGTCTTAGCTTGTAGGTAGGTTTAGCATAATATGCTGCTATATGGAACATAACATGCTTTTTGGATTTTTGGACAATATAGTGTACTTTTTGGTAAAGATGGACATATACTTTAAATAATTATCTCCATGTGATGCCAAGAATTCTGCTTGGGACTACATTCTTTAAACTGAAAGGGAACCCTGAATGAAAGGTTTAGCCCACTATGCCGCCATGCCCATATGGAACAACATAACATGCTTTTTGGTGTACTTACAATTTAAACTTGCTTAACAGGAGATGGGATGAAACCCTGCTGTTATGTGTTCCAAAAAATATTGCTTTAATCTGATGTAGACTAAACCAATTATTTTTGAAAGAATCACAATCCTGTGACTCCATTCAATTAAGCCCCTTCAGGCTGCAACTACATGCCGTGGTTGCCAGCCAAATTACAGGCTTCATCTCCTTTAAAGGATGTGGAGTGTCTTCAACATTCGCCTCAATAAAGTTATTGGGGAGAAATGAACTAACAGTGTGTGGAAAAACATTTTTGTTTTCCCTTTTTTTGAAAGAAGGCATTGTTCTGTACTTTATTAATGCCAATGAACACATGAGCACACAGGCCAAATTCTGACCTTGGAAAATAGCACCTATTATATAGTGAGAAAAAAATACAGACAAGACATATGTGGCTTGCTAGCCAACTTTGTGCATCTTACATCTTTTTCTTATACCCCTAAAGTACTTAATGTATTTGAACAGGTATAGCTGAATGATAGCTATGTTGGCAAAATGCAAGATATCTTGAAAGGTATTAAGCTTTTACATTTTATTCAGACAGGAACACCTGAAATTTAGCATTCCACAAGTGCTTACACCAGCGCACAAATATTTATACCTGTACCAGCCCTTCTGGCATCTTATTGAGTTTTTTACAGATTTTATGGAGAATATTATCTTTGCTAGCTGTCTCTTACCTGCTGGGCAGTTGGGAAGTAAGTTGTGTAACCTATCTGCATACACTGAATGTGCTGTACAAGTAATTTTATTAGGTTTTCTACTTATTAACAGGGGAAATTGATTTAGTAATATTGGATTATCAGAGTATTATACCGTGTTAACTCTCAAATGCAAAACCTTTGGAGTTAAAGTGATAACTTTAACTCAATAAACGTAAAATGCAAGCTTTTAAAACAGGGCAGCTTATTGATTCAGACATGAAATCTCTTAATCAGACTACTTTCTTTCAAATTGATTAGTTACAACACTAAGGCCTCGTACACACGAGGCAATCTATTTGACCGACTGATTTGAACAAATCTGTTTGCTAGGATTTTGGTTTGCTCGCGTGTACACACGAGCAAACCAAAATCCCCGCCAGCAGACGGCGCGCTGACGTGTCGGTGACGTGGCGGTGACGTTGACGCCGCCACGTCACCGCACCAGGAAGTAAAACACTTACGCGCATGCGCCGAATCCATTCGGCTACGGTGCGAGACGACATGTCTGCTGGTAAGTGTACTAACCAGCAGACATGTCGGGCGGACAGATTCCCACCCGATAGATTTCAAAGCATGCTTTGAAATCTGTCGGGTGGCCAAATCCGTCAGCTCGCCCGTACACACGATCGAATCTGTCTGCTGGGACGGTCTAGCAGACCGTTTCCAGCAGACAGATTTGATCGTGTGTACAAGGCCTCAGGTCTATTTATAAAGCAGTAAATGTGACTTTAACCAAACATTCACTGGTGGTGAATAAATACCTTAAAGTTGAAGTTAAGTGAAGAGCACTCTACAAACGGAGGAAAATCGGATAAATAAAAGGTCCACCTCCTCTGATCACAGTATGATTTTTATTGTGAGAACTGATAGTAGGCATTCGTTTAATGGAGCATGAGTGAGCATAAAGGGAGGGCATATTCAGTACCTAAAGAGTGATTATCATTAGGGATGAGCTTGATGTTTGATTTGAATGTAAGGGAACACTATGGGGCATTCGTGGGAAATTCAAGTGCCGTGGAATGCCCCATAATGCACTGCTAAATCACTGTGCAACAGTGTCTGATTGCCCACAGCATGCACCTGTTTATTAGGGGCATATAATTAAATTGTTTTAAATAATATTTTAATAGCAGGGCCCATTCCTGTGCCCAGCAAGAGTAAATGTGAGGGGTTACCGTGTTCTGGCACCACCAACACCTAGGGCCCAATGTTTCTTCCCCTGTTTAACAGGGGCATGTAATTAAACATTTTGATATAATATTTAACAGCAGGTCCGTTCCTCCGCCCAACAAGAGTAACTGTGAGGTGTTACCGTATTCTGGCACCACCAACACCTAAGGCCCAATGCCTCTGCCCTGTTTTACAGGGGCATGTAATTACAATTTTTAAAATAATATTTAACAGTAGGGACCGTTCCTGCACCCAACAAGAGTAAAGCCTTGTACACACGATCAGTCCATCTGATGAGAACGGTCTGATGGACCGTTGTCATAGGTTAACCGATGAAGCTGACTGATGGTCTGATGTGCCTACACACCATCGGTTAAAAAAACGATCGTGTTAGAGCGCGGTGACGTAAAACACAACGGCGTGCTGAAAAAAATGAAGTTCAATGCTTCCAAGCATGCATTGACTTGATTCTGAGCATGCATGGATTTTTAACCGATGGTCATGCCTACTAACGATCGGTTTTGACCGATGAAAACGGTCCATCAGACCGTTGTCCTCTGTCTATCCTATCGTGTGTACAAGGCCTAACTGTGAGGGGTTACCGTGTTCTGTCACCACCAATTTTTTAGGAGGGTATATAGTGCAGTTTGTATAGTATATATACTGCAGTTCAGAGTATATAGTGAAGTCAGTGTAGTATATATTACACAGTGCAGGGTATATAGTGCAGTGCACAAAATATAATATAGTGTATTGAAGTTGTTTAGAGGAGCCCTATGACAAAAATAGAAAAAAAATGGTGTGGGTTCCACCGTGCATACCAGACTCTTTGGGTTTGGTATAAATTTTGGGGGATGACCCCCACGCTGTTTTTTTCAAAGATTTTTTATGTATATTGCCATGATCTGGCAATACATTACATCCGTGAGCTGTTAAATTAAACATTTTCCTTTAGAAATTTTATTTTGCTGCGGTACTGTTCTAAACATGGGGAATTGTGCTACTTTACAGGCAGACTAAGGGGACCTCCAAGCATGATATTTAAAGAAATATTTCATTTTTATTGTTTCACTTTAAGCATTCTGAAAATCACTGCTCCTGAAAAACTGAAGTTTTATAAACTTTTTATGGCAATAACTTGCATATAAGCCTTTAAAATTAGCACTCTTGATTTTTCACGTTCGTGTCCCATAAACTTTAACGATGTTCGCACAAATATTTTGCCTGTTTTCAAGTTCTGGCTCATCCCTACTTATCATAGGTGCAGCCATTCATATTAACTCCTGCAGCACCAAAAGGTCATTGCTGCAGGGTTTTTTCGAGGACAGAGATCTTCAACTAAACACTACATACACTGGCATTCATGGCGCATATGGTGCCTGGAGCTATTTTTTTTTTAAAATCACTAAACTTACAGTAAATGTTTAATAAATGGCAAAATTACTGCTTAACCACTTTCTGACCAGCTCACAAACATTTATGGTGGCGGGTTGGCTCATTGCCGCGAATCGCCGAACCTGTACGTCGGTTGCTTTAAGAGCCATAGCAGGTGCGCACATGCGCTGCACAGTGGAGGGCCCGATGCACCTGGCCGGCAGCTACAATGTCCGCTTGCCACACACTATAGTGGACACGAAAGCCAGAAAAGGGATCTGTGTATGTAAACACGAGAATCCCCATTCTAACAGGGGGGAGAGACAGATCTGTTGTTCCTAGTAATTAGGAACAGCTATATGTCTACTCCTCCAGTCAGTCCCATCCCCCACAGTTAGAAACACTCATGAGGGAACATATTTAGTGTTATCCCCTTCCCAGCCAGTGACATTTATACAGTAATCAGTGGCTATTTTTATCTCTGATCGCTGTATAAATGTCAATGGTCCCAAAAAAGTGTCAAAAGTGTCCGATCTGTCCGCCGCAATACCACAGTCGCGCTAAAAATCGCTGATCACCGCCATGACTAGTAAAAAAAATAAAACAAAATAAAAATGGCATAAATATATCCCCTATTTTGCAGACGCTATAACTCTTGCGCAAATCAGTCAACATACGCTTATTGCGTTTTTTTTTTTACTGAAAAAATATGTAGAAGAATGCATATTGGCCTAAACTGATGAAGAAATTTGTGTTTTAAATTCTTTTTTTGGATATTTATTAAAGCAAAAAGTTTAAAATATTTTTTTGTTTATAGTGCATAAAATAAAAACCGCAGAGGTGATCAAATACCACCAAAAGAAAGCTCTATTTGTGGGTTTAAAAGGACATCAATTGTATTTGGGTACAGTGTGCAATTGTCAGTTAAAGCGCTGGAATGCTGTATCGCAAAAAAATGGCCTGATCAATAAGGGGGAAAATCTTCCGAGGCTAAAGTGGTTGATAAATACATCCATAAATTCACCAACCTCCATCTCTAAGGAACAACTCCTTTTTTTCTCAGCTCTGTTTAATATCAGTTTGTACTAACAACCTTTAAAACTTCTACTTGCAGGGCCAGGACAAATGGTGGTCAGGAGGAGAATCTGCCCTGGGCACAGCGGAACAAGGGGGCAGAGGATGGATACAGTAGAGTAAACCTATTCTACAACATGCATTGTCGGTGGAGGAGGAGGTGCAGTTCTGCATCCTTGCCTGGGCACTAGTTGAGCTTGTCCCAGTACTGCCTACTTGGTCTTCCTTTCCGAATGACAGGCTACAGGTTTCTGCTGACCAGGATCCATTGCAACTAAACTCTGCAAGGGATGTAATACCTTGGAATATAATCCTGTAGCCACAAACACAATTCTTGCATACATTTAAATAACCTACATTAAATCAAATATGTAGTATGTGTTGTTTTTCTGGCTACAAAACATTTCTGAAGCCAAAATCACTTCATGATGTCATACAAAAAAAAGACATACAAACAAGTCACAGAATCAGCTCAGGATAAATGTTTTGTAAAGGACCAAAAAAAACACTTTTACTTCAGAATTAACAATGATCAACAAGCTAGTGTGTCCGTATTCTCCATTTGCTATTTAGGCTGCATTGCGCCTTTCAAAGTAGCTGGAAGGTCTTAAACAACACCAAAGATCTGTCGTAATTTTGGCCTGTAATGTCCTTATCCATGTATGTATGTATGTTTTTACTGATGATTTCTCTTCTTGCTTGTTTTCTATTTACGTTTACTGATTTCTTGGTTTCCAAATACGTCTTCTGTTGGTGGCCCTAACTATAGTTTGGTATTGGGCAAGAATCTATGCTTCCTGCCCTAACCGTAGCTTGTTTGCCAACCATGTTTCTGTACCACTTATGTGAGCCTGTATGTGATTGTACTCTCTTCCATCGCTTCTCTTGTCCATTTGTAACAAATTATGCAAATTTGAATTAACCAAGAGTAGCAGGTAAAATCCAAATTCCTTTGGAGGGGTTGATAATAAAAAAAACTGATACTCCTTAGATTTGAATGCTCAGAGGAGCCTCCAAGCAAGAACTCAACTCCAACCAAAATTTGATAAAAGATCTAAAACATAATTATGTTGCCATAGTAGAATCTCTGGTCTGTAATATACAGCTTCTTAGAACAACAGGTTGCAGAACTTGGCTTTGTGAAGTCCTATCCAGACTATCCTATAGATACTCTGTTATCTTTGCCAAGGAGGCCAACTAGTAGGTAGAATCTTCTGTTACTGACCTGAAACACATAAAAAAGATGCTGCCCTTTACTGTCAATTTAGTAGTGGGGTGGGCATTCCTTAGTTTCTAGAAGAGTCAATTCAATTATCCCTTTGAATTGACCTTCAACTTGGAAACAAAATTCTGGAAATAGCTGGTACTTACAGGTTGCAGCTCTGTAGCAATCAACCATGTTTTCAGCAAATTATATTACCATAAATATTCTCTCAACCTTACCATACACTACAAAACCCATGCATATTAAATATATTCAATCCTCCTAAGTGGTTGCATAAAATCTGCCTCTCTGGCTGCTCAGTCTTTGCTTTTAAATATTGTATAGCAGGCCAGTTCTTACATTATTACCCCGTCTGACCTGCTGGCATATAGATTTTTCTTATTTGTATTTCTTTATGCTAAAAGTAAACAAAGATTTTTGTTCACTTTATCTTACAGTTTCCTTAAAGGTATATTAAAGCAGAGTTCCACCCAAAAATGGAACCTCCGTTTTAAGCACTCCTGACCCCCTGACATGCCATATTTGGCATGGCATTGTTTTTTTGGGGGGGAGGGGGCGGTACCTGGTTGGTTTTGAAGCTCCCACTTCCTTTACTGGCACCTCTCCCCCCTACCTGCCTGCAATCTTCTGTGACACATCAGATGTCCCAGAAGATTGCCCAGACATTCAGGACAGCGCAGCGCGACTCACACATGCGCAGCGTGCACCCGGCTGTGAAGCCGACAAGCTGTCGCACCCGGGCGCCCACACTTACAATGTCCGCGCCGTGGAGAGGAGGGGGAGAGGAGCGAGACCTCCCGCATCGCTGGACTGTGGGACAGGTAAATATATGTTCATTAAAGGTCAGCAGCTACTTTTTTTGTAGCTGCTGCCTTTTAAATCAATGGAATTCAACTTTAACACCACAGCTATTTGTGTCTAGCTGATGATAAAAAACTGCCTATCCACAAGCCAAGAAAATCAAAAGTGTGACATACAGTACAAGCTGCAGTTACCCATGACCTATAAGGTCCATTCAAGAATGTCACATTTCTCAGCTTAAATCAGTTAAATGAAAGATGTGCTGTCTTGAGCCGGTGCTCAGAAATACCCGATCTAACATAACTGACAGAAAATAAAAAAATTGAAATGTAAGATATCCCTAACAAATACATCTGCAATATCTAGATTCACTATATATATGTCACAATAACCACATTGTATAAAAATAAAAGAACACTGATGCTATTATTGTTATCCCCTCTCTAAGACTGACCAACCAGTCATGTGAATTTGGAGTAATTTGGAGTAACTAATAATCACGCACTCTGTGATGGGTGGAAATTTTGTCTGTCATGGGATTGGCCTTTTATATACCTGAAATTGTTTAATCCAGTACATAAAGTGGTCCTAGGGGTGATTCTGTAAAGTGGTTCCATAATCTCAAATGATGTGGTTAAGCAGTTTCTTGGGGGATAAAATCATACTGCACGTGGCAGCCAGATGGCCTTGTAAATCACCGGATTGCATATGAATAGCAGGTGGATATTTAAGTCTTTTTGCTATGCTTCATGAATGAAAAGTGTTTAGTTTCTGATTCATTCACTGGTCTAATTAATGATTCATTTCACCGATTCATTTCTCTCCTAGCTTGCCAATCGTTGTATCAATTTGGCTTCAACAGCATGCAGGCAGAGGTTATTCAACGTAATTAGTTGCGCACAGTCAACATAGGAGTGCTACTCTAGTTCTGTTGTGAGAAAAAACAAGACCCCCTAATTAAACAATATACATTAAAAGCATTTTAGCACCTTTTATTTTATTTTTCTGAAGAAATTGCTGGTTGCTTTATTATGTTCTTTCTCGATGTGATTTCTAAATAGAACTAATGCCGCGTACACACGATCGGTTCGTCTGATGAAAACGGTCTGATGGACCGTTTTCATCAGACGAACCAATCATGTGTGGGCCCCACCAGTTTTTTTCCAATCGGTGAAAAAATTTAGAACCTGTTTTAAAATGATCTCATGGTTAAAAAAAACGATAGGAAAAAAACGATCGTCTGTCAGGAAATCCATTGGTTAAAAATCAACACATGCTCAGAATCAAGTCGACGCATGCTCAGAAGCATTAAACTTCATTTTTTTCAGCACGTCGTTGCGTTTTACGTCACCGCGTTCTGACACGATTGTTTTTTTAACTGATGGTGTGTAGGCAAGACTGATAAAAGTCTGCTTCATCGGATATCTGATGAAAAAATCCATCAGACTGTTTTCATCTGATGAACCAATTGTGTGCACAGGGCATAACAGTCTTAAAGCAATAGTAAACCTTTGTAGAATAAAAAAAGAAAAAAAAAACACCTGTAAAGCTTTTCAAAATCAGAAAGTTCGTTTTTTTTTGTGATCCGATAATGCCACCATTGATTTTCGAAATTCAGCCAAACCAAGCCTTCATGATGCTACAAAAAAATATTTTTGTGTCCGGGAATCTTTTCTCTCCCGGAATTTTTGTTTCTTGCAAATGCGCATTTTTTTTTATATTACATTTCTAGCACGATTCTCCCATCATTCATTAAAAAATCGTTAGTTTTTCAAAAAATTTCCAACATGTCCAATTCCTTAAATTTGATTGCCACACGAAAATCGGCTGTTGCTGCAGCCCACTAATGGTGCGAAATTCGTACGAAAATTCTTAGATACGAAAATTCTTAGATACGAAAATTCTTTCAAAATCCGAACCGTGTAAGACAATGGTATAATGTGCTAGTATCCATCGCATACTTGCATTTTATGAAATACTTAATTTAGAACAAAGCCCTTCCAGTGGTGCCCGGTCACCACTAAGAGGGCTGACATCTTCCCCTGGCCTTTCTTCCTAGTTTGCGGTCCAGAGCCACGATGACGTCACTCCCACACATGTGTGCGACTGCCCTCAGAGAAAGAAGCTCTGAAGCCCATTGTCAGTGGAGGTATATATGTTGGGACTTGTAGAACCGCTGGCCCCTCGTATTTAGAACCCTACTAGGTTTATTGCTTTATTATGCTCGTAAGTTTGTAGTAATACAATGGAAGTCTTCGTTCGCACCCTCAATACATTTTTGGAAGAGGTTAGTGAATCTTCGCCATATTTTTAAACTCAAGGGAAAATTCCTTGGAAAGAAAACACACTTAATTCCTTTAGTAAATCAAGGTTAATATTTCTTAAACTTCAATACAGGACTTTTGTTTCTAGATTTTTAAAGTAACAGACAGGTTCACTTTAAGACTTCTGAGCAAACATTACAACTATTTTTGCTTCCTCTTATTTGGTGTTCCCTTCCACTAAGCAGCACGGTGGTATTCTAACTTCCAAGTAAAATTATATTCTAGGCTTACTTCCAATATTCATGTTAAGTGCCACTGAAGGCTAACTACCTCTCTCAATATAGTAGTTTAATCACCCAGCTAAAGAAACATCAAAGAGCTGGTTGATAGATCAATGCAATTTGCTCAATGGACACTTTTTAGGTACAATTTTAGGGACATTTTTCGAGTTCATTAGGTGGCTTATGTGCTAATGTGCTTTGATGTGAGCTTTTCCAAAATTGTTTCCTTATGCTTCCTTTCAGTTTAAAGTTGACCTGAACTCATAATGTTAACACTATACTTAAAGTGGATGTAAAACCACTCTCATTCTTTCTAAACTACTGCCATAGTGCTGATCTATAAGGATATACATGCCTCCTGTATATATCCTTACCTGTCAAATGTCTCCCCTCTGTCTGCTATGATCACTAACATCCAGTCAAAATCCAGAAAAGTAACCACATGACTTCAGAAAAGGAGTGGGGGTGGGAATTAAAAAATAATTTTCTCTGTACAATAAAAGAGGATTGCTCAGAGCTGAATTAACTCTGTGTGGCAAGACTGGGCACAGATGATAGGAAATCTTATACTGTACATTGTGACAGCAAAGAAAAATAAATAAATTCAGGTTTACATCCACTTTAAGCATTACCTAGAAATATTTGTCCTTTGTCAGAATTTCTGCCTAAAGATAACAATGCAATTTCTCTGCCTACAATTAACCACTTCAGTCCCCGCTTATCGTCAATTGACAGCAGCTTAGGGGATCTGAATATCCAAGCTGCCGTCAATTGACGTCATTGTTTTCTCCGGCCACTGGGGGGCGTGCACGCGCCGATGGCGGCGCGCGCGCGCACCCGGTGCGTCCCCAAGATGCCGATGCGCGTGCCTAGCGGTCGCGATGTCCGCCAGGTACCTGCTGATCGTCAGTTTTAGAGCAGGGACGTGGAGCTCTGTGTGTAAACACAGAGCTCCACGTCCTGTCAGTGAGACAGATGCTGTTTCTCTTGTACATAGGGAGACAGCATCGGTCACCTCCCCCAGTCACCCCCCTCCCCCCACACAGTTAGAACACACCCAGGACTCACATTTAATCCCTTCCTCACCCCCTAGTGTTAACCCCTTCACTGCCAGTCACATTTATACAGTAATTAGTGCGTTTTTATAGCACTGATCGCTGTATAAATGTGAATGGTCCCAAAAATGTGTCAAAAGTGTCCGATGTGTCCGTCGCAATATCGCAGTCCTGACAAAATTTGCAGATCGCCGTATTACTAGCCACTATAACCTTTGCGCAAACCAATTACTATACGCTTATTGCGATTGTTTTTTTTACCAAAAATATGTAGAATACATATCGGCCTAAACTGAGAAAAAAATATATATATTTTTTTAAAAATTGGCTTTTTATTATAGCAAAAAGTAAAAAATATTCTGTGTTTTTTTTCAAAATTGTCGCACTGTTTATAGCGCAAAAAAAAAAAACGCAGAGGTGATCAAATACCACCAAAATAAAGCTCTATTTGTGGGGGAAAAAAGGACGTCAATTTTGTTTGTAAGGCATGTCGCACGACCGCGCAATTTTAATTTAAAGCGACGCAGTGCTGAAAGCTGAAATTTCGCCTGGGCAGGAAGGGGGTATATGTGCCCAGTAATAGCTATTTATCTGCAATGTGAGAGGCAACACTGTCTCTGACTTTTATTCTCAGGAGATTTTAAATTGAGACTCAGTCAATACTGTGTGTCTTAAAGTTGTAGTAAAGTCTTATTTTGAACTTATACCTACAGGTAAGCCTATGATAAGGCTTACCTGTAGGTACAGTGAATATTTCCTAAACTTGCACGGTTCAAGAGATATTCACACTGCATGCAGCGGGTGACATCACTGGCGCATGCGCTCTGAACAGATGGCATGCATGCACAGGAGTGATGCCATCACGGATCAGCCAATCAGAAGGCCAAAGCACTCGAACCTGGAAGGAAGACTGGGTGAAAAACCTGTCAGCGGTGACAGGGTGCCGCTGGAGAGGTAAGTTTTCAGGTAAGTCTTTCATAATGTGCCAATATGCGGTGCATACTAGAACATCATGCCATTGTCTTTTTAAAAGGTGCGGCTTACTACTGCTTTAATGTTCTCCTTGCTAGAGAGGAAACGGTACCTGAGTATTGCCCCAAGAGCTATCATGAGGGCAACTCTGACATGTGTAATCAAAGTACTGCTCCTCTACTAAGATGACCAACTTTACATAGAGACACAGTGGGGAACAAGGCATGGTAAGTCAGTAATGGGGTTAAAGATCAGCCGCAGGGAGCCTATAGGCAATGCTACTAACTATTAATTTGCCTTTTTGGTGCCCAGCTTTCTTATTTCAAATTTTACTATTTCCACACCTATTTTTCTATTTCATTATATTTTAAGATAACAATGATCCTTGCTGACATATCTGACCGACCATCATTAAATTTAGGGGTTTAGCATGTTTTTCCAAAGCCCATGAAGCCTCCCAATTTCTCAAACAGTTCATTGGTGCCAGGCATAACTGAACACATTCCATTCAATATAACATGTCAATGAAATATGTCACAATATGAAGACACCTCTCCTGACAACAGTTTTTTTTTTTTAACGATGCTCATACTGGCTTTAAATAAAGATTTTCTGGTAAAGATAAGCTACATTTGTATGTATGTAACCTAAGAGAAAGATTGATGTTTTCTGCAAGTGTTGATCCAAATATGTTATGTGAATTATACATAATACATAATATAAAAGTGACATTGTAAAAATCTGGATACTCTGTAAAAGATTTTGAAAGTAAATAGATCTAAAACGAATGAATAAGGAATGGTCCACGTCTTCCGCCCTGTGTGATTAATATTTCATTGAAATGTTATCTGTGCACTACCAATATAGGTCCAAAGTGCCCCACACATACCAGAAAGAGTTGTGAATGAATGTTTAGTCATTCCTCTTTGTACTAAGCAATGCCCAAAGGTCTGGTTTCCAATTCCTTCATACATATCCCAGTTGTAATTATTTCCTCATACTCTGAATTCCATTTGATTTTTCATTTGCTTGGCTTGCTGCAACTGAAGCCACCCACATTGGAGGGTGGGTCATCCAAAGTGCTTTGAATCTAACTCATTGCTTATCTTTCATATTTGTTTCCTGGACTCAGACAAACCCAAATATAGCTAGCACCCACACATGGAATGTCCCTGTCTACAGACATGTACATGGAGCCTCTATACATTAGAAGTTTAGTGTATATAATCTGTACTAAAGACACTGTAGACTGTAATATTAACTGTTCTCTATTTCTCCTATGAGTGTATTATCTGAATTGTTCACCAAGAGGATTTTTAAACCCACAGGTCTGGGATTTTACTGGGAAATTTTAGGACTTGTTTATCCTGGGGCTTATACACCAACTACTGTTTAAATAAAATGTTCTTTAATAATTTCTCAGCCGTATTTAAAATAAAAAGCAGCTCTTTTCATTTATTTTTCTGGGGTGGCATTCTATTATGCACCCCAACAGTCGATGTCTTCTTCATATAATTGAACTGAGAATATCCAATAATGCACCAAGGGGCTGCATTTATTATCAGTAGGTCATATGTGTCAGCAAACATTATGAAATAGTATTTTAATATACAGTTGTGTTCAAAAGTTTACATACCCTGGCAGAATTATGATTTCTTGGTCATTTTTCAGAGAATATGAATGACTCACAAAAACTTTTCTTTTACTCAAGGTTAGTGTTTGTCGGAAGCCATTTATTATGGATCAACTGTGCTTTCTCTTTTTAAATCATAAAGTAAAAAAAAAAAACACCCAAATGACCCTGATCAAAATACCCTGGTGATTTTGGCCTGATAACATGTACACAAGTTGACACAAAGGGGTTTGAATGGCTATTTAAGGTAACCATCTTCACCTGTGATCTGTTTTTCTTGTAATTGGTATGTGTGTGTATAAAAGGTGAATGAGTTTCTGGACTCCTGACAGACCCTTGCATCTTTCATTCAGTGCTGCACTGATGTTTCTGGATTCTGAGTCATGGGTAAAGCAAAATAATTGTCAAAAGATCTGTGGAAAAAAAGTTGTTGAACTGTATAACCGTAAAGGGATATAAAAAGATATACAAGGAATTGAGAATGCCAATCAGCAGTGTTCAAACTCTAATCAAGAACTGGACAATGAGGGGGTTCTGTTGAAACCAAACCACGGTCAGGTAGACCAAATAAAATTTCAGCCACAACTGCCAGGAAAATTATTCAGGATGCAAAGAAAAACCCACAAATAACTTCAGGTGATATACACGACTCTCTCAAAACATGTGCTGTTTCAAGATGCACAATAAGGAGGCAATTGAAGAATAATTGGCTGCGTGGTCGAGTCGCCAGAAGAAAGCAATTTCTGCGCAAATGCCACAAAGTATCCTGCTCACAATACGCCAAACAGCACAGAGAGAAACATCAAAATTGAGATTTTGTGGCCACAACCATAAACGCTATATTTGGAGAGGAATCAACAAGGCCTATGATGAAATGTACATCATTCCTACTGTAAAATACGGCCCTGGATCACTGATGTTTTAGGATGTGTGAGCTAAAAAGGCACAGGAATATTGGTGAAAATGAATGGCAAGATGAATGCAGTATGTTATCAAAAAAATACTAGAACAAAATGGCTTCAGCCAAACACTAACCATGAGTGAAACAAAAGTTTTTTTGGATTATCATTCATATTCTCTGAAAAATGGGCCAGAAATCATAAATTCTGCCGGGGTATATAAACTTATGAGCACAAATGTATAAGAAAATAGAAAAACAAGTGTGATGTCATTAAATGACCTGAAATTGGTAGGCTTTGTTCAAAAAGGGAAAGGTCTCAGGCCTCATACACACGACCGAGAAACTCGTCGTAAAAGAAACATTGTTTTCCTCGACGAGTTCCTTGCCAGGCTTGTCGAGAATCTTGTCAAGCTTTCTTTGCGTACACACTGTCAAGACAAAATCTTGTCGTTCTCAAACACGGTGACGTACAACACATACGACGGCACTATAAAGGGGAAGTTCTATTCCATTGGCGCCACCCTTGGGGCTGCTTTTGCTAATCTCATGTTACTGCGTGTTAAGTAAAAGTTTGGTAAGAGACAATTTGCGCTTTTCAGTCTGTTACAGCATGACGAATGTGGAATCTCCTTTACGAACGCTACTTTTACCAAAGGTGCACTCCCGTCTCATACTTTATTCTGAGCATGCGCGGGTTTCTAAGCATACACACAAATGTGTTTCTTGTCATAAACCAGCCTGACGAGAAACACGATGAGGAAATTGAGACTCCTGACGAGACAAAAGAAAAATGTATCTCTTTTTTTCTCGTCGAAAAACATACACACGACCGTTTTCCTCTGCAAAAAAAAGCTCTGCCACCAAGTTTCTTGATGGGTTTTGTTGAGGAAAACGGTCGTGTGTACGAGGCCTCAGAAATATTGTCCGTAGAATTAATGCAACAGATCTTTTCCATTACTAACTTACCATGCTTTGTTACCCACTGTGTCTCTGTGTGAAGGTGGCCATCTTGGTAGAGGAGCAGGACCTTGTTTCACGTACAAGTCACGTGAACATGGGTTCTTCTAAGGTTTTGACTTTTCATTATTGCTCTGTTAGATCCTTCTACGTATGGACAGCTTTCCCACCTCTAGGCTAGGATTTTGGGTTTGCAGCAGATTTTGTATTTGCAATGTTATACAATTTGTTTATGAATCACTGCCAATGCTATCTTATAGATAATACAGAAGGAAATATGAGACATTAAATATATGTAGTGCATACAGTTATCTGACAGCTGTTTGCTTAGCTTTTATTAATTGCTGCTTTGTAAATGCTGTGTATTTGCTATTTATCTTTTTTATCGATAGTAGCGTGTTTATTGATATGCTCAATTACAAGCAGCCAAGAATATCAAATGGATGACAATTAATGGATTCATGTTTTCTAGGGTCATTTATACTATCAAGTATATATATATATATATTATGTGTGATTTTGCTTTAACTATTAAAGGTTCAGTCATCTAAAAATAAAATGTTGCAGTTACGAATGGACATTATTGGTCTAAACCACTGGTTTCTTCAGTACTGTATACAAAATTTTCAGTAAGTCAGTGACAGAGTCCACAAAAAAGGGTTAGCTGGGCTTTTTGCATCCATCATAATATCCAGCTTTGTTTCCATTAGATTCAAAGGTTTTGTATACACAAGCACTGGATGGAAAAGTGCATCCATTTTATGTAGCTTCCATGGCCTGATGAGCTTGGCTAGTAAGTGGGTCCTCCAGGGACAGGAATAAAAAATGAAATGGTCTATGCTGTGATCTGAGCCCAGATACTGCAGGCTACATTCATTTGGATGCAATGTGTTAACCGCTCCAATCATTTGGTTAATACTTCCATATGGGTACAGCATTTGGAGAGAATCTGGAGGGCTGAAGACGCAAATACACATAAACATAAAAAAGCATGATTCACCTGCTCTCACATTGCAACAATTGTTTAACCTCTCTGGCGGTATGATTCTTTAAGATTTTAGGTGCTAAAAGCGGTACCATTATTTGCAAGGGAATTTGGCGTTTTATACTGTAGGCTTGTAATTCTTAGGAATAACTCACTGAAATCTATCCAAACAAGAGTCTAATAGGCATCCTGGGTATAATTTTTTTTTTTTTTCTTATTAAAAATTATAATATAATAAATAATTATAAAAAATTATAACAAATAATAATATAATTATAGTAAAAATTATTCAATAATGTAATCAAATCAAAATCACTGAAATTTGCTCAGTTGCAGAATTTTTGCTGTCATTATTTTTTTTTTTTTATGACGAATTTCCCCACAAATCGCTATCGCTAAATTCTGCAAGTGATTCTGATTTATTATCGCTGTTTTTTAGCTGCTCTAAAACAATTTTTGCCATAAAGGGACACTTTTGGTTGCTATGGGCAATCTACAGTTTGCAGGGAGAAAGAACAGTTTTTATTATATAAAAGAACATGCAGAACACTGGGCAGACCACTAGGGACATGGGGGGGGTGTATTTTTTACATACAGTACTGTAATCTATAAGATTACAGTGTACTGTATGTATAGTGTTTGTTTACTTTTTTAAATTTGGCGCCGTTCCCCACCCCTACGTCGCGACGCTCACAGGGAAGGGAATCGGCGGAACACACAGCATCAGGCGGACATCCGCCCGCCGTGTACTGCGGGGATTCATCGCTGGATCGCAGAGAAAAGGTAAGTAAACTTTTTTCTGCATCCAGCGAGGCAAGTCCGTGTGTGGCACGGGGTTACCGATCGTAGCTTTAAAATCTCACCCCGTGCCACACACGGGAAGACTGCCAGGGAGGTTAAGGCCCGATGTTTTATTTTACATATGTTGCCATAATAACGTAATAAAACACATGTAGCACTACCCCCGAAAGAGCTGCTGGTTTGTTTTGGGTGGCACGTTACCTCTGTATCTCTGCCATCTAGAGTACTTGATGAGAGTTGTAGTAAATGAAATGTCCACACAACCGGTGTCTTTTTTGTGCTTTTATTACACAGCCAGGTAAAAACGGTTAAACAGTAGAAAGATGAAGGGATAGCAAATAGGAGACAGTAGATCCAGGTATAACTGAACACGGGAAAAAGTCCTGCTTCCAATGAAACTTTACTTTGCCACTCCAGCCAGAGTGGGTATAGTGCACCTGGACAGGCCTCTCTCACCAGTCTCTGCCACTGACCCTCCTTTAAGATTGGAGACAATTATGGTCCGGAATGCTCTCTAGTAGATTCAGCACCCGGATCTCCTTCAAGTAGTTTTGCACAGTCAGTAGCTAACAGGCGACCAACATCCAGCCTGTAAGAACTCAAGTGGTCCCCAGATGAATGGACAGGCCCCTCCTGGAACACCAGACTTGTGCTTGGTATCCTTCGGACAGACTCCTCATTGGTCAGCTTCCTCCAATTGGATGGACAGCTCGGAACCCCTCCAAATTGGGGACCCAGTCGACTAATTGGCCCACACAGTGGATCAATCGTTCCAGGCCAACATGGTCCCGTAACCAGGAAAACTGCTGCCCACGCACACCCCGGCCAGGAGGGCCATATGCAGGGGTGTCGTGGAATGGCTACCCCAATGGTGGGCGCCACACGAGGAAGAACCTCGAGGTGATGGCACCTTCCCCTTTATACACCACCCCAGAATGCACAGCGAGGCGACCAACCCCTCACTGGCCGCTAAGGAGTGGCAGTCAGAACACTTGACCACTTGAACAGAAGTCGCCGGACAAAAGGTCTGCCCACAGCACAGCCAAGCCAGAGCAGAGACCCTAAATTTAAACAGTTAAACCAATTCAGGGCCAACCAACTCTACACCCCCCCCCCCCAATTTACACAGCACCGGCTCTGAAAGTAGCCAGGTGCTACTCATATTTTGGAGCAAATTCAAATAGGTGGAATGCAAACTTAGTCAAATCAGTAAATTCTAGATTTTGAAGTAAAATAATATTTATGGGGGGCCTAAGGTTTTTTTCTTCTTTGAGATAGATGTAACAGCACCAGTAGTGGTATTAGTGGTTGTTAAAATCCTGGAGTTCAACTCCAGAATATTAGAAACCCCCTCCCACATCCCTCTAATAATCTGTTTGTAAGGGTCACTCGTTGGATGGCAGCTCCCACTGTGTTGGACCTGCCACACTTCTTCTTGCATGGCATAGTCACCTACTTGTCATTTTAGAGATCTTCTGTCATATCTTTTCACTCTTCTCCTGGCCTGAGGCCTGCCCACTTACATATTTCTGGCCTGAGGCATGTTACCCAAAATAAAGAATGTCCAGTTCAAAATAATTTTCTACTACAAACCATTCAGTTAATTATTCTGCCACAGTGACATTTTTTTCTTCACAATATTACATTAATTTATATGACTCCTTGATAGTAGCCTATAGTGCAGAACACTATACCTCCATTATATGACTTTATGTTAGTTGTCTCAGTGCAGAGCACTTGATACAGTCACAGTACCATTGCCGCCATCTTCCCAGGTGTTGTAGCCTATTCCCACAGGTGTCTTACACTTAAGGTGATCCTTCCTCACACATAGGGTGCTCCACACTTAGACCTAATGGCAGACTTAGGAGCCTGTCCTAAACCAAGCCACAGGACCTGCTAGACAAAAGTAGGGGTGGCAAGGTTTCTCCATCTCATCCCTATGTGTTCTCTTCTGGTCAATCTGGCAGTTCAGGGCCACAGAAGGCTCTCTCCTTCTTTCTTCTCCAAGCACAGCACTACATCTTTCTGATCATGGGTATCCTGTGCTTACACCTTAAATCCACTAGGCCCCACCCACAGATGGCATATAATGGTGCACTTACTCTATCCGTTACATCACCACAGAAGGGGTTAGTGATTAAACGGCACTACACCTGGCAACATGCTTCTTTGAAAAAAAAACATCTAGATCACAGGTATCAAAGGTGTCAAACACAAGGGCCGCAGGAGAGCTCCAGCCCTTCTCTGGTCCTTCTCCAGACCCTTACTTTCGGCTTTTAAGCAATGCATCAAGCTTCTTCCCATCAGCAGCATAAGGAAAGGGGGTGCACTGTGATTTAAGGGATAGTGGGGGACTCAGCTTCTAAAGGTTGTGGTGGCTCTTGACATCTAATGTAAGGGGAGGGGAATGCACTGGACATCTAATCTTACAGGTACAACCACCCCTTTTGAGGGCAATCATAATGCTGATGCGGCCTACAGTGAAATTGAGTTTGACACCCCTGATCTAGATGAACATTTTACTTAAAGTGGAACTAAACCCTCATTTAGTTTACAGCCAGGAAAGCTGTCATTCTCTGTTTGCTCTGCAGTTATCAGAGTGCTGCACATGTAAAAAGCTAGGACATAAGCCAATTGATGGTTTGGCAGTTTGGTTGAGAGCATAAGCACTAGTGACGGTTATCCATCTATGCCAGTTTTTATTTGAGAGAAGTTGCTCCAATAATCAACTCTTCTCTAATTGGACTGTTGTTAATTTTTTGTTTAATCAGAACCTGCAGCCTACAGGCTGCAATACTGATCAGTGTGTTCTGACAGCAGAAGAGTCCCACTGTCAAAATACAATAGTGCAGCATGGAGGATTTCCCCATCCACCTTGCTTACGTGGTTGGGGAAAACTGTTCAGTTTTATCTTTCAATCATACGTCATTTGTGTGACACAACGTGTTCCGGGAGGAGGAGACGTGACAGTCCAAGCGGACGAGCGTTCGCTTAGCCGACCGGCTTTTCCTTTACATGTTGCTTATACGATCGTTTTTTGTAGGTTTTTGTCTTATATTATATTTGATATTGTTCCTACGGAATTTCACTATGGTGAGTCCTTATTCTTTTCGGTATCATATCTGCTTGGGTGACATCATTATCTGAGGATTCATTGATTCATTGATTCCCTTGTACAACTGGCGGTTGCTGCAGTCCACGTTTAAAGGCCTGGGTTGGGGTTTACAGCCGCAAGCTATCCTTGATTACCATCTGGTAAGCGTGAATTCCTTATCCTTATGGTGATTTTACTTTTGGTAGTTGATTTCTTCATTTGAACCATTCAAGAAGATTTTGTGTTGTTGCTTTCTGGACTTCATTGAACCAATTATTCTATATTTTTCAACACATTTGTCATTTATTTATTTACTGTTTATTCATTTATTTACATCAATTACTACTTGCAGTGGTATCTTCTTATATATTATTTTGTATCACAGTGCAGCTACATTTCTTTTT
This sequence comes from Rana kukunoris, assembly GCA_029574335.1. Taxonomy (NCBI): domain Eukaryota; kingdom Metazoa; phylum Chordata; class Amphibia; order Anura; family Ranidae; genus Rana; species Rana kukunoris. The sequence continues at coordinate 360,335,789 of CM056050.1, read as the reverse complement.
ATTATTTTTCAATCAGCCTGGATGATCGAAAAAAGGAGTCTTCTATGACTAGCTTAACTATTTTGGGAAATAGTTAAATTGATAGGTTTAGTTCTGCTTTAACTAAAGCCACGATCACATGATGATTCCTCTTTCTTTTTCTGTTTATTTCCTGGGGTCATTCTTTAGGTGTCCACATCACTGCCTGCTTGATGTGCAGACTTATTGGTAGAGGAAACACTTGTCTAATAGTCAGGTTCTCTCTCATAGGCTCCAGTGCCCTGGAAAATAACAAACAAAATTGCCTGGTCCCCAGGTCAGAAGGTTAGCTTGGATTAAAGAGGTAACTGTAACCTTGATCCATTAAACTGCGGGATGGAATAAAAATTGGTGTTGAGGGCCAAGACTAAGGAGTAAGGTAATTGATATGCAATGCACTATTTAAATGTTGTTATTTGCTGGAGTTGGGCTAGTGAGTATGGAAAAAGATTCAAGATTGTTGGAAAAGAGGATGAAAAAAGAGGTTAGAACCTTCCTTGATCTACTTTTCCTGTTTTGTCATGATCCTTCTTATCCACCTGATGGTTTCCCCATCTTCACATTTGTTGTCACTGCTGCCAGACACTGAGTAAGATCCCTTACCTGAAGCAGAGCGTGTTGTGATATCTGTATTTTATACCCAGATGCAAAATACAGTTCAGTCATACAGCCACTTGTGATATTGTGGGTTTATTAACCACTTCCCTACGGCCGTACGACTATATGCGGCCGCAGGGTGGTTCTAAATCTCCGGGCTGCCGTGTTTTCACGGCAGCCCCTTTCTGTGTTCCCAGTGCGCGCTCCAGAGCGCGCAGCGGGGAACTTGTGTACTGGCCGTGTCCCTTGGACACAGCCAATCACAGATCGCCGCGAACGGCCAATCAGAGTGGCCGTTTGCGATGCGATCTGTGCAACGAATGAGAGATGATCTCATATGTAAACATATGAGATCATCTCTCATTGTCGGCTCTCACAATGACAGCGTCCTGTCAGGTAGAGAACAGACCGATCTGTGTTCCTAGTACATAGGGACACAGATCGGTCACCCCCCCCCAGTCACCCCCCTCCCCCCACATTTAGAACACAATGCAGGATACACATTAACCCCTTCCTCACCCCCTAGTGTTAACCCCTTCCCTGCCAGTCACATTTATACAGTAATTAGTGCATATTTATAGCACTGATTGCAGTATAAATGTGAATGGTGCCAAAAATGTGTCAAAAGTGTCCGATGTGTCCGCCATGATGTCGCAGTCGCAATAAAATCGCAGATCGCCGCCATTACTAGTAAAAAAATAAATAATAAAAAATAATAATTCTGTCCCTTATTTTGTAGGCGCTATAACTTTTGCGCAAACCAGTCGCTTATTGCGATTTTTTTTTTTTTTTTTACAAAAAATATGTAGAAGAATACGTATCGGCCTAAACTGAATTTTTTTTTTTTAAATTGGGCTATTTTTTATAGCAACAAGTAAAAAATATTGTATTTTTTTTTCAAAATTGTCGTCCTTTTTTGTTTATAGCGCAAAAAATAAAAACCGCAAAGGTGACCAAATACCACCAAAAGAAAGCTCTATTTGTGGGGAAAAAAGGACGCCAATTTTGTTTGGAAGCCACGTCGCACGACTGCGCAATTGTCAGTTAAAGCGACGTAGTGCCGCAGGCTGAAATTTCACCTGGTCAGGAAGGGGGTTTACATGCCCAGTAAGGAAGTGGTTAAAAGAGTAGCGACATTAAAAAAAAATTGGACTGAATGGCCCTCTGGCTCCAAGTGAACATGTCACTGTGGGATTTGTCAGCTGCCACTTTTTTAAAAGTCAACTAGTTCAGCTCTCTTCTCAGTCTAACTGTCTTGTTGGTAGCTTATAAAGACATCTGAAAAAAAAGTGACCAAACAAATGGTTGATTCCAATTGATTTGGTAAGCACTACTTGACTACAGTTGGCTTTAAAGCCCTTACAGATACCCAGTGAAGTGACTGGCCTCAGGGGATACACAGAGAATAAACAAATCCTCCTGCATACATTGTACTTGTTTATCTGCTGCTCTCTTTCCTTCACATCAATTGAAGGATATGCAGAATTTATACAGGTTGTTTGAGCTTTCAGAAAGCAGGGGGTGGGGATCTGAAGTTACACTCTGTAGAATTCAGTTGGAGTGATGGGAACCACCCCACACGTTCAAACAGCACACAGAAACAGGGCTGAAGCTGTCAATCACAGTCTGTGAGCTGGAGATCTCTCCTTTGTCACCCTTGTATCTCTTGATGTCAGGAGTGACTTGTGCAAAGGAATGAGGCAGCAGACAGAAATTATACTTAGTGTTCTGGATTGAGACACACACACACTATAGAGAGATATGCTTTGTTCATATACATGTTAGAGGTTTACAATCACTTTCAGGAATGTGTATGTAAATATATGAGCTATGCTCACAACTTTTTTTTTACCATAAGCCCTTTATCACAGACATGAGGCTTGGCTTACTGGCTCAGATCTATTGGCCCAGCCAGTAAAAAATATATACATATTTCTAGCCAATGGTTGATGACAGATAGCTAAAGGAAGGAAAGTGAAAAAAGGTATGATGCCATTTTATCCCAGCAGACTGATCAAAGACTAGAAAAATACATTTTTTAAATGTAAGGTCGATTTTACACAGAACGTCACAGCTATCCAGCAGTTGCTAGAGAGCTGTAACATGTGTGAAGAAGAAAAAGAGCATTTATAAAAGCCTCTATGCAGAGTCACTTTAAACTCATATGTAATTGTGCTTGGCAATTGTGGCACTCATTTATTTACATTTAGAGACCAACATGGATACCGGAACCATTATGATTCCAAAAGGAATTAATAACAAACAATGCAGGCTGGCTAGCAAGCTCCTCTGTTGTCAGTTTGGTGACTGGCAACGTGAGAGTGTTAGAAAGTCACAGATTTAGATGTAGGCTTCAAGTTGTCAATTTGGCAAAAACCCATGATCACCCACTACACAATTGAACCCAATCAAACATAAACTCTGGTTTGAGATGATTGGTGCCTTTGTCCATTGTCCAGGACAGTACAGCCAGGGCAGGACTTAGGGTGGTGGGGGCCCCTGGGTTTGAGTCACTTTCGGGCCCTACCTTCTATACATTACTTTAAATAGAACTGGTATAAGCAACCCATAATGAAAAGTGGAGGGTACAGTTCTCCCACTTCAAAGAGGTATGCCAAAGGGAAGCAAACAGCATAAAATGAATATGTGTATGGGAATAAATAACCCAATATCACCACAAAGAGCCTGGCAAGGAAAGAGCTTCCGCTGTACCTGTCAGATGGAGAGGGATCATATAATTCCGCCGTACGAACCATCAGGTCTGTCCATAGGTAGCCGCCGCAGATATAAATAGTGTCATTTAGATGCCTGAACATGCGCAGAAGAATGACTGGGCGTAATGGCGTCATCGCGACCGCGTCGCATAATGATGACGCGTAGTCATCAATAGTAAACATAGCGTTGTCCTAAAGGACATGATGTATCCTGCGCATGGGCACAAAAATGCACTGACACAAGTCAGAGTGCAATGTATTCAAAGGGCTGATCCAGCAATTATCCAAAGTAACATGCCACATCCAGCAAAAGGACAGACACCGGGCATAATATTGCAATAATAGCTTCACAAGGGTAATAATAAAAGAAAGACAGTTTGTCTACTTGGACGGGGGACAAAAAAGATCAATGTCCCGAGAACAGGTAAAAATGCTATACCAATCAACACAATTTAAATGAAAAATTAAATGACTGCCATATTATTGAAACATTTTTTACGTAAACGGTGTGCTTGAGCCCAGTCAAGCCCAATTTTAAGTCCGTCCCTGAGTACAGCCACAGGTCAGGTGCACCCATCATTGCCAGGAATGCACCCGCCATTGCCAGGAATGCACCCACCATTGCCAGGAATGCATCCACCATTGCCAGAAATGCACCCACCATTGCCAGGAATGCACCCACCAATGCCAGGAATGCACCCACCATTGCCAGGAATGCACTCACCATTGTCAGGAATGCAGCACAATTTGCAAGGAACGCAGCACCATATTTGCCAGGAATGCAGCACCACATTTGCCAGGAATGCACTCACGAGTGCCAAAAATTTATTACAGGAGAATCTCCTGTTTACACAGCAGCCTCTTTAATAGAAAGTCCTGCCTCCTTTGATGGACAGAACAGTCGTCCAATGGCAACGCGGGACTTCCTATTACAGAGGCCGCCCGTAAACAGGAAATATTTCTCTGTGTGTACGGCGGCGGCGGTCCTCCTGCCTCCTCCCTGTCCCGTTCCAAGGCATATACATCTTTTGTGGCTCCGGCGCTGGGAGATCGTCGGGGGCCACAAAAGATATATATGTCTAAATAACCTGGCGGCCATTCAAAACAATTGGCCCACAGGCTGGACTTTGGACATGCCTGCCTTACAGCAATTCATTTTTGATAAACAGGCTCCCAATACATTCCAATGGCTTGACAATCATTCATTTTTTTAATGCACCTCAATAAATGTCATGTGCTTTAGAGTGCACTGCAGTGTGAGGGTGATTGTTGCTATTGTAACAGTGCTTTGGGATGCCAGTCAAAATAAAGGTTACTGTAAGTTACTGAAATGCTTTAATTTTTATTGCTAGTGTTTAGTTAATTAGTTAGTTTTAGGTAATTCATTAGTTATTACATTTATGAGAACATGCCAGGTCCTAAAAAGTTTCTAAACAAAAAATAGTAGTACATTGTAAGCACCTAGCAGTATTTTCAAATCCCCATTTTTATCAGGGATCCCCTGGATTTCAGGTGAACAAATCGCTTCAACCTCATTGTGGCCATTATAAGAGTTTCCATTTTGTTTGGCTCATGTTATGGAGAATTCAATAAGAGGAGCAGGATCACACAAAGATGAGGGAGAACAATTAAAGCTCTCAGGTGGACAGGAACAAAGAGCTGGAAATTATAACAGGGATTTCTGCCTGTTAGATTATCCATACCATATATCCAAAGATTGCCCAGCCACCAGACTTCCTTTATTAGTAAAACATCACTTCTATGTAGACCGACCCTTTTAATCCCTTCACAACTGATAACAGTCCAATGACAGAGGTAGGTCATACAGGCCACTGAGAGGTAAGTTGTAGTTTTGATGGGGAACTGTGTAAAATGTATGCCAGGAAAACAGATGCTCCCGGGTACCAAAATGTATTTGAAATTTAACATCACACGCTGTTTGCAGCTTAGCAGTATTGTTAGTTTATACTATTCTTAGGACTTGGTAGATTAATTTTAAGGCCTCATATGCTTTAATATTTGAAGAACTGCAGAACAGTGAATTTCTGAAAAATGACCTTAGATAGAAAGATAGAATTTAACGGAAGACTATGTATTAGAAGTGACTGCTGATAGTTGCATTGTGACCAACGGAAACTATAGAGGTCACATATACATTGATAAAACATTGCCTGTATAGATATTTTGAATATCATACCAAGGGTGATGTTTTATTTAAACCATTTTCATATAAAATGTTAAATGAAGCTGATATTTGCCTAACAAAATAGAAAAATACCAGTACATTCTTTACAAGCTACCCTTAAATTTATGTACAGGCAAACATATAAAAAGTTGGTTGCTTATAGATTATATTGTTATCATGACTATGTGATTTTCCTAGTTATTAACATAAAATGTAGCATTTATAGTAATTATATTCAGAACTGAAAATCCAATTTATAAAAAATATTTGATTCATTATTTTTAATATAAAACATTGCATAGGAATATTTATAATTTTCAACTAGCAGGTGTAGCTCAATGCTCCCACTCCTCATATGATCATTTTTACAGGGCAAAAATTACTATTATACTGTTAATAGTCTGTGTTGAAAATAGACCCAACTAAAAGCTCACATTACACACCAAGCTGAATGAATAAGTCTTTAGAAAACATAAAACTAATTATTAGCATTTTATGAAGAAAAATCATCAATGGCATCATTTAAATTCACTCAGTGCAGGTTTATTTTGTGGCTAGATATTTCTCAAAAGCATGTGACAAATGGGTTCATGCTCCACTGCTCTTCTGTAAAATGTACAGTCCTTGCCATGTAAAATGTACAGTCCTTGCACTGTAGAGCCATCAAACTCACTGACACTGTAGACAAAAACAAGAGTTCGACCTTATTCCTTTTGCTCCCTCATATATATATAGATACATGCTTTATTCAAAGTCCAAACATGTGGACAGTTTCAGCCTGGGATATCTGTTCTGGGTGCATGCAAAATGAAAGCATTTCAACTTCAATGATACTCACATTATGTTTCTTCCAGGTCAATAAAGTGTGATGAAGTTAAAATTATTAACCCCTAGCATTCCACACTAACCTGTTCAAGTACCTCTGCATTCAGAACAACTTGGTCAAGCACCTTCCTAATCTCTACCAGGGAAAGAGATACATGTCCATAGCACTTTGGACTGCAGAAAGTCCCTTTGGACATGAATGTACAGCAGAGTCCAGCTCTCCACAGCAAAAGTTTGCTGGCAAATACACCTCCTTGACTTGGACTTCCCACCCAGGCAAGTAGCAGTAGCATTCTCATTCAGCTACAGAGACCTTTGCACAGTAATGGCTTTCTTCTGGCGACATGACTATGAAGCCCATCTTTCTTCAAGTACCTTTTTATTGTGTATCTTGAATTGTGCAGGCTGAAATTTTAGTTGGTCTACCTGATCATGGCTTGGTTTCAATAGAACCCCTCTTTTTCCAGTTCTTGATTAGAGTTTGAACACTGCTGATTGGCATTCTCAATTCCTTGGATATATTTTTATATCCCTTTCCTGTTTTATACAGTTCAACTACCTTTTCCCACAGATCCTTTGACAATTATTTTGCTTTCCCCATGACTCAGAATCCAGAAATGTCAGTGAAGCACTGGATGAAAGATGCAAGGATCTGTCAGGAGGCCAGAAACGCATTGACTTTTTATACACACACAGTAATTACAAGCAGACAGATCACAGGTGAAAACGGTTACCTTTAACAGCCATCCAAACCATTTTGTGTCAACTTCTGTGCATGTTATCAGGCCAAATCACCAGGATATGTAAACTTTTGATCAGGGACATTTGGGTAGCTTTTGTTGTGATTATGATTTAAAAAGAGTAAAGACAGTTGATTGATAATAAATGGCTTCAGCCAAACACTAACCATGAGTAAAAGAACAGTATGTGTGTTATTCAAATTCTCTGAAAAATGGCAAAGAAATCATAACTTTTGCCAGGGTATGTGAACTTATGAGCACAACTGTAATACAACTGTAATACCAGGATTGTACCTTCTATATTTAAGTGTGCACTTGTTTGTTATTCACTTTCTGTTTCATGTTCCATGATAAAGACATGCTGTAAGATGTTTTCTTCTATTTCTCCATAAAAGCAAAGCTATTTTTGCAAGCTTCCAGCACATAATTTCAATACTCTGACAACAAAGTACCGTCCTGCACTCTTCCTACAGTCTAGGCCAAGACTGTAACCCTCAACATTCAAACTTTCCCTAGGAGGGTCACAGGCCAGTCACCGGCTCCACAAGCCTTCACATGTAGCAGACTCCACAAGAGTCCACAGACACTAAATGCTAAATTGTTCTGCCCCACACACAATAACAAAATACCCAGTCGGATATTGTATTTTTGTTATAATCTATTTGTTAAAATAATTATTACAAATTTCAAAGAATTGTCAGAAAGCAAAAGTGCAGTTTCCCCATGACTTATACTCACGCTTTAATGTCATTCAGGTGCTTGGAATTGGAAGGAAGAAAGGGAGAGAGGGAGAATGGGAAAAACAAAGACTTATGTAGTGTATAAGCAATTCTATGTAAACAATAATCCAGTATCTGGAATTAACACAACTATGTGTAAAGGAAATATCACAGTAAAACAGAAAAAAGTATGAATACTAATAACAAGTTAATGCCTACTATACATTAATAGATTACTTTCAGGATCAAAGAAATACATGTATAATATAAATATTAAAAGTAAAAAAAGTACATTAAAAAAAGCTCAAAGAAAAAAAAAAAGTAAAACAAATAACGTAAAGATGAATGTTATATCCACATGAAAAAACACCCAGTGTGCTCCTTCACCGTTTGCTCTAAAATCATTCACCACAAACACGGTTGGTCAAATTATAAACCAGCAGAAGCAATCTGTGTTGAAAGATCCAACTGAGAAGACTCTCTGCTGCTGCTCCCGACTCGTCTCTCGAATGTGACACAATAATGCATGGGGTTTGTTAGGGGAAAAGGAAGGAAAAGCTCCAAAGTGTAAAATTGTTTAAAATTGCTGATTTATCAAAAACATTTAGGAACACTCACATAATACAAGTGTCACCCCTACACTAGGGAACAAGCGCTTTGTGATATTGTATGCTAAGGATGAGCCAAACACCCCCTGGTTCGGTTCGCACCAGAAATTGCAAAGTCTAGTAAAGTCTATGGGACACAAACATAAAAATTCAAAAGTGCTCATTTTAAAGGCTTATATGCATGGTATTATCATAAAAAGAGTTTGGGGTCTAAGTCCTGCCCCAGGGGAAATGTATCAATCCCAAAAAAACGTTTAAAAAATTCAGATTTTTCGGGAGCAGTAATTTTAATAATGCTTAAAGTGAAACAATAAAATATTCCTTTAAATTTTGTACCTGGGAGGTGTCTATAGTATGTCTGTAAAGTGGCACATGTTTCCATGTTTAGAACAGTCCCTGTACCAAAATGACATTTCTAAAGTAAAAAAAGTAATTTAATTGTTGGGTCCCGGCATCACAAATAAAATTAATTGGAAAAAAAATTGTGTGGAGGTCCCCCCAAATTTCATACCAGGCCCTTCAGGTCTGGTATGGATATTAGAACACTGCGCCAATTTAAAAAAAATTGCATATGAGTCCACCTCAAAATCCATACCAGACCCTTATCCGAGCATGCAACCTGGCAGGCTGCAAGACAACAGTGGCCTGAACCATACCAGGCCACATGCCCTCAATATGGGGAGGATGCTTTGGGATCTGGGGTCATCCCCACAACCCTTGCCTTGCCCTTCAAGAAGGAGACAGCTCTTATATAGCTGAGGGCGGGGCCACCCGGTGATGTACAATGGTGACCCTGCCCCCCTCTGACGCCACTGGGGTTTCCTGTGGTTTCCCTGAGTGTAATAGAATGAAAAGAAGAGAAAGAGAAGAAAAGATAGAAGAGGGATTAGGTGGGCGAGGTGGTGGGGGGTCTGGGATGAAGGGGACAGAAAGGGGCATTCCCCTTTCCCCCACAGGCCAAACAGGTGCATTGTGGTGGTTGTGAGTCCATGGTGACCATATTTTTTTTTTAATTTTGCATGGGTATCTAAAGAGATGGGCAACAATTTTTTTGCTTAACATGGATTAATTTAAGCAGGAGTTGAAATTTAGTATGATGGACTTCCATAAATAGGCAATCATTTGCTTTGTGGTGATAATTATGAAGGGAATTTGGGGGGTTTATTGGGTTTATTCAGTAGAGCCTCTATTGTTTTTTTTTTTTTTTGTGCGGGCTACAGCTGAATACTGTGTAAATTAAAGTTTAAACCCAGATCTAAAACTTGTGTACATTTGGACATGTCCACCAACTATGAAGCATTGTAGCTTTATGTCCACAAGCACAGAAACATAATGATGAATATTGAAAATTTAGAAATTCGGCAAGATGCAAGGTACCATCAGAAAGAAACTTGTATGCATTTTCTATAGCCAGTATATTACACAAGGTTTTTGCCATCGCTTACCATATTTCGTCTCTTCTTCCTCAGGTAGGGTTTTTCCAAATTCCTCCCTTCATCAAAGCTTGTAATAATGTGGGGTAGTTAATATTAAGTAGATGAGACTTGGAGTATGGGGGTTTGTTCAGCACTGGGAGTGGATGTTTTTTGTGACAAAGGGAAGTAGACAAAGTGGTACAATTGTATGTATTGGTACAACTCTGTGTCAGGGGCTGAATTTGTTCCTTGAATGTATGTGAAGTTCTAAAGTCCTTCAAAAGTGAGTTAAGAATATTTATCAGTGAACACACATCTTTTTATACAGGTTGAGCAGGCTACGTTGGAGGAGAAGGGTGGGAACATGTTCAAAAATAATTAGACCTAGGGCCCTTTCACAGGGAGCTGCTCTGCTTTATTCAGCAGGGGATCCATGAGCAGATCCCCAGCTGAACTGGAGTTGAACAGGACGGATATCAGTTTTTTGACATCCCTGCCTATTCAGTTTGTGTGCTTATTTACATAAAGAATGGTGGCGGACCCAAGATAGCTCTATGAGTTGCCAGATGTGAATGGACTTGTGTCCATTTATATCACCTCCAATACATCAAGTTTAGGTCTAGAAAAACAAAAAGGGACACAGCTCTGTTTTTTTTTTTTTTATTACTATGGATCTGGACAGACCTAGAGGTAGGCTGGTGTACAGTAAATGGTGTAAATAGCTGCATTGAGCTTCCGACCAGGTCCACCTGAAAAATGTACAGGCAGATCTGGTCAGAAAGCCTGTGTGAAAGTATCCTTAAGCTTGGTACACACTATAGCCACGTACACACGATCAGTACATCCGATGAGAACGGTCTGAAGGATCGTTGTCATAGGTTAACAGATGAAGCTAACTGATGGTCTGATGTGTCTACTAACGATCGGTTTTGACCTATCGGTTAGGAATCCATCTGTTAAATTTAAAGCAAGTTGGCTTTTTTTAACCGAAGGTTAAATTACCTATGGCGCCCACACACGATCGGTTTTGACCGATGAAAACGGTCTTCAGACTGTTGTCCTCTGATTAGCCTATCGTGTGTACTAGGCCTATGAGTTATTTTTTTTTTTCATTTAACCGTAGGGCTGAACGGAAAAAAAACAGTGCGCTCTGGTCAGAGCCGCTGTACTAACTGTACAAAATTGGTATAGCAATCTCCCCTGCTGAGCTGTTGTGTTCTGATGGCCTCCTTGCCAAAACAATCCGATCAGTGCTCTCTGCCATTGGCAGAGAGCACTCATCAGGAATCAGTCGGCTGCTGGATTTCTGGCATGCTTGTCCGACAGAAGCCATCCAAACAACCGGCTTCTGGCGGTCAGGGTGGCATTTACACAGGCCGAATGTCGGACAGTTCCTTTTTTAACAGGCCGATGTCTTTTAACATTTGGCAGGTGTGTAGGGGCTTAAGGCTTTTCTTCCACAAAAAAAAGGATTTATGCTTGCTCATAATTGGATGATGAAAGTCAGCACAGCCTTACCTCATTTCAATAAGCCAACATTTCTTTGCAAATGAACAAACTTTGCTACTTTACTAAATCAGCCACACTGTATAATTTATACTGTATTATTTTAGATATAAATGGCAAACATAATGTACTAATCCAGAATAAAGCCAGCAAATTAGCATCTGGGTTTTCTATTTTTATACAATAAAATAAATCAAAGGAAAATGATTTTTTGAATGTAGTCATACTGTATCACCAATTGAAAATAATAGGGAACATAGATGTACGGTGGTGACCGCTTTAAAAAAAGTAACTGGATGTCACTGCCAAGACTGAGGGGTTCAATGTTACAATGAGGACATATGATCTAATCATATTTCATGTCATGTCATGTCTATTGAGTCTCCATAGCAGCAGAGGTCAGTCACCACGGTGTGTGCGATTCCCCCATTTTACATTATGGAAGGTGTGGGGAAATTGGCATGCATGTCACAGTCTGTTTGTTCCTGATACATCTCTGTCTCATTCATACTGTATAATGTCACCATGAATAAAATAAACATACATTATTCACAAGTCTATGTGCAGACATTCACTGCATTGAAAGGACCAGCCACGAAGATTTCTATTTATGTTAAAAAAAAAAAATCTTTTTCTGTGACTCAATTTTATCTCTGTATTAGTATTATAATGTATCACAACTTTCTATACCTATTTTTAGTGTACATGTCTATCTATCTGCCTCTTACATTATTGATAGGGCTAAAGTCAAGTTAAGTATCTATCTATCTATCTATCTATCTATCTATCTATCTATCTATCTATCTATCTATCTATCTATCTATCTATCTATCTATCTATCTATCTATCTATCTATCTATCGATCTATCTATCTATCTATCTATCTATCTATCTATCTATCTATCTATCTATCTATCTATATATCTGTCTGTCTGTCTGTCTGTCTGTCTGTCTGTCTATCTATCTATCTATCTATCTATCTATCTATCTATCTATTTTTATCATAAGTAAGTCTCAATACTGCTAATACTATGTGATATTTGATACTACTAATAATACTAATGATATGTGATACACCTCTAGATAAAACTGTTTTATCTATTATTATTCTTTGTACCTCTTTTTATAATAAGTTAGGTAAACTACTGCTAAAGTTATTGCTGAAGATTTTATATAATATAATATAATAAATAATATGTAATATATAATATCCTTCTAAACAGATCTATCTATCTATCTATCTATCTATCTATCTATCTATCTATCTATCTATCTATCTATCTATCTATCTATCTATCTATCTATCTATCTATCTATCCTTCTATCAATTTGTTATTGTTAAGATTTCATTATTATAAGTAAATTAAAGGACTGCTAATATATGACATCCATCTACACAATTTTATTTTGTCCATCAGTTTTTTTTTATTATTTTAACACGAGTTAACTGCCTTTATTTCTAGTAGTAATATAGGATATCCCTCTCTATCTATCTATCTATCTATCGATCTATCTATCTATCTATCTATCTATCTATCTATCTATCTATCTATCTATCTGTCTATCTATCTATCTATCTATCTATCTATCTATCTGATAGTGGTATTTCAAATTTAAAAGGGAATGTTTCCTTTGTACTTGTACTAGAAAAAAAAAGAATCCTCTAGGGAGAATCCCGTCTATTCAGACGTAAAAAGTTTTGATGTCAGGCAACAGCTAAAAAGTGGATCAGGTTTCGTGAGGCTTTTTCTATATTTATCTCTGTGATTTAATGCTGGGCAGAGGGTTTAAATGGCATCAAGCAGTTGGTGTGAAGGGGAGAAGTGCAGTTGCTGTGTTGTTATTGAAGGGAAACACATCTTAACAGTCGAACACGATGGAACTCTTTGAAACCAGCCCTTACTTTTTCCCAGAGCAAAGATTTTTCGACAATGAAAATTATTTTTCCACGCGGCTCCCCACTTATGATCAGACTGGATTTCAAGATCGTGGCTCCATGGGTATTTGCGCTGATGGTGTTATACTGCAAGGAACAGGCATTGAAGAGAAGGTATCTCCCCATGCCAGCGTAGGCCAACAGGAACACTGTCCCGGGCAATGTCTGCCATGGGCCTGTAAAATGTGCAAACGGAAGACAGTGTCTTTGGACAGAAGACGAGCAGCTACGATGAGGGAAAAGCGCAGGTTGAAGAAAGTAAATGAAGCTTTCGAAGCCTTAAAAAGAAGCACTTTGTTAAACCCTAATCAGAGACTTCCTAAAGTTGAGATTTTGAGGAGTGCCATCCAGTATATAGAACGCCTGCAAGCTCTGCTGGCATCCCTTAACCAGCAAGACAGGGACCAAAGAGATTTGCTGTACATAACTAATGGAGGGCAGCGTGTGGTAAGCATCAGTGATTTTGGAAAATTAATCATTTAAATACAATACTTTGCTTGTTCTTTATGTTAAGATTGAGGAATCAGTACATTATTTTTAATTAATGTCAAAACATACACTGTACCTTTAGTAATAGATATACTAACATGGCATCAGATACCCTGGCATTACTCACAATATTCTACAGGAGAAACAATAAAGGGGTTCCACTATACAAAGATGATGTGCAGTTTATAGACAATGACAGTACCCCATCATATTTTACTTTTCATCACTGTAGACCAATCAGAACACTGTCAGATGATTGATGATTGTTTGCTAAGTACTGTTTGCCAACAGTGTCAAACGAGTCTATACAAACAATTTCCTGTAGTACTAAACCTTAAAATACAGAAGTTTTAAAGGTTGCATTTTAGTTTGATAGATTTGGATTTTGCTAAATAATCTATGTACATGCATGAGTAAATCTAAACAATTAACATTATTCTTGGGAGTTAATAAAATAATGCAGAGTATTGATATGGTTTCATATATAAAATAAGAGAAAGACAACTTTTTCCCACTATGCAAACGATAATTAAAATAATTATTTTTTCTTAATAAGAAAACGTGGCATCTTATTTTTACAGGTTCAGTACACACTGCAATCAGGTGACCAGTTTAAAATTATGCCTAACCTATTTTTGTTGGTATATATTGCCTTGTGATTATCAAGTTGAATATAAAGTGATCATTCTAAGGTTGCTATTATCTGACTTGATTTGTACAAGCTACAGTTGTAATAATCAAGCCCCTTATGAAGCAATAATGAGCAATAGCAAGCATTCAGAAGTACTTATTAGCACACATTGAGGTTTTCCATTATCTTGAAAGTGGCTGTTGTATGCTTTTTTTTTTTTTTTATAATTTGCTTTTCTCGGTTTAAAAAAGGAATAATACATTGCGTGTTCCTTCGTCTACATATCAGGCAAATTGGAACAAGGGTTTTATCAGGTCCAGGAATGTCACAATTCAAGAAAATACAGTAGATCTATTACTGCTTGCCATTCTGGGTAAAAGATCTGCTTATGTATGAACAACCTTACACATTCTCTTTTATCTTATGTTTTTCTCCTAAATGAAATCCTTTGCCTACTTAACCAAAGAACACCATCTCAATCAATCTCTTCTTGCTGACCTTGACCAAGCCTGGATGTTAGCAGCATAACAATGCAGACCACTCAGTAGAAGAAATTCATTAGCTCTGTTATGTATAGGTCTGTGATCTGTAATTCTGAAAGTCATTATAATGTAGGGACAGTAAAGTAAATAGTGATTTGTTTAAAGATGTTAATGCATAATGCTAATTATGAACAGTTGGTCACCTAATTCTTGTAATAGAAATATCCCAAGCTTGATAAATATGCTTCTTCCATTAACCTGTGCAACGCAGGTATACAGAATTGCTAATTTAATAACTGTCTGGATTTTTTTTTCAAAAGTTATTTACCACTATAATAAAGGTGAACAAATGCTATGAATATAGACAGTAAACATAATATGATAACACCGGTACTATAAAATATAGTGAATTCTATTTTAAACAAAAGAAGCATTAACAAAACTTGAGAGGTGTTGTGATGTATGTTCCAAAAGTACACAACTTGTGTGCATTGTTGGAACTATTAATATAAAAATTTACGGTGATCCATGCACCAAAATTCTGAAGCAAGTAGAACAGGTTAGTAACAGAAGAATAAAAATAGTTTTAGCAACATTGTGAAACTGCATTGTTCTATATAGATTGGATTATAATGGATTATATGTATTCAAATTTTTGTCTAATGTTACATACAATATACATACATATACAATATATATATATATATATATATATATATATATATATATATATATATAAAATAATGAAATGTTTACTATATATAATTATATTTCTTTTGTTATTAAGACAGATGTGGATTTATGGGATTTTACGATTTTGCTGAACTGTTTAGAGACTGTGAAGACAACACATGTTGCATATTCTGTCATTGGTGACAAGCGTGTCAAACGCATTGCTGTCATTAGGCTGGTTTCTTGCCTTCCGCATTTGTGTAGCACTTGAACTCCTTAGTATGTCAATGCTAGTAAGGCTTATGTGTGACCTCATCACCGCCTGGACTAGCAAAGGTTATTTGGTCACTGGGTAGAGAGTGAGTGGCTGGTGACAGTAAACAGCATGCAGCAGCCTTGCTGGCACTAATCCTCATGGGACTTTGGGCAATCAGCTTTGAATGGCTGTTATGTTTACTGCTCAGTATGTCAGGCAGTTAGTTTGATAAAATCCTCCACGTGTAAACTAAATCCACCAATTACTTCTGCTTTGTTTTAAACAAACCTATTCTTATTTAAACTGATCTGCTGCAATAGATTATTTGTCATACGTGATGTATCATTGGAGATCAGGTTAAGGCAACAAAAAAATTACTTTTAATTTGTTAAAATTACACAAGCACTGCTGTGTAATCAGAATTTGAACTTAGCAGTTTCCGTATGTTCTATTTAAACCTTTAATACCTTTGTGTAAAATTGTAAAATTGTAAAAACAAATTAACTGAGTCATAGCTGAGCACTACAGCAAATTATTCAACAAGATACAATACAATAATCGTATTCAGCCGTACATTTTACATCACCTAATTAACGAATTACTGCTTTTATGAAGTCAAGATTCCAGTAGTATAGATTTTTAATGGAAAATCAAAATATTAAACCATTTACTATCCTACTATATTTCATTGGTTCATTCATTTAACAGGAAGATTTGATATTGATTACTTGATTTGATTACTGCTGCACTCTTGATGCATCCACCTTAAGCTGAGGTGTATATTGGTTGACATGCTTACAGACATACCCCACTTTTAAGTACACAATAGGGTTTGTTTACTAAAGCTGGAAGGCTCACTTCTGCATAAAATCCAATGAGCTTCCAGATTTTATTACCAAAGCTTAATTGAACAAGCTGGAGTTAGAAGCTTATTGGTTTCTATACAGAAGTGAGCCTGATTTTGCACTTTCCAGCGATAGTAAATAAACCCCATTGTGTACTTAAAAGTGGGGTATGCCTGTATACTGGAGCACACATGCTTAAATCCACACAACCCACAATCTGTCTGTATGCATGGTGTGTGTTGTTGGCGATTTTAAAGGAAAAAAGTACTTAAAAAAGGTCAAATAAATGCATGAAACTTAGCAGAAACTTGGTCTGGAAGAACCCGCTGACTGAAGCCCTGTACACACGGGCCAGAATCTCTTCAGGAAAAACAGTTGTTTTTCCTGATGAGATTCTTAGCAAGAATCTCATGCCGCCCGAGTGTACATACAGACTCTCATTTCAAAAGAACCACTGTTCTCTTGAAAGGCAAGAACGCAGTGACGTCATCGCGTACGACGAGCATGCGCTTGTCACATTCAATGCCATCGCCGACATCTTGCTGCACCCTACCTATGCCTAGGAAGCT
Source organism: Rana kukunoris (assembly GCA_029574335.1). Classification (NCBI taxonomy): domain Eukaryota; kingdom Metazoa; phylum Chordata; class Amphibia; order Anura; family Ranidae; genus Rana; species Rana kukunoris. Next base: position 360,318,582 of record CM056050.1, on the reverse strand, counting down.
ACCGCGCATGTGTCAAAGTCATTTTGAGCATGCCCGGGTTTTCACGGAGGGAAAACTGCCGAGAATCTCACAACGAGAAAAATAGAGAACATGTTCTCTATTTTTCTCGTCTAGATTCTGGGCAGTTTTCTTGTCGAGAAACCTGAAAGCCTCATACACACGCTCGGTGTACTCGGCAAGAAAGCTCTGCCAGCAGTTTTCTTGCTGGTTCTTGTCGAGTAAACCGAGCGTGTGTACGAGGCTTTACAATTGGTTATATATAACGCATTGTTGTCATTAGGCTGGTTTCTTGCCTGAAGTGAGCCTGATTTTGTGCTTTCCAGCTTTAGTAAATCAACCCCATTGTGTACTTAAAAGTGGGGTATGCCTGTAAGCATGTTAACCAATATATATATATATATATATATATATATATATATATATATATATATTGGCTATACAATTACCAATCCTACTGATCAGGGAAAGATGACCAATCTTATGTCTGGTGGCAACTTAACATTATCCTGAAATGTTACAGATTCAGAAAAAAAAGCTTTAAGCTTGCTTAGTTAATGAATTGTTCCCTAAGCAAGAATTATTTTCCAGATGATAGGTTCCTTTTAACGGAAACCTGTAGTTAGGAACTGAAGGCTGCCGCTGCTGACAATGTCCAGAAAATGCAAATGCTGTTATTCTGATTCAGGGTATTTAGTACTTTTTAAATCACTGACCTGGAATAAATATGCAGATGAGGGGCTCTGACTTTTCTGACCTTCATCTAATGTCTCTGTATACTGAGGCCAGATACTTTTTAGAGCTGTAGCCTAGATTTGTCTATATTGTATGAATGATTTGGGGGTCTTTGTGTAATAATTTGTTCTTTTTTTGGTCCACAGCAGACCTTTAAGGACCACAACCTCAGGGCAGCTGGACAAATAGTGCTAAAAATGTCATTGCCTTTCCACAGTTTCTCCCTTGTGAGTGCAGAGATAATTGACACTATGGAATGCAATTGTCAGAGACACAGATCTGTGCATTTGTTTGTTTTTTTAGTGTCTGAAAAAATAGTCCGAAACTATTTCCTATGAATTGCTATTATAAAAAAAGGCAACTTTTTTCGTTTTGCTAATCTTTAATTAATATTTTATATCATATTATTTGTTTTAGATGAGCTATCTGAAAATTACAGAATTAATTGTTTTGGAAAGCAAGTAAATCTGGATGATTGACAATATTTTAAGTAACCTTTCACTGATATAGGAGTGGTGGGCATTTAGAGCTACATAAATATATACAGATCATGTAGGTGGCATGAAATACTCTAGATGAAGATGACAATTCATTTGGTTCTCTCGACCACATGCATCTTGTAGGGACATCTACATGCACTTGAGAAGCAGGATAAGACAAAAGCATTAAACCATGATCAGAAAACATATCATAATAAATCGAACGCCAAACTTTTTTTTATTATTTTGGGTAGAGTAGGGATTGTAAAAACTGCTATCATTTTGGGAATATTTCCCCTTTCATTTTTCCGTAGACATATTAAGATTTGTGAAGAAATCTTTCTAAAGTGAGGGAATTGCCTTTTAGTTTATCATTGTAACAAGAGCCTGCTCTCTATATCTGTTTGGGCGAAATTTCAAAATTGTGTATTTCCTTTGGCAAGAGTCTTCAGCACAGTTAGGGTAAATCTCCTTAATGGGGACACAGACAACAAAAAAACAAAATGGGTGTGCAGCACTGGATCTTAGGCTTCCTGTGTTATCACAGGAAAAATGCATGATTCATGAAGCATAATGCTGTAGTTGATGTAGCTCACATACACCAGGGGGCCTTGAAGAACTGGAAGAATCTAGGGAGAGAATTCATAAAGGGTGTTGTAGACATGCTTTAGAATTCCATTGGGCCTCCACACCAAAATTGTCAGTAATTGTGCCTGATGCATGTATCTGTCAGAAACAGGTACATAAATCTGGTAGCGGTCACCACTGAGGTTGGAATGTTCACACTTGACACTGCTGCCTCATTGTGCTCAATCCCTGACAGCTCATGGCAGTGAGCATATCTATAGCCATGATTAAGTCCAATAGAGGCTTTTGAATTCACCACTGTCAAAAATAAGGCAGGTCTGATGAGTAACTGGTCTCTCAGTTCTACATTGGGCTTCACCCACTCAAGAGGTGCTGTGGCCAAAGAAACTAGTTCCCCATTGGTTCCGCCTCCCCTGTCACTTGTCATGTCCCAAATATAGGTATTGTTATATTTGGGTAATGACATTACCAGTATCCTCTAGGGGTTGAGCCACATTCATTACAGCTTCCCAGCACAGGTATACCCCAACATGACCATCGGTGTACCTATCTGACTTTAATGCACATGGCAGTACCAAAACTGGTGGAAATGCTTGCCTGAATTAGGTGGAGGTAGTTTTAAAAGGCACTAATGCCAGAAAAGTGACAAAAATGCTTTGTTGAATTCCCCAGGATATGTTTGGAAACACATATTGAGCATCACAATTATTATATTGTTAAAAATTCCTTAATCAAGATGACACAAGATGTTACAGACTATTAAAATTAAAGTACTTCTGCACTGCTGTGCAAAAGACAGGTACATGATTTTGCACTCCCGGGTCTAAGGCACGCAGGTGCCGCTGGTGATCTGCGGGAGCCAATCAGCGGGTCCAGAGGACCTGATGTCACCTGGGACCCAACGATCATTACCAAAAGAGGCAGATTGCCATTCTGTTAGTAGGGAAAACAGAGATCCTGTGTTTCTGCTAAGCAGGAACACGGATCTCTGTCTTCCCACAGTTACAGCACATCCCCCACAGTTAGCAAGCACTCCCTAGGGACACATTTAACCCTTTGATCGTCCATGATGTTAAGCCCCTCCCTGCCAGTGTCTTTAGTACAGTGACAGTGCATATTCTTTTAGTACTGATCACTGTATTGGTGTCACTGGTCCACAAAAAAGTATCAAAAGTGTCACTCAGTGTCCAATTTGTCCACCGCAATGTCACAGTCCTGCTATAACTCGCTGATTTCTGCCATTACTAGTAAAAAATAAAAATACATTTATAAAACATCCTATAGTTTGAAGACGCTATAACTTTTGCACAATCCAATCAATATACACTTATATGTAGAAAAATACATATTGGCCTAAATTGATGAAGAAAAAAAATAATAATAATTGTATTGGGTATGTTTTATAGCAGAAAGTAAAAAACATTGTTTCTTTTCAAAACTGTTTGCCTTTTTTAGTTTATATCGCAAAAAAATAAATAAAAAAATGCAGAGGGGATCAACTATCACCAAAAGAATGCTCTATTTGTGGGGAAAAAAAGGACATCAATTTTATTTGGGTACAGCGTTGCACGATCGCACAATTGTCTATTAAGGTTATGCCGTGCCGTATCGCAAAAAAATGGCCTGATCATGAAGGGGAGTAAATATATAAAGTGGCTAAAATTAGAAATTCAGTAATCTAAATAGCTGCTCTGGGTTATAGCACTCTGTACATTCTTATTCTTCACACTATTTATTTGTATCTTTTTTTTCTATATTTCTTTTTCTTTTTAGTTAAGTAAAAGAAACCCTTTCCATACAAAGCCTACCTATTGATGAGTGACAGAAACAGGCTGTGTCACTCTATGTCATGTATACATTAAATGAGTTAGCTATGTTCCATATCTTTTGGAATATAATTTCAGCTATTATCTTAATTCCATTTACTCAGCATGCATGGATAAACGTTACGTACATTCAAGTGCGCAGACACTTTTTTACATTAGGCTTGCAGTAATTCCTGTATATTTGTTCAATTTCACAGTATTATTTAAGGCAATGAGCTTTATTGCTGGAAGTGCCTAAAACTATTAACATGTCATTTCAATTGAAATTATAGACAAACACTTGGCTTTAGACTGCATAATAATTTATGGCTTTAAGCGGTTCCATCTTGTTTGTTAAACATATTAATTTCATTCAATCAGTTGAAAGATGGTTGGAGTTATGTTATGTTCTCCCGTCTAGTTGCCATTGCCTAGGAAGAATCACACATACTCATGTCATGTACTACAGGCATGTAAATGTAATGTGTACATCTTTGTATAGCTCTCCTAGTTGCAAAATCATGTAATAGTATCATGCACAATTTAACAGAAAACAGCCTAGTAAAGTGACAAAACAACAGTACATAATCTTTTTTCACAGAACTGAAAGGGAAACATATGCTGGGAGAAATACATAAGGTGGCATTGATCTTACCTCTTTCTGAAAACGCTGGTGGCCTGGATGTTATGTAGACACAAAGGCTTTGATAAGTTCTGAGTCACTGATCCAGAAAAAGTATACAGCCAGTAAAATCATTGATAAATTTAAACTCCAGATCAGCAAATTTATATTTTTCACAACACGAATCTCCTTTAATTATGCTAGAAAAAAATAATGAATCGGTTATGTACACCAAATGTTTACCAGTATTTTGGTTAAAGGAGAAGTATTGCCAAAGCTATTTTGGCTTTACATCTCCTGTAGACCACAGGAGGGCAGTTTGTTCTTCACTCCTGTAACCCGTTTTGAGCCAACAGTGGGCTAAAGTCTGCTGTAGGGTTGACTTCACTCAGCCAGTCCAGGCTTAGGAAAGATCTCAACCATAAGTTGGGATCCATCCAGATGCCTGGAGTGACACCTGTCTGAGACTCTCAGTGATCTACTGAGAGCCTGAGCCAGCCCCTTTCTGCCCCCTCCACCGCCCCCCTGCTCCAGCGAGTGCTGGAGGGGAGAGCAGAGAGTCAGTTACTGACAGTGACTCAGTTCTCACAGCAGAACTGTCAGCTGACAGATGCAGGATCAGAGCAATGCTGCATCCACCTAGGTGTTTTTTTTTTAACATCCATACTTCTCTATTTAAGTAATGCAACTTTGCAAAAATAAAATAATATTCTAAATTGTATATTATATTATAAAGAAACATAAAATCCACACATCATTTTCTGTGTGATGAAGATAAGGCTGAAATAAATCGAAACTATCTTACTATCCAAATAATTTTATTTCTGTTTAGCGCTTTTGTGATCTAGGAACCCATTCCATATAACATGAATAGATTGGTGACCTTATATTTCTTCTTTGTGTTAAGTTCACCTTGGATGGACCAGACCATGGACTATCACTCATTTACCTTTAATTCAAAATGTGCTCAGACTTTCCTGTGCTGCAAGTCTGCAAGATATCTACATCTGATGCTCTCTAACATCAGTCTCAGGTTTGCTTTTTGCTCCTGCCCACCACTCTAGCCCTCCACTCTAATCCACTGCTCTTACCCACCACTTTCACCCTGCTTAGTGGAGCAGCCAGATACTGATGAGGTAATCCCTCTGCTCTTCTATCCTGTTAGTATGTCCAGGAAGGGAGACTGACAGCAATGTGCAATGCAATACAGCCTAATTGGCTCACAGTGGCACTTCTGCTCTCCCATTTTGTGGTGTCTTTTCAGAGAATTATGAGAGCCAGACATTAAGATATACTCAGGTAGTTATACTATTTTTAAATAAAAATAAAGCTGGCAACTTTTTAATAAATGTAGTAAATAGATTACATAGTGTACTAGCGTTTATCTGCCTTGAGTTTATCCTAAACTCTTCCTGTGGTTTTACATAATGAAAAATGACATACAGGCTAGCTATATACCGGTAAGTATATTTCTGAAAAAAATGTACAAAATACATTATAACTCTTATGTATAGATTAGATTATTGCAGCTTTCATTACCAGATATATTAGGAAATCATATGTATTGGCACACACAAACAGGCTGACTAGATTGAGAAAAATCAATAGATAAACTGATGCACAATTATCAGGAGACTTCAGTTAAACTCACTGCATTCGTACACAAGGTAGGATGACACATAGGTTATACAAGGCTTTCTTAAATCCAATGAATCCCATCATGCATCACTTCTACAATGAGTGGTAGGTATCACCTGAAAGAATTGGGTTTAAATTAAAACAAGGAAACAGGAAAATGTACAAAATAATGCTTCTTCCCTTGGGCTAAACACATGTACAGTATCAAATCTGGTGCTCAAAATAATATTCACATCACTGTGTATAGAAATCAATGGGCCTTTTTTCAGACAAACCTAAGGCTGTGACTGAGCTGACTCTAGTGCACTTTGCATTCATATGCATAGCTAGTTCTTGGAAACATAACAATTATAATTTTAATCAATGGAAAAGTGTATTAATATCTGTGTAGAATTAACAAATGGTATGTAATGATGAGAAATAAAGCAGGTTCCATTAGTGATGAGCGGAATACGCCATATTCGATTTCGCGATATTTTTGGGAATATTTTGAAGAATATTCGCGAATATTCGTTAATATCGAATATTCGTGATATTTTATAAAAAAAAATAAAAAAAAATCGAAATTTTGCTAATGCGAAATTTCGCTATTTTCTTTTTGGATAAAATATCACGAATATTCGATATTTACGAATATTCGCTATATTTTATTAAAAAAAAAAAAAAATTGCGAAATTTCGCCAATGCGAAATTTCGCTAATGCGAAATTTCGCTATTTTTTTTTTTTGGATAAAATATCACGAATATTCGATATTTATGAATATTCGCTATATTTTATTAAAAAAAAAAAAATTGCGAAATGTCGCTATTTTTTTTATTTTTTTTTTATAAAATATCACGAATATCACGAAAAAAAAATGCGAAATTTCGCTAGTGCGAATGCGAAATTGATTGCGAAAAAAATATGAATATTCGAAATAGCGAATATTCGGCGCGATATTCGAGTTATTCGCGAATACTCGAATATGCAATATTCGTAGCGAATATTCGCAATGCGAATATTCGTGAGCAACACTAGGTTCCATTAGTGAAGTCCATTCTTACATTAAAATATATGTGCTACATATGTATTAGTTATGGCCATAGTTAAACTCAAGAAGGTGATTAAAATAATCTCACTAAACTAGGGAACCTACTGTATATACTCGAGTATAAGCCAAGTTTTTCAGCTCGTTTTTTAGGGCTGAAAATAGCCCCATCGACTTACACTTGAGTCAGTGTACCTGTCGGGTCTCGATCTGGTGCTCAAAATAATATTCACATCACTGTGTATAGAAATCAATGGGCCTTTTTTCAGACAAACCTAAGGCTGTGACTGAGCTGACTCTAGTGCACTTTGCATTCATATGCATAGCTAGTTCTTGGAAACATAACAATTATAATTTTAATCAATGGAAAAGTGATTAATATCTGTGTAGAATTAACAAATGGTATGTAATGATGAGAAATAAAGCAGGTTCCATTAGTGATGAGCGGAATACGCCAGATTCGATTTCGCGATATTTCGGGAATATTTTGAAGAATATTCGCGAATATTCGTTAATATCGAATATTCGTGATATTTTATAAAAAAAAATAAAAAAAATGCGAAATTTCGCTAATGCGAAACTTCGCTATTTTCTTTTTGGATAAAATATCACGAATATTCGATATTTACGAATATTCGCTATATTTTATTAAAAAAAAAAAAAATTGCGAAATTTCGCTATTTTTTTTTTTGGATAAAATATCACGAATATTCGATATTTACGAATATTCGCTATACTTTATTAAAAAAAAAATTGCGAAATTTCGCTATTTTTTTTATTTATTTTTTATAAAATATCACGAAAAAAAATGCGAAATTTCGCTAGTGCGAATGTGAAATTGATTGCGAAATTGATTGCGAAAAAAATACGAATATTCGAAATAGCGAATATTCGCCGCGATATTCGAGTTATTCGCGAATACTCGAATATGCAATATTCGTAGCGAATATTCGCAATGCGAATATTCGTGAGCAACACTAGGTTCCATTAGTGAAGTCCATTCTTACATTAAAATATATGTGCTACATATGTATTAGTTATGGCCATAGTTAAACTCAAGAAGGTGATTAAAATAATCTCACTAAACTAGGGAACCTACTGTATATACTCGAGTATAAGCCAAGTTTTTCAGCTCGTTTTTTAGGGCTGAAAATAGCCCCATCGACTTACACTTGAGTCAGTGTACCTGTCGGGTCTCGGGCGTCCATTTTTCAAAAGTCGCGGCTTCCTCCTGGTCCGTGATAGGCGTTTGGCACTGTATTCTGCTACTGCCTATCACGAAGGTCCTCTCATCCTCGAACTTTCCCAGCAGACACTGTGTTAGTGTTTTGCCTATCATGGACGTTCTCTTGTCTGAGGATGAAAGAAGGTCCGTGACTGAACACAGTGTCTGCTGGGTGATAGGCGGAAGCGGAAAACCGTGTCAAACGACCAAAACAATGATGAACACTATGATTGACAAAAGAGATTAATGAAACAATACAACATTTCTGTATAGCAAAGCATCCAACATGTTTATGTGAACATTAACTAAAGTTTGTATTCCTAAAGGTGGAATAGGGTAACCTTGAAATATGTTAGTGAAACCTTAAGGTGACTGCACCTACCTTAACTGTCCCTCCTTGATCCACTGCTATAGGGCCCTGTCATGTGAATGTGAGATGAATACTGACGTTTGAAAGTGTGAAAATGCTAATACCTGGAAAATAATAATAATTATACAGAGTTTATCTAGCGCCAACAGTTTGTGCAGTGCTTAAAGAGGAGTTCCACCCAAATTTGAAAATTCCTATTGTTCCACTCCTCACCCCCTTACATGCCACATTTGGCATGTAATTTTTTTCGGGGGGGAGTGGGGGCTTCAGTAGGAGTGGGACTTTCTGTCCCACTTCCTGCTCCTGCCGAGTGGTTGGTTAGGCGATTAAGCCTTAATCGCCTACACCAGCCCCTCCCTGTAGGCGATCACATGGGACACTGACAGGTCCCATGCGATCGCCTCTCCAATCAGCGGCGAGCCGCGCCACGCGCGCATGCGCAGTGCAGCTCGCGCATGCGCAGTGGGTGCCCGGCCGTGAAGCCGAAGGCTGTCACGGCTGGGTGCCCACAGTCGGGATGGAGACGCCGGCTGGGGAGGGGGGGAGAGGAGCGGAGCCCCGGTCGGCGCCCCGGCTGGAACGCAGGAGCAGGTAAGTGAGTGTTTATTAAAAGCTAGCAGCTACACTTTTTGTAGCTGCTGACTTTTAATAAACACATTTTTTGGCTGGAACACCCCTTTAACAAAATGATGGCAGACATTACAGTTACATTACTATTTGGTACAAGAGGAATCAGAGGGCCTGCTCATTAGAGCTTACAAGCTAAAAAGGAAGGGTCAAATTGATACAAAGGGTAATAGCTGTGGGGGATGAGCTCATGGAGAAAGTAAACAGCGTATTAGTTAGAAGCAGGATAGGATTCTTTAACTGCTTCCCGACCTGCCATCGCAGTTATACGGCGGCAGGTTGGCTCCCCTGCGTGAGAGCCTGTAGCTCTACGTTGGCTCTTAAAGCGACCACTAGGGGCACGCGCGCACCCCCCGCTCGCCCCCGACTCCCGTGCATGTGCCCAGCAATGTATGAACAGAAGATCAGTGATTTCCCCTAGTGAGTCCATCTGAAGGGGGGCTTCAGTTAGAACACACCCAGGAACATACTTAACCCCTTCTCCGCCCCCTAGTGTTAACCCCTTCACTGCCAGTGGCATTTTTATAGTAATCAATGCATTTTTATAGCACTGATCGCTATAAAAATGCCAATGGTCCCAAAAATGTGTCAAAAGTGGCCGAAGTGTCCGCCATAATGTCGCAGTACCGAAAAAAATCGCTGATCGCCACCATTGCTAGTATTAAAAAAATATTAATAAAAATGCCATAAAACTACCCCCTATTTTGTAAGCGCTATAACTTTTGCGCAAACCAATCAATAAACGCTTATTGCGATTTTTTTTACGAAAAATATGTAGAAGAATACGTATCGGCCTAAACTGAGGATTGTTTATATATATATATATATATATATATATATATATATATATATACTGTATATATATATATATATATATATATATATATATATATATGTATATATATATATATATATATATATATATATATATATATATATATATATATATATATTTGGGGGATATTTATTATAGCAAAAAGTTAAAAATATTATTTTTTTCAAAATTGACACTCTATTTTTGTTTATAGCGCAAAAACTAAAAACCGCAGAGGTGATCAAATACCACCAAAAGAAAGCTCTATTTGTGGGGAAAAAGGACGCCAATTTTGTTTGGGAGCCACGTTGCACAATTGTCAGTTAAAGTGACGCAGTGCTGAATCGCAAAAATTGCTCTGGTCTTTGACCAGCAATATGGTCCGGGGGTTAAGTGGTTAAAGAGTAGGGTTTTTAGGGATTGTCTGAAGATTGGAGTAGGAAGTTCCAAAGGATGGGAGATGCCCTGAAGAAATTCTGGAGGCCAGTATGGGAGGAGGTGACAAGGGAGCTAGAGAGCAGTAGATCTTGGAGGACAGAAGAGAGCAACTTGGCTAGTAATTTGAGACTAGGTTAGTGATGTAGCTGGGGGCAGAGTTGTGGATGGCTTTGTAAATTATTGTTAGTACTTTGAATTTTATTTGTTGGGTGAGTGGAAGCCAGTGGAGGGATTGGCAGAGAGGGGTAGAGGACACTGCATAGTTGGTAAGGTGGATGAGTCTTGTAGCAGCATTCATTATGGACTGAAGGGGGGTTAGTCTATGTAAAGGTAGTCCAATGAGGAGAGAGTTGCAGTAGTCAAGGCGCGAGATAACCAGGGAGTGAATTAGAAGCTTGGTGGTGTCAATAGTTAAAAAGGGGTGTGTTCTAGAAATGTTGCAGAGGCTAAGTTGGCATGATTTGGACAGGGATTGTAGGGACAGTTCAGAGTCTAAGGATAACCCCTAGCCCCTTGGCATGTGGAGACGGACTGATAGATGTGCCATAAATCTAGACAGAGAAGTCAGGGGAAGGGGCAAGTGGGGGAGGAAATATTAAGAGCTCGATTTTAGATTGAGGAAGTGGTGTTACATCCAGGCTGATATATCTGTTAGTAAATCAGTGATGCGTGAGGAGACCGATGGGGTGAGCTGAGGGGGAGAAAGATAGATTTGGGTGTCATCGGAATATAAATGGTAGCAGAAGCCATGGGAGGCTATGAGTTGACCGAGTAGATCGAGATTAGTAGAGGTCCAAGGACAGAGAATTGGGGGCCCCAACGGTAAGAGCAGTTGGAGAGGAGGAAGTGGAGTTTTAAGTGACACTGAAGGTGCGAAGTGGAAAGGTCCAAGAGTAAGAGTAAAGAATTATGACTGTTGGTTTTGGCTGTTAGTAAGTCATTTGTGAGTTTTAGAAAGGCAGTTTCTGTGGAGTGCTGTGGGCAAAATCCAGACTGAAGGGGATCACAAAGGTTATTCTCAATGAGGTGGTTGCTCAGTCAGTTGTAGACTAAATGTTAAAGGAGTTTGGAGGCCAGAGGGAGTAATGAGATTGGTCTTAGGTTGTTAAGATTGATGGGGTCCAGTGAGGCATTTTATGGTATGGGAGTTACTAGCAGATGTTTTAGAGGGTTGGGGAAGATGCCAGTAAAAAGGGAGAGGTTGAAGATATGAGTTAAATAGTGTAGGATAGAGCCAGACGGTGACTGTAGTATTTGAGAAGGAACAGGGTCCAGGAAGTTAGCTGGGCGTTAGAAAAACGTTTAGTGACTTCCTCTATAGTAGCTGGGTTAAAAGAGGGAAGTATTGATTGTGCAGGAGGACAAGGAGTGTAAAGTGAGGGAGAGATCCGAGACAAATTGTCCTGTCCCCTCGTCACTATTTCCTGGCGCTGCGGTTGGCTGGAGCGGCAATGACGTCACTCCCGCGCATGCGCGCGGGACGGCAGGCCCCCGTGCGCATGCGCAGGAGTGACATCATCGCCGCTCCAGCCAATCGCAGCGGCAGGAAATAGCGACGGGGGGAAATGGCGGTGGCGGTGGACGGGACAATTTAAAAACACGCTGTAACGGTATGGCACGTGACACCCAGAGACTTTTGAAGGATGGGGGGTACTCCTGTGCCAGCGTCACTGATGACTCTTGGGTTTAGGGTCACCCTGTGCCCCTTTTGGGCATAGGGTGACTGAGAAATGATGATTCATGTATTGCAGGATATCTTAAGATATTACAAGTTGTTGGTTTACTCTGACCCAACCGGTCAATAGTGACTCATTCCTCTGTGTAACCTAGACTGTTGAGATGCTTATTAGGTCTGCTTCCAAGACCTGTTCATTGTGTATGCTAATGGCACTGTTCTGTGTGAAAGTCTATGGATGATGAGGTGTGGAAATTGACCTCTCAGGTAAAGTAATTAGGTCATGTTAATTATGTCAGACCGGTGGCAGAGTGTCTATTTAAAATGTATCTTGAAACCCCATTGTGTGATGTTGGGGCGTGGAGAGTTTTTTTGTTCCTTTGATTAACTGTAACATGTCTGTACTGTATATAAGAGAGCTAACCATTAAAGCATGTGAACGTTCATACATTTTGAAACCAGTAACAGAGCTTGCTTGACTCTTTATTCTGGGAAATGGAATGGATCGTGTCTGCATGGGTTGTCGGAGTGTCGGATAAGCTGTCTTGGGTTGATAGAAGATCGTAAACGGTGATGACCGTTACACACGCCATTAACCCAGTTAATGCAATTCACAAAAACTGCACCGCTCAGTGCGCCTGCGCCATTGTCTACACCGCGCATGTGCCGTAGACAGCGGCGCCCGTTTCTGTGAAAATATCTTCTTAACCGTGTAGGTTAAAGAGATATTTCTTGCACCTACCGGTAAGCCTTAATCTAGGCTTACCTGTAGGTGCAAGTTGCAAGAGTGGGTTTACAACCACTTTAAGCCTAGTACACACAATGTGATTATCGGACAAATAATCGTCTGTTTTTCTTTGGATGCTAATCTCCATATTCGAAAACAAATAGTTTACTACAGTACGAATATTCTCTAATACGACAAAATAAATATATTTGGAAGTGATTGTATTGGAAGTAATATTTATACTATATTTGTATTGTATTTTTGGATGAAAACTGTACTGATTTAAAAAAACAATCTTACAATCTGGTATCTTACGAGAAAAATGTTCCTGTTTGTCCCTTCGGAAGTTTTCGGACAACAGCTGTACTATCAATCAGATTATGATTGATCACTTCAAAAGGGCTTTAGGGGTGCCTGTTATCAAGCTACAAGTTTTATCTCTAACCCTGTACAAATTTACATTCTGCATATTCCTTATTGTAAGGTCCAGATGTTCATGACTGGTTATGGGCACTTAAAGACAAAATATTTATAGTATTTGTATTATAATTATGTATTTTGGAGCATGAAATATTGGTGTGTCAAGGAGAATCCATACAACCTCTCTACTACACCCACTGTTGCCACAGTGGAGCTTCTCTCCTGCACAGAAGTAAAATGTTACTAATGTCTTGTAGTCCCATTGATGTGTAGCTCTACTTTTCCAACAAGTACCAATCACTCCATTTTTTCGCAGCTAGTGCAAAAACCCAAACTGCTGCTATGATCATAAGCAACACGTAGGTGAACTGTCATCCCAGCCTACAATGAGGAAGATAAAGAGTTCATACAGTATGCTGCATACATACATATGCCAGAATATAAATGACTGAATAAGTGAATTGATCCTTTGTCTCAGCTAGGGTCAATTTGAAGTCACAATTTCATGTAATTCTTTTCTATTTTAGGTATCCAGTGAATGTGGATCAACTTCCTCATCTTGCAGTCCTGAGTGGAATGAGTCCGACTTTAGTGGAAGTCAAAGTGGTAAGAGGAACGATCTTATAATTTTTAATGTTGATCTTCCCTTCACTGGAATGAAACATTTTTCTCAGTAGCAGCTGGTCACATTTGTGTGGTACATCTATATTTGATAAAAAAAAATGAGTACACCCCTCACATTTTTGTAAATATTATATTTTATCTTTTTATGTGACAACACTGAAGAAATGACAGGCAAACAAACCAATCTACCCAGCTACTCCCTAAGGAGTACCACTGCATACAGTATATATGATATAATAGGTTCAAAGGTGCTGGGGACCAAGGTTATACCATATTTGACATATAATATACAATATCTCACAAAAGTGAGTACACCCCTCACATTTTTGTAAATATTTTATTATATCTTTTCATGTGACAACACAAAATTTTACCATTGTCATCAGAACAATAAGTGATGACAAATCTACCAATGGTCTTCCAGTAAAAACTTTCTAAAAGGGGAATTCCCCTCTTTTTTCAGAGATTTCTTCTCACTTTCTTTTGCTAAGGAAATCTTCCCAACATGACGCTGACAGCAAAAAAAAATAAAAAAATGTGCAGGGACTTTAACACTTCTTTTTTTTATCTACTCATTTAAATTAAAGGGGAAGTCCAGCCTGAGCTTTTTAGGCTGGGCTTCTTCTATGGGTCACAGGAGTGCAATTTGTTTTGCACTCCTTTGACCCGTTTTCAGTGGAGAGCGATCTGAAGTCCGTTCTCCTTTGACGTTACTGCCATCAGTCAGGGCAGCGCGTCATCATGACTTCCAAGTTGGGATCCGACAGCTGCCTTGATCGATTGTAGTGTCAGCCTCTCCCCGCCCCTCCACTGCTCAGCACTCTAATGAGCGTGGAGAAGTAGAGCAGAAAGTATGCTGACTGACAGTCAGCATCGCTCCGCTCGGGGTGGAGTGGGAACCGAGTCATCAGCAGTGTTCAGTGGCTCGTTTCTCAGTGCAGAGACACCGGGGAACAGATGCAGCGAGGTAAGTATGATTAGCCAAAAAAAAACTTTACTTCTCTTTTAAGTTCAATAACTTTACATTTTAGTTTATCAGTATATAAATTGGTATTGTGCAAAGATTTTATTTTAAGAACTCAACATCTCTGGGTTTTAAGTCTTCAGTTCAAGTTAAACTAATTATCTACTCTTTAAAATTCAAAGCTGTCAATTATCCCTGTGTGACATTGTGAAATGTGAATATGGGCACACATATGTAACATGATCACTAAGAAAAAACTAATATGGTTTGCAAATGATGTCCACACCTAATTTGTCTTGTCTGTTTACCTATTATGACCATTGCAGTGTTTCAATAAAAAGAAATGTAAAATTCTAATTTTTAGAAAGGCCATATTTGAGCTTACTTAGCATGCTAATGTAATACACAGCAATCAATCAGAAGTAACATTCATTGTTCTGACTTCATTAAACTGACAATTGTTGACTAGTTTGGGAAATTAAGCAGATTGCTCCTTATGCCCAACTACTACTAGGAAGTTTCCCAAAGCAATGAATCAAACTCAGAGCTGTCTGAGAAATTAAATTGGCAATACAGGAATCAAAAAGTGAGGAAGTTGCAGTACCCAGGTTTGATGAGGTGCATACACATGAGATGAAATCAGGTGTTCCTTCATACTGAGATTGACAGAGTAACTATTTACAAAGGGTTCCAACCAAGCAACTGAGCATGAATAAATGTAAGCCTCTTCAATAAACAAAATGGCATTACATTTTTTAAAACAGTTCCATCATCCAGAATCTAGTTATATAGCAAAAGAACCCCAAGAACCCAAGAGAACCCAAGTAAAGGTGGGCAGAGAGGACTATTGCGGTACAGAATGAGTAGATAAACTCAGAAAAGAGCAGGTATATCAGAAAAATAGATAAATTCTTTAATATAGTATCAAAACAATAAAACCATCAAACATTAAGGACAATTAAAACAATACACATATTGTGACAACCGATCAGATCACCGAAATTGCAGTCCCCAAATGGGGAATCCAGGTGAGTGTTGGGGTCACGGTACGGGGAGTCTCTCTACTAGTTTTGCGACATTGCATCGCTTCGTCAGGAGAAATTCTAAAGGTTGATATACAAACATACAATATAAATAGGTTGAAACATATATAGTCCAGTTCATGTAGGTCAACCTACCAACAAAAACAGGTATGTACAGAAGTACAAATTGGGGACTAGGAATTGTGTCGCCTACCTAGGAGCCTACCTATGTCGCAAAACTAGTTTCCTTGGGTTCTCTTGCGTTCTTGGGGTTCCCTGAGTTCTTTTGCCAAGCAACTGAGCAGCTATGAAATGTAGCAAAGGTATCAGAAAATGAGGGCATGTCACTTTTCCCTAAATGGAAAAGTAAGAGATTCTCCAAATTGAGTGGATATTATACTTTTCTTGTACGAATGTACAGTATGGAGTTTTAGTAAATTAGATCCTGTGTCCTTTAGACTAAATGATTATACATACATCTCAGAAAAGATGTCTTTAAAACTTTGAGTATCAAGAAGAATTCCGAAAGGCATTTAAATCCATAAGTACTTTCCATGGTTTTTTAATTTTCTGCTATTTTCTACTATTTGTTTTAAAAAGCAATAAAAGCTTTAGGTACGGCGCACCTACAACATTACCTTAAATGTTCCAATTAAACAACCACGTTTTAACCTCAAAATACATATTCTCTATTTTATCAGGAAAGATAAGTAAAGCTAACAAAGTATTGAGAAAAAACGACATGTGTAATTAAATGAGAGGGTCCATGGGCTTTGTATTCGTACATAACAGATCTGAACAGATTTGCATGAAGTGTAAATGAATTGTTATTCTAGCAAAGGTCAAAATTCCGTACTTCATGTTAATGGATTAAATAAGAACAGAAATCCCTTCAGGCCTCAGATTCTGCATTACAAATGCTATGCTCTGTTTAAAAAAATCACATGCCCCCAATAAATGGTTAGTGAAGGTCATATTTGCAGTAATATACACTGATGCAGAGTGTCAGGCAAAGAACAATAGACCAGTAAAGTTTCGCCTGTGTGGTCAAGCAATGTGACTAAAAAAGGAGAACATACAGGGGGTTATTTACTACATGCAAATCTATTGTGCACTTGGAAGTGCAGTCACTGTAGATCAAGGGGACGATCTGAAATGAGGAAAAACTCTCAGCTGATTTTATCATCCAATCATGTACAAGCAAAAATGCTGTTTTTTATTTTCCTTGCATGTCCCCCTCAGATCTACAGCAAGTGCACTTCCAAGTGCACTTGCAGTGTACTTAGAAATGCACAGTGGATTTGCCCTAAGTAAATAACATTGTCCCTCAATATGGGGGGTACAATGTTTCCTTTCAGGTTGGAAACTGAAATTTATTATTTACAATACTTTTATAACAATTTATATAAAAAATGTTTTTACGGATATGCAGCTGCTTACATTCAGACTCTTTCTCTGAACGAGAATGTGTACATCCTATCTAAAAAGAGTAATGAGGGAGGGGGAAGAATCATTCATAAGTTATCTAAATTTGATCTTGAGCTATAAATCTCTGTAAACAACAGGCTTTTATTGTTAAAGCGGAGTTTCAGACACTTTTGAGAGGTGGTCTTAAATGAAAGACCAACTCTCCACCCCTCCTTTTTGGATATTAAAAATATTTTTCTTTTCTTCTATAGTACCCTTTAATGAAGTACATGCATCCGGGCCGCGGCGCAGGACGTCATATCCTTTTTGTGCGCCAAACCCCCCTGCTGTCTTCTGGAACTTATGTGTGTCCCAGAAGACATGTGTGTCCCAGAAATAAACACAGTACACCAGTTTTTAAAGTAATTTATTATGGCAGCTCCGACGTCGCTTCTGATTTCTTCTCCCCTCTCTGGATCTTCTGCCTCCTCCACTGACGTCTTCTCCCTCTGCCTGTTCTTCTCCCCTCTCTGGGTCTTCTCTGCTGATGTCTTCTGACCCTCTCCGATTCTTTTCCCTCTGTTCGCTGTCTTCTGCCTCTGCCGGGTCTTGTCCGCTGTTCTTCTGATGTTGACTCAATGCTCTCTACCGCTCTACTGCTGGGTGCACACTGTGCCACTACTTATTTTGGCATAGGGTGGGGTCACCAGGTGACATCATCCAGGGGCCCCCTGCCCCTTATGAAATCACCACCTGGGCCATGATGGGGTGGTGATGTCATAAAGGGCGGGGCCTAAGAATGATGTCACCCGGTGACCCTCACCCCTTGCCAATATAAGTAGTGGCACACCGCGCACCCAGCTTTAGAGCGGGAGAGAGCGTTGAGTCAACATCAGAGGAAGAACATTGTGAGAAGACAGTAGATAAAACCCAGCAGAGGTGGCAGAAGACAGTGGTAAGAGGGAGAAGAACCAGAGAGGGCTAGAAGACATCAGCGGAGAAGACCCGGAGAGGAGAGAACATCAGTGGAGGAGGCAGAAAAGCCGGAGAGGGGGAGAAGAAATCAGAAGCAACTCCAGAGCTGCCCTAATAAATTATTTCCAAAACCTGTGTACTGTGTTTTATTTTTGACACTTTTTTTAGGTGAAAGAGGTGCGATGTACCCGATACCCATTCACATAGGATGAGGGGATCTGGGGGCCCCCTTGTTAAAAGGGGCTTCTAGATTCCAATAAGCCCCCCACCAGCAGCCCCTGACAATCAATGACCAGGGTTGTCAGGAAGAGGCCCTTGTCCTCATCAACATGGGAACAAGGTGCTTTGGGGTGGGGGAGGCGCAAGGCCTCCCTGCCCTAAAGCACCTACCCCCCCATATTGAGAGCATGCGGCCTAGTAGAGTTCTGGAGGGGGCGCTCGCTTGTCCCCATCCCCTTTCCTGTGTTGCTGGGCTGCGTGTTCGAGAAGGGTCTGGTATGGATTTTGGGGGGACCCAGTGCTGTTTTTTCAGTGTGGGGGATTCCCCTTAAAATCCATGCCAGATGGAAGGGCCTGGTATGCTCTTGGAGGGGGAACCCATGCCATTTTTATTTAATTTTACGTAGGGTTCCCCCTTAAGATCATGAGAGCACAAGCATGCCAAAGTCAGATCAGTTAAGACGACGATCCGACTTGATCAAACTTCAGTGATATTCAATGAGCTGAAGTAGGATCAAAGTCGGACCAAAGTAGTGCAGGGAGCATTTTCAAAGTTGGACCGACTTGTGTCAGACCAGTTAAGACAGCTCTCAGGGAAACATTGATTTTCACATGTCATGCGACATTAACTCCCATTGTCGGAGCGTTTGTCGTACCAGAGTGAACTCGGCCTTAAACATTGGATAAAATAGAAAGCCAGTTGTGGCCCATTAAAGCCAGATTTGAGTTATCCTATGTCTACTGAATGCTGAAAGGATAATGAGTAGAAACATTACAAATGAGTGATAAAATAATTATTTATAAATGAACACTAGATTTATATCATGAATATGTGGAGGTAAAATAATAATCTGACAAAGATGCAGTACTTTAGTGATATGTCTCTATAGAATACATATTTGCTATCTATCTGGCATCCTAATTCCTTCTGTTTCCTCTTGCAGAAAACCTTCTAAGTGATGATTCCTCAGAGCAACGTGACATAAGTTCATTGTCTTCGATCGTTGACAGCATCACATCTGGAGAGGTGTCTATAAACTATTCTGAGCAGCATATTGGAAACTAAATTATGCAAGATGTTGTTTGTGGACCTTCCTGTAAGCTAATAGCACACTGGAAGTAACATATTATGGACCGATTCTCGTAGCACTGTTGTCTGATAAAATGACTTAGAAATTAAATCTCCTCTCAGTGACGCCATTGACATTTTGGTGGTACAGGGTATTAAATGACATAGGAGGTATTTGGAGAGAAATGGATAATATATTTAAACCTAGATCCTCTCAATAAGTTTTGTCCAACCAAATCTTTAGGATTAAGATATTTAATAATGAAACTTGTCTCTACTATTTACGTAGCAAGAGACTGAAGAGCGACACTCATACCACTGGCTAATATTTGGAACATTTTGCATTTATTTTCTTAATACGTTTTTCTCTAAACTGAATGCTCTAAGCATATGTGACAGAAAATAAAGTAATGTGAGAGTATTTAAAAAATTGCACAAAATATCATAGAAGTCTTCAAAAGGACAATATTAAGTTAAAAATCCACTGATCGCTCACTTAGGTTGAGGGATATTAAAAGTACCAGTACTCTTTTGCATGTAAGAATTGGTCTTTTTCAAGAGCAGTGTGAGAATACCACCACCTGAGAATATTTACCAAGTTTGAGCTGATCATGCCAGGCCTTAAGTGTTTTTTCCAAGACTGGGAGGCCTTTAAAGCCATTTAGAAATATTTTCTTTGCAGTAAAGTCTTTTTTTCAAACTTCTTTTGGTGCAGAGGGACAAAACATACACCACTTATGTCTGTCATTAATGCCTGCTCAGAGGAAGTTGGGTTGTAATGTGTTCCAACCAAAGCAGATTTTTAATCTCAGGGAAGTGAACTTTCCTACACTTCCCATAATGTTTGTCTTAAGACACATCCCAATGTACCAATTCTTGTATAATTACTCATTTGTATTGGTAACAATGATTCAGTTAGGGCTTCTGCCTGGGATTCTTTTATGTAGGAGAACAGTGTTGTGCCTGGGTTAGCTATGCTGGACATAGCTTGAGGGGCATTACAAATGCTCCAATGGGCCTGGCTCCTAGCAGCAATTGAAATAGAAATGCTCTGTTGGTTGACATTTATTACGTGGACATAAACCATATAACACTCTTCATTTGAAATAGTGAAATTACTGTCACTGAAATAGTACTTTCTGGGATTTTATCCCACACTGTTTGCATGCAAAAGGTACCCAACAAAGCTTTTTAAGACATTATTATGCACAAAAAAATGTCCTAAAGTTATAAATCCTTATGTGATCCCTGAAAAAAAATGTAAAGGCAACAGGCAAAAGGGATCCAGGCCAAATGATTGACAGTACTTGAATACCACTGTTTTATAGTTTCGACAGATAATTTATACGTGATTGGCATTATCATTGCAGTGTGGCTATTACTACAATGTTTAAAGTGTAGATGTCACTTGACAGCTTGTCTTGTTAGATCAGGGGTCCTCAAACTATGGCCCTCCAGTTGTTCAGGAACTACATTTCCCATCATGCTCAGTCATGTCTGTGAATGTCAGAGTTTCACAATGCCTCATGGGATTTGTAGTTCCGCAACAGCTGGAGGGCCGTAGTTTGAGGATGCCTGTGTTAGATGAACCCAGCATCGGCTTATTTTCACATTTGACACACTCCCCTTGTCACTGTGCTCCATCTGAGTAAATAACTGGTATTTCCAAGCATGTGGGGGAATGTGACCTCACCAAGACAGCTAAGGGGAGGCTTGGTGAAGTTGAATATAAGTAGGCAGGGGGTTCGTCTTAAAACAACTCATCACTTTTCGTTGGATGGGCACAGTGATAAAGTCTCTTTAATGGGGAAAAAAAATACCAGTTTCACTGTGCTCTGTTTCACTTCTTAATAGAATGTTGCCTGTTATAAGATAGATAGAGTAGAAACAATTGAATGCTCGGCTTGGAAGACTTACTTTTTATAAATGCACTAAGTTGACTATATTGATAGTTTGGATTTTAAATATTTTCATACCAGCATTTTTTCTGGTAGTGAGAACCCAATCCAAGGAGAGGAACAAATTAAACACAGTAGGCTTAATTTACTAAGCTTTAACACAAGTTTGCAGCTCTTTATTTTCAGTCATGTGACAAATTTTTCAAACCTCAGTTGAAAAAAACTGTCACTGTTTTGAAATACGGATCCTTGTCTTGGTGTGCTATCTTTGTGAATTAAGTCTCGTGTGAGCTGTGTCAGCAAATGACACCTAGAAATACATGCTAGTGGGTTTCTAGCATGAAAATCTATAAACTCGTAGCACTTGTCTGCTGTAAATATGTATAACCTCACACAGAATGCTGTTTCTACTGTAAACTGCCTTTAAATAAATCCTTAAGATATGTGTTGGACATCTTTTCCTACAATAACAGAAATTCTTAATTGATTATGATCAGTTATTGTTTTATGAATTATTTAAATAATTATTAATATTCCTTTATGTGCCATATTTAAGAAACTGGCCTTAAATGTTGCCATGATAACACATAATTATTTAATTAAATTATTAAATTAAATATGATTACACCTAATTAATTTAAAAGAGAACTTGATTTAACTTTATTTAAAACTTAACCCAGCTTATATTTATTAATAATATCCTTAAGGAGTATAATAAAACACCACAAAGTTATTACTAATATTAATTATGGTTTGGACAACGTTAAAAAAACTTCATATAAATTCCATCTTTTGGTATCAGATTTTTTGTATTATATTTTTATCAAAGGGGTGTGATTTATATAAAATGATGTGGTTTAAATAACGTTTTTGTTTTTTTATTATTATTATTGTTCACTGGGGCCAATGGGTTTTTACTGATTGCAGTATTGTTTGACCAATTTTAGTGTAACAGACATTTTTTATTATAAATGTGTGGGTTTGCCTTTTTTTATTTTTGCTAACTTATTTGTATGTTTTTTTTAATAAAGATTGTTTGATTAAACAATGCTGTAGCCACTTCTTTAAACATTCACAGTATACCATTGTAAATTAGACACATACTGTAACAAAGCTGAGGTTCAATTTAGCACCTTGCTCTGGGTTAAATGGTCTAGAGCGGAACTACGACATCCAAACTTACACCTGAGGAGAAGCCACTACTGTGCTTGCAGTAAATGAAAGAGCTCAAAAGACAATGTATAGTGTGTAGAAAATATATGGTTGAAATAATGGATGAAATTTGTGGTAGGGTAATGGGCAGCATGCAAGTGCCAATGGGAATGACTTTAACTATTAATGATATAAGTTAGTTTTTATAAATTATTCCAGCACTGCCATCAAAATCCTTGTTTACTTGTATTAATTTAAAATTCATATAATTCAAGCACTAGGATATATTTAGCAAAATGCGTTAACTCCATTTCCAAATCATGTCACTGTTGCTGTTATATGACAGAATGACAGATTATCATATCAGCTCTGGGTTCAGTGCAAGAACTTTTTGGGGCGCTTTTAAAGCTTAAACCGGCACTCCAACCTTAACCTCACACAGTTGTACAGGATGCTCTTCTGTACTAAAAATGCACTGCACACTGCGGCCCCCCCACCCCAGAGCACCCTGTCCCCATGTTGATGAGGACAGGGCCCCTTCCCGACAACCCTGGCCGTTGGTTGTCGGGGTATGCGGGCGGGAGGCTTATCGGAATCTGGGAGCCCCCTTTAATAAGGGGGCCCCCAGATACCAGCCCCCCACCCTGAGTGAATGAGTATGGGGTACATCGTACCCCTACCCATTCACCTGCAAGAAAAGTGTAAACACAAATAAACCACACAGGGTATTAAAATATTTTATTTGTTGGCCGCCGGGGGGGGTGTGTGGTCGCTTTAATTAAAGCGCCCCCCCCTCGGCGGGCTTGTTCCGACATCTTTGGCTGGGGGGTGGGTCTTCTCCGCTCTCCGGGGGGTCTTCTCCGCTTCTCCGCTATCCTTATTAAAGGGGGCTCCCATATTCCGATAAGCCTTCCACCCGCATACCCTGACAACCAACGGCCAGGGTTGTCGGGAAGGGGCCCTGTCCTCATCAACATGGGGACAGGGTGCTCTGGGGTGGGGGGGCTGCAGTGTTGATGGTATGCTGCCCGGTACGGCTCAGGAGGGGGGCGCTCGCTTGCCTCCACTCCCTTCCTGACGTGCTTTGGATACGGGTCTGGTATGGATTGTGGGTGTCCCCCACGCCGTTTTTTCGGCGTAAGGGGGTCTCCTTACAACCCATAACAGACCCAAGGGCCCGGTATGCTCCTGAGGGGGGAACCCATGCCGGATTATTATTTAAAATCCGGCGGGGAGTTCCCCCTCAGGATTCATATCAAACGCCTCCCACGTGTAGAATTGGCGGGAATCCACGTTGGATCCCCGTCGCTTCTATGACGCGCTCGCTGGAATGTGCTTTTACTATTCCAGCTAGTGCGAGATGTCGGCACCCTGTCGCCGAGAGTCAGCGCGATGCTGTCGTGCTAAAAACACATTCTCGGCGGCAGGTACTGTATGCATTGGAATTCAGTTCTTACAGGCATGGCTCAACATCAAATGGTATCATTTCTTAGGGTGGTTTGCATGCAAATTCAGTCTGCCTAGGAACTCTAACTACGTCAGATGGACATTTACCCATCAAGACAGTTTAAAATTAGCAAAACCCCTCGTTAGAGTAATCCCACTGTTTGCATTAGTGCTGAGGGCTCTTGATAATAGTACTGAAACAGGGTGCTATGAATAGCACCTGCTGGACATTCCCATCATTTATAATCTGCCTGCATTGCACAGAGAAGCAGAGATCCAGTGAGGAATTCATTGGGTCTAAAATAAAGTATGTAATGAAAATAAGTATGCCTTATTAAAAACAAAATACATAATCATGTTCGGGACCAAGAAGGCAAAATAATTACAGATTAAGCTTCAGCTTTGAAGAAACCAGAGGAATAAAATATCACTGTTGGAATGGGGGTAAATATTATAATTTTTGGACTGTGACTGGTGCTTACGGAAAGTTGCAAAGGGTGAATAAAATGATGGAAATGCACAAAAGCTTAACACTGAAGTAATACATTTAATTACAACAAGAAGAAAGCATTATAGGTATAGCTAATTGCTACTTAGTGGTATGCATCAGCTAAAACAAGGGTCTGTCAATTAGTCATCAATCCAAACTTTAGAAAGAGGGACTTGTTAGGGAGATGAGGACCAGCGGAATTCACAGAGGGCCATGGCTAAAAGTGGATATAGTTAAATTATGGTTATTATTGGGTGCGGCTTACTAGAGTCTGCACCTACTAGCATATACTATGCACACATATGCTGCAGTCCTTATACTGACAAAATACTCCTTAATTGCAGTGGCACAAATTACATTTTTACAGACACACTTACTGTAAACCTCAGCACAAAGGATCATTATGTAAAATTGAAACCCTGTCATAACACATGCTTTTCTCTGCACACTATATAGACAGATGGCTAACACTTTGATCCTACCTTAAAGTGGAGTTCCGACCAATTATTTTTATATTTTTAAAGTCAGCAGATACAAATACTGCAGCAGCTGACTTTTAAAATATGGACACTTACCTATCCAGGGTGCCCGCGATGTCGGCACACAAAGCCGATCTGTCCCTTGGGTCTCAGGTGCTGCGGCCGCCATTTTCAGTAAGGGAATCAGGAAGTGCAGCCTTACTGCTGCACTTTCTGATTCCCTACTGTGCATGCGCGAGTCACGATGCACAATCTCAATGGTCCCTGCTGTCTTCTGGAACCTGTGTGTCTCCCAAAAGACAGTGGGGGGGACAGAGAAGGCGTTGGACGTGGCGTAGATATCAGTGGATATCTATGCCCGGAAGTGGAAGCAAATTCCTGTATTAGACAGGCATCTGCTCCCCCCTCCCTCCTGAAAGGTGGCAAATGTGACACCAGAGAGGGGGGATTCCGAAAAGCAGAAGTTCGATTTTTGGGTGGAACTCCGCTTTAAGAGAAATGTAAATAATATATTTAGGGACTACAGAGCAACCAGCAATTGTTGACAGAATAAACACTATGGTCAGAAATGTGTAATGTTGTTAGCTATGTAACATGTATTACAGTATATACAATGCAACAGTCAGTCATGTAAAACATAGCTTATAGAATGTATAGATTAGCAGTAAAACACAAAGCACAAGATACAAACATCAAAGGTCAGGAGAATGCTACATAGTGCTGCCTGTTGTTCCCCAGGGTTAAAGTCAGTGGGGTTAGGAATCTCCCCTTCCAGTATCTGCATTGGTGACAGGAAGACATGGGATTGCAGGCGCCAGGCAAATATCCAAGCAAACATGCACAGAATAAAAAACAACCAACACCCATTTAATGAATTGAAATTGGCTACGGCCTGGTTTATTGGTTTTAAGAAAATATTAAATTAAAACATTTTCTTCACATCAAATAATATTTTCACCATTATTATTCAAAAAAAAAAAAAACATACTCAGCCCAGCCACTCATACTTGAGCTGACTCAGCATTCAACTTTACCATTTCCTTACATCTCCGTACATGATGCTAAGCACATGCACTCAACTTATTTAAGCAACCATGGCGAGGCCTGTTCTGAGAGGAACCTGTCCTGTTAAACTGCTGTATGGTCTTGGCCACCATGCTGCAGCTCAGTTTCAGGGTCTTATAATGAAAGAATGCCTCCATCCCTGTTATGCGAAACAAAGAAAGGAGAGATTTGTATCTGGATGCAAAAAAACAATGTAGGTCTGTAAAGTTTTTTTTATTAACATATACTAATACAGATAAGGTAAAACCACAATGCAGGTAAGATATGTATAAATGTAGCATACAGTTCATATATATACACGTAAAGGTATAACATGAAGGTACAATTAGTCTCATGCACACTGTCAACATCCATATTACGCATGATATAGCACAAAACATGGTTGGTAAAATTGTAACATAGTCAGACATACTGTAGTTAGTAAAAAGGTACCAAAATGGAATTGCATGTAATAATGTAGCTGTGGCATCAGAAAGAGCTTGAACTATTTTGTGGACTTCCACTCATTAGGAGCGTATGCAACAGAAATAGCTATGGCATATATATAGATATAATAAACATCAGTATGACTAGAAAAGAAAAGGTATTAAAAAGGTAGGTGGTGTTGTGGAAATTTGAAGATGTATTTAATATGTATTGTCATAATGGCACCCAGTCTTAGTACTTCCGCAACCCGCTCTACAGAGCTGACTGGGACAGTCTGAGATACACCTCCTTATTTGAAGAAGGGTGTTTGTGGAGTGGGGTGTCGGCCAGCGAAAGGGCCCCTGTGTCATGCACAGATATTCGCCTGCCGGGTGCGTCCGCTCTGCAAACACATTATCGGTTTAGCGGATGTGTGCTTTTGTCGTCTCTGTGTCTGATCAACATAAATATGGTGGCATGAGCATATACCTACCTGTAGATAAGCTTCCCTCATTAGGAACAGTGTTCATTGGTTATGGTATTATTATCGTATCGTATCGTATCGTGGTGTTGTTGTATTATATTGCATTCATGTATTATATGTACCTAATTATCCCTGTTATCATGTATTATCACATCCTGTGTTGTCAAATCCATATATGGGAATCTGCTGGGTGGAGCTCATACCCTGTGAGCTCACTTCCTATGGAGGAGGTCACGTGTTGTGACATCACTTCCTGCTGGGTTTTTAATAAAACAGCCTGTGAGGGCGTCGGCAAACCAGTGATGGCTGGAAGCTATGGAGAACAAGCTGGTGTGATGGTATGTTACTGAATAATTGGCAGTGGATAGGTGGTGAGTGAAACTTATTTAGCTTAAAGATTGGTTATTTCACTAAGACGAAGTGTGTGCTTTTGGCACAGGGCAAAATGGCGGTATGCTCTCCATAAAGCCCATTTTGCCATGTCAGCGGGGAAGATGAACATCTTCAGCTTGTTCCTACAGAGATGGACAGTGGATGTAGAATGTGATGGCAGAAAAAGGGTGGACTGAGGAAATCAGTTTCAGGGTCTTGGCAATCTTCTTATAGCCTAGGCCATCTTTATGTAGAGCGACAATAATTTTTTTCAGTCTCTCAAAGTTCTTTGCCATGAGGTGTCATGTTGAACTTCCAGTGATCAGTATGAGAGAGTGAGAGTGATAACACCAAATTTAACACACCTGCTTCCCATTCACACCTGAGACCTTGTAACACTAACGAGTCACATGACACCGGGGAGGGAAAATTTCTAATTGGGCCCAATTTGGACATTTTTACTTAGAGGTGTACTCAATTTTGTTGCCAGAAGTTTAGACATTAATGGCTGTGTGTTTAGTTATTTTGAGGGTACAGCAAATTTACACTGTTATACAAGCTGTACACTCACTACTTTACATTGTAGCAAAGTGTAATTTCTTCAGTGTTGTCACATGAAAAGATATAATAAAATATTTACAAAATGTGAGGGTTGTACTAAATTTTGTGAGATACTGTATATAAATGTGTGTGTGTGCATTTTTTTTATTATTTTAAAGGCAGTTTCTTGAATAAATGTATTTGCGCCACTGAACACAGATGGGAATACCACCAATATTGTCAATTAATAAATATTTAATTTCTTCTTGTTTTTTGTTTAATTTAATGGAAATAAAGGACTGTTTTGATTTAAGTCATCTTTCATTAAAATTACATTTCCTAACCTTCATTACAACCTGCTAATTGAGCTTGGTGCCAATTGGGGCTGCCAAATTACTACTATTACGTAAAATGTCACTAGTTTTATTACTAGCCATCACATTCATCACAAAACATATAATGAGCACTTCATAGTAATAGTATGTGAAAATGTTATCAATAGGTTGTGTTAGGGTAATTTTAGTTTCCACTTTGAGACAGCAAAATGTCTAAGGCCTCGTACACACGAGGCAATCCATTTGTTCAAATCGGTCGGACTGACCGATTTGAACAAATCTGTCTGCTTGGATTTTGGTTTGCTCGCGTGTACACACGAGCAAACCAAAATCCCCGCCAGCAGACAGCGCGCTGACGTGTCGGTGACGTTGACGCCGCCACGTCACTGCACCAGGAAGTAAAACACTTCCGCGCATGCGTCGAAACCATTCGGTGTGTGTGCGAGAAGACATGTCTGCTGGTTAGCGTACTAACCAGCAGACATGTCGGGCGGACGGGTTCCCAGCCGACAGATTGGTAAGCATGCTTTCCAATCTGTCGGGTGGCCAAATCCGTCGGCTCGCCCGTACACACGATCGAATCTGTCTGCTGAAACGGTCTAGCAGACCGTTTCCAGCAGACAGATTTGATCGTGTGTACGAGGCCTAAGTGTTCAAGTTTTTCTTCCTTCAAATACTTAACTGGCTTTTCAGTCATTTCTAACAGTACTGTTTCTGGGATTCACACTCCAGCCTGGGTTTCTGGTTTGCAGGACTTTTTTTTAGAAGGTATTAAAAAAAATGTTGGGGTCTTTAATCTAACAGTTTTCAAAATACATTAAAGCTGGGTTAACACTGTCGGTCCGAATTCTTGGCTGAATTCGGACCTGAAATGAAACAGAAGATGCACAGGACTCGCTCCGCAGCCATCTCAAAGGTGTGTGAACCGGCTCCATTGAGAGCCGGTCACAGTCTCCTGACATGGGAATTGGGTGTGGGGAAATCTGCATCCAATTCCCACTAATGTAAACCCAGCCTTAAAGGAACACTAAAGGTTCGTCTTTTATTAGATCAATTGATTGCCGTAAGCTAGAGCATTTAAATATCACTTACCTCGTTTTTCCTTTTGACCTCCAAAATACAGTAATCCAGGTTTGAAAATGCCATTTCCTGTCTCTCCTCTTCTTGCTTTCCACCAGCATCTGAGCCAGTTTGCATGGTGGAAAGCAGAATGTGCTCACCCCCTCCCTATGAGTACAGCCCTGCATGACGATTCTCTCCTATCCCTCACAGGCATGGAGGCTAAGCCTAATGGGAACTGTAGTTCCCATTAGGCTGTGATGTAGCAAGAATGAATGCGCACCGCAAACCAGGAAGTCAGTGCGAAAACCGATTCAGGAGTGACAGAGGTGAATAAAACAGCTCGATTTCAACAGGTATCAAACTAGTTATAATGCAAAACATTACTTTTTACTTTATTAGCTACTGTCAGACTTTAATTTAAGAGGAAAATATTTTTGTCTTTACAACCCCTTTAAGGTTCAGACAAATAGCTAAGTTTACACATTGACACAAATATAGGAGCTGTTCTACCTGCCAAAGGATTTGTATTTTTATACATCCAGTCCTGAGATATACTCAGCTCTAACAAATAGCACAGCCATTTTAGGATTATATAAATTGTTGTTTTTTTCTGTTGTACTCAAAGAAATTTACAACAGGATATAGTAGTGGTGTGGGGTCAACTAGGTTCCCTAGAGATGACACCGAAGATTAGAAATGTGCTTGATATTCGAGTCGAACATACTGTATGTTTGACTCGAACATCGGGTGTTTTTTGTTTTTTGGCGCCGCTAAGAATATTTAGGGCATAATTGCTGTCCCCCACTACTGCATCGCAGTTCTACTTCTTTCTATCAGCAGTGGTTCCCATTTCTTTTTTTTGGGGTGCTATTTTAATAATTTTTTTTCAGCAGCATCAAACAAAAAGTTCTCCATAATTGTTGTTCCTTCTTCTGAGGTCTCTGGCTGTACTTGTGTGCCTGAAAGAACAGAGGAGGAAAGTGAAGAGGAGGAGGCACAACTTCAACGAGGCAGGATGTCCTCCAGGGTCGGCTTAAATGCAACCATTCTATTGCATCACACCACAGAGCTCCGCAGGTGCAGGGCGCTGCTGACTCCCCGCTGACTTCCAAAAAGTTCATTGGTGTCAGCTTTTTTTTAGCACATGTTCAGCAGACTGCAGTGTTGCTGTTTGCAATCTCTGTCTGAAACGGATCAAGGGTGGCCAGAACATCAGCTGCTTGGGCACCACATGCTTGACAAGACATATGACAACCTGCCATGCAGTCCATTGTTAACAGCACCTGAAAGACCAACACCATGGAACCGACATTCACAGCGCTGGAAGCCCAGGCCGAATCCAAGATGGCGACCGCGCCTCAGCCACTGGCGTCTTATACTGAAGGAGACATTATGGTGAGGCAAGTTCTGTCTCCCTCCACACTGCACTCTCCCTCACAACACCTCGCCCAGGACACCTCAGGCTCTGTGTCAGGAGCACTATGAGCTTCAGAAACTCAACTTGTTGCTACACTGCCCCAATATGCTGTTTCACCTCAGACCTCTTCACTTGCTTACCACAATGCCATTTTCCCCTCAGATAACACTGATCTTATGGTCCCTCAGAACGCAGGGGAGCTTTTTCAGAAGTTTTCTGAATTGCTTGAAAGGGGTCTTGCACAAACAGCAATGAAAATTACAAATGACATTCGTTTGGATTTTCAGAATTTAGGCTCCAGGATGGAAATAATAGAAAATAAACTTGACATCACAGTATCTAGAGCCAACCAAAACACGGACCAAATACAATCTCTTCAAGAGCAATTGGATGTGGCACTTAGCAGAATAGACGACCTTGAGAATCATTCCAGAAGGGACAATTTTAGGGTTAGGGGCCTTTCTGAGTCCATATCAGATGTCCCAAGAGCCATTCAGGACCTCATCAAGGGCTTACTCCCATCTATTGCTCCACATAAGCTAGAGCTGGATAGAGCTCACAGATCTTTGGGCCCTTTGAGAAAGGATGGATTACCCAGAGACATAATTGTGAAACCGCATTATTACTCTGTGAGGGAGGAGGTTATGAAAATCTCTCGTCAGCAGTCCCACATCACTTTCCAGGGCCAGGATATACAAATATTCGCCGACATCTCCCCCATGACTATACAACGACGCAGAACACTGAAACCACTGCTGGTGGTCCTGACACAGAAAGAAATAAAATATTGGTGGGCATTCCCCTTTGCTCTGAAATTTACGTACAAAGGCAAGACTCACACCTTCACCTCCCTGGCTGAGGGGGAGAAGATCCTTCGTACCCTTCGGTTCATCTCATTGGAGTCATCAATGGACACTTCAAACTCACAAGCAGGGTCTTCCAAGCGACCCACTCCGACCAGCCCTATCTCCCCCACATGGAAGATGGTCAAAAGCAGACGCACCAAGGATCCTGCAAAAACTTGATGTGGGGACTGAAATTGTGCAACTTAATTCCTGTCACGAGTAAATACCCCTCGGGTATTCCTGACTTCGGTCTCCTGTCTGTGGTTGGAGACGCAAGTGTCTTTATATTTCATCCACGCATCTATTTTTCCTGATTGACGTTTTTTTTTCCGTCATATGTTTCCTTTCCCTCTTCCCCCCCCCTTTTTTTTTGGGGGGGGGTGGTTGAAGGATGGGGGGGAGTGTGTAAAAAAATTTCTTTCCTTCAAGTGCTAATGAGTTTGCACCGACCGTGATCCGTATCATTCCTTTGTATATACTTTTATAGTATTAGATTGAGTATGTTCGTTTTTTTTTTTTTAACATGACTTTTAACATTCATTTGCTTAATCTGAAGGCTGATGGGGGCTGGGGTGGTTGTCCTGTGCCTCTGACCGCTTCTGGACGGTGGATTATTCACTGTTTGGAGGTGGTCCTGTAGCCCATTTTAAGGGCTATGTTAGTGGTCTGAATGACAAGAATAGGGGAATTTGTTTTTTCTCCTACCCTTGTTGGTTCATACTGTCTCATCTCTTAGGATGTTTCTTAAGATGTTTTCATTTTTGTATGTCTTGCCCTTCAGTTTTTCTTATACTTAACCTCTTTTCTTCGATTGTCAGTCAGCTCCAGCAATTCCATGCTTGTCTCTCTCCGGACTCACCCAGGGTCTGCAGTCTGTACCTCCCTCTCTCATGCCTCGTGTTGATCAGGGTAAGTGAAATGTTGATCGCCTCGTTACTCCACCATTATAGCTGCATTCTGAATCTCCCTTCCTCCTAGTATTATGAAAATAGCCTCACATAATGTTCAGGGATTGAACTCGCCTATTAGGAGGAGGAAGATCTTTCAATCTTATCATTCCCAGAAGATTTCAGTGATTCTTTTACAGGAAACTTTCCTACTAGTTTCACCCCCACATTTCTGCACGCTCAATATCCTCAATTTTTCTTAGCAAATGCGGAGGACAAGACTAGAGGGGTAGCGATTCTCTTTGCTAAATCTTGCAAGTTTAGCCCTCTTTTAATACACAGGGACCCGGAAGGCAGGTTTCTGCTGGTTAAAGGAATGATGAATGAACAATTAATGTCATTTGTCTCATACTATGCCCCCAATAGAGGCCAGAAAACCTTTTTTCAATCTATGTTCACTGCCTTGGAACCCCTTCTTGAGGGAGCGATTTTCTGCGCCGGTGATTCAAATATAGCTTTTGATCAGAGCCTGGACAAATCCAAGCCTATGGGTAGCAGACTTACCCGCCCAACCAAAGCCAGCTCGCACATAGCGAAATGAATTTACATACAAAATCTAGTGGATATATGGCGGGAACTTAATCCGACAAAAAGGGATTATACCCACTATTCGAACCCACATCTTTCCTATTCTAGGATTGATCACATTCTCATTTCTACTAGACATGTCCCATTGGTGAATAAAGCCATCATAAAAGACACATCACTCTCAGATCATTTGATAGTGATCTGCTCGATACAAACGCAAAATTTAGGCCCCCCCAAATCGCATTGGAGATTGAAGGAGACCCTTCTTGATGACCCTAGTGTAGTCGCGGAAATTAATAAAACAATAGAAGAATATTTTACGCTAAATAGTGCTGATGGAACCTCGGCTGAGATTTTATGGGCCGCTCACAAAACTGTTGTCCTAATTGTCCTAACTGTTGAAACTAATTCAATTAGCATCTAAACGAAAAAGGGAGAAAAATGCGGAGATAGCTAAACTCGAAAGAGAATTTGAGCTGTTACGCAGGGACCATAAGAAGGACCAGAAGAAGGTACTTACCTCACAGCTAGACTCTGCTAGGCTAGCATTAAACTTATCACTCACAGTCAGGGCTGAAAAATCCCTAAATTGGAGTAACGCAAGGTTTTATTTGCAGAAAGACAAAATGAATACGATGTTGGCAACTAAGCTCTCCCCGAGGTTCCGCGCATTTTCACTCCCAAAAATTAGGTCCCGAGATGGGACCACCACCCTTAATCCTATGCGCATTTTACGCAAATTTGAAACTTTTTACTCGTCCCTTTATCAAAAGTCGGGTACGACTAGACACTCTGGCCCAGATTCACGTACATCGGCGCATTATTGGACCGGCGTAGCGCACCGCCTTTACGTTAGACTTGCGCCATCTAGCCGCGTAATCCCCCGATTCACGTAGCTTTTGCGCAGGAAATTGCGCAAGCGTAAGGTTTTTTCCAGAGGCGTAAGGAGGAGTAATACAAATTGGGAGGGACGTGGGCGTGTTACATTGAAATGAGCCGTGACCCCATGCAAATGAAGGGCCGGCCGGCTCGCGCATGCGCGCGTGAAGGAGACCATGTCAGCTCCGCTGTGCGCATGCTCACAACTCGGGAGCGGCGCAATCAGTGAAATTGGAAATGGACTAGGGCAACGTTGTGAACTACGCAGACAGCATAAATAGACACACACAAACGCACTTGCATTGCAAAAGTACATCCCTTTGTGTCCCTTCCCATTGAACCAAGTGCTTTTGTTCCTGTTGTTCGTTGCAGTGTGTCTTGTAGTTGTCAGATTAGTGTTCTGTGTGATCAAGTGCTTGTTGGTATATTTGTGAAAGTGTTTTTGATAAGTGTTTGAGAGACTGTTTGTTTGATTGATATATTTTTGTTCGTTTGTTTTCTTGCTTTATTTTTTTTTTTTTTTTTTTTTTTGTGACTGTTTCTTGCTGAGTGCTAGTGTGATTTTTGGGTGTTCGTTTTCTCTTTGTGTGTGTTCTTGCCTGATTGGTTGTGCTTGTATTTGTGACTGATTTTTGGAGACTGGTAGTGAGTTTGTTTGGAAGTATGACTGAGAGAAAAAGAAAGCTTAATTTTACTGTGGGGGAAAAAAGAATTCTTGCCCGGGCCATTAGCGAGTATGGGCGTTTTCTCCACGGCCCGCAGAGTGCCACCACCACCCCGGCCAGGAGGAGGGAGATTTTGGATAGGATCACGGAGCAGGTGAATTCATCGGGGGAGGGGGAGACACGGACCCGGTCTGGGATCGAAAAAAAAATAAATGATCTCCGGCGTCTGGTGAAAAAAAAACTGCCCGCAATGCATGCCCATGCCAGGGGCACAGGAGGGGGCCCACCATGCCGTATTAGGCTTACAGCGACGGAGCATGTGGTGGCCCTGACCTTTCACCGGCATGAAGTGGAGGGCCTGCCAGGCTTTGACACAAGTCCGGTCCCCGCGGTGCCAGGTAAGGTTTTTTGTTCTATCAGGTGTGTAGCATGTGTGGGGGAGGGGGTGAAAGGGAATATGTGCCAAGTGTGTGGATCCTCCAACCTGTGAATGGTTTGTGTCATCCACAGATGTGCAGGAGGGTGCAGGGCCATCTGGCCTGACTGCTCCAAAACCAGGACAGCAGCCTAATGAGGCCCCCCCAACAAGGCCACAGTCCGCGGAGGAGGTTCGAGAGGAGGAGGACGATCATGAGGAGGAGGACGATCATGAGGAGGAGGACGATCATGAGGAGGAGGAGTCAGGCACTGGACGAGTGGTTTGTGCGGACTCTTCCCCTCTGGCTGGCAGAAGCCTGCCCTCCCTAAGGGGGAGCCCCCCCCCCTCCTCCCCCAACATGGCTCCCCTCACAAGGGCCTCCCCTTCTCCCCGCCCACAACCATCAGCTGGAGGCAGGATGTCATCCCAGAGCACCAGGGGGGTGCCCAATCTCCTGCCCGCCAGTCTGCGAAGGGACCAGGCCCTCCAGACCCGCCATCTGGGACAGCTCTGCCAGACTTTTGGGCGGGTGGAGGAGAGCCTGTCCTCCATGAAGGATACGCTGGGTAACCTGGACTCCCACTCCCGGGCTTTCACAACCTGCCTAAATGAACTGCAGACTACAGCAGCAGGCGTTGGGCAGGATGTGAGGGCCCTTACCCAGGCTATCCAGGCCAACACGGCAACACTTGTTGCTTCCCTGGACAGAATTGCCGTGGCCTTGGAGGGCAGGCCGCCAGGTGGGCAGATATCAGGGGCTGCTCCTCCTTCCCCGGCTTTGCCCCTCCCCCATGAGTCTCCCCTGAGGGGCCGGGGCCGTGGTCGGGGGCGCCCCAGGCGTGGCTCACGCAGAGGGCAATAATATTTTTTTCCCCCTTTTTTTTTTTTGCTGACATTTTTTGCATTTTTTTTTGCTGACATTTTTTTTTTTTTTTTTTTTTTTTTTGCTGACATTTTTTTTCAAATTTTGGGTTGTGCATGCTGTTTGAATGTGGGGGTGACATTCCTGCTGGAAAAGGGGTGTCATCCTCAATTTTGGTGGAGAAGGGTTCCCCAGGACCAGGGAGAAGTGATCCTCAGGTCCGTGTGATTGGTGTATGAATGTTCAGTGACATAATTGGAGCCTTGACGTGGCGTTACTGCTCACCAGTCCTGCATGGTGGACTGGTGCCAATCCAATTTGATGAGGATGTGGGGTGTGTGTGCTAGGGACCACAGTGGTGTGCATGCATGCATTCTCATTGTGCCATGATTAATGTGTGTGTTTAACGTGCAAAGATGCCCAATATGAGCTGCCTCCTGACTGCTCTTCCCTCAGAAGACGGGGTATCCTCGGTTAGGGGTTGATTGTCTGGTTGGGGGGTCAGGTCATCACGTAGCTCAACCTGCAGGCCCTTCCTCACTGCGAGATTGTGCAGCATGCAACATGCAACGATGATATGGCACACGAAGTTTGGGGAATACAACAGTGTACCCCCAGACTTATCCAGGCATCGGAAACGTGACTTCAGGAGGCCAAAGGTGCGCTCCACCACTGCACGGGTTTTGATGTGTGCTTGATTGTATCTTTCCTCCCCTGGGGTTTGGGGGTTCCGGATAGGAGTCATGAGATGGGGTC
Organism: Rana kukunoris; assembly: GCA_029574335.1. NCBI lineage: Eukaryota > Metazoa > Chordata > Amphibia > Anura > Ranidae > Rana > Rana kukunoris. The sequence continues at coordinate 360,282,069 of CM056050.1, read as the reverse complement.
CCAGTGCATATGCAGAGTCACCTGGAAGGGAAAAGACAGGAGAATGTTAGTCATGCATGTGCCACTTGTGAGGTGTGCATCACGGGAGGGGATAGTCATGCCTGACTCCCATGTCACTCACCAACCAGCCAGGTGTTCCCATACACGTTCTGATCGAATTCCATTCGGATGTGGCATTGATTGTAGATGTAGCTGTCATGGGTGGATCCGGGGTGTTTGGCACGGACGTGCCATATGAGGCCTTGGGCATCAACTATCACCTGTACGTTGATGGAGTGCCAATTCTTCCGATTGCGGTACATGTGCTCTGTCTCATGGGGGGGCTGGAGTGCCACATGTGTGCAATCAATGGCCCCGATGGTGCGTGGGAATCTGGCAATTCTGTAGAAATCTGTCATTGCCTTCAGCCGCAGGTCCTCAGTGGTGGGTTTGATGATTTGGTTGGCCAAGCGTGTGAGGATTGCAGGGACAACCTGGTGCACACATCTGCTCACGGAGGATTGTGACATCCCAGCCACCACTCCACTTGTACGCTGAAAAGAGCCACTGGCAAGGACATGGAGTGTTGCCAGGACCTTCACCAGTGGCTGCACTGGATGTGAGCGTTGTGTTGGGCTGGTGATGTCCTCCTGCAGGGTTGTGGTTAATTCCATGAGGGGGGAATCTGAAGATGCGATACACCTCAGAATCACTCATGCCAAAGAGGTCTATGTGTGTGCGGTATACCCTCTCCCGTGCCATCCTCCGTGCCATCCTCTGTGCCCTCCTCCTTCTTTGGTCATCTAAATTCACTAGTGCAGCTATGAGCGACGATGCCCCTGGCATGTTGGCAGTCAAATTGTAGTGCAACACGTGTGTGTGGTCTGCTCCTCAGTAACGGTGTTGCTTTCTGTGAGATGTAGACGTTTTTTCAAAATTTAGACCAGCTTTTAGGTGCTCTAACTTTAGACAGGACATTTTGCTGTTGCGCACATCGCGTAGCCTGCGCAGCAACTGCGTTTTTTTGTGGATCCCCGCAACTCCCTCATTAGCATATTTGACTAGCAAATCAATGGTGTGTCTAGCGCATTTTTGCGCGGACGGATGCGTCTGTCTAACGGAATTACGCCGGACAAAAAAAAGTAGATTTCTGGCGTAATTTGTTTTCTGAATCGCGCGCATCTAAACGCACGCGCACATTTAGACTTACGCACGCGCAACACCAGTTGCGCAGGCGTAATCGCTCTGTGAATCTGGGCCACTGACATCAAATCCTTTTTAGATCAACTAGAGATCCCGTCTTTACAAAAGGGCCATATTGACTTAATGGATGCCCCAATCTCGGTGGACGAAACTCTAGAGGTTATCAAAAAACTTAAAGGGGGTTCAGCACCAGGACCTGACGGCTTCTCTTCTCCTTATTATAAAATTTTTGCGGAAACATTGGGTCCTCATCTCACAAAATGTTATAATTCAAAGCGAGAGGGAGAAGGCCTGCATCCACATTTGAATGAGGCATACATTACGGTCATACCCAAACCAGATAAGGATCCAGAACTGGTGGAGAACTATAGGCCCATCTCTTTAATTAATAATGACTTAAAGATACTAACCAAAATCCTGGCCAACAGAATGAACTCTTTTATACGCCTTTACATTCATAAGGACCAGGTTGGTTTCATCCCAGGGAGGCAGGGTCCAGACCAGGTAAGGAGAGCGGTGGATATTCTCTCGTTGCTCCAGTCAGGCTGATCCGGGGACCCCCCTCAGGAGGGTATCTTCCTGTCGCTGGATCTCCAGAAGGCCTTCGACTCCCTGTCTTGGGAGTACCTTTTTGAGGTCCTGCAGTGGTGGGGCTTCGGTGAAAGCTTCCGGGGTCTTCTAAAATCCCTTTATTCAACCCCCAGGGCGAGGGTTAAGTTGCAGGGTTGTTTCTCAGACTTCATTAGCATCTCAAGAGGTACGAGGCAGGGATGTCCCCTCTCCCCTTTAATTTTTGCCATAGCGATCGAGACTTTAGCTATAGCCATTCGATCTGAGCCTGACATAAAGGGGGTGACTTGTGGACCTCAAACCCACAAATGCGCACTTTTCGCAGATGATCTCCTCCTTTTTGTCACCTCTCCTGTTACCTCCCTCACCATTATTTGTAACTTACTCAGGTCGTTTGGAAAGATATCGGGACTTAGGGTCAACTTTAATAAATCCCAGGCACTAAATATTTCCACACGTCCCTCAATAATCGAGGCCCTGAAACCTCACTTTGACTTTAAATGGGCGGATACGTCTATTCGCTACTTAGGTATTAACCTGACTTCCAGGATCGAATGGCTTTATCAGACCAACTTCCCCCCCATGTATCGTAAATTGGAAAGTGATCTTCAGTTGTGGGCTCGACATAAAATCTCCTGGGTGGGTAGGATCAATTCGATTAAAATGACCCTTTTGCCTAGATTGCTCTACTTATTTAGATCCCTCCCCATTCCCATCAAAAAAGATCAATTGAAATCATTCCAGAGTAAAATTATTAAATTCATCTGGGAAGGTAAAGGCTATAGATTGGCCCAAAATGTCTTATTTGGACTCAAGACACGGGGGGGTCTTGGTCTGCCTAACCTGTTTAAATACTATCAAGCAGCCAGATTAGCCCAACTGTCCTCCATCTACTCTAAGTGTGAGAAACCTGAATGGCTAGACATAGAGGGGTTGGCAGTCCCTGGTCTAAAATTGGAAAACCTGCTTTGGATGCCCCAAAAATCTAGGCCAGCAATAATGTCCCCAACACTGTCCCAATCACTGAAAATCTGGGATGATATGAGACATCTTCCTTCTTTGATCTCGGAAACTAAGCCCCTAACCTGAATTTTCCACAACCCTCAATTTGCAGCAGGAATGGACATTAAAGCATTCCAATGGTGGACAGACAAGGGGATTTATAGAATAGGAGATTTCCTTCTAACCACGGGATCCCTCTCTCTGACGCATTGTGTGAAGAAATTGGGTATGCCTGACCAAGAGAAGTCCCGATTCTCTCTGATTTTCAACTTTGTTTCTTCGGTTTGGGATAACAATATTCGTCCGCTGGCTTTCACCAACTACGAACGCTGGTGTTACCGGATGGAAGAACACAGAGGAGGAATTTCCATAATATATACTGCCTTATCCAAAGTTTTCTCTAAGTTCGCTTACATGGAGGCATGAGAGAGGGATCTGCGAATGAATTGGGACCTGGAGGAGTGGCATAGGATAGGTACGAGAACCTTTAAAGGTTTAAACAATATATCCTTGATAGAAGCCAATCTCAAGGTGCTGATGGGATGGTACCTAGTTCCTAGTAGGCTTGCGTCAATGTTCCCAACTGCCTCCCCATTGTGTTTTAGAGAGTCCCCACAGGTTGCGCTATTGGGGACTACTATATGCCAGGCTTCTAAACACAGACAAGGATTGATAGATTTTATACTTCTAGGAGCAAAAACCACTCTAGCAGGGGCGTGGAAACAACCAAGAGTCTCCTATCTGGCAGCCAAAAGGAAGATTTCATGGGTTATGACCCAGGAAAAAATGATTAGCTCCATTTCAAACACTTCTGACCTTTTTGAGGCTGTGTGGGAACCCTGGGCCAGATATGTGGGAATCTCCCCATCAGCTGGAAATGTGAAGCCATCCATGGGCACTGGTTAGATAGGCTGACAATCAACTCAATTATATTTCCTTCTTCCCTTTCTCTGTCCCCTTTCCTCTCTTTCTCCATTTCCTTTCCCACCTTTTATTTCTCTAGGTTCTCGATGTTCATGTTCATCCTACCAGTTCACTAAATAACTTTTTTCCCCTTTTATTTTTTTATTTTTTTTGGTGAGCTATTATTGATGGAATTACTCTGGAGGGAGAAAGTAATCCTTTCGCAATCAATTCATGGGAATGATGGGGATTTTCTGTTCACTGATTTATTATTTGTAAGAGGATCCTGGTCTCTACCCAGTCTCCGTCACCGTCTTGATGCTCTTCTTTGCCCTGGTTTTTTCTTTTTGATTTTGGTTATCCATGCGGCTCACGGATCTTTGATCCTTCAAGACATCCGTATGGGAATTCCGGGAGTTCTGAGACTGTGGTTTGAAACCAGGAGGTAAGTTCTCTTTCGGCACAGTTTGTTCCCGATAGGGGTGTCGAAACAGTACTTTGGGTCTGACACCTGTTTCAGGCTTCCTCTCTCCTATGAATCTCTATTTATCTGGTAGGGTAGATTGAACTGTTTTATACTGACTGATAGCTGGGGGCTTTGCCCCCTACTTCTTCTCTTCTGCAATATTTAATTATAATTGTATTCTTATGTTTTAACTATTTGTTATATACCACTGTCCGCCTGATTATATTAGATTGAGGAGGAGTATTCTATTTTATTTTTCTGGATGAATTGTACTATTTGTTCTCTGTCAGTATTTTTCCTTGCTTGTTTATTCGCTCCAAGACTGTATTGGAAGCATTGATTGTATTCCTTTGATACTTATTTAAATAAAAATCTTAAATTTAAAAAAAAGAAAGACCAACACCAAAAAAATGCAGACTTCTCCTTGCCCCTCACCTGGGATCTCTAACCCTACTATACCACAAGTCTTCTCTAAAAACCTCCACTGAGAGGAATGATGGTATAGCAATGGGTGTCGCAGGTATTTGCACCCAATCTGCTAGCAGTACACCACCACCTGTTGATTTCACTAGGCAAATTTCGCTACCCCAGTTGCTGAATCTTAAAAAAAAAATACTGTCCCAGCCATCCACATGCTCAGCATCTAAATGCTAGCTTGGCCACATTTCTAGCACTACAACTGCTGCCTTTTCATCTGGTATACTCTGCCCCCTTTCATGAATTTGTGGAATATGCTGTGCCACAGTGGAAGGTTCCAAAATGAACAGGCCATTCCAGCTCTGTACCGTCATGTGAAAGGCACTGTTTTGGCCTCAGTGGACAGGGCTGTGAGCAGCAAGGTTCACATTACTGGTGACTCATCGTCCAGCAGGCATGGTCAGGGACATTACATTTTCTTCACGGCACACTGGTTAACTCTGCTGGTAGGTGGGAAGGATGCAGGACAAAAATGGCATGCGGTTCTTCAGTTGGTCTGTCTAGGAAACAGGAGCCACACTGGGGAAGAGAGTCTGTCAGCTCTGCAGGGGCAGGTTCAGAGGTGGTTTACACCACAGAAGTTCGAGCCAGGAAGGGTTGTATGCAGAAATGGCACCAACCTTCTCTCTGCCCTCTGACAGGGACATTTGACACATGTTCCATGCATGGCACATATCCTGAATTTGGTGGTACAGCATTTCTTGAACAGGCACCCAGGCTTACAAGATCTTCTGAGGCAAGCCAGAAAGGTCTGTGGCCATTTCTCATCCAATGCTAGTGCTCAGCTGGCTGACAATTAATGGGAATTCAACCTGCCCACCAGCCTCCTCATTTGTGACATACCCATCAGGAGGAACTCAACATTGGCAATGCTGCAGTGGCTGCAAATGCAGCAGAGGGACATCAATGAGTACCTGTGTGAGTATGGCACAAGGGTCGGCTTAAGGGCAACCACTCTATTGCATCACACCACAGAGCTCCAGAAGAGCAGGGGGCGCTGCTGACTCCCCGCTGACTTCCAAAAAGTTCATTGGTGTGGGCTTTTTTTGAACACATCTTCAGCAGACTGCAGTGTTGCTGTTTGCAATCTCTGTCTGAAGCAGATCAGGCGTGGCCAGAACACCAGCTGCTTGGGCACCACATGCTTGACAAGACATATGACAACCTGCCATGCAGTCCATTGTCAACAGCACCTGAAAGACCTACATCATAAAAAAATGCAGACTTATCCTTGCTCCTCATCTGGGATCTCTACCCCTACTATACCTCAAGTCTTTTCAAAAACCTCCACTGAGAGGAATGATGGTAAAGCAATGGGTGTCACAGGTACTTGCACCCAATCTGCTAGCAGTACACCACCACCTGTTGATTTCACCAGGCAAATTTTGCTACCCCAGTTGCTGAACCTTAACCACTTTAGTCCTGGACCATATTGCTGTCCAATGACCAGAGCACTTTTTGTGATTCGGCACTGCGTCGATTTAACTGACAATTGCGCGGTCGTGCGACGTGGCTCCCAAACAAAATTGGCGTCCTTTTTTCCCCACAAATAGAGCTTTCTTTTGGTGGTATTTGATCCTCTCTGCGGTTTTTATTTTTTGCGCTATAAACAAAAATAGAGCGACAATTTTTAAAAAAATGCAATATTTTTTACTTTTTGCTATAACAAATATCCCCCAAAAATATATAAAAAAACTTTTTTTTTCCTCATTTTAGGCCGATACATATACTTCTACATATTTTTTGTTAAAAAAATCGCAATAAGCGTTTATTGATTGGTTTGCGCAAAAGTTATAGCGTTTACAAAATAGGGGGTCGTTTTATGGCATTTTTTGTTAATATTTTTTTTTTTACTAGTAAGGCGGCGATCAGCATTTTTTTTCAGTACTGCGACATTATGGCAGGCACTTCGGACACTTTTGACACATTTTTGGGACCATTGGCATTTTTTTAGCGATCAATGCTATAAAAATGCATTGTATTACTATAAAAATGCCATTGGCAGTGAAGGGGTTAACACTAGGGGCAGGGAAGGGGTTAAGTGTGTTCCTGGGTGTGTTCTAACTGTATGGGGGGGTGGCCTCACTAGGGGAAATCACTGATCTTCTGTTCATACATAGTATGAACAGAAAATCAGCGTTTCCCCCGCTGACAGGAACGAGAGCTTTGTGTTTACACACAAAGCTCATGTTCCCCACTCTGTAACGAGCGATCGTGTGTGCCCGGCGGCGATCGTATCCGCCGGGCACGCGTGCGGGAATCGGGGCGAGCGGGGGGCACGTGGCCCCTAGTGGCCGCTAAAGAGCTGACGTGGTATGAGGGGCTCTCGCGGAACAGTGCCACCGTCCCGCAGTAATATGCCGGCGGGCGGTCGGCAAGTAGTTAAAAAACATCTGTCCCAGTAATCCACATGCTCAGCATCTAAATGTTAGCTTGACTGAATTGCTAGCACTACAACTGCTGCCTTTTCATCTGGTAGACTCTGCCCCCTTTCATGAATATGTGGAATGTGCTGTACAACAGTGGAAGGTTCCAAAAAGCACAGGCCATTCCAGCTCTGTACAGTCATGTGAAAGGCATAGGGCTGTCAGCAGCAAGGTTCACATTACTGCTGACTCATCCAGCAGGCATGGTCAGGGACAGAGCCAGGAAGGTTGTATGTGGAAATGGCACCAACCTTCTCTCTATCCTCTGACAGGGACACTTGACACATGTTCAATGCATGGCATTTGTGACATGCCCACCAGAGGAACTCAACATTGGCTATGCTGCAGCGGCTGCAAATGCAGCAGAGGGATATTAATCATCAAGGCCCCCTTTATGCAGATACCTCTCCTGCGGGGCAGCCAAACACACAGGAGGAAGAGGAGGAGAATTGTGTCAGCATGGATATAGAGGATAACACACACAAGTCTTCAAGAGATGGTTTTCAGTCCCCAGAAACCCAAGGAGTTGTACGTGGCTGGGAGAAGGTAGTTCCTGACAATGTGGGGCGTGTATCATAATAAGGGGGTGCTAATAGTAGGTGATAGATAAATTCCAAATTCTAGCTTGAAACAATATATTAACTATAAGGTCAACAATACAATAGTGATTTAAAGTGCAAGTGCTTATATAATAACAACATCAAAAAATAGGTGCAAACAGGTCTAAAAAATGTAGCAATGGTCACTAAATGATAAGCATTGGTAATTCCATGTGTCAAATGGTTGACTTGAAAGTAGACACCATCACCACGTAACAGATATAACATAATGCATCGTCTGGGGTGTACCTCCACTGCTGCCCTCCACACTTAAATGCACAATGTGACCCCATAGCAATGGGATCATCCCCCAGGTATCTGTTAAATGAGTGACCTCTTCTGGGTTTTTGTAATGACAATGGGCTGCCCTCCAAGCCTCCATATGGTGCCGAGTGGAGTCCGGAAATAATTGGTCCAGAACGCCAGGGGGTGTGTCATAAAGAAAACATACATGGTTGGCAGAGACCGGAGTGGTAGTACAGCTGAGACGCAATAATTCTCCTTCACATCTGACGAGAAGAGGCAGGCGAGCCCAACCTCCATACGTCATCACCAGAGCACGTGACACATAACGTGGGTCGCGACCATCTGTGCGTCATGCAGAGAACGGACGCTGCGATCCACCAAGGACAACAAGGAAGCAGGCATGTTACCGCCCCTGAGATCCATGAGATGTAACGCAAAACGTCACGCACGACATCTACCGTGCTCCAAGCCTCGAATTCCAACACAAAGCTTGCATTTCACCTATTAAAAATAGAAATAAACGACAAAAAAATATGATAAGTTATGTTTGTTTAATGTTATGTTTTGTTTGATATGTTTATATGATAAAACAGAGAGAAGATAAAAAGGGGAAATAATTCCATTACGATGACCCGGAAGTGGTCACTCATTGGACACATACCCAGTGGATGATCCAATTGGTATGGGGTCACATTGTGCATTTAAGTGTGGAGGGTAGCAGTGGAGGTACACCCCAGAAGATGCACCATGTTGCAAAACGCATCGGGGGACCCCACTGTTGCCGTTTATATTTGATCAGCGCTTGTTCAATGTAAGTGTTTCTACCAACATTAAATACATTTTGCCTACAATACTATGCTATGTGCTTCTCCTTTTTACTCTCCTTTACATCATACGGTTCTGTTGTTTGACCTCCGGTGGGTCATTGCCCACAAGCACTCACATCCGTTCAACTTGGGCATAGCTGATTGCATTGGATGTCGTACATGCGTTACACCTGAAGATTTGGTCTTACAGCATTTATACACAGCTTTGTTGACCCTTTCAAACGTACGTTCCTAAGAGTTCAACACTTCTGGTAAGCCTATTTCCATTTGGAGGCTGCCTTTTCACATTGTATGTAATTTTTTCCTTCATATGTCAAATTTTTTCCTTCATATATTCATTGATATATGTCCTATTTAATTAAATGTTATCATTACTTATTTAGTGTACACAGTGTTTAACATCACTTGGTGTATTGTCTAGCACTACAATTTATATGTTTTTTTTTTGTTACTTTCCACTTGTCTATTGGTTTTTGTAGCCGCTTATCATCTTAGCACGGAATTATTTTGTATTTGTTACCATTATTGTTTCAAGCTAGAATTTGGAATTTATCTATCACCTACTATTAGCACCCCCTTATTATTATACACCCCCCACATTGCTAAAGTTGTTTTCACACCACTTTAGGGGAGCAGCTTCTTTAATATATTTTATATTACCATAGCGCAGAGTTCTCTATTTATTTAGTACCTGACAATGTCATCCTTAGTCGCCCAGAGGGCTCAAAATCTCATGCTTCCTCAAACTTATGCTGCCTGGGCTCCCTGATTCTGCAAAGCCTGCGAAAGGACCCTAGAACTCGTGGTATCAAGGAGAGGGATCATTACTGGCTGGCAACCCTTCTTGATTCATGTTACAAGGTTAAAGTTGCAGAGCTCATTCTGCCTTCGCAGATGAGGAAACATCTTCAGGACGCCTTGAAGAAGAATATAGGTTAGATCTTTCCAGACACTGAGAGGTTACCATTTCCTGGAAAATTTATTTCTGAGGCTTCGTGTGGTCAAAGGAAGAGCAGTGGGGAAGGCGGCCTGCTGACCGATTGCTTTAAACAATTCTTTAGTCCTCAGCGCCCAGGTCTGTTTAAGCAACCATCAGCAGCGTCTGCATAATATGGTGCAGGATTATCTAGGGGCAAGAGCAGACTTGGAGACCTTTCCAACTGAGCATCCACTGGGTTACTGGGTCTTGAGGATGGACCACTGGCCAGAACTTGCTCAATATGCAGTCAAGCTGCTGGCCTGGCCTGCATCCAGCGTGCTTTCCGATTGGACATTTAGTGCTGCTGGATGGTTTCTGGTGGACAAAAGAGGGCGCCTGTCCACAGACTCTGTTGATAGGCTGACATTTTTCAAAATGAATCTGTCCTGGATCAACAGCCGCTATCAAGTCCCTGATGCTGATGTAACTGATTAAATTTGCTAGGGATCTGGGATCCCTTAAAGACTGCCTATGCTGCCTATCCTATTCCTGATAACATGAAAATGATGAGTAGAGCTCAAAACCAATGGTGTTTTTTGTTTCTTTATGCTTCGTCGCCGATATTTTTTAATCTGGGGGCATAACAAATACTCAGAGAGTGTTTTCACTCTCTTATCGGGACCCTTTCCATGTCAGGAATTTTGAGAACCTTTGGGGCACTTTTCTTCCCCTGAAGTTGTGCCCCCCTTCTCCCCTTACCATCATGGCTGTCGAGTAATTTCCGGTGATCTATGGATCTCCAGAGGTGATGTCAGCATCGCAGCTGGGAGTGCCCATCACAATCATGGCCACTGAGTAACTTCCGGTGACCTATGGATCACCGGAAGTGATGTCAACCTGTACCATCCTGACATATGGGACCCACGCTGGCCGCTCTCTGATGATGCGGTTGCCCTAATTGTGCGGTGCTTTTTCGCCATGCGGAAATAGCAGCGTGAGGGTCGCTGCATCACTGATTGGAACGGGAACTGGTAAGTATTTAAGAAAGCCAAGGGGAGCAGATGGCGTCATTTTCCCTCTACAGCCAGAGAGCTGTAGGAGGTATCCCGCATGGTACCTAAAATAGGGGGGTTTGTTTGGAAAGTTCTGCAACCTGGTGGCTCTAGGATCATATCTACCCCTTGGGATTATAGACATGTTTATGGACCAGATTTGTTGGACCACTATCTGTCTCCTCTCTGATACATGGGTGAGTGGCTGTTTGAATATGTCCCTTGTCCATGTAATTATTAGAGATACAGACCTTTTTAAAATCCTTCCTGTCCCCCCCCCCCCTTTCTGTTGGTTCTGGTACAGATTTTGCTTCAATTTAAATGCCATTTGTTGGATTTCAAGTATCCTGCTCCCCTATGGGATATCGAGATGGGGAGGATTTTCTCACATGAAGGATGGAAAGTGAGAGTCTGCCTTTGGGATCACTATGGGAAATGCATCCACCTATTTTTGATATATGATTTATGAAAATTGAGTCACCATTTAGTCACACTTAAAAGGCCTTCGGAATGTGATCATTTACTTGTTTAATACTTAATGGAATCTGTGTTCTATTATAGATTATGATACTATAGTATTCCCTGAAGAAGAATGTTATGCATTTGAAACGCGTTGGATTACCCGCCTCTACTGCCGCAAGTTGATCTGGTGACTTTGTTTGATGATGGACAGTATCAATTCATCATCTAGATTTAAATCATTATCTATGCTTTTAATATTTGTACAACATGACATCACTATATTACATTTTTTTAATATGTAAAATAAATATTTTTCTATAATTTTTTCTGAGTTTATTTTGTTGCTTCAAAAATCCCACCTCCAGAGGTTTTTCTATTTTTTATATGCAAGAGATGATGGCAACTACATGTTCCCTTACATGAGTTAGTCCTTTTCACACTTCAAAGACATGCTGGTACGTTAATTGGCTCCTGTCTAAATTGGCTCTAGTATGTGTATGAATGTGAGTTAGGGAACTTAGAATGTAAGCTCCTCGAGGGCAGGGACTAATGTGAATGTATAATATATGTGTAAAACATTGCGTAGATTGAAGATGCGTTATAAGTACCTGTAATAAAATAAATAACAATAAAATATTAAATTACCTCTGGCAGGTGTTAAAAAAGCACCTCTGGCTGCGATACTCACGTCCTATTGCACTGTCTCCCTCAGTAACTATTTTCATCATTAGATGCCCTTAGTCTGTAAGACATACTGTGAGTGCACAGTGCCATGGACCCACCCCTGAGGGGATGTCACCACGTGGCCTTCTCTTATACTGTAATAATGCAGAGATTAGTCCTGTGTTTATTGTGTCAGAGCTACTCTGTGCATCATTGAAGACCACCAAGCTAGGAAAAGAGACAAAGAGAATAAAGACCCTTCAGCATCATATGACCAGCCTGAAAACTTATATATTGGGTAAGTACTAAAAAGCATAAAATGCTGCATGGGTGGAAGAGATGGGCATGGTGTAGGTGGTAAGGGGGGATGTTGGTTCCCAGAGTTTAGCTTTAAAAAAGAAGGTGACCCTGTGCATGATAACTGTTCCTATGCTATCAGCTTTTTAAGCTGCCATCTGTTTTCAGCTACACCAACCCCCCCCCCCAAACAAGGCACAATAGCAGAGATGGTCACAAGAATTGTGCCTCCTCCCAGAGCAGCGATCAAAGGTAGTTTATAGGAGGAAGTGGGTGAGCAATATTATGGGGGGGCTTTGTGTGGATAGAAACAGATGGCAGCTTCAGAGGCTGATAACATTGTAACAGAAACAAGGCTAGAATTATCAAACTTGCAGTGACGCTTTAAGAAATTTGCTAGGATTTATTTGCTGTTTCTAATGCAATAACCATGCACAGGGTCAACTTTCTCTTTAATTTGCCTTTATTACATGTTCAATTTCTGAAACTTTAGGGCGAGTTTTGCTTGTACTCCTGCACTTTCTTTCTTCATGACTACAGCATTGCTTGTGATTTTACCTTTTAATGAAGTCAGTGCTGGCTATTTGTTTTTTTCTTTTGTTCAGCATGATCTGTTCTGGTAATTTTTTATACTGATTCAACTTTCTTTGACCTTTCTTTTGTCCATTATTATCCGTTCTGTCCTAACCTGACACTTGTTTGTTCCTTACTAGGATCCTGTATCAAACTCAGCGTGTTTTGACCTTGTGTTTCCTATTCTCTTGTGTACCAAATATTTGATGGGCACAGGACCTCTTCTGCATAAGTCTATTGGCCTTAATCCTGCCAGTTCCTGTTCCAGCATCTTGTAACTGGTACTAAGTCCATAGAGGTCACATCAATATATAACTTTAGCTGCAGTTTGTGTGTTGCCTATTAGTAGAACAAACTGTGGAATTTGGAAGGTTATCAAAAACCAGGGTTAAAGAAGTGTCGCGTGCTCAAAACACAGCCTCTTCCCTTTGTTCCTTTTTGCTTAACAAGCTGACATATATTTTTATTTAAGGATGATTGAGCAAGTTCCAGGAATAAATCAACATCACTCTAAGCAAATTGTTGTCTTTGTATCAGCATTAGAGCCACCAGCAAAAAATGCTCCCTTACATTTGTTCAATTACCGAGATAGCGGAAATCACCTCAATACATGACAACTCATTTTAAATCCTTTCAATGAGATACGATACAAAACGCTATTTTTAGATGGAAACTGGAACATGATGAACAAGAGGGTTGAGCATAATTCTAAAGTTTGGAGACAACGTGCTGCCCTAGGAGCAAGTTCATGAAAAATAATTACACGTTTATGCAGCTTGCTTACATCTTTGTAATACAGTCATTAGGAATGTTTTGTAGAATATGGAAGGATAAGAATGGTGGAATGGATCACGAGACTCATCAACTGACATTGACTTAAAAAACAAACAAGAATTAATTAAAAAAGGTAATTAATCTATCTTGCTAAACATGAAGCCATTTATAAACTGCATAAATTAAGCAAAAAGGTAAGTGTGGAATGGAGTATAAATTATACACTTAAAATCCACCCCCCCCACTTCTTTCACAAAGGACGTAGACGCACCTTTGAAGAAATGACTGCCGGATCACGCACTAGCACTTTCCCCTTCTGGTCATATAGACAGCTGACACACTTTCTTATGTAGCGCCCATGCACTTCCAAGTACTGGCGCTAGTGAAATTTAAGGGATAATCAGAGTGTAAGTTGACGCTGATTCTATTTGTGATTATTCAGTTAGGGTCTCTGTTTCAGCTCGGCTGTGCTGTGGGCTCATTCTGTTGTGCCTGGGGTGTTTTTCCACCCCAGGGCGATAGGTGGCAGCAGTGGAGTCAGGACTTGAGTGCTTTTCCCAGCAGCCAATCGGGAGGCTTGGGCCTCGCTGGGCATGCTGGGAGAGGGTACTTATGGAACAGACGCCATTGGTCTGGGTCTTCTTCTTCGAGTGTGGAACCCACCTTTAGGGTGACCACATCACGGCGCCCCTAGCGTTATGGCCTACCTGGCCGGGGCATGGGTGCTACGCAGTGTTCCTGGTTCCAGAGCCAAGCTGGTCCGGAACATTCGAACAGGATGGGGACTCAGTGATCGACTGAGTTCCCAATTTTGAAGATCCCAAGCAAGTGTGGCTGTTCGGTGGGAAGTCCATCTGAGGAGCGCCAATGAGAGGCTGGCGATCCAATAGGATTCTGACAAACCACCTGGGATCGAGGTCACCGGACACTGAAGGATTGACTCCTCTTTCAGTCGGTACATGGGCGACGTTAAGAAGAAGATTCAGGCAAGACTTTACTGAAGAAGGGCTCCTCCGTATCTGCAATCAGAGAAGGCCTGTGGCAGAGGCGTTTCCCTGACGTTCATTCAGAAGAGTCTGTGGCAGGGACATCCTTCTAAATTCCGAGTGATACTCTGGCTGCCAGGTCAGTGAGAGAGACCTGTCCAGGTACGCTATACCCACTCAGGCTAGAGTGGCGAAGAAATCTAAGTGTTGTCGGAAGCAGGACTGTTTCCATATTAAACGCCTGAATCTGCTATTCTCCTTCCAATCTTCGTCTATCCCTTTCCATCACCTGTTAACTGTTTTTACCCGGCTGGGTAATAAAGAGCACATATAAAAGAGACATTCTCCTTGCAGACATTCCTTTAATGCTGCTGTATGCATCGTTCACCCTAGACATTTCACCAGAGCCATGAGGTAACATGCCATCCCATCATTTCTCAGCAGCCCCTCCGGGGGTATCGCTACACTTACTTCCGCAGACGCAAACGCAAAGTGGACAGACAACTCACACCTTTTGAAGAACTTTGCTCACGCAATACACCACGAAGACCTCTCACCTCATACATTTATGCCCTACACCAAAATGATTCTAGCTCTTCCACGAAGCAGACCCTACATACCTCCTGGGAAACGGATCTACAACTAGCACTCACAGAGGAAGACTGGGAATCTATCTATGCATTTGCTCACAAGGGGTTTCTAAATGTTGCGATTCAGGAAAATGGTTACAAAATTATAACTAAATGGTAAGGACCCCGGCACGCTTACACAAGTTCTTACCTTCAGTTCCAAATATATATTGGAGATGCAAAAGAGCAGTGGGCTCCATGATCCATATTTGGTGGGAGTGTGCCTTGCTCCAACCATTATGGAAAGTAACCCACGACATAATTTCCCGAGTCACCACCTATACCCTAGACTACAACCCGGCTCAATACCTGCTGCATCACACAACCCTGCCCAAACAAACATACCAGAAATCATTGGCCATGCATATGGTCAATGCGGCCAGACTCTGCATTCCCACGCATTGGCGATCAACAGATATCCCGACCATTAGAGAGTGGCTAAACAGAGTGTGCAAAATAGAGGAGATGGAGGAATTAATCTATATCGCTCAAGACCGTATACAAAAATTCACCACGACCTGGGCCTGCTGGACGCATTTCAAGACTACTACAAGTCCTTATTTCCTTGATAATAAACTTTTCGCCAGAAAAGAGAACTTGGCGACCTGGACCCCCCCCCCCCTTCCTCCCCCCCTCTATATATATTTTTTTATTGGTTTTAATCCCCCTACCCGCTTTCCTTTCCCCTTTCCCCCCCTCCACCCATTCCTTACCCATATAGCGATATAACCGGCCAAGCTTATTTATGCTCTAACCTTTGACCACCCCTTACCTCCCTGACCTAATGGGGCTTCAAAATTTAGGTTTCAATTGCAGTCGTGGCTAAGTTTGCGAGTTTTGGCCCCTGGGGTACTGTGATCACTTACAATGTTCCTTAGCTCTATATAGGGTCCGTTCTTAAGATACCTGAGTGTCGGTTATCAATAGGGTGTCTTTAGGCTTATTGAATTTTATCTGGTAATGTGTATAGCATCGAGCTGTTCTAACATTCATGTTTACTGAACAATGCACGTTACCTATGTAAGTTTCTCTGTTATGATTGCATTAACGGATGATTTGTTATGCTAAATATACATATTTGTTTCTGTGTATATGCATGATGGAATTTCTCCTAATAAAAGTATTTTGTGAAAAAATAAACCCCCCCCCACCTGTGGGTACTCACACGATCGGGCTCAGGAGGACAGCCATCTCCCGTATATCCCTGGCATAGGTGGCAATGCAGAGAGATCACTCTGATGAAGATGGCGGCGGCCATCTCCCAGATCTCCCATACATCCTCTCTGGTGTTGGTGGCAATGCAGAAACATCACTCTGATAAGGACGGCGGTGGCCATCTCCCGAATATTATTTTTGGACAGTTTAATAGAATCCATATTAACAACAATAATAATAGAAATTTTATAAATTTTGAAAAAGAGGCCCGCATTTTGAAGGACAAAAAAAAGGATTTCAAGATAGACAATGGATAAAATAAAAATCTAACCTTAACTCAACATTGAGTTTAAAAATTACACAATGACTAGCAACATCCATACATCTTTTATTACACATAAATAACCCCCAACATAAGGAGATTAAAATATTTTCAATATAATGTATATTGGCACCTTTTGCTTCACAATGCTCTTAAAAAACAAATCCCCACAAAAAAACAATTTTGTATTCAGATGGTCTAGAAAATTAGGCAACAAGATTGCCAAAAAGAGGTTTGTTATTATTATTATTATTATATAGGATTTTCATAGCACCAACAGTCTGCACAGTGCTTTAGAGTATAAAGGAAGACAGTATAGTTACAATACAATAAAATACAAGAGCGTTAAGAGGGTTCTGCTCATAGGAGCTTACAATCTAATAGGGTGGGGAAAGTGGTACAAAAGGTGCAGAACCCAACTAAGATTATGGATACTTTTTTACAGTTCTTCTCTGACCTTTACAAACCTAACAGACCTCCTCAGGCCTCATTGAGTAAAACATTTTTAGACAAGCTCCCTTTGCCCACCCTGTCCACGGAGCATAGGAATCTCCTTGAGAATCCATTTACCCCAGAGGAAATACTGTACACCATCAAATCCCTTAAGCTTGGTTCCTCACCTGGTCCGGACGGTTTTCCACTGGTTATTATAAAAAATTTGGACCTTGTCTGGCGCCGCACATGGCCCAGTTAATCAACTCTCTCAGGGAGGGAAACCCTTTGAGTTTGGACCTGAACTCTGCATATATCTCGGTGATTCCCAAACCGGATAAATACACTAGTGAAGTGAGTAATTACAGCCCTATCTGGCTTATCAATAATGATATCAAAATTATGACTAAGATCTTGGCTAATAGGGTGGCGAGTTTTAATGCTATATACATTCATAAGGATCAGGTGGGTTTCATCCCTGGTAGACAGGGTCCGGACCAGATCAGATGGGCCATTGACATAATTTCGCTTCTCAGATCGCAGTGGGATGGGGGACCCCCGCAAAAAGGTTTTCTTCTCTCCATAGACCTCTACAAGGCCTTTGATTCGATAGACTGGGCATACCTGTCTGATATCTTGGGGAGGTGGGGCTTCGGTCCATATTTCTTCAACTTTATCCAAGCACTTTATTTGAACCCCACTGCCCAGGTTTGCCTAATGGGCAGATTCTCTGACTCTTTTAACATCGGCAGGGGTACCAGACAGGGATGCCCGCTTTCCCCCTCCTCTTCACAATGGCCAAAGAGACGCTAGCAATTGCTCTTAGATCGAACCCTGACTTTAAGGGAGTGACTTGTGGACAATGGGAGCATAAGTGTGCGCTGTACGCGGACGACCCTCTCCTTTTTATCACCTCCCCCCTGACCTCCACTCCTGTGATTCTTAAGACACTACAGGCTTTAGTGAAATTTCGGGACTGAGAGTTAAGTCGACAGCCTTGAACATTACTGTCCCCCGACCTTCTTAATCAGCTTTCTAATAATTTTGATTTTAGCTGGGCTTTGAGGATGATTCCTTATCTAGGCATTAAACTCACATCAGATGTAAATAGTATTTTTAAAGCCAACTATCCCCCTATGATACACAAATGTAGGGGCGATTTGGATACGTGGTCAAGGTGTGGTCTATCCTGGTTGGGCAGGATACATGCGGTGAAAATGACTCTTCTCCCCCGTCTGTTATACCTATTCTGTTCCCTCCCAGTCCCGATTAAGAAATACTTCCTCAGTGAACTGCAGTCACAAATAGTCCGCTTTGTGTGGGGTAGTAAAGGGTATAGATGCCCCTCTGGAATTATTTTCTGCCTGAAATCGCAGGGTGGACTAGGACTCCCGAACCTTTGGGGTTATTATCAGGGAGCCCAACTTACACAAATCTCAACGGTGTTCTTTCAGGGATCAAAACCCGATTGGCTCTCAATGGAAAGACAGGCTACCCCCTTGAATACCATTGATTACCTCCTTTCGTGCGATCCCAGGGCCAGGCCCGCAATAATGTCCCCCACTCTCTCGTTCTATGTTGCCTTAAGCTCCAAACTCTTTGGTTTACACTCCCTGATGTCCTCCCTGAAGCCTCTAGCAAACTTATTCCATAATGAAGCTTTCCCTCCGGGACTGTGTATGGAGGTATTTCAGTGGTGGACGGACAAGGGTCTCTACGGATTGGCCACTTACTTTCTCCGGCGGGTCCGATTTCCCTGTCGTTCTGTAAAAAGAAACTGGATATGCCAGATTCTGAACTATTTAGATTTACACTCAATAAAACAGTGCCCCCCACAATAACACCCTATGAGCATTGGTGCTCTAACACAGAGGATCAGAGGGGAGGCATATCCTTGATCTATACAGTACTCGCGACTAAAGTGGAAAAGCCAACCTATGCCCGGACCTGGGAGGAGGACCTGGACGGCTCGTGGGACACCACGGTCTGGCACTGTGCTATACAGAGAGCATATAAAGGTATTCTCAACATTTCTCTCATAGAAGCTAGTCTAAAAGTGTTACTTAGAAGGTACTATGTTCCTTCCAGGCTGGCAAAGATGTTCTCAGGGACCTCGCCGGTGTGTTTTAGGGGTTGCGAGCTGGAGGGGTCTATGCACGATAGATGAAAAAAAGGTGGTGTAAACTGCGCTAATATGAACAAGACCGTAAACACGGATATGAACGTTACTGTGATGCAACTGTAAAGCTGCGATTCACTGCGTAATATAAACAGTGAACAAAAAATAGAAAAGAAAAGAATTGCGCTAAAACCTCATAAACAATATGCATATACAAATCAGTGAAGATAAATATTATGACAAATAACAAAAATAAACAGTCCTCATGTGTTAGTGAAAAAAAGAAGAACCATTGATTGTTTTCAAAAAATGAAAGTCCATAAGTCACGTGATATGTTGAAAAAATTGTGACCAATCTAGTCCTCATAAGTAAAAAGCTGGATTGCTTTAAAAGAGAAGGCTCATGAATCAAATCATCAAAAAAATCAAGAAAAAAAGAAAAAAAAAAAGCCTTGAGTCTGCTGTACATGCAGACAGAGCGGCACACTGGCACCCCCCCCCCCCCCCCCCTGGACTGCTCAAGATTCCCTACATTGACGGGTCTGGCTGCATGTATCCGGCCAGTACAGCAGACTCAGGCTTTTTATCTACCACAAAATTGTGAGTGTATAGTACTTATGTTACTCATTTATTACATTTTTAAAAGGGTTTAACACGATCGAGGCATCTTTTGTTTCTTTTCATGTGGTTACCATCCTTGGATGATTCGAATGAGGAAATGACCTATACCAGGCTGTCCGTATCCTGGTAAGCCCAGCAGTTTGTGTATCACATATGCGACCTGGGGTCCCCTGTAATTTAAGGGACCATCAGGATCTGGTAAGCAGATCTGTGTGCTTTTTCGGTGGAGGTTTCTAGTGGTTGGATTGTCACCTATCATCAATACCATATATGACTACACCATTTAGGACTTTTTCACATGAGTGGATGAGGATCTGTTTTTTTCTTTTTTTCTTAATTTTTTTGATGATTTGATTCATGAGCCCTCTCTTTTAAAGCAATCCAGCTTTTTACTTATGAGGACTAGATTGGTCACAATTGTTCACCATATCACGTGACTTATGGACTTTCATTTTTTGAAAACAATGGTTCTTCTTTTTTTCACTAACACATGAGGACTGCTTATTTTTGTTATTTGTCATAATATTTATCTTCACTGATTTGTATATGCATATTGTTTATGAGGTTTTAGCGCAATTCTTTTCTTTTCTAGTCTATGCTCCATACTTGGTGGTCCTGCCCCCGCATTAGATCATTCTGGCAGAAGGCAATCCATACCATTAGCTCCTTAACAGTGGTGGTGGTAACTCCCCACCCAGGCATAGGTCTTTTAAACCAGTGTATTCCTGATTTACCCAAACATTTCCAGACTTTATAGTTTTTCATACTTTTAGGAGCCAAAGTGTCCATTGCCAAAGCCTGGAAGAAACCCACTGTATCCTTCCGGGGGTTCATGAGGAAAGTCTCCTGGATTATGGTGCAAGAACAGATAGTAGCTGATTTTAATGATAAAACAGAGATTTATGGCCATTTGGGAAACCTGGGCCACCTTCTGTAACATTTCTCTCATACTGGGAGTGCAGCCCGGAGACTCGACCGCTTGTGCCACTTCTTGATGGAGCAGGCGCGCTTCTCTTCTTTTCATTCCTGTCTTACGCTTTTCTCTCTTTCTTCTTTCTGCCACCATCCATTTCCATTGATATTCAGTTTTTTTTTTATTGCTGAGACTGACTTCTCTCGGTGCCAAATCTCATGGCTGAGTTTAAACATTTAATGCTATTGCCATCCTCACTCATCCACCTAGTGGTAATTTGCTGATAGCCAGGGGTGAGGGCATTGTGTTCGTGAGAGGCAGTGTGATCCCGTTGGGGCCTCTCGGGGGATGGGAGACGCTGCGCTTGACCCATTGGGGCATTTCCTCATAAATGTTTTAGGGTTGTTAACTGTTCTATGGCGGGTAGATTCGCCTTGCTTGCAGATGGCTGCCTATTATACTCACTTATGTCATTGGTTAAAAGGTTTACGTGATTTTCACCCCAGGATATGGAAGGTACTGTCTTTGTGAATGACATTAATTTGTTGTAACTTTCCTTTTGATAACTGTTATTTTTCTGAAAATCTTTAGGCTCAATGCACACTGAAGCTGATAAACTGCAGTTTATTGGCGTTTTGGCTTTTTTTTTTTAAAGCCTATAAACTGAACTCTATGTTAGCCTATGTGCTCATGCACACCTGGGCGTTTTTCAGTGTTAATGAGCTTTGGAGTTTATTGGCTTTTTTCTGAACACCCGAAATTTTCGTTCAAAGTGCAGTTTTTCTGGCGGAAAAAAACAATTAAAAAAAAAATGTCAAAAAAAAAAAAGCTGATAAAGGCTACACTAAAAAACGCTGATTAAAGCTATTGCAAAAACGCTAAAAAAACGTTGCAAGGCTCCATGCAAAGCTAGTTTTTATAGCTTTATCAGCTTCAGTGTGCATGGAGCCTTAATAAAACTTATTGAAACCAAAAAAAAAAGTTCAGTTTGTAAGAGACATCATAGGCTTCCCTGAGTAGGAGATACCTGGACAGATTAAGTTAGAGAGTTCCACAGATTGGGAGAGGGTTTGGAGAGGTCCCATAGACCAGCATGGGAGGAGGAGGAGACAAGGGAGCTTGAGGAGGTCTTGAGAGGAGCAATGAGGACACTTTGGAGGTGATATTTGGAGACAAGATTGATTATGCAGCTTGAGGAAGAGTTGTGAATGACTTTGTATGTTGTTGATGGGCAATTGGAAGCCAGTGGAGGGATTGACAAAGAGGGGTGGCAGACACAGTGCAAATGATAAGGTAGATGAGTCTGAATAGTTCCCCATCAGGCCCATCTTACCTGTGATTGACAGCAAATAGCAGTGGGCTGATTTGAAAACCACAATTGAACTTAATGTCAGCTATGGATCTGCTCACTGCAATGTTCTGTCATTCTAAAGTAAAGTGGACCGCTCTAAAACGCCTCCTTATTGGAAATAGGAAGCTGATCTAGGTTTACCTTACACAACAACACAATGGGAGCATGTATTTAAAGCAATATATTAGGCCTCATGCCGCGTACACACGGTCGTTTTTTGCGATGAAAAAAAACGACGTTTTTTAAAACGTCATTTCAATTGATCGTGTGTGGGCAAAACGTAGTTTTTTGTCTTCAAAAAAACGACCAAAAAAAAATTCCAACATGTTTGAATTTTTTGTGTCGTTTTTTAAAACGTCGTTTTTTGTTTCACAAAAAGTCACCGTGTGTAGCAAAAACGTCGTTCAAAACGACGTTTTTCAACCCGCGCATGCCCAGAAGCTAGTTATGAAGCGAGCTTCAATGGAAAAGAGTGGTGAACGTAACCTCGCTTTTTGTGAAAAAACGATGGTGTGTATGCAAAATTGTCTTTGAAAAGTGACGTTTCAAAAACGTCGTTTTTTACTTCACAAAAAACGTCGTTTTTTACTTCACAAAAAACGTCGTTTTTTACTTCACAAAAAACGTCGTTTTTTTTTCATCGCAAAAAACGACCGTGTGTACGCGGCATCAAGCTCTGACACTCATTGGGAACTGTCCCAAAAAAATAGCTTTGCTTTAATATCTGACACAATACAGAATATCTACATTTCTGAAATCTCACTTATGTTGGAAGGGGTGTGGTTCCATAGGATACCTCATGCATATATTTTGGTCTTGCAAACATCTCACTAGCTTCGGAAGCAATTTTTTTATACCATTCCTGATATTACTGAAATATTTACATCTCCTGATCCAGAATTGGCAATTCTAAACCTGGGTATCAAAAAACAATTCGCAAAGTCCTCCCGTAAGATAGTGACACATATTTTGTTAGCAGTCAGATTGCTCATTGCAAGAAATCTAATTTAGAACCTCATTTATCAGAAGCTATTGAGATAGTATGAACCCACCATATGTATGAATATTTACTAGCTAATAGACGAGGTACAAAACAAGAGCAGTTTTTGATCGTCAATAGAACCTTTAGAATACTTGTATAAAAATTACCTGATTTTTTCAAATCTAAGTTTGACATTTTACTGCATTTTGCATCACTTACATATTTGCACTACAATTTGTCAAACCTATTTAGTTTAGTTTGATGTCTACTCTTTAGATTATGTTTATTAATTCATACTTCATTTGTATCTATACACCATCTGAGCTTCATTTTTGTACTTACTTTGTAATGCTCTATTGTTGATAACAATAAAAATTAATGAAAAAAAAAACAGTAAGTAAAGTGGACCTGATGAGGAACTAATCTTTCAGTTCCCTACCTGGCTCTACCTACCTCTAGTACAAAATTCCTTGGGCATACACCTGTCAGTGTGATTGGTACAGTGGTCAAGGAGAGAGGGAGAGCATTCTGACCTCAGTGCTAATATTGGCAGGTTTATGTACCTGTCTCTAAGCAAGCACCATTACTGTCTATAAATTCCCTAGAATGCTTTAAAATAATACCCATTATATAATAAGGATCCATTTGCTATAAAAGTTATACTTTTTCAATCGATTCCAGACATATATTGGGCACAATTCACTGCAGTAAGGCTGCTTTCACATTGGGCAGTGGAGCCGCGGTGGCGGTATAGCAGCACGATCTTTAGCAAAGCTATACCATCGTATTTACGGCGGTATTCAGCCTCTATCGGTGCGGTTTTAACCCCCACTAGCGGCCGAAAAAGGGTTAATACCGCCCACAATGCGCCTCTGTAGAGGCTCATTGCAGGCGGTATTACCACGGTTTCCAATTGATTTCAATGGGAAGGAGCGGTATAGGAGCAAAGATGCGGCTAGCAGGACTTTTGGAGCGGTCCTTCTAGCGCACCGCTTCAGTGTGAAAGCCTTCGGGCTTTCACATTGAAGACTACAGGGCAGGTTTTTTTCAGGCGGTATAGCAGCGCTATTTTTAGCACTGTACACTGTGAAAAATGCCTTAATGTGAAAGGGGCCTTAGTTATGGCAAGCATCTGATATGTTGCTTTTCCAAAAAAGTGCAAGGCAATCAGCAATTTAGTCATGGCTGGTTTGGCATGGCTTCTCTGTGTTGAGGGCTCTTGGTTGATGGTTTTGTTTTATTGTACTCATTTTTTTTCACTCCCACCATCACTCTATGTACCCACATAATTTTGATGGTTCATATCACGTCTATAATGCAATTGGCATTACACTCCCACCCACCTTTATGCACTATTTAATAGATTAAAATAATATTCACTTATTATTTTTTCTTCTTTTTTAATTCTGTTCATCCATGGAGCACCTACATGCGAACTTATGTAGTACCCCAATATTTATTTATTTACATATTTTTTAAGATACAACATCATTGATCATACTCATTGATCTAATACCCTAATGGGTTTTCAATGTCCAGATCTTATACATTTTCTTAGACATGTTAGAACTATACTGCCAGTCCCTTTCTTATATACTTATATGCCTTACCTTTATATACATTTCAGACCTCAGCACAACTTGCTATGATTTAATACCATGAATCTTCTTGGGAATATATGGCTAACCCATGGGGTGCTCATTGCAGGTATCGGCTCCCTAGGTCGTCGGAGGACGTTCAACCGTGCGGCTCCTTGTAACCCACCCGTGGGCCATGTTCTTCCTTCTTCTCCCCTCCGGGTTTCTGGGGGGCGCTCATATGGGGCTCCCTTCGGTTTTCCCAATGGGTCTGTACAATTCAGAACACTTATTTGACAACGGTAACTTTCTGTTCGGGTCTTTTTATGTGATATATACTTAAACATGTCTTTCTGATCTCAAACTTATGTTATGTATATATATTTTTGTAGAATCAATCATCCCCTTGAAGAGACCTTCTACAGGTCGAAACGCGTCGGGGCACGCACACCGCGCAGTTTTTATGCAATGTTGTATGTAACTGTACTCATATTGTATGAGTTCTTTTATTGTCAATATATTTTATCTGTATGGTATAGGCAATCAGCAAATAAATCATGTTTTACTAGACTATATTGTTATATTTATATTTTGGCTGTCCAAAGCCCCATGGGGTAAACTTCCTTTTCCTACATGTGTTGAGGGCTCAAAGTACCCTATGAGTTGGGTATAAAGCTCCATGTGGCTTGGATAACCTGAACTGCGTGGATAAGCTGAACTTCAGGGTATCAGCATCCGTAAATTTAATCCAGCAATGTGCGCTCCTTAGGCCTCGTACACACGATCGGACATATCCGATGAAAACGGTCCGCGGACCATTTCCATCGGATATGTCCGATCGGGAGTTTGATCCGATGGCGTGTACACACCATCGGATCAAATTCCCCGCCGCCAGACGGCGCGGTGACGCGGCGGTGACGCGGCGGTGACATTGACGCCGCCACGTCACCGCTACGTCACCGCACCAGGAAGTAAAACACTTCCGCGCATACGCCGAATACATTCGGCGGCGGCGCGGCGGCGGTGCGGGACGACATGTCTGCTGGTAAGTGTACTAACCAGCAGACATGTCGGGCGGACAGATTCCCACCGGATAGATTTCAAAGCTTGCTTTGAAATCTGTCGGGTGGACAAATCTGTCCGCTAGCCCATACACACGAGCGGAGATGTCTGCTGAAACGGTCCATCGGACCGTTTTCAGCGGACATATCCCCTCGTGTGTACGAGGCCTTAAAGCTTAAAAGGACTACTTGAGATCTTTTCCTCCTGCTCTTCTGCATTGCTTTAAATTCCAGAAGACTGGACTCAATGAGCTCCATAATCTTTGCTATGCCGTCTGTCAGCCTCCAGAAACAACTCCTGACTAAAATCTAGCTGACACTTGCTCCAGCTTGCAGTTTCCACCTATTTTTTTTAAACCAATCACTGGCGGTTCTGACTATTGCCATAGTTATCACATAGTAATCACAAGCTTGGGCCAGTACCTAACCACCACATGCATTTATTTATTTATTTCCTTTTGTGAATTGAATTGAACTGCTTTAACTGCTTAAGGACTATATACGTAGGCACAATGGCACGGCTTGGCAGATGGACAAACCTGTACACCCCCTTTAAGATGCGGCATTGTAGGGACGCGTACGCCGCCGTGAGCTCCGTGAGTCATACCGCAGGGATACCCGCGATCATCTCACGAAGAGGAAGAACAGGGAAATGCTGATGTAATTAAGCATTTCCCCATTCTTCCTAGTGGCAGGACACTGATCCCAGCTCCCTGTAATTGGGAGCAGGGATCAGTGTCATGTCAAACATAGCCCATCCCCCTACAGTTAGAAGCACTCCCTAGGACACACTTAACCAGTTCAGCGTCCCCTACTGGTTAACCCCTTCACTGCCAGTGTAATTTTTTACAGTAATCAGTGCATTTTTATAGCACTGATCGCTGTATCAATGACAATGGTCCCAAAATGGTGTCAAAAGTGTCCGATGTGTCTCCCATAATGTCGCAGTCACAATAAAAATTGCTGATCGCCTCCATTACTAGTAAAAAAATTTTTTAATAAAAATGCAATAAAACTACCCCCTATTTTGTATATGTTATAACTTTTGCGTAAACCAATCAATAAACGCTTATTGCAATTTTTTGTTTACCAAAAATATGTAGAAGAATACATATCGGCCTAAACTGAGAAAAACAATAAAAAAATTATATTTTTGGGGATATTCATTATAGCAAAAAGTAAAAAAAAAATATATATTTTTTTAAATTGTCACTCTATTTTTGTTTAACGCGCAAAAAATAACAACCGCAAAAGTGATCAAATTCCACCAAAAGAAAGCTCTATTTGTGGGTAAAATATCGCATACGAGCAAGAATTAATTGACAATTTAATTGTTGCATGTGTTAAGTGGTCACGTGACTGTCTTAACGCATGCGAATACCTTTAGTGAATTGTGCCAATTGCTCAGAGAGACACAAAGACTATGCAGTCTGGAAAATATATGGATATACAGAATTATTTCTTTGATTCCAGATGGTCTACATAGTTTGGTTGAGGGAGCCAATAACTATTTAGTCCCTATCTATAGAACTATGTAATTTAGTTCATATCAGTTATGTTATTTTTTTTATATAGGCATTTTTATTTGTTTATTTTATTAGTTTATGTTCACAGCTAATTAATGAGAAAATCCTATGACTTGGTTTTGCCTTTTTATATATTTAAACTGATATTTATATAGATGTAGTGCCCTCCTAGGTAGGTGCTAGAGTAAGTGTATATAGTTTTTGGTTTCTCTGCTTAACAGAGAGACAGCTAGGCAAATGTATGTTCTGTCTGTGCTGTTATTCTTAAGTGAGGTCTGCTCAGTGTGAGCTGGTGCTGCTTATCATGGTGCTGTCTTGCAAGTTCGCACTGATCCAATAGCTATGGAGTATATTGGACAGTGAGTGAAACCCTGGCAGATTAGAGCATGGATGTCTGTACACCCCTGGCAAATTAGAAGGGGATGTGCTCCAAGGCATGGCGGACAACTATATTTTTATCTGAAGAGCACTCTAGGTCTTCTGCAGATAGAGAGGTCCACGTGAGGAGGGGGCCTGCCGCCCCTCCTCCTCAGCACAGGCTGTAATGCAGCCTCAGGTGGTCAACCGAGGGCCTGAAACACTGAAGTTGCAACCTACGGTTCTTGTGAGAGCTGACTGAGGAAGGATGTTCACTGATCCTGTCTGGTACTTCTGAAGAAGCCTGCCCTGTGTGCTTTAGGAGCCTTGTAATTACAGACCCCCACAGGGGATCCCTGAGACGGGTGTTGTTGAGTTCCCCTCTAGATACTGGAGGTCAGCTGCTGGGTGCAGGCTAGAGGGGACACTGGCTAGTGTTTTGAAGAGATGGAGTCCACTGGGTTCCTTCTGCTGCAGAGGGGCTTGTTCATTCCATATAGGCGCTGTATGGTCCTACTGATAATCTGTTACACAGTTCTATTCAGAGAGTTGTCCTCAACTGTGAATAGTTAATTTTGAGTGTAGCACTACCCCTGGAAGAGCTGCTGGTTTAGATTGGGTTTTGCACGTTACCTCTAAGTTCGTTGTCCAGGGAAGAAAGTCTGTAGAAATTGCAATGCCCACACAAGATGTAAAACCTTCAACCATCAGGTTTTTCTTTTGCTGCATAAAACTTGTTAAGGAAGTAGAGAGTACAGAGAAAAAGGGAAGGTTCAGGCACGCGGTACAGAATACACAAAAAGTATCTAAAGTTCCAGTATTCACCACTCACTCCTGAGTGGGTATTGCTCACCCGGATAGACCCCTCTCACATGGCCTAGCAGCCGGGATGATGCACAAACAGTATGAGAACAGTCTCTGTCACAGACCGTCTGAAAACGAAAGCTGGATAGTCAGGGATCCTCTTCCACAGGTTTTAAGTCCCAAACTTCAAGCCTTACAACAAAAGAGCGTTCAAGCCAATCCGACGGACTGTAAGACAAATTGAGTTGTGGATCCCTTTTATAACAAAGTCACCAGGCCTATCCCGAGATGTCAGCTTGCCTTGCGTGGTCTCCACTAGGGCAGGTCCTCCCCCAGTTTCCTCGTTAAGCAGCTTTCCCCACTTGGATGGAGAGCTTGGGACCACATTTAGAATCATAGACCCCAGCCAGCATAGCTGGGCCTATTTGATAGAGATGCAGCCTTGGACCAACTGGGGCCACGGGGTTGGAATCACACACGTGACTCGTGCCAGGAGGGCCACGAGGCAAAGGTCCCCGGAAAATGGTGTCTGCCCCTTAAGTACCCCTTCCCAGCATGCACAGAGGGGCACCACTCCCACAGGGCTGCTGCCGAGAAGGGGCACCACTCCCACAGGGCTGCTGCCGAGAAGGGTCACTTAACACACCATGGTTTGCTTGAGTTCCAACATGGGCCTGAGGTGGTAATGCCACCTACAGAAAACAGGAGAAAACTTCCATCAAGCACAACCATGGCCAGAACAGAGGCTAATTTCAATTGAGTTAGTAAAGCCTGAGCCCAACTATTGGCTCAGACGCTCCCTAAATTTATAATAGCGCCCCAGTCATTGGGAGCAGGGCGCTACAGGAGTATTCTACTAAATCCCTTCTCCTATCCAAGTTCTCTAAATAAAATACAAATCCCCTAGACTGGTCATTGAAGATATATTCTACACTTTTTCACACATGTTTGTTATCATCATTCACAGGACAAAAAAAGGACACTAATAAGAGTGTTTAGTAACTGTGTTTGTAATTATATTTCTTTACACACACATACATTGTGTAGCAATTTAATTGATTTACTTTATAAACAGTGATTATTCTTAGATATCTTTTATAATTTAATTGCTTCAAATTACAAAACATTATCATCAGCCTGTGTGTGTATGCGTGTGGGTGTTTGGGCTTCATTTGCATGCTTTTATAATGTTCATTTTTCTTTTACATACATTGTTTTTGGTATTTGATTAGTATTCGGATGCATTGTATTACCTAATTATCAAATGATGCATTTGTATACAGCGTGTTATATAAAACTTTAGATAGAGAGAAGCTTTTCCAATTGCGCCTGATTCTGAGTCAGTTGCTGTGTGGTGTCTGAGTCAAGTTCTGGCTGGTGTCCAGTTCATTCACTGGCGGTCTGTTCTATCTCGTATTGGCAGCCAATTTAGGTCCATTCTAGAGACTGCCCTGGAAGTGATCTGGTATTGTGATTAACTTGGATTAATGAGAGCTGTCTCTGGATCTCTGCCAGATGTACCCTATGACAACGCTCTTCTTGTTTAATGTATGTGGGTGCTTGTGCAGTTTGCTAGATTACAGACACAATTTCTGGTGTATTCCAGTGCAGAATGTGTTCAAAAAAGTTTCTAAATTGTGTTACTTACATTGTTTTCAAGGTTTTGGGCTTTAGCTGTATGAGTATACAATATTTAAGGACATGTAGTGATTACAGTACATCAGTGGTATATTTAATCCAATAAGTTTTTATACACAGTATGTAATATACAGTGCCTTGAAAAAGTATTCATACCCCTATCCACATTTTGTCATGTTACAACCAAAAACATAAATGTATTTTATTAATATTTTATGTGATAGACCAACACAAAGTTCCACATCGTTTTGAAGTGGAAGGAAAATTATAAATGGTTTTCATTTTTTTTTACAAATAAATATCTGAAAAGTGTGGCATGCATTTTTATTCAGCTCCTTTACCCTAATTACGCTAACTAAAATATAGTGGACCCAACTGCCTTCAGAATTTACCTAATTAATAAATAGAGTAGACCTGAGTGTAATTCAATCTTCGTATAAATACAGCTGTTCTGTGAAGCCCTCAGAGGTTTGTTAGAGAACCTTAGAGAACGAACAGCATCAGGAAGGCCAATGAACACACCAGACAGGTCAGTGATAAAGTTGTGGAGAGATTTAAAGCATGGTTAGGTTTTAAAATAATATCCCATGCTTTGAACATCTCACGGAGCACTGTTCAATCCATCATCCTAAAATGGAAACAGTATGACACAACTGCAAACCTACCAAGACATGGCCCTCAACTTAAACTGATGGGCGGGGCAAGGAAAGCAATTAATCAGAGAAGCTGGTTTAGGCCAAAGCATTATCATGGCCCAGTCAAAATCCAGACCTAAATCCCATCGAGAATCTGTGGCAAGACTTGAAAATAGCTGTTCACATCCAATCTGACAGAGCTCAAGTTATTTTGCAAAGAAGAATGGGCAAAAATGTCTAGATGTGCAAAGGTGGTAGAGATATCCCGAAAAAAACTTGGAGCTGTAATTGAAGCGGAAGGCAGTTCTACAATGGGGGCTGAATACAAATGCACGCCACAGTATTTATTAGTTAATTATTTTTTTTTTAAACATTCATAATTTTTCTTCCACTTCACAATTATGTTCCACTCTGTGTTGGTCTATCAAATAAAATCCAAATAAAATACATTTACGTTTTTTGTTATAACATGCCAAAATTTGGAAAATGTCAAGGGGTATGAATACTTTTTCAAAGCACTGTATCTACTTTGTTGTGTGTTGAATATGCTCAAACTGTTGGATTTTTTTTGTTCTAATTAAAAATTTGTTTTTTTTGTTTGTGAAGTTGGATTTCTTTAGCTTTGGACTCTTTGGATACAAAAGGAGTTAATACTGTAGCCATGGTAGAAGACAGCTGACAGTTAAATTAGATGAGCCTTTCAATGTGAGTATGTCATATGTCATTGAAATATTTAAGTGCATCTTGCTGTACTTAAATATGATTGTCTTTTATTCATTAGCAATTGAAGATTATTCTTGGAGCCCAAAATCCTTGTGATGAGAATGACTAACATTTAAGCTTGAAAGCCATGATACACAGGTTTGTGGTTTCTTGGCCAGCTAAAGAGGTGAGCAGCATTTACTGTTCAACAACCCCTCATGCAGAGAACCCATGCATGAGTTTAGCTACCCGTCCCCATCCCCCTTTCCACACAATGGATATCAGATTTTCAAAATGAAATTCAGGGACAGCCTAATGACAACACCCACTTCAGATCAGGATTAAAATACAGAGAGTTCAGAGGTCAGGATTAAAGGATTTAAAATCAACAAACAATTATACTCCCCTAGATGGATGCAGTGTCGATCAGATACTCTGTAGTGAGAACTGAACAATCAAGCATTGCTGATCGCTCAAAATAATCTAGAGTGGGTGACTGAGGACATAGAGAAGGCAAATTTATTAAATGCTTTCTTCAGCTCTGTGTATACAATGGAGAATGGGGGAGCTCATGTCCATAATGGGGGTGGGAGTGACACAGCCCCAAATCCACAATGGCTCAAAAGTGATATGGTCCAGAAATATTTAGACAGAATAAAGGTGGATAAAGCACCTGAACCAGATGGCATCCACCCACGGATCCTAAAAGAATTGAGCTCTGAAATTTCAAAGCCACTGTATCTAATATTTAGGGACTCATTAATGACGGGAATAGTACCACTGGATTGGCGTAGAGCCAATATGGTGCCTATATTTAAAAAGGGAACAAAGTCTTTACCAAGTAACTATAGACCTGTTAGTTTAACTTCTATAGTTGGGAAGATACTGGAACGTTTAATAAAAGACCACGTGGATGAGTTCTTGCTGGAAACAAACTATTTAAAGCAGCAGGCAGCATGGATTCATGAAAGACAGAAGTTGTCAGACAAACCTAATTTCCTTTTATGAAGAGGTAAGTAAAACCCTGGACAGAGGCGTGGCAGTGGACGTGGTATACTTGGATTTTGCAAAAGCGTTCGATACAGTTCCCCACACACGGCTCATGTGTAAGGTAAGGTCTACAGGATTAGATATATCAGTTTGTAAATGGATAGAAAACTGTCTGAAAGACAGGATTCAGAGAGTTGTGGTTAATGATTCTTACTCTGAATGGTCCAAGGTTATCAGCGGTGTACCCCAAGGTTCAGTGTTGGGTCCCTTACTTTTCAATATATTTATAAATGCTATTGGGTCTGAGATCCAAAATAACATTTCTGTCTTTGCAGATGACACCAAGCTATGCAGTGGAATAACGTCCTTGCAGGATGTCTCCAATTTACAAGCCGACCTCAATGCTCTGTCTAATTGGGCGACTATGTGGCAGATGAGGTTTAATGTTGATAAATGTAAAGTTATGCACTTGGGGGCTAAGAATATGCATGCATCATACATGTTAGGGGGAGTTCAACTGGGGGGATCTGTAGTGGAGAAGGATCTGGGGGTTTTAGTTGATCATAAGCTCAATAATGGCATGCAAAGCCAAGCTGCGGTTTCCAAAGCGAGCAAAGTCCTTTCTTGTATTAAGAGAGGTATGGACTCCAGAGATAGAGATATAATTTTGCCCCTGTCCAATTTATTAGTAATACCTCATCTGGAATATGCAGTCCAGTTTTGGGCACCAGTTCTCAAAAAGGATATCAGAGAACTGGAGAAAGTGCAGAGAAGGGCAACTAAACTGATAAGAGGCATGGAGGAGCTCAGCTATGAGGAAAGATTAGAAAAACTGAATTTATTCACTCTTGAGAAGAGGAGAATAAGGGGGGATATGATAACATGTACAAATATATAAGAGGTCCATATAGTGAACTTGGTGTTGAGTTATTCACTTTAAGGTCAACACTGAGGACAAGGGGGCACTCTTTATGTCTGGAGGAAAAGAGATTTCACCTCCAAATACGGAAAGGTTTCTTCACAGTAAGAGCTGTGAAAATGTGGAACAGACTCCCTCCAGAGGTGGTTCTGGCCAGCTCAGTAGATTGCTTTGAGAAGGGCCTGGATTCTTTCCTAAATGCACATAATATAACTGAGTACTAAATTTTGTAGGTAAAGTTGATCCGGGGTAAATCCGATTGCCTCTCGGGGGATCAGGAAGGAATTTTTTCCCCTCCGGTAGCAAATTGGATCATCGCTCTGCTGGGGTTTTTTGCCTTCCTCTTGATCAACTGTGGGTATGGAGTTGGGTGAATGGGATGTACTGTGTTTTATTTTATTTTTTATTTTATTTTTTTATGGTTGAACTGGATGGACTTGTGTCTTTTTTCAACCTGACTAACTATGTAACTATGTAACTATGTAGCTCAATTCTCTCCTCTGCTCTGAGCATAGAGCTGTGACTGTCAGTCAATGGCTCTCTGCTCTTCCCTTCAACACTCACTGGAGCACTGGACTGTGGAGGTGGCAGGAGGGGCTGGCTCAGGCCCTCAGCAGATCACTGAGAGGCTGAGCCAGGTGTCGATTCAAGCATCTGGGTGGATCCTGAGCATATGGTCAGGATCTTTCCTGAGCCTGGACCGGGTACGTGACAACGGGTCACAGGACTGCATAATGAACTGTACTACTGTGATCCATAGGAGAAGTATGGGCAAAAA
The DNA here is from genome assembly GCA_029574335.1 of Rana kukunoris. NCBI lineage: Eukaryota > Metazoa > Chordata > Amphibia > Anura > Ranidae > Rana > Rana kukunoris. The sequence goes on along the minus strand of CM056050.1, from coordinate 360,248,134 downwards.
AGCTTCAGCCATACTTCTCCTTTTGGTAAAGGTTCAATGGTCAGACTTAAGTATAGCACAAAATTCAGGGGTCAGATTTAGGCAAAGCAGAGAGTTCAGGAGTCAGGATTCAGTAATGCACAGAGTTAAGGGGTCAGGATTCAAGTGTAATTAAAGGGCAAACTTTTTGGGGATTGACTGTAGAGGAATTAGAACATATGTTCGTTTTTATTGCTGTCTGTGGCCCAATTATTAAGATCCATGTGTCCTGTTTACCATTATCATCAAAAGTTAAAGTAAAATAAAATCCAAAATTTTCGGTTGACACCAGAAAAATAATATAGAGGTAATCTTCCAATGTGCACAATAGTTCTGGTGATCCTGGTGACATCCCAGGGATTTCCTCTAACTTCCTGTTTCGGCTTTGGGACAGGAAGTGAAGGGGAATCTCTCCAGATTGCACAGATGGCAAAATGGCAAAAAATAAAAAAATAAAAAGGGTTATAAGTTTCTTACTCAATTCCAAATAATAAAAGTATTTTCCTATTTTATAATAAAAGTATTGCCTTTAGTTACACCTTAAAGCCGAGTTCTAGTTATTTTTGCGTTTAGCTGGTAGCTAGAAAAAGTATAGCTGCTGACTTTAAATAAACACACACTCACCTGTCTCACGGTCCAGCGATGACATGGCCCGGACCTTGGTTCTCTCCCTCGCCTCTCCCAGCGCCGGCATCACAAGTGTGGACACCCGGCTGTGACTAGGGATGAGCTTTATGTTGAACATGAGTTCGACAGTGAACAATTTGGGGTGTTCATGGCAAATTCAAAAAGCCGCACAACACCTTTTAAACGTCTATAGGAGTAATCAAAAGTGCTAATTTTAATATGCAAGTTATTGTCATAAAATGTCTTTGGGGATCTGGATTCTGCCCAGGGAACATGTATCAATGCAAAAAAACGTTTTAAAAATGCCCATGTTTTCGGGAGCAGTGATTTTAATAATGCTTAAAGTGAAACAATAAAAGTAAAATATTCCTTTAAATTTCGTACCTGGGGGCTGTCTATAGTATGCATGTAAAGTAGTGCATGTTTCCGGTGTTTAAAACAGTCCCTGCACAAAATTACATTTATAAAGGAAAAACTACTCGCGGCTATAATAAATTGTCGGGTCCAGGCAATACAGATAAAAGTCATAAAAAAAAACGGCATCCATTACCAGGCCCTTTGGGTTTGGTATGAATATAAAGTGGAACCCAGAACCAAAATGTAAAAAAAAACGCACGGGGCTCCCCCCAAAAATCCATATCAGACCCTTCAGGTCTGGTATGGATTTTAAGGGGAACCCTGCACAAAAATAAAAATAAATGGCGTGGGGTTCCCCCCAAAAATCCATACCAGACCCTTATCGAGCACGCAACCTGGCTGGAATCAGAGGGGGATGAGAGAGCAGGGTCAACCATGCACCTGACGGGTGGCCCCACCCTTAGCTTTTTTTAGGATTTTTGGGGGGAACCCCACACCATTTTTTTATTTTGGACCAGGGTTCCTCTAAAAATCCATACCAGACCTTCAGGGGAATCCCAGGCCATTTAAAAAAAAATGCTGCAGGATTCCCCTTAATAACCATACCAGACCTGAAGGGCCTCATATGGAATTTGGGGGGGCATGCATTTTTTTTAATTTTGGTTCGGGAGAAAAAGAGGGAGAAGGGAAGGGAACAGTATCCTCACATGTAGTGAGCATGTGGATACTGGATGGTGTAGTGGGTGCCACGTCCTATTGAGTATGAGAGAAAAATTAACTAGGGGCAAGTTATTGGACTTTTCAGGCACTATATGTTGTAAAGGATGTAGTCGTACAGAGAAAATTTCTCTAAAATTATTATTATTATTATTATTATTATTATTATTATTATCATTATTATTATTTAGACACAAGGGTGCAATTTAACATAAAAAATTGGACGTTACATAGGAACTATCTGGCAAACTAATGGGTACCTCCAGAGTAATACAGGAAAATTGTATACTAATAATTAAATTAAATAGTACAGAAATTGTTTGAATTAAAGAAATCAATTAAAACAATTGATAAAAAATAATATTGATAGTATAAGTGTCCTGTATAGACGGAGGAGGTTCAGACATGAAAAAGTCTGCGAGATGGATCTTGCGATGTGGTGACTCGACCGGTTTTGCGCGTCTTACAGCGCATCTTCACAGAGTCTTTTGAATAGTTTGAGAGAATATTAAAATGTCTGTGTAGTCCAATGATGGGTATAGAGCTTAAAAGAATAGGTTTCTTATAATGAGGCTCAAATATGGGTCCGGGCTGCTGGACAAACTAAGTAAGTAACCCTTGAGGGTAAAGGATCTAGGATGGAGTACTGTGCTGCCAACACAGGGAGGCTAAACTTAGAGTCGGTTCACACTGGGGCGACTTGGGATCCGACTTAAAGTCGTCTCAAGTCGTCCCAAGTCGCGCTGTCCAGAAAAGCAATGTAAGAGAATGGGAGCGGTGTTATTACACACTACTAATGTCGCTCAGACTTCAGAAGAGGTTCCTGTACTACTTCAATCAGACTTCTAGGCGATTTGTACCCATTGATTTCAATGGAAGTCGCTTCCAAGTCTGATCACTGTTTTAATTGAAGCTACTTTCCAGCAAGATATCATACATTTCTCAGGCAAACCCCCTCCCTCCCCTTCCCTCTCCCAGAGCTGATTGTTGTCTTATTGGCCACTGGAATGTCTCCTGACCTGAAAATGACTTCAAGTCGTGTTGTAAATCGCCCCAGATCGCCCTGTGGTTCATGCTTAAGTCGTGTTGAAGTTGCTTCTGAAAGTCGTGCTGGAAGTCGTGTCGCCCCAGTGTGAACCGACTCTGAGCGTCCTTGAGAAAGGTGTATTTACAAAGTAGTTGTGCTAGCAATGAAGCTATTTGGGCTGGTAGCTCAAAATAAAGATGGTCAATCTAGATGTCGTGGATGGCAGCATTAAGGATCCCTCAGTCTCCCAGGACCCGACAATTCATTATAGAGGCGAGTAGTTTTAAATGACTTTTTTCCTTTAGAAATTTAATTTTGTGCAAAGACTGTTATAAACACAGGAAACAAGCGCTACTTTACACACAACGTTTACATATGCATAGAGTATAGGGGTCATTAACCACTTAACCCCCGGACCATATTGCTGCCCAATGACCAGAGCACTTTTTGTGATTCGGCACTGCGTCGCTTTAACTGACAATTGCGCAGTCGTGCAACGTGGCTCCCAAACAAAATTGGCGTCCTTTTTTTCCCACAAATAGAGCTTTCTTTTGGTGGTATTTGATCACCTCTGCGGTTTTTATTTTTTGCTCTATAAACAAAAATAGAGCGACAATTTTGAAAAAAATGCAATATTTTTTACATTTTGTTATAATAAAAATCCCCCAAAAATATATAAAAAAACATTTTTTTCCTCAGTTTAGGCCGATACATATTCTTCTACATATTATTCATTAAAAAAATCGCAATTAGCGTTTATTGATTGGTTTACGCAAAAGTTATAGAGTTTACAAAATAGGGGGTCGTTTTATGGCATTTTTATTAATATTTTTTTTTACTAGTAATGGCGGCGATCAGCGTTTTTCTTTCAGTACTGCGACATTATGGCGGACACTTTGGACACTTTTGACACATTTTTGGGACCATTGTCATTTTTATAGCGATCAGTGCTATAAAAATGCATTGTATTACTATAAAAATGCCATTGGCAGTGAAGGGGTTAACACTAGGGGGCGGGGAAGGGGTTAAGTGTGTTCCTGGGTGTGTTCTAACTGTATGGGGGTGGCCTTACTAGGGGAAATCACTGATCTTCTGTACATTGTATGAACAGAAGATCAGCATTTCCCCCACTGACAGGACCGGGAGCTGTGTGTTTACACACATAGCTACCGGTCCTCGCTCTGTACCGAGCGATCGCGTGTGCCCAGCGGCAATCGTACCCGTGATCGTGCGTGACTCGGGGGCGAGCGGGGACGCGCGCGACGCCGCTGCCGCCGCGCACGCGCCCCCTAGTGGCCGCAAAGTAGCCGACGTAGAGCTATGGGCTCTCGCCCAGGTGTGCCGACTTCCCGCAGTAATATGATGGCGGGCGGTCGGCAACCAGTTAAGCAAAAAAAATCACATATTGGAGATACCTATGCATGCTCGCCAATAACCATGCACATGTAGGTGCCATTTTACATTAAGACTTATGCAGCGTGACTTCAGTTGGAGCCTGTGCACTGCAGGGATTACTGTATTGTGCCCAGATCCTGGAGATGAATCTGGGTATGCCCATTTCCTGGAAACAGATGCCTCATAATGGGGTACAATACCAGGTAATGGAGAAGAATGGTAACTTTACCCCCTACCACATGAGATTCCAAATAGGAACATCCAGCAAAATGCTTATGTTTTGGGATCTCTGATGCCTTCTATGTTCTCAGTCCTAGTCGGCAGACAATCGTTTTCTATATTACATATAAACCTATGCCAGCTTCCAGTAGTTTGCAATTACACTGCAGCATAAAAAATCTAATCTAATGGGGATTTATAAAATTCTAAAGCAAAAGGCTTTTTTTTAATACATATATACAATTCTAGAATAAAAAGATTTACAGATATCTACAGCGAAGGGCTGTTTAATTACATCCCACCTCACACAGGCAAAGTGCACATACTGGAAGAGTTCATGGAAATCTGAAAATATCTTTGTGTAGCACATGTGCCATCGTCAATCACTGATGAAGAATGTTAATGCATGTTCCTTGCATGTGCCTGTGATTACATAGTAGGGAGCAAACAGCTGCTACTGAATGTAAAGCTAGCAGCTTACATTCTTTAGTGTCAGTTCACCATCCAGAAAATGTATTCAGCTCTGAGCTGCAGACCCTAGTGGTGAAATGGATATACTCAACACAACACTAATTCATACTAATTAAATGGACCGAATGATCAATTCTTGGCCCATGCGTGTAAGCAAAAATAAATATTCTGTGAATTCCAAATGAAAGTGGATAAATCCGCTTTTTTATACATGTCTATGGCTATAAGGGAAGAATCTGATTGATGATTATTTAAAAAACGAAAAAAACTTTTTGACGATAGACTAGGAAACATACAGTATACTTACGGCAAAATATTATATGACTGTGATGTTGTCAATCACACATCATAAGCTACGTACCAATTAAAGTAATTATCAGCTGCTTACAAATAACATAGCTTGGTGCTAGCTTTATGCTTCTCTGCTGGCTTATTTTGAATAGTGGCATTACAATTATTTCAATTAAATTCTAGTTTTAATAGTTTTATTTATTTTTGCATTGTTACAAAGAATTACGTATTAGCACACTGAGAAATGTCTTGTGGGTATCCATGAGTATGCTTCTAAGTTTCTCATTGACAAAGAATGTGTCAATGCATTGTTTAACTTTTGTAAAAATTAGAAAAAGCTTTTTCCATGCTTTAATGATAATTTGTTTAGCTGCTAAAAACATACATGTTGTTAGTTTGAATTGAAATATGGGGAGAGAGGGGGTTTAACCTCTTTACCACAGAGTAGAGGTTTACTGGCACGAATGGGGGTGTGTGGAAGCAATTAAGTTACTGCATAGCCCCTGGATTGCCTCTATCTGACAGCCAACAGTTGGCTTGTCAGATTTACACATACTCCCAGCAGCTATGCAGCCACCAAATTGCTTCCACACACCCCTATAAGTGCCAGTCACACACCCCCACCATGTTTCCTTCTGTAAACCTGGGACTGCTATGGCAAGATGGGAGGGCCGAAGATCAGTGAAAGTCCTGTTGTCACTTTCCTCAGACAGTATAGCCAGGTAAGAAGCTAATGGAGCATGATCTGTGCTATTTTAGCATCACTGGAGGTGAGTTATGAGGAGCTATGAGGAGTCTTTGAAACTCATCTTGTCTCATTAAGAAAAACCTGTTACCAACAAAATGGGATGATCTTGTTGAAAAATTAAAGAAAAATAACCTCTGATTACTGCTGTATTAAACTGTATTGTAATCGTACTGTCTGCCCTTATGTTGTAAAGTGCTGTGTAAACTGTTGGCACTATATAAATCCTGTATAATAAATATATTAATAACTTTAGATTACTCTTTTGGCAGATTTTCTGCAGTATAGTTGCATGAAAAATTGGCTGCCAATTAGCACAAATTAGCTCACATTTTTCTGTAAAAACAGAGGTGAAAATCTGAAACAATACCTCAAAAGCTGTTTGGAAAGAAGATAGAAACACCTTTAAAGAAACACTAATTGAATTTAAATGCAATGTTAAAGCCATTCACTAAAATCCCACATACGTGTAGCACCCTCCTAGATAGGTGCTAGGTTAGGTAAAATTAGTTCAAGCTTACTGCTATTAGGGGAGCTGAATTTCAATGTTAGGTAAATTTAGTTCTGGATCACTGTAATCAGAGTAGCTGCACGTGATTAGTTAGGTCTGTTACGTGTTTCAGTGGTTACAGAATTACCCACTGCCCCCTTTCTGGCTGGAAATGTTCTGGAAGATAGTGGACAGAAAGAGTCTAATCAGCAGCTGACCAATCCCAGAGGAACGTTGCCCAGATGGTGGCTGGGAGTGTGTATAAATACGCTAAAGCTGCATACGCACACTCGGAATTTATGACAAGAAAAGTTCAATGTGAGCTTTTGGTCGCAAATTCTGACTGTGTGTAGGCCCCATCTGACTTTTTCTGTCAGAATTTCCAACAGCAAAAATTTAAGAGCTGGTTCTCAAATTTTCTGAAGGGAAAAGTTCTTGTTGGAAATTCCGATCATACAGTATGTATGCAATTCCGACGCGTGACAAAAAACATGCATGCCTCGAATCAATTTGGCGCATACTCGGAATCATTGAACTTAGTTTTCTCGGCTCCAGTGGCGTATCTAGGGTATGGCAGCCATGGCAAGTGCCATGGGCGCCATATAAAGGGGGCGCTGTTAAGTGGCTAGGCAGCAAGGCACTTACCAGGGTCTGAGGGTCTCTTCTTCCCTCCTCCTGTGCATAGGCAGGATCCTCCTTTCAGCACCTTAGATAAAGCACAATGGCAGCGCTATCCCTGCTGCGTTCAGCCACAGCCCTCCCCTGTTCTCCCATGCCATCTGGTCAGATTGGCAGCGCACAAAGAAGAAGGAGGAACATCAGTTTCTCCCTCTCCTCTGTGAAAAAGGAGGCCTTAAGTGATGAAGATTTCATCACTTCCAGTATTTACCTGGCCTTGGAGGGCAGAGGAGGGATCAGGGTTCTAATAAACCCCAGATTTCTCCATAAAGAGGATATGTTACTACCCAAGATATCACAAGAGATGATAAAATTCACTAGTTTTGTTAGCTTTTTAGTTTTTTTTTTTGTTAAGGTTATTTGAAAGATGGGTTTCAAATGTTTTGACAGGGGCGCAGTTTTAGTTCTTGCCATAGGTGCTATTTTTACTAGATACGCCTCTGTTCGGCTCGTTGTTGTGTTGTACGTCCCTGCGTTCTTGACGGTCGGAATTGTGTGTGACCGTGTGTAAGCCAAAATTCCATTTAAAAAAATCCACGGTTTTCTTGTCGGAATTTCAGATCGTATGTACGTGTGTAAGAGCACTGGTGAACCACAACTGCGGTTAGCAAAGATTTCAATGCGCTTCTCTATGTGAGAACTCAGTAGTGGGCCCCAGGCGTCACTCCACACAAACAGGAGTTTGGGGGATCTCTACATCATCTCTCTCTCACATAAAGAAAGGAGTTGAGCTACTAAGGATGGACGCATTACAACATGTAAACAGAGCTTAGCATTTAAAATTATATAATACACTTTGAAGATCAAGATTCCAATACACCTCTATATGCAAGTGATTATCAGTACGGGACCCCAGGCGTCACTCCACAAAAACAGGGAGTTTTGGGGTTCTCTACATCATATCACTTTGAGCATATAGGGATGTATTAGGCCACTAAGGGAGTTGGTATAAAATACCATCAACCCTTAGCATAGAAAAGTTAGAGTGAACATGTTCAATAATTTAGGACAAGGCCTAAAAGCAATTTGTACTTATGTCAAGCTCATAGTAATTAGGAGTTGTAGTGACAACTAGTAGTTGCGTATGAGAGGCAATATAGCTCAGGTAATAGTAGTTACATATAAGAGGCAATATAGCTCAGGTAATAGTAGTTGCATATAAGAGGCTGTTACGTATCTGCCGAATGAGACTGACGTACAGTGGGAATGCCTTCTCGTACAACCACGGCTCAAGGGCCACCGATGTTGCAACAGTGGCCGCAAGAGCCTGGCGGTGTATGGGTGCCTGGTTCGTCTTGTTCTTGTCAGTCCAGCTGGTGAAGCAGGAAAGAGGAAGCAGGATGGAAGATGCAGGGCTGGGGAGACACTGAATACGTAATCAGACAAGCTGGGTTTGGTAACAGACGATGAGATGTAGGTATAGACGTCAGGCATAGAATGGTCAGGATACAGGCAAAGTTTGGCAACAGGATATCAAGCAGTGTAGAGCTGAGAGTGGTCACAAGGCAGGCCGGGATCAGGATAACAGAGATCAATCGTAGTCAAACGAGCTGGGTCAAATACAGGAAACAGATAAGATCACAGGAAGTCACAGGAACAGGTATGAACTGCAGAATACAGCGAATACACTGAGGTGTTTAAATAGGGCAGCCTGTTGTCAATCACTGAAATCAGTTTGCACCATTAACCCTTAAGTGGCAGATCCATGACAGAGGCGAATATTTCTCAGGTAATAATAGTTGTATATGAGAGGCGAATATTGCTTAGGTATTGATAGTTGTATATGAGAGGCAAATATAGCTCAGGTAACTTGGAGGTAGATGGCCCTTTAAGGTATTCCTTATCAAACAGTCCTTAGCATAACAATATATCCCAAATAGTATGTTGATATCCACAAGGCATAGAAAGTAACAGCAATTGTATTAGATAGAACATAAGCAGCAGATCTTCCTATGGCACTACAAGTGACACAATAGCTACTTATCCGTTTGCAGGCTTCAGTGCAGTAAAGAGGTATTCCGTGGTGTAAGGTGTTCAGAAAGGAAGGCCTCAAGGTTGTCCCCAGCAATGGCTCTCTGTTGCATTAGAAGTAACAGCACTAAAGTAGAAGTTGTGCCTGGAGCGGTGTTGCAGCATGGGGAGCGATGGCACTAATATCAGTAGCGTGGCCGAGCTACGGCTGACAATAATAGAACGGTGTGCAGGAGGCACACCGGTCTGTTTAAAGGATAGGGCCAGCTGTAGTGCATAAGCACTAATCCAAAAAGGAGCGCCGTTTGCGGTGGAACGCATGGGGCACTGCACGATGACGTCATCACGCGGTCGCCGTAATGCGTTCCAGCATGGAACGCATTACAGGAAGTAACAGGCACACGGAGGGCCTGTTACAATGTAGCATAAGACCTGAAGCAGAATGGTATTTTTTCCCTGAGGAGAAGATCACAGCCTAGGGAGTGAGGGGTTGTTTGCCCCCTTGGCAATTCTGCCATGTGTCTGTGGATGCCTGCTTTGCTGAAAGTTGTTAAAGCTCTTTTTGTCTAGGCATCCAGTCTGGTATCACTGAGAGAAAGGATCTGGAAGATATTTCTAAGAAGGTTGCCAATTATCCAACGATATTAGTGAGTACAGACTGGTGTGAGAGATCCTAGATACTGTGTGCTGTTGCCACCCTTTTTGTGCTAGAGTCAGCTGTATTTAAAGGGTACATTGGGTCTGGTGTCCAGCAGAGCTCAGTCTATCTGATTCCCAGTGAAAGGACTTTGCTCAGATCTCTAAGGCCGCGTACACACGATCAAACATGTCCGCTGAAACTGGTCCGCTGACCAGTTTCAGCAGACATATCCGATCGTGTGTACGACCTAGCGGAAAGGTTTTTCCAGCGGACAAATTTCAAAGCATGCTTTAAAATTTGTCCACTGGAAACCTGTCCGTCGGACATGTCCGCTGGTTAGTACGCCTAACCAGCGGACATAAATCTCCTGCATGTGTCGAATGGATTTGACGCATGCGTGGAAGTATTTTACTTCCTGAAGTGGTGACGTGGCGGTGTCAACATCACCACCACGTCACCGCGTCCTCAGTCCGAGGGGATTTTCATCTGATGATGTGCACACGCCATCGGACCAAAATCTGAGGAGACATGTCCGCTGGAAACGGTCCGTCGGACATGTTTCAGCGGACATGTCTCCCCGTGTGTACGCGGCCTAACAGGAAGAATGATCTCCTCATATTACTACTACAAAGCTTAGTCACCACTTACTTGTACAAGGACCCAGCTCACAGTTCGAAATTAGAAAGTTTAGCTGAAGTACCTTACAATCACCCACTACCTATCCAAGTTCAAGTTTTCATTAAAGCATCAAAAAGCATACCCCTGGGCTTGTTAAAGTGTCTGAAGAGTGTGCCTGGCTGCAGGACAATTACTGGCAAAAGAACCCTTGGAATCTACTTAGCGGCTCCTTCAGGGGTAGTGTTGCATTTGGGGGCTCGTCTGGGATTTCCCCCTAAAGAAATTGCAATAGTTGCTATTGGTAACTGACGGAAGAGATGAAAAAGAAGGGAAGAGACTGTTAGTATTTTTGTGCGGTGTTGTGTGGATTGCGGGGTCTGCCTAGAATTGGGTGGGTTACCGCCAATGTGCCAGCCTATCAGCAGATGGGGTTGCTACCCAGTTTAACCAACTAGGGAAGGTGGGAGAAGGCAATGCACCATTTCCTGGTTCAGATAAAGAGGGGCACGTGGAGAGTGCACCAAGATGGCACATGTTAGACGTAGTCACCGGTAACAGCAAAAAACATCCAGATAGGTTGGCAGAGCTGCACAGTAAGCTACTGACAGACATCGGAGTGCAGCTGGCACCCCAAGGGTATTTGGCGCTATGCTGCAAGGATGAGACAGATCACAATGCACTGGTATGTGGCAGATGCCAGTGGGTCAAAGTCAAGTTGCAAGCATGGGGTCGGTGCAGTCATTGTGGGGAGATTCTGCTGAAGAAACTACCCAGCAGCCAACAGCCCGGTGCCCTACTAGTAGACTGGAAGACAGAGCTCTCAGAAGTGGTAACGAAGCAGCAGAGCAACCATTGGGGCCAGAACCAGTGGTATTCACTCAAACAACTGTTTTTCAAAGGAATAAGATGCTCATTTCCACTTTCCAAGGACCACATGCTGTGGGAACCATGGTAGAATCTCCTCCAGTTATCCAGTCATAGGACAAGTCAGCAAGAGTGAAGATGCCTGTGAACAACAGAACCCAGAGGCCGGACTTTACAAGTTCATCAGGTGAGGAGGGCCAAAGGAGTTTTGATCCAGAGTCACCCAAGTTAAAATATGTATTTGGGTCAATAGAGGAGAATATTGGTGACTGGGATCAGTCACAGAGACTGAATGGGACTGGTAGATGCCACAGACAGGGGCTCCCAGGTCTCTGAACCTAACTTGGCCGAGAAGGAACACATTGTAAATTAAATGCAGTGTACTGACAGTTTCCACCTTAGGACATTTATAAGGAGATGTGAATTTACCTGTCCCCACCTCATACATTCTCTAGAATGCTGGCAAAGTATAAGGCCTACAGTAATCTCATCAAGAGGGCTGAGAGCCCTTTCGTTCTCCCATGGAAGGGGGATCCTGATGATTAGATGACCCATGGTGGAAGGAAGGAAAATGGGATAATCTATGGCTTTCTTAAGTGGTACTCCTGCATCGTCAACCTGTCGAGTGGGCTGCTGGTTGGAGACTACAAGTGGCTGTTTCAACATACATTACGTAGCTATTGTTCACTGTTGTCACCATTAGGAGCCATGCAGCTAGAGTATATGCATAAATATAGAGACTGCAGAGGATATGAAACACTGAGATGCAACAAAGGATGAAAATAATGTAAAAACAAGTATTATATTAAACATCATTAAACATATTAAACATCATTCAGGTAGTATTTGCATGCATTTTAATGAACCTGAAAGCATGCTATATTTTCCCATCTACAGAAGTTCTTAAAAGCATGAAAACCCTGGGGAGTACAAAGTTAATTATTTCTATGGTGCTGTAGTAAGTCTGAGTTTCTAATGTGTGAAGTGAGGTGCAGTGCAGTGAATAGTAATGAATACAAGCATCCAATCATCTGCAGGTGAACTTTATTTTAAGACATTTTAAGAATTTTAAGAAAAGACAACGTTTTTAGTAACTATAACTGTAACTTTTAAGCGAGCAAATAATATTTCAATGTAATTCATCTCACTTCACCCTTTCATACTCATTGTGTTCTTATTCCTCAAGTTTTGTATCTGATATTTGCAACCAGATTTTTGGCGAACCATCTCTGCTGAGTTGTTCCCATTTGGCTACATTAAAGTACTCTTACAAAATGTGTTTGCCATATTGTAAGGGAAATTATCATACAACCATACTAACATAAGCAAGAATAATTAGAACCCAAAATTAGTCCATATCAGAAGAAGATCAATAAAGAAACATGCTCCTTTATGGAGCTTCTTTTGATATGGACTCATTTGGGTTCTAATCATTCTTGCTTATGTATAGATTGCAGGCTCCAGGAACGTCACCTATATATTTTTTATTACAGGGTGAACCACTGTCTTTTATCTTTATGTAAACATACTAGCATACACAGAACTAACTTCCAAAGTCTGGTACAAAGAAAACCAAAATAAAATTAGTGGCTCATAACAGCCAACCAGTGACTGAGACAATGAGGGTTATTTACGAAAAGGCAAATCCTACTACAAGTGCACTTTCAAGTGCAGTCGCTGTAGATCTGAAGGGGACATGCAAGGAAAATAAAAAACGGCATTTTTGCTTGCACATGAGTGAATGATGAAATCAGCAGAGTTTCCCCTAATTGCAGAGCTTCCCCTTAGATCTACAGCGATCTACAGCGTCTGCACTCACAAGTATACTTTCAAGTGCACTTGTAGTGCAAAGTGGATTTGCCTTTTCGTAAATAACCCCCAATGAATACAATTCACTACTATGGATTCCAGTTTTTATTGCAGCTGCTTTCCAAAGCAGTCCAGTTCAGTTTTGAAAAGTTTTGCAGAGGATTACAGCTTTTTAGTATTAAACTTTTTAACAGCTTTTTAACTTAAGTTAATTGATAGAGTTTTATGTGACCATTGTTTATGTTCAAGCTCATAATGATTTGCTGACACGGATCTTTGATGATAAAGCAGCAAGAAATAATGTCTGTCCTAAAAGTTGTGTACACATAAGACCGGAGCCCAGAATTGTTCTTGGCGTTCCTTTAAAGAAAAGTATGGACAGCTGTGTCACAACCTATAAAATATGCGTAAAGGGGACCGGAATTCTGTTTTACAGATCCAGCTATTCAAATAAACCAAAGGAATGAAGTGAAGAGCATTGGCAAAATAGCACCCAGCAGACAATGCTTATGACGAATCTACTGTATATTATATCCAAAATAATCTCTTATCTGGCCTATTTAGAAGGTGGTTTGAAAATTATCAGTACTAATATATCACAAACCAACACCATAACAGACTGTAAGCTTTTGTGAGTAAGCTTCAATCTCTGTTTGTTTCACATTATCAGGCTCCTGTGTGGTTGTGATATTTTGTTGCTGCTTTATAAAATATTAACAATAATGTGGTATTTCTCGTAACATTAAGCCTAAATTCCCTGCAGGTTATTACTTTGGGAAGAGAGAATTTAAAAGTTATCTATGAAGTTGTCCATATGCAAAGTACAATACAGAAGGAATTTTTGATGTTGTCACTTTCACCACACATCAATGTTTCAATTAAGGATAATAGGTAGAGTCCAACTGTGTAACCAGGATGACTGGTCTATAGCAAAGAGAATAAAAACAGCTAGGCCATAGTCAGAGGCGTTGCTAGGGGGGTGCGGGGGGTGCGGTCCACACCCGGGTGACACCCGCTAGAGGGGTGACACCATCCCGTTTTTTTTTTTTTTTTCACGTGTGCGAGGGGGGGGGGGGGGGTGCAGACGTGTGGGGGTGTGTGGGCAGGGCTGATCTGAGACGGGGTGCACGGCAGAGGGGAGGTGGCGCCAAAGTGTCCGGAGCATCATTGTGCTTTGCCGCAGCAGCTGCCCCATGTGTCTTCCTAGAGGAGTCAGCGAGGGCGCCGTGACCAGAGGCGTTGCTAAAAGGGTGCGGGCTGCACCTGGGTGACACCAAGAGCAGGACAGGGGGGGTGTGAAGAGATGTGTGCGGGCAGTCCCGCCTTATGTCTGCCCGATGGCAGTTTAACATCAGTACACAAATCACTGCCAAAGTCAGACCCTGCAAAGTGCACTTGCAGAGCTGCAGCGGGGTGCCGAGTGCAGGAACGCTCCCTGGGTGCCTCCTGCACTCGACACTAGTAGACACCTATTACTGCCAAAGTCAGTTCTCTATCAGGAGTGAACACCACTGGACATATCATTTCTAGTCCCCGCCTCTGTCATGATGTCATTCAGAGGCTGGGACAGGAAGAGAGAGAGAGGCACCGCGAGGGAGCGTGCATGTTGCTGTTATTAGGTAAGTGAGCAGTGACATACAGAGCAGAATGTATGTTGTATGTGTAATATTGCAGTGACTCAGCACTTTTTCAGTGCACTGACTGGACTGGTTACTGTCTTGAGAACTGTGGTGGGTTTTGTCAGTGGGGTTCAATTAACTAACACTGCCATCAGCTAGTAATGTGTAGCATGAAGGGGTTAATGTACTGACACTGGCCTCTAATTCAGTATGAGGTGTTAATGAACACTACCATTGATCTCAAATGCATTAGTAACCAGTACACTCTCTTTGACTCTCTCTCTCTCTCTCTCAGCCGTCCTCTCTCTCTCTCTCTCTCAGCCGTCCTCAATCTCTCTCTCTCTCAGCTGTCCTCTCTCTCTCTTTCTCTCCCAGCTGTCCTCTCTCTCTCAGCCGTCCTCTCTCTCTCTCAGCCGTCCTCTCTCTCTCAGCCGTCCTCTATCTCTCAGCCGTCCTCTCTCTCTCTCTCAGCCATCCTCTCTCTCTCTCAGCCGTCCTCTCTCTCTCTCAGCCGTCCTCTCTCTCTCAGCCGTCCCCTCTCTCTCTCTCAGCCATCCCCTCTCTCTCTCTCAGCCGCCCTCTCTCTCTCTCAGCCATCCTCTCTCTCTCTCAGCTTTCCCCTCTCTCTCTCTCAGCCGTCCCCTCTCTCTCTCTCTCAGCCGCCCTCTCTCTCTTTCAGTCGTCCTCTCTCTCTCAGCCATCCCCTCTCTCTCTCTCAGCCGTCCTCTCTCTCTCAGCCGTCCTCTCTCTCTCTCTCAGCCGTCCTCTCTCTCTCTCTCTCTCTCTCAGCCGTTCTCTCTCTCAGCCGCCCTCTCTCTCTCTCTCTCTCAGCCACCCTCTCTCTCTCAGCCGTCCTCTCTCTCTCTCTCTCTCAGCCATCCTCTCTCTCTCTCTCAGCTCTCTCTCTCTCTCTCTCTCAATCTCTCTCTCTCTCAGCTGTCTCTCTTTCTCTCTCAGCTGTCCTCTCTCTCTCAGCCGTCTCTCTCTCTCTCAGCCGCCCTCTCTCTCTCAGCCGTCCTCTCTCTCAGCCGTCTCTCTCTCTCTTAGCCATCCTCTCTCTCTCAGCCATCCTCTCTCTCTCTCAGCCATCCTCTCTCTCTCAGCCGTCCTCTCTCTCTCTCTCAGCCATCCCCTCTCTCTCTCTCAGCCGTCCTCTCTCTCTCTCAGCCATCCTCTCTCTCTCTCAGCTGTCCCCTCTCTCTCTCTCAGCCGTCCCCTCTCTCTCTCTCTCAGCCGCCCTCTCTCTCTTTCAGTCGTCCTCTCTCTCTCAGCCACCCCCTCTCTCTCTCTCAGCCGTCCTCTCTCTCTCAGCCGTCCTCTCTCTCTCAGCCGTCCTGTCTTTCACTCTCTCTCAGCCGTTCTCTCTCTCAGCCGCCCTCTCTCTCTCTCTCTCTCAGCCACCCTCTCTCTCAGCCATCCTCTCTCTCTCAGCCGTCCCCTCTCTCTCTCTCAGCCGTCCTCTCTCTCTCTCAGCCGTCCTCTCTCTCTCTCTCTCAGCCGTCCTCTCTCTCTTAGCCATCCTCTCTCTCTCTCTCAGTCGTCCTCTCTCTCTCTCTCAGCCGTCCTCTCTCTCTCTCAGCCACCCTCTCTCTCTCTCTCAGCCATCCTCTCCCTCTCAGCCGTCCTCTCTCTCTGCCGTCCTCTCTCTCTCTCTCTGCCGTCCTCTCTCTCTCTCTGCCGTCCTCTCTCTCTCTGCCGTCATCTCTCTCTCTCTCAGCCGTCCTCTCTCTCTCTTAGCCGTCCTCTCTCTCTCAGCCGTCCCCTCTCTCTCTCTCAGCCATCCCCTCTCTCTCTCTCAGCCGCCCTCTCTCTCTCTCAGCCATCCTCTCTCTCTCTCAGCTTTCCGTCCTCTCTCTCTCTCAGCCGTCCTCTCTCTCTCTCTCTCTCTCTCTCTCTCTCAGCCGCCCTCTCTCTCTTTCAGCGTCCCCTCTCTCTCTCTCGTCCTCTGCCCTCTCTCTCTCTCTCAGCCATCCCCTCTCTCTCTCTCAGCCGTCCCCTCTCTCTCTCTCTCAGCCGTCCTCTCTCTCTCTCAGCCGTCCTCTCTCTCTCTCTCTCTCAGCCGTTCTCTCTCTCAGCCGCCCTCTCTCTCTCTCAGCGACCCTCTCTCTCTCAGCCGTCCTCTCTCTCTCTCTCAGCCATCCTCTCTCTCTCTCTCAGCCGTCCTCTCTCTCTCTCTCTCTCAGCCGTCCTCAATCTCTCTCTCTCTCAGCTGTCCTCTCTCTCTCTTTCTCTCTCAGCTGTCCTCTCTCTCTCAGCCGTCCTCTCTCTCTCTCAGCCGCCCTCTCTCTCTCAGTTGTCCTCTCTCTCAGCCGTCCTCTCTCTCTCTCTCAGCCATCCTCTCTCTCTCAGCCATCCTCTCTCTCTCTCAGCCGTCCTCTCTCTCTCAGCCGTCCCCTCTCTCTCTCTCAGCCATCCCCTCTCTCTCTCTCAGCCGTCCTCTCTCTCTCTCAGCCATCCTCTCTCTCTCTCAGCTGTCCCCTCTCTCTCTCTCAGCCGTCCCCTCTCTCTCTCTCTCAGCCGCCCTCTCTCTCTTTCAGTCGTCCTCTCTCTCTCAGCCACCCCCTCTCTCTCTCTCAGCCGTCCTCTCTCTCTCAGCCGTCCTCTCTCTCTCAGCCGTCCTGTCTTTCACTCTCTCTCAGCCGTTCTCTCTCTCAGCCGCCCTCTCTCTCTCTCTCTCTCAGCCACCCTCTCTCTCAGCCATCCTCTCTCTCTCAGCCGTCCCCTCTCTCTCTCTCAGCCGTCCTCTCTCTCTCTCAGCCGTCCTCTCTCTCTCTCTCTCAGCCGTCCTCTCTCTCTTAGCCATCCTCTCTCTCTCTCTCAGTCGTCCTCTCTCTCTCTCTCAGCCGTCCTCTCTCTCTCTCAGCCATCCTCTCTCTCTCTCTCAGCCACCCTCTCCCTCTCAGCCGTCCTCTCTCTCTGCCGTCCTCTCTCTCTCTCTGCCGTCCTCTCTCTCTCTCTGCCATCCTCTCTCTCTCTGCCGTCATCTCTCTCTCTCTCAGCCGTCATCTCTCTCTCAGTCGTCATCTCTCACTCTCTCTCTCTCAGCCCCACATCTCTCTCAGATCCACTTTCTGACCACTACCCTTTCTCCCAGCCCCACAATTATCTCAGACCCCTCTCTCTCAGCCCAACCTCTCTCACTCAGCCCCTCTCTCTCAGCCCCACATCTCTCATAGCCCCCCTATCTCTCAGATCCACCTTCTGACCACTACCCTTTCTCTCAGCCCCTCTCTCACTCAGCCCCCTCTCTGTCCACTCTCCTCTCTCTGAGCCCCTTTCACTCAGCCCCCCTCTCTGTCCACTGTCCTCTCTCTGAGCCCCTCTCACTCAGCCCCCCTCTCTGTCCACGACCCTCTCTCTGAGCCCCTCTCATTAAGCCCCCCTCTCTGTCCACGATCCTCTCTCTGAGCCCCTCTCTTTCTCAGCCCCCTCTCTGTCCACTACTCTCTCTCTCAGCCTCACCTCTCTCTCTCTCTCTCTCTCTCTCTCTCTCTCTCAGCCTCACCTCTCTCTCTGCCTCACCCCTCTCTCTCTCTCTCTCACCCCCCCTCTCTCTCTCTTTCTCATCCCCACCCCCCTCACTCTCTTTCTCATCCCCACCCCCCCCTTCTCTCTCTCATCCCTACCCCCTCTCTCTCTCACCCCACCCCCTCTCTCTCTCATCCCCACCCCTCTCTCTCTCATCCCCACCCCCTCTCTCTCTCATCCCCACCTCCCTTTCTCTCTCTCATCCCCTTCCTCAATCCCACCACTCTCTCTCTCTCTCATGCCCACCCTTCTCTCTATCAGCCTCACCCTTCTCTCCCTCTCTCTCTCTCAGCCCCACCTCTCTCAGCCCACTCTCTGTCCACTGCCCTGTCTCTCTCTCTGAGCTCCTCTCTATCTTAGCCCCTCTCTCTGTCCACTACCCTCTCTCTCTGAGCTCCTCTCTCTCTCAGCCCCCTCTCTGTCCACTACCCTCTCGCTCAGCCCCCTCTCTGAGCCCCCCTCTCTCTCTCTCTCATCCACATCTCTCTCTCTCTCTCAGCCCTCTCTCTGAACCCCCCTTTCTTTCTCTCTCCGCTAACACCGCCCGCTGATCAGGGCTGAAGCCGCCGGCGCCTCCTCCTCTGTGTTTACATTTAGTGAGGAGGAGAAGCCAGAGTGACACACACTGCTGTGTGTGTATCTGCTGCCGTGCTGTTCTGAGGTCTGAACGTGAGATGTGCGGGGGGGACTCGGTTAGAGGGCTGCCTATGCTGATGGGGGGTGTGTGTACTAACTAAGGGGGGATTCTGTACTGATGAGGGTCTCCACTAAGGGGGGTATGTATACTCCGGGGGTCTCTGTAGTCTGTACTTAGGGGGGATTCTGTACTGATGGGGGTGTGCACTAAGGGGGGTGTGTATACTGCAGGGGTCTCTGTACTAAGGGGGATTCTGTACTGATGGGGGTCTGCACTAAGGGGGGTGTATATACTCCGGGGGTCTCTGTACTTAGGGGGGTTTCTGTACTGATGGGGGTCTGCACTTAGGGGGGTGTGTATACTGCGGGGGTCTCTGTACTGATGGGGGTCTTCACTAAGGGGGTGTGTATACTGCTGGGGTCTCTGTACTAAGGTGGGATTCTGTACTGATGGGGGTCTGCACTAAGGGGGGTGTGTATACTGCGGGGGTCTCTGTACTAAGGGGCAATGGAGAATACCAGCAGCCATAGAGGACTACAAATCCCAGCAATAGTACATTTATGGGACAGCTGTTGATAAAATGCACTATACAAAACCACAAATAGTTTGTTTGCAATCCACCTGCACTCTGCACCCACTCTGTGCCCACCTGCATTCTTCACCCTGCAGCCACCTGCACTTTGTACCCTGCACCCACCACCTGCACACTGTACCCACCTGCACCCTGCACTCTGCACCCACCTGCCCTCTGCACCCACCTGCCCTCTGTACCCACCCTGCCCTCTGCACCTACCTGCACTCTGTACCTACCTGCACTCTGTACCCTGCACGTTTTCCCTAAGAAGAATGCCCTGGGTGACACTACCAATTAGCACTGTGGC
Organism: Rana kukunoris; assembly: GCA_029574335.1. Taxonomy (NCBI): domain Eukaryota; kingdom Metazoa; phylum Chordata; class Amphibia; order Anura; family Ranidae; genus Rana; species Rana kukunoris. Next base: position 360,228,532 of record CM056050.1, on the reverse strand, counting down.
AGGCTGGTGGGGGGGAATAGAACGACAATGTGAGAGGTGCGTAATGCCCTACTGCCTGTTCTGCTGAAGGGGGGGAGGGTGACACCATGTTTCACCGCACCGGGTGACACCAACCCTAGTGACGCCACTGGCTATAGTGTTTGAGTAGGGAACCAAAGGTAGCCAATTCTCTAAAACATGTAAAGTACAGAACAGCCCTCATAAAACCAAAAGTGGACCAGTCATCGCTATTGATGAGCACATTTAAAAAAAATCACTACAGATAAAACCAGCTCCATAAATGGTTTCACAAAACAGTCTATTTGCAACAGATTACTTGCTGGAAGTGAAACTATCATACTAGCCTACTTTTGTATCCAGCAAATGGCACCCAGTCCGTGGCCACACATGGTACCTTTTAGTCAGTGGGACAATTTTTATAATGCATTTACAACAAACAGCCATATGAGCTCACTACATCACAAGGTTATTGACTTTATTACGAAAATATTAGATTTTTTTATTATTATTAATTTTTACAATAAAAAACAACAACTTTCATAAAGTAAATTGTATTGGCTAAAAAAAGGCCTGGATTCTTTCCTAAATGTACATAATATAACTGGGTACTAACATTTATAGGTAAAGTTGATCCAGGGAATATCCGATTGCCTCTCTGGCGATCAAGAAGGAACTTTCCCTCTGCTGGAATAAATTAGATCATGCTTGTTTTTTTCTTCTCTGTTTAAAGATGTTATTGAAGTTTTATATATAAGACACCAGAACAACAGCAATAGTACAATTGGATACAAGGGGGTAGATTCACGTACAGAGGTGTATCTTTGTGTGGGCGTAGCGTATCCTCTTTACACTACGCCGCCGCAACTTAGAGAGGCAAGTGCTGTATTCACAAAGCACTTGTGTCCTAAGTTACGGCGGCATAGCGTAAATTGGCCAGCGTAAGCCCGCGTAATTCAAAGTAGGCTTGGAGTGGGCGTGTTGTATGGTAATCAACCATGACCCCACGTAAAAGACGTTTCTAACGAACGGCGCATGCGCTGTCCGTGGACGTATCCCAGTGCGCATGCTCAAAATTACACCGCAAATACTAATTGGTTTCGACGTGATTTACGTCTGCGTAAGTGATTTGTGAATCTGGGCCATAAAGCCATGAAGACAGCACCAAGAAGAGTTTCTTTCTTATGGCACTTGGGCAGTATTATTGAACTTTCACCATAAGCCTAAGTTGGGCTTTTCGCTTACAAGTATACTTACGAATAGGGATAAGCCAAACAACACCCCCCCCTCCCCCGGTTCGTTTTGCACAAGAAAATTTGAACAGGCGAAAAATGTATTCGAACACACAAACACCATTAACCTCCCTGGCGGTATGATTCTTTCAGATTTTAGGTGCTGAAAGCGGTACCATTATTTGCAAGGAAATTTGGTGTTTTATACTGTAGGCTTGTAATTCTTAGGAATAACTCACTTAAATCTGACCAAACAAGAGTCTAATAGGCATCCAGGGTATGAATTTTTAAAAATAAATAAATTATAAATTATAATATAAAAAATAATTATAAATAATTATAACAAATAATAATATAATTTTAATAAAAATTATTCAATAAAGTAATCACCTCAAAATCACTGAAATGTGCCCAGTTGCAGAATTGTCGCTGTCATTATTTTTATTTTTTTAACATAAATTGACACTTCTGCTTGCTTTTGGTTGCAATCTACAGTTTGCAGGCAGAAAGAACAGTTTTTATTTTATAAAAGAACATATAGGGCACTGGGCAGACCACTAGGGACAAGGGGGGGGTGTAATTTGTACATACAGTACTGTTATCTATAAGATTACAGTATACTGTATGTAATGTGTTTGTTTACCTTTTTGAATATGGCGCCGTTCTCCGCCCCGTGCGTCGTAACGTCGCAGGGAACGGAGATTGGCGGGACACAAAGGCACTGTGTGAATCGAGCGAGCACCCGCTCGCTCACACAGCATGGATGCATCACTGGATCCAGGGACAAGGTAAGTAAACCCTGCCTGTGGATGCTGCGAGGCGAGCCCAAGTCTGACTCGGGGTTACCGATCGCAGCACAAAAATGCAACCCCCGAGTCAGACTCGGGAATACCGCCAGGGGGGTTAAAGTCTATGGGACACGAACATGAAAAATCAAAAGTGCTCATTTTAAAGATTAATATTCAAGTTATTGTCATAAAAACTGCTTGGGGACCTGGGTCCTGTCCCAGGAGACATGTATCAATGCAAGAAAAGTTTTAGAAATTGCAGTTCTTTCAGGAGCAGTGATTTTGATAATACTTAAAGTAGGAGGGAGCTGTGGTGGCTCAATGTGATTGGCACTGCGCTGATAAGCCATTCACCTCTGCAGCCAAGGGTTCGGATCCCGGTCTCGGCTACATGTGAATTGAGTTTGGTGGTCTCAGCCTGGCTCCCGGTGGGTGTGCTATGCAAGGTAAAAAAGAGAGGCGAAGGACCTACGGGGCTGGCTGAGCGGGCTAGGCCCCCTCACTTCCTCATAGGGGGAGTCCCTCTGTCCCGTCGTGGTCCCGTTGGGCTCCCAAGCGGAGCAGGTAGGGCAGGGTGAGGGGGAGGTCCTCCTTCACACCTGCCATTGCCACCGAGGGCATGGAGAAGGATGGCAGATTGCCTCCGGGGGGAGGGTCTGCCTACTCCCAACTCCTGCAGTCCGCCTCCTCTCTCGAGTTCACGCACAAAAAATACACTTTAAAAAAAAAAAAGAAAAAAAAATACTTAAAGTGAAGCAATAAAAGTGAAATAATCCTTAAAATTACGTACCTGGGGGGTGTCTATAGTATGCCTGTAAAGTAGCGCATGTTTCCTGTATTTAGAACTGTCCCTGCAGAAAATGTCATTTCTAAATGAAAAAAAGTAATTCAAAACTACTCGCGGCTATTCATGAATTGTCCGGTCCCGCAATATAGATCAAAGTCATTAAAAAATGAACCAAACCAAAACAAAAGCGTGGGGATCCCCCTAAATTCCATATCATGCCCTTCAGGTCTGGCATGGATTTTAAGGGAAACCCTGCACCAAAATAAAAAAAATGGTGTAGGGTCCCTCCCAAAAATCCATACCAGACCCTTATCCGAGCACGCAACCTGACAGGCCGCAGGAAAAGAACCGTACCAGGCCACATGCCCTCAACATGGGGAGGATGGCCCCAGGTTGATGGGGACAAGGGCCTCATCCCTACAACAACAGAAAGTGTCAAAAATGTTAAAAACCACACAGAGACAGTTGGGATAAGTCCTTTATTAAAAAAAAAAATCAAAAAAACATTCCAGTGATGTAATCCAGTCTGTCCAGCGTTGTAATCCATTCTCGATGCCCGCAGTGATCCATTCTCCAGCGATGCTCCGGTCTCCACTCCACACAAAACCCCCATGATGCCTAAGGAGGGGGCGGGGTCACCCGTCCACGTCACTGGGTAACCCCTGCTCGCAAGGAGGTAACGCAAGGAGAAAGCCGGGGGTTACCCAATGATGTGGACAAGTGACCCGCCCCCTCTTACGCATCATGGGGGTTTCGTGTGGAGTGGAGACCGGAGCATTGCTGGAGAATGCATCACAGCGGGACATCGAGAATGGATTACATTGCTGGAAAGTTTTTTTATTTTTTTTTATTTTTTTAATAAGGGACTTATCCCAACTGTGTCTGTGTGGTTTTTGTTAAAGGGGGCTTCCATATTCCGATAAGTTCCCCGCCCGCAGACCCCCACAACCACCGGGCAAGGTTTGTGGGGATGAGGCCCTTGTCCCCATCAACATAGGGACATCTTCCCCATGTTGAGGGCATGTGACCTGATACGGTTCAGGAGGGGGATGCTCTCTTGTCCCCCCCTCTTTTCCAGCGGCCTGCCAGGTTGTGTATGGATTTTTGGGTGAAACCCGACGCCATTTTTTTTAAAAAGCTTTTTTTTTGGTTCGGGGCCGGGACCCGACAATTCATGAATAGCCGCGAGTAGTTATAAATTACTTTTTTTCCTTTAGAAATTACATTTTGTGCAGGGACAGTTTTAAACATGGGAAACATATGTAGAGCCTGGCTATTTTCAGACCCGGTGCTATTGTAAATTTAGAGGAAGTTTAGAGAGGTAGTTATGAACCTGTTTATTTGGTTACATTTAGGCCCACTGTTTGTGTATACTGTCATTGTCTGGGGAGTGAGTCCCGCTCCAGGCTGACAGGTGGCAGCAGTAGGGTCAAGTGTAGTTGAATATCTCTTCCCGGCAGCCAATCAGGAGTGTTGATCGCCTCGCTGTGCATGCTGGGAAGGGGTATTTAAAGGGGTGTTCCACCCAAATGTAATGTTTATTAAAAGTCAGCAGCTACAAAAAGTGTAGCTGCTGGCTTTTAATAAACAGACACTTACCTTCTCCACATTCCAGCGACGCGCCGACCGGCGCTCCGCTCCTCTCCCCCCCTCCCCGGCCGGCATCCTCATTGCGACTGTGGGCACCTTCGGCTTCACGGCCGGGCACCCACTGCGCATGCAAAAGCCGCACTGCGCATGCGCGCGCGGCCCGCCGCTGATTGGACAGGCGATCGTCTAGGATCTGTCAGAGTCCTAGACGATCACCAAAGGGAGGGGCTGCAGTAAGGCGATTAGGCCTAATCGCCTTACCAGCCCCTGGGCGGGAAGCATGAAGTGGGACAGGAAGTCCCACTCCTACTGAAGCCCCCACTCCCCCCCCAAAAAAATGACATGCCAAATGTGGCATGTAAGGGGGAGGGGATTAAGCGGAAGTTCCATTTTTGGGTGGAACTCCGCTTTAAAGGGCAGATGCCATTGGTTCGAGGTCGCTGTGTTCCCGCCCTTGAGCTGGGCCCGTGTGTGGCCCTCCTCGCTGGGGTGTGTGCGTGTGTGTCGCAGTGTTCCTGGCTCCGGGACCATGATGGTCTGGAGCACATTCATTAAGCTTGTGGACCCAGTGAGTCAACTGGGTCCCTAATTCGCCAAGTGGTCCTGGTCTGTCCATCCAATTGGAGGAAGCTGACTGATGAGGAACCTGTCCGGGAGATACTGAGCACAAGGCCGGTGTTTCAGGAGAGTTCTGTCTATTCATCGGAGGACACTTTGGTTCTGAGAGGCTGGACGCGGGTCACCTATCAGTTGCTGATTTAACTAAAAGCTTTGTGAAGGAGAACCGGGTGCTGAATCCAGTCAAGAAGGATTTTGCACTGCAATTGTCTCCAATCTTCAGGAGGGTCTGTGGCAGAGACTTAATCCTATTCATCTGACACTCTGGCTGCCAGGCTGGTGAGAGAGGCCTGTCCAGATGCACTATACCCACTCTGGCTAAAGTGGCGAAGTAAAGTTGTCGTTGGAAGCAGGACTGTTTCCATATCCAGTTACACCTGAATTTGCTGTTTTCTATTTTGCTATCCCTTCACCTTCCTACTATTTATCGTTTTTACCCAGCTGGGTAATAAAAGCACAGAAAAGACACCTGTCGTGTGGACATTGACTTTACTGCAGCTCTCATCCAGTACCCTAGACATGGAGAAACAGAGGTAACGTGCCACCCAATACAAACCAGCAGCTCCTTTGGGGAGAGTGCTACGCATATGTTACTTTAGGCCTTGTACACACAAGGTAATATATCCGATGGGAACGGTCCGACGGACCGTTCCCATCGGATCTGTCCGCCGGATTGCTTTGATCCGATGGCTGTACACACCATCGGATGCAATTCACCGCCACATGACCGCCACGTCACCGCACCAGGAAGTAAACACTTCCGCGCGCATGTGTCGGATCCATTCACAGGATACGACGCATGTGCGGGCAGATATGTCCGCTGGTTTGCCGTACTAACCAGCGGACATATCTGACAGGCAGCTATCCGGCGGAAAAATTCCAAAGCATGCTTTGAAATTTTTCCGCCGGAGGAATCCGGCCAAAACGGTCCATTTGCCCCTACACACGAGCGGATTTTTCCGTCGGACCATGTTCAGCGGAAATATTCCCTCGTGTGTACAAGGCCTCACAGGCATACTATACACATCCCCCAGGTACAAAATGTATAAGAATATTTCACTTCTATTGTTTCACTTTAAGCATTATTAAAATCAATGCCTCCGAAAAAACAGCCGTTTAAAAAAAAGAAAATTTGCATTGATACATGTCCCCTGGGGCAGGGCCCAGGTCCCCAAACACTTTTTATGACAATAACTTCCATATTAAACTTTAAAATTAGCACTTTTGATTTCTCCCATAGACTTTTTAAGGGTGTTCGGCGGGTTTTTGAATTTGCCACAAACACCCCAAATTGTTCACTGTTCGTCAAACGGGTGAACAGGCAATGTTCGAGTCAAACTCATGTTTGACTCCAACATAAAGCTCATCCCTACTTACGAATATACTGGCTCTATGAATTAAAGTGTCACTAAACCCAGGACCCTGCATTCACCAGGGCCAATCCTACACGGGGTGCAGTGGGTGCCCCGCACCCAGCGCTGTCATCCGCGAGGCGCCGAGCGAGCCGCCAAGATTTTTTATTTATTTTTTTAATCCGAGCCGCCGAGCCGCCAAAGCAATCAGAGACCCGAGCGGGATGTGACGACGTGACGGCACACGGCCGCTCGGCTCCACCCACCGTGACCTCTGCCACTGCCATCTTCAGACAGTGTGGGGGAGCGAGCGCTGAGCAGAGCATACAGAACAGACACTAATACAGCTGCGCTGCTGCCTGATTCAGCTGAGATTGAGCGCCTCTGCCACAGCCTGCCATGTACTAATGGGGGGTTGTCCTGGGGGGGGTCTGTACTAATGGGGGGTTGTCCTGGGGGGGTCTGTACTAATGGGGGGTTATCCTGGGGGAGTCTGTACTAATGGGGGGTTGTCCTGGGGGAGTCTGTACTAATGGGGGGTTTGTCCTGGGGGAGTCTGTACTAATGGGGGGTTTGTCCTGGGTGGGTCTGTACTAAAGGGGGTTGTCCTGGGGGAGTCTGTACTAATGGGGGGTTGTCCTGGGGGGGTCTGTACTAATGGGGGGTTTGTCCTGGGTGGGTATGTACTAATGGGGGTTGTCCTGGGGGAGTCTGTACTAATGGGGGGTTTGTCCTGGGTGGGTCTGCACTAATGGGATGGTTTGTCATGGGGGTGTCTGTACTAATGGGGGGTTTGTTCTGGGGGGGTCTGCACTAATGGGGTGGTTTGTCCTGGGGGGTCTGTACTGAGGGAGGGGTTTATACTTAATTAGGAGTCCGCACTGACGGAGGGGGTCTATACTTAGTGGAGGGGGTCTGTACTGGGGTCTGGGCGTCTATAGGTGGAGGAAGGGGGCAAGGAGCAGAGAAGAGGATTGTGGGACTTGTAGTTCGAGGACTGGCAGCCCCACTGTAAAAAATAAACTGCAGCCCACACGGCATGTTCAGCTGAATGGCAGAGAGAGAGAGCCAGGACCCCAGAAAAACTTTCAGGGACGTGCACCCAGGACTCCCGAGGGAGAGAACACCATCAGAGAGAGAACCCCGCTGCCGTGCGCCACCAGAGGGAAAGCCACACAGCCTAGTGCCAATGACCCGATTGGAGTCATTGCCAGAATACAGATCTGGGCTCTACCCAGTGGAGTATCCATGGGCAATTCAGAGTGAGCTGACTCCTGATCAGAGGAACTGTTGTTGTTGGTCAGGTGAGAGCCGATCGGCCATTATCTACTTTTGTCAATAGGAACTAAAGTCTCTGACCATCTCCTGTATTATATCTGCAGTCTCTGACTGTCTCCTGTATTATTTCTCCAGTCCCTGACCGTCTCCTGTAGTATGTCTGCAGTCTCTGACTATCTCCTGTATTATATCTCCAGTCACTGACTGTCTCCTGTAATAGGTCTACACTCTCTGACCAGCTCCTGTACTATAATTGCAGTCTCTGACCATCTCTTGTATCATGTCTGCAGTCTCTGACCATCTCCTGTATTATATCTCCAGTCACTGACAGTCTCCTTTAATATGTCTACACTCTCTGACCATCTCCTGTACTATGATTGCAGTCTCTGACCATTGCTTGTATCATGTCTACAGTCTGACCATCTCCTGTACTATGTTTTGGGGCACTTTCTAACAGTATCAGAGAGGTTCCCCTCCAGGTCTCATTAGTGTACGCTCTTCCAGTATTTTCTTTATTGTTAAAAGATCATGGGAGGATCCCAAGGCAACAAAGACTTCTTAGGGGAGCATCTCTGTGTTTGAGTCATTGCCATAGAAACATTTGTAAAGGGGAGGAGTTGGTAAGATGACCACGCCCCCTTTGTGGGGGCAGCAGAAATATTTCTGCACCCAGGCGCCTGTGACCCTAGGATCGGCCCTGGCATTCACTATATCTGATCTACCACAGTACACATAAATGCAATGATTTTAGTAAATATAAATAGCTAAATAACCTTTCTCATCAGCGGTATAGTCATATGACTTCTATCAGTGCCTAGTTAAAGCTTGTAGTAGGAGTTTTCATACTGCACTGGCTGTCCTATCAGGATGCAGGATCCCTCATCCTCTGTCTGGACAGTGCTAATTGGCCATGTGCTGATCACTCTCCCAAGATAAAAAAAAAAAACTCTCTAGTAATACACACCAAACTGAGCATGTGCAGCCTGACTCCACTAACCCTGTCTTACCTGGACATGTTTTGGAAACAATGCAAGAAAAGAAGGATCTGTTCATACACAATGCAGAGGATTAACCCCTTAGGTTTCACAGTGAGTATAACAAGCATTCTTTACTGCAGACTGATTTTCCTGCCGTTGGTTTAGTAACACTTTAAGTCTAAGGCCCCATACACACGATCGGATATATCCGATGAAAACGGTCCGCGGACCATTTCCATCGGATATGTCCGATCGGGAGTTTGATCCGATGGCGTGTACACACCATCGGATCAAATTCCCCGCCGCCGGACGGCGCGGTGACGTGGCGATGACGCGGCGGTGACGTTGACGCCGCCGCGTCACCGCCACGTCACCGCACCAGGAAGTAAAACACTTCCGCGCATGCGCCGAATCCATTCGGCAGCGGCGCGGCGGCGGTGGGAGCCGACATGTCTGCTGGTAAGTGTACTAACCAGCAGACATGTCGGGCGGACAGATTCCCACCGGATAGATTTCAAAGCATGCTTTGAAATCTGTCGGGTGGAGAAATCTGTCAGCTAGCCCATACACACGAGCGGAGATGTCTGCTGAAACGGTCCATCGGACCGTTTTCAGCGGACATATCCCCTCGTGTGTACGCGGCCTTACTCAGCACACTGCTGATTCAAGACATTCCAGTCTCTGGTAGAAGAAAGGGAAGGTTGTATGCATGCAATTCAGGTCTACTTTATACACAAACAATTCTTAACAGTTTTACTACTAATGCATCGAGCTGCATCAACTGGCTAAACATGACATATTCAAATGTATCTGATTAAATGTTTATAGAGCTATATAGGCATTATTTAATACAAATGATCAGGTAGCTGATACAATAACTTACAAGACATTTTCTTTACTTCTATTAAAAAAAAAAAAGCAGTTAATAAAGAATGGGAAGTTCACAGGCACGTACAGGTACGTCCCCTCTAAGTGCCCAGCTGCGGGACCCGTGGAACCGATCGCTGCCGGTGTCCCACGATCAGTCACAGGAGCAGATGAACGGGGAGAGGTGTGTGCAAACACACCTTTCCCGTTCTTCACAGTGGCAGTGTCACTGATCGTCTGTTCCCTGATATAGGGAAAGACGATCAATGACGTCACAAGTCCAGCCCGCCCCGCCCCGCCCCCTACAGTTAGAAGCACATATGAGGACATACAAAACCCCTACAGCTCCCCCTAGTGATTAACTCCTAAACTGCAATTGTCATTTTCACAGTAATCAATGCATTTTTATAGCACTTTTTTTGCTGTGAAAATGACAATGGTCCCAAAAATGAGTCAAAATTGTCCGATGTGTCTGCCATAATGTCGCAGTCACAACAAAAAAAAAATCGCTGATCGCCGCCATTACTAGTAAAAAAAAAGAATGATTAATAAAAATGCCATAAAACTATCCCCTATTTTGTAAACGCTATCAATTTTGCGCAAACCAATCGTTAAAAGCTTATTGCGATTTTTTTTACCAAAAATAGGTAGAAAAATACGTATCGGCCTAAAACTGAGGAAAACATTTTTTTATATCGTTGTTAGGGATATTTATTATAGTAAAAAATATTGCATTTTTTTCAAAAATGTTGCTCTATTTTTGTTTATAGCGTAAAAAATAAAAACTGCAGAGGTAATCAACCAAAAGAAAGCTCTATTTTTGGAAAAAAAAAGATGCCAATTTTGTTTGGGAGCCACGTCGCACGACCATGCAATCGTCAGTTAAAGTGACGCAGTGCCGAATCGCAAAAAGGGGCAAGGTCCTTTAGCTGCATAATGTACCAGGTCTTAAGTGGTTAAATGGCTGCATTTAAAATATGTTATTATTTAAAAAAATGTATCCTCTGATATTTGTCCAGATCCTAAATATGAAAGTTAGTGACCCAACAAAAACTGACAGCTATAATATTTAGCTGTATTTCTCAACTAATACAAAGAAGAATATGGCATCCCCAAACTCTCTCCCCATCCTATGCATTAAGGTGAAAAAACATCTTGCACTGTGGGGCCCTCCGAGTCCCCATTTTACTTACCTGAGCCCCTAACTTCCGTCGGTGTGACCCCACGTCGTTCTCCCCATGGCTTCTAGGCTCTTCATTGAATAGATTAATAGCAGTGCAAAGATTAGCTCCCGCTGCTGTCAATCAAATCCAATGACGTGGCTGCTGGGGAGTGGGGCCGAGTCATACACTCAGTGGCTATGTACGCAGAGTTGATGACACAGGAGCACACCCACAAGGTAACCCCCTTGGGAGAGAGATTCCCAGAGGGGCTTATCTATTGCGTCAAGGAGTCGCGAGAGCGGCAGTTGGACATGTCTGTCTGTCATATTGACCTTAACCCTACTAAAATGCCTAATTTCATGTATTTTTCTTCTTCGTTTGTCAATAGGTACTTTGAGATAATTTGCAGTCTGAAAGCACCTTTGAATGCAAAAGCCGTTAAATAGCCAAGGAGCCTGCTGTAAAATGCAAAGTAGTTAGATGAAGAGTTAAAATTATAAGATCTTCCAGGGATAAAAGGAGCTTTCCTAATAACAAACATATCCAATATTTGTGTAATAGTTCCAAATGTACACATGCTGGGAAATTTAAAATGCTGTATACACAAAGGAGTGCTATTATTATTACTCTTATGAAATGCTAAATGAACTATTCCTAAAGTGTATCTCCAGATGCAATTGTTTTTCTAGTTTTGGACCTATGGACAAAACCTCTGTTGTTGATTGTGTCCCCATTGGCAAGTTTTCCCCTCCTTTCTGTCCCAGAAAGACCAATCGTTTGACAGCTGTCAGAGGAACGGGTGCCCCCGTTGGGAGAATTCCTTTTACTCTGACAGCTATAATATTCTGGAAATCAGAGAAAATCTCTCCAGTGGAAACACACACACCAACAATAAAAGCCTGAGGTTCTAAATCTTCATCACTTCATCCAAAGTTAGAGCAATGATTTTTAGAAAAACCCAGAAAATTGCCTGCTAGGAACAAGACAGAGGGCAAACTCTTTGTTCCGGGCCCCATATTTTGCCACGGACATCAAGTGCCTCCTGCTCGTGAAATCTGGTATTGTGTTTCTGTAATAGAACTTCAGCCCACCAAGAACTTTGGAGACGCAGGACTGCTGGGTTACAACATGGCAGAGCCCAAATCATATTGAAAATGTTAATTTCTCTCCAAATACAGTACTATTTATTAATTGAAATGCATTCATGCTGGTATTCAGAAAACAGTAGCACAGTAGCATAGTAGAGATCACGACATAATGCTCTGGGGAAAACGATGTTTTCTTAGGAACATAAAACACTGCCCTGGATTTGCTAAAGAACCATGACATTTTGTATTGTATCAATGTCAGTCTTGATGCTTGTTCAGGTTGTTTAGCAATCTAATATTGTTAGTGATATTGGTAGGTTAACTTGCTACAAGTGGTCCTTCACCTCTTCATGAGAACTCAATTCTAAGTAGTGTAACTCGGCTTACTCTATTCTCACAAAGCAAACAGAGAGCTTTATCACAATCCCTCCTACATGGCACCATACAGTATTTTCCAGTTATGTTTTTGATTAAAAAAAAAATACTATAATACACTTTTTTGGGTTCCCTTTTCTTCTTTTTTCTTTTTAGGAGTAATTAAAATCTGTTCTATAATTTTAAATACAAATTGGGTCCACAAAATAAACAGCAAAGCACTTAATAAGCATATTAACTCCCTGACACTTATTCAGCTATGTTGGGCCAGATTCAGAAAGATCATCGGATCTTTCTGCTGGCGTAACGTTACACCGCTGTAACTTTGCGCGCAAGTTCTGTATTCAGAAAGAACTTGCACCCTTTTTTACGGCGGCGTAACGTATGTGTTGCGGCGTAAGGCCACGTAATTCAAATGGGGATGCTGTGGGCGTGATTCATGTAAATGAACCATGACCCCACGTAAATGACGTTTTTTTTGGACGGTGCATGCGCCGTCCGTGGACGTTCCAAGAGCGCATGCGCCAAATCACGCCGCTATCTCTCAATGTAAATGTCGTGATCGTAACTTACGCCGAGCCCCTTTCTGAATCGACTTACGCAAACGACGTACAATACGACGCTGTCCCGGCGTCCATACTTAACATTGGCTGCACCTCATATAGCAGGGGTAACTTTACGCCAGGCCGACGCCTTACGTAAACAATGCAAATAGATACGCCGGGCGCAACTACGCTCGTGGATTGCCGTATCTAGCTCATTTGCATATTCGACGCGTAAATCAACGGAATCGCCACCTAGCGGCCAGCGTAAATATGCAACAAAGATACGACGGTGTAAGCGAATTACGCCGCTCGTATCTTAGAAGAAAGCCGGCGTATCTTCTTTTCTGAATACAGAAAAAAGATACGGCGGCTATTCTTAGCATTTACGCAGCGTATCTATAGATACGCTGGCGTAAATGCTTTCTGAATCTGTCCCGTAGTGTTTAGCCCAGGGTTCTCCAAACTATGGCCCTGCAGTTGTTCAGGAACTACAATTCCCATCATGCCTAGTCATTGTCTGTTAATTTGTCAGAATTTTACAATGACTCATGGGACATGTAGTTCTTCAACAGCTGGAGGGTCGTAGTTTGAAGAACCCTGGTTTAGCTGCTGATCACTAGTTTGCACTTTGCAATTTAAACCATACACCAAAAATAGAACATTCTTATGTCTCTGCTTATTTTCTGATTTGCTCCTTTCTTCCATTGTAATTATAAGCACTGCAAAGTTAATAGGAATCTGACACTAGAGGTCGACCGATATAACGTCTGGCCGATATATCGATATTTTGCCGATATTTTGCTTTTTTTAATTAATCGGCATCGGCCGATTTGTGATGTAAGAAAGCTGTTTTTTAACTTCAGCAGCGCGACTTGCAAAAAGCTTCTATAATAGAAGTCAATGCAAGTTGAGACTCTGGGCAGCCTGCCAAGTTTTGAGAAAAGATATACAATGGGCCAGATTCAGGTAGATTGGAGCATCTTTAATCTGGAGTAACGTTTCTCATTTACGTTACTCTGCCGAAACTTTAGGAGCAAGTGCTGTTATTCATGAAGCACTTGCTCCTAAAGTTGCGGCAGAGTAGCGAAAATGAGCTGGAGTATTTCAAATTGGGCGGGTACGGGGCGTGTATTATTTAAACTAGGCGCGATCCCGCGTCGAACGTACTGCGCATGCGTCGACTGTCAATGCATCCCAGTGCGCATGCTCCAAATTCTGTCAGTGAACGTCAATGACGTCAAATCCCCATTCATGGACGTTTTACGCAAGCGACGCAAAAATTTATTTTTTCGACGCGATGAAGACGGCTATACTTAACATAGGATACTCCACTAGGGGGCTGCTTTATCTTTACGCCGCGTATCGCTTACGGAAACGTCGGAAAGTCACTGCGTCGCGCCCGAATATGATCGTGAATTGCCGATTCCCGCTGATTAACATATTTTCGGCGTTAATCAGCGGGAACGCCCCAGCGCCATTTTTTTAAATTGCAGTTGCGATGGCGAAATTCAATTACGCCGCTCGTATCGGAACTCCAACCTGGTTACAGAAAACAAAAACGCCGGCTCAAAGTGACAGTTAGGCTGGAGTATCACTGATACTCCAGCCTAACTCTACCTGAATCTTGCCCAATGTTGCTACTTATCAATTAACTGAACTCCGTGTAGGAGAGTTCTCAGTTTAACCATTTAAAGGCTAAATCTTTTTAGACACTTGGGCCCAGATTCACAGAGCGATTACGCCTGCGCAACAGGAGATGCGCGGCGTAAGTCGAAATGTGCGCGTGCGTTTCGATGCACGGCATCCCCAGAACGAGATACGCAAAAAATTGCCAGAATTGCCAGATTCCCACGCACTGTGGGGGCCATTGATTGCACACATGTGGCACTCCAGCCCCCCCATGAGACAGAGCACATGTACCGCAATCGGAAGCATTGGCATTCCATCAACGTACAGGTGATAGTCGATGCCCAAGGCCTCATATGGCACGTCCGTGCCAAACACCCAGGGTCCAGCCATGACAGCTACATATACAATCAAAGCCACATCCAAATGGAATTCGATCAGAACGTGTATGGGGACACCTGGCTGGTTGGTGAGTGACATGGGTGGCAGGCATGACTATCCCCTCCCATGATGCACACATCACGAGGGGCACATGCATGACTAACATCCTCCTGTCTTTTCCCTTACAGGTGACTCTGCATATCCACTGGGACCCCATCTCATGACTCCTATCCGGAACCCCCAAACCCCAGGAGAGGAAAGATACAATCAAGCACATGCCCAAACACAAGCAGTGGTGGAGCGCACCTTTGGCCTCCTAAAGTCACGTTTCCGATGCCTGGATAAGTCTGGGGGTACCTTCTTGTATTCCCCAAACTTCGTGTGCCAGATCATCGGTGCATGTTGCATGCTGCACAACTTCGCAGAAAGAAAGGGCCTGCAGATTGACCTACGTGATGACCTGACCCCTGAACCAGACAATCCCCCCCTAACCGAGGGTCCCCCGTCTTCTGAGGGAAGAGCAGCCAGGAGACAGCTCACATTGGGCATCTTTGCACGTTAAACACACACATTAATCATGGCACAATGAGAATGCATGCATGCACACCACTGTGGTCCCTAGCACACACACCCCACATCCACATCAAATTGGATTGGCACCAGTCCACCATGCTGGACTTGTGAGCAACAACGCCACGCCAAGGCTCCAATTATGTCACTGTACATTCATACACCATTCACACGGACCTGGGTATCACTTCTCCCTGGTCCTGGGGAACCCTTCTCCACCAAAATTGAGGGTGACACCCCTTTTCCGGCAGGAATGTCACCCCCACATTCAAACAGCATTCACAACCCAAAAAAAATAAAATAAAAAAATACCCAGCAAAATCAAAAATATTCCAGCAAAAAAAAAAAAAAGAGGGGGAAAAAAAATGATTGCCCTTTACGTGAGCCACGCCTGGGGCGCCCCCGGCCACGGCCCCGGCTCCTCAGGGGAGACTCATGGGGGAGGGGGAAAAACGGGGAAGGAGGAGCAGCCCCTGATCTCTGCCCACCTGGCGGCCTGCCCTCCAAGGCCACGGCTATTCTGTCCAGGGCAGCACCAAGTGTTGCCGTGTTGACCTGGATAGCCTGGGTAAGGGCCCTCACATTCTGCCCAACGCCTGCTGATGTCGTCTGCAGTTCGTTTAGGCAGGTTGTGAAAGCCCGGGAGTGGGAGTCCAGGTTCCCCAGCGTATCCTTGATGGAGGACAGGCTCTCCTCCATCTGCACCAATGTCTGGCTGGTCTGGAGGAACTGGTCCCTTCTCAGAGTGGCGGGCAGGAGATCGGCCAACCCCCTGGTGTTCTGGGATGAAATCCTGCCTCCAGCTGATGCTTGTGGCCGGGGAGAAGGGGAGGCCCTTGGGAGGGGAGCCATGTTGGGGGAGGAGGGGGGGCTCCCCCTTAGGGAGGGCTGCCTGCTGCCAGCCAGAGGGGAAGAGTCCTCAAAAACCAAACGTCCAGTGCCTGACATGGACTCCTCCTCCTCATGATTCTCCTCCTCCTCTTGAACCTCCTCCTCCTCGGACTCCGGCCTTGTTGGGGGGGCCTCATTAGGCTGCTGTCCTGGGGATGGTGCGGTCAGGCCAGATGGCCCTGCACCCTCCTGCACATCTGTGGATGACACAAAACATTCACAGGTTGGAGGATCCACACACTTGCCACATATTCCCTTTCACCCCCTCCCCCACACATGCTACAACTTACCTGGCACCACGGGCTCCGGACTTGAGTCAAAGCCGGGCAGGCCCTCAACTTCATGCCGATGAAAGGTCAGGGCCACCGCACGCTCCTCCGCTGTCAGCCTAATAGGGCATGGTGGGCCCCCTCCTGTGCCCCTGGCATGGGCATGCATTCTGGCCAGCTTCTGTTTGACCAGATGCCGGACGTCATTGATTTTTTTTTCAATCCCAGACCGGGTCCGTGTCTCCCCCTCCCCCGCTGAATTGACCTGCTCAGTGATCATATCCAAAATCTCCCTCCTCCTGGCCGGGTTGGTGTTGGCACTGTCTGGGCCATGGAGGAAACGCCCATAATCGCTAATTTTTCCCCCACAGTAAAATTGAGCTTTCTCTTTCTCTCTGTCATACTTCCCAAAAAACTCACTCCCAGTCAGCAAAAATCACTCACAAAAACAAGCACAACCAATCAAGCAAGAACACACACAAATCTAACACCCAAAAAATTACACTAGCACTCAGCAAGAAACAGTCACAAAAACAAACAGCAAAAAAACAGCAAGAAAACAAACGAACAGAAATATATCAAACAAACAGTCACTCAAACACTTATCAGATCCAGATGCGTGAAGCTAGGGACAATACGATTAAGACTCTGAACTTGATCCATTTGGCTGACTCTTCCCAAACCCTGTGTGTCTTCCTCGGTACTGATGCCGAGAAAGCTTTCGATCGGATAAACTGGCAATTTATGTTTATGGTTCTGAGACACATGGGGTTCGGCAACAAGATGCTACAATGGATCACAAGTAACTATACTCATCCAACGGCACAGGTTAGAGTGAATGGAATATTGTCTCCACCCTTTAAATTGTCTAACGGGACAAGACAGGGATGCCCGTTATCCCCTTTCTTGTTTGCGTTATCTGTAGAACCTCTATTAAACAGGATTCGATTGAATCCAGATATTAAAGGAGTGTCTTTTGGAAATGCAGAATATAAGATCTCTGCTTTTGCAGACGACATGATGTACTCTTTGACGAGCCCGATGGAATCCCTTCCTAAGTTGTTACAGGAACTGCAAGTATATGGAGGCCTATCAAACTTTAAGATAAATTATGATAAGTCAGAAGCAATGGGAGTAGCGATCCCGGAAGAGGACCTGCGGTCCTTGAAAACCAAACACAGATTCAAATGGTCTGACATGTCACTTACATACCTGGGCACCTCCATCCCGGCGGACCTGTCACAGGTTTTCAAACTTAATTTTGTGCCACTATTGATGAAAATACGGGTCCTCCTGGATAGCTGGAGGAGGGGGTTCCATTCTTGGTTCGGGCGAGTCAATATCGTCAAAATGAGCATACTACCAACATTTTTGTATCTCTTCCAGACACTCCCCATCGCTATACCAAAATCTTTTTTTAACCAGACGCAAACTCTTCTTAATAAGTTCATTTGGGCTAATAAATCCCCAAGAATCAAGAGGCGCATATTATCTTTATCAAAGCGAGACGGAGGCGTGTCTGCTCCAGATATCCACCGATACTACCAGGCGGCCACTCTGATCCGCCTGATAGACTGGAGGAGACACGGCGGTGAGAAAATATGGCCAGGCTTGGAGCAAGCCCAGTGTAGCAGTATACTCCACCTGGCAGCATGGTGTTACAGAGACCTGCCGATAACTACCAAGAAACACCCACTGATAGGCCCAACATTGAAAGTTGCTTACGGGCTATTTGTGAAGGGGACATTGTCCACTCTGGATTCACCACTTTATCCAATTCTGGGGAACCCCCAGTTCATACCAGGGTTGATGAAGGGGCCTTTCAGTGGGTTGATAGATCAGGGCCTGGTACAGGCATCCAATTTTGTCAAAGAGGGCTCATGGCACACTATGCAGGAGATGGTAACGGGTGGAGCCCCCTACCAACTGGACACTTGGAGGGCATTACAACTACGGCACTTCTTGGAAACTTTGAAACCCCCTATAAGATATGGGCGTAAACTAACAAGATTTGAGGGCTATTGTAGTGGGAGTGGAGTGCTTCGGCACGCCCTTTCAAGAATTAACGAATTATTAAACGCACCGATGGAGGACTCTCAAATCCCTTTTTTTAATAGGTGGGAGGTGGAGCTGGGAAGACCTTTTACAGAAGAACAAAGGAACAAAATACTCCGGAACATATTTGAATCATCAGTCTGTGTGAAGACACAGGAGATGAATTACAAGATACTAACTCAGTGGTATCGTACTCCGGTAGTATTAAAAAAGTGTTACCCAGACATCTCGGATAGATGTTGGAGGTGCGGAAAGAAAGAAGGAACGTTATTACATATTCTGTGGTTCTGCCCAAAGATCTCAAGCTTCTGGACAAAGGTTCAGGGAATAGCGCAGAAATTCAGTAAAGAAAAATTACCAGACGAATGGTCTTACTATTTATTACAGGACTCTGAGCTCTCTGTAAAATGTTATAGGAAATCTATGGTTTGCCACCTTCTAAATGCTGCCCGTGCCTGTATTCCAGGGATGTGGAAACAGACACAACCTCCAACGGTAAAGATGTGGCTTAATAGAGTAGAAGATACGAATAGAATGGAGGACCTTGTGTGGACCTCCAGACAGAAACGTAAGGTGTACCTTGATACGTGGACTGAATGGAACACGTTCAGATACTCAGAAGAAGGAAGGGTCTTGATAGATGTTTAGATGTGTGATATGGGAGGGATCCGGCCCTGTGGACGAGGGGGAGGAGAGGAGATGGACAGAGGAGGGGGTGCTCCCCATCCCTTTTTTTTTTTGGTTGTAGTTGGGGGGGGGGTTATATCCTTGGGTTGGTTTGTTTGAAGGGGGGAGGGCCTGGAATGACAATGCAGAGAGTGATATTACAGGGGGTGGTCCAACTGCCCCTCCCTGCAGGGGACACGTGGATCCCCAGGTGGAGGAGGGGTTCACTGGCCTGATGTAGCAAGGGGAAGGCACCCACAGATTTGAAAGGCAATTAGAACTATGGAGGATGAATCGTAGTTTGAGAGAGAAGTGATATGATATGCTTTGGGAAACACTTCCCCTTTATCTTTGTTTAAATTATTTGATTTTGTACTATGTGGGTATTTCTTCTCCTTTTTCTTTTTTATACTTGTATGTTGTAATGACTTTACGGCCAGAGGGATGACCCTTTATATGTATATCACTATGCTTGTTTGGAAAATAATAAAAGAAAATTTAAAGAAAAAACACTTTCAAAGATCTACTAACAAACACTTGATCACACAGAACACTAATCTGACTACTACAAAACACAACGCAACGAACAACAGGACAAAAGCACTTGGTTAAATGGGAAGGGACAAAGGGATGTACTTTTGCAATGCAAGTGCGTTTGTGTGTGTCTATTTATGCTGTTTGCGTAGTTCACAACGTTGCCCTAGTCCATTTCCAATTTCACTGATTGCGCCGCTCCCGAGTTGTGAGCATGCGCACAGCGGAGCTGACCATGGTCTCCTTCAAGCGCGCATGCGCGAGCCGGCCGGCCCTTCATTTGCATGGGGTCACGGCTCATTTCAATGTAACACGCCCACGTCCTTCCAAATTTTTATTACTCCGCCTTACGCCTATGAAAAAACGTTACGCATGCGCAATTTTCTGCGCAAAAGCTACGAGAATAGGGTGATTACGCGGCAAAATTGCGCAAGTCTAACGTAAAGGCGGTGCGCTACGCCGGTCCAATAATGCGCAGATGTACGTGAATCTGGGCCTTGGTGCTTACAAGTAAAAATCCCGTATTTTCTGCTGGAAAATCACTTGGAACCCCCAAACATTATATATATATTTTTTTAGCAGAGACCCTAAGAAATAAAATAGCGATTGCTGCAATATTTAATGTTACACAGTATTTTGCGCAGCGGTCTTTCAGACGCATTTTTTTTGTAAAAAATATGCTTTAACAAATAAAAAAACCAAACAGTAAAGTTAGCCTATTTTTTTTCGTCCAAAAGTTCTCATTACCTGTTTTTGTTTTTTGTGTATTATATATATATATATATATATATATATATATATATATATATATATATATATATAATATAATTTTTTTTTATATCTAAATTACACCTACAAGTGCACTGATTGGAGGCTTGTTGTGTTTAAATGTAAGAAATGTTCTGTATTACTTAGCAGGGCAATAATGGAACTTCCGCTTTTCCGAATACTCCCCCCCCCCTCTGGTGTCACATTTGGTACCTTTCAGGGGAAGGGGGGGCAGATACCTGCGTAATCCCAGGTATTTGCTCCCTACACCACATCTGGTGCTTAATCTGCCCCCAGCTTTCTTCTGGGAGACACACAGGTCCCAGAAGACAGCAGGGACCAGTGGGATTGCGCAGCTCGTCTTGCGCATGCACAGTAGGGAACCAGGAATTGAAGCCGCAAGGGTTCAGTTCCTGATTCCCTTACCGAAGATGGTGGCCGAAGCACCCGAGGGAGAGATCAGCTTTGGGTGCCAGCATTGTGGGCCCCCATGACAGGTAAGTGTCCATATATTAAAAGTCAACAGCTGCAGTATTTGTAGCTGCTGACTTTTATTTATTTTTTCCTCAGATCTCCGCTGCCTAAACACTGGACCATCATTCTAGCAGCGCTATTTGGCTGCTAGCGGGGTGCTTATATCCCA
This sequence comes from Rana kukunoris, assembly GCA_029574335.1. Classification (NCBI taxonomy): domain Eukaryota; kingdom Metazoa; phylum Chordata; class Amphibia; order Anura; family Ranidae; genus Rana; species Rana kukunoris. The sequence goes on along the minus strand of CM056050.1, from coordinate 360,207,472 downwards.
GCTAGCGGCTGATTAAGGGGTTAAATGCTCCCATGTAGCACCACTGCAGAAGCGCTTTGCAGGTGTTCATCTCAATGAGCAGGAGTGGTGGAGGAGCCGCTCCAAAGATGCTACTTGCAGGACTTTTCTTTAATGTCCTGCCAATGCACCGCCTCAATGTGAAAGCACTCGGGCTTTCAGACTGAGACTGCAGGGGAGCAGTTTTGCAGACACTTTACAGGTGCTATTTTTAGGCCAAAAGTGCCTGAAAACGCCCCAGTGTGAAAGGGGTCTAACTGTTAGATTTTATGAGATGAAAGGGGGGGGGGAATCGGCCTAACATATCGGTCCAAAAAAATCGGCATCATAAATCGTCTATCGGCCACCGAGATTTCTGAATATCAGCATCGGCTTCGGCCAGAGAAAAACCCATATCGGTCGACCTCTATCTGACACTTCTGGGAACCTTTAATGTATAAACTGCTGGTAACAAAAGTTTGTACACCCCTAAGTGAAAATGTCCTAATTGGGCCCAAAGTGTCAATATTCTGTGTGGCCACAATTATTTTCCAGCACTGCCTTAACCCTCTTGGACATTTACTTTACCAGAGCTTCAGAGGTTTTTACTGGAGTCCTCTTCTACTCCTCCATGACGACATCACTGAGCTGGTGGATGTTGGAGACCTTGCGCTCATCTACCTTCCATTTGAAGATGACCCACAGACACTCAATAGGGTTTAGGTCTGAAGACATGCTTGGCCAGTCCATCACCTTTACCCCCACCTTCTTTAGCAAGGCAGTGGTCATCTTGGTGGTGTGTTTGGGGCCGTTATATTGGAATATTGCCCTGTGGCCCAGTCCCTGAAAGGGAGGGGATCATGCTCTGCTTCAGTATGTCACAGTACATGTTGGCATTCATGGTTCCCTCAATGAACTGTAGCTCCCCAGTCCTGGCAGCACTCATGCAGCCCCAGACCATGACACTCTCACCACCATGCTTGACTGTGGGCAAGATACACAGCTGACGTCAGAGGGAGATCAGCGCCCCTCCTGCAGTATCCATCCATCGGAGCTGTACAGCGGCCACGAGTCATGTGACCGGCCTGAAGACAGCTCTAAAACTGTATTTACAATGCTTGGTTTGTCCATAAGTCAGGTACAGTGTACTCTGCCAAGCTCTAATAGAGACAAACCCTTTAAGCACAAATTGTTAGTTGTCTCTTTTTATTGTTTTTAGCTGCATTTTAATAAAACAGTATTACACTATAAGAAGCAATATTTTCTGTTGGCCATTATTTTGAACATTTGGAATTGTTATGGATTGCAAACATTTCCAGTATTGGGATAGATAAGTGTCTATTATTTGGTGATTGTGCATACTGGGCACTTCTCATGTACCTCATGGCAGAGCCTGATGTGTAGAAGGAGACCTCTCGTACAGCCTCGGCTCAGGGGCCACTGAGGTTGCGTCAGTTGCTGCAAGAGCGCGGTGGGGTAAAAGTTCCTGCAAGATCTTCTGTTGGTCACAGAGGTGTGTGGAAAACTGGATGCAGGGTTAGATAAGCCAGGTCAGCAACAGATGATTAGATATAAGTATAAATGTCAGCCAGTAAATAGCCAAGATGCAGACAGAGGTTAGCAACAGGATCACAGGCAGACAGGGCAGGACTTAGGGTGGTGGGGGCCCCTGGGCTTGAGTCACTTTCGGGCCCTACCTTCTATACATTACAAAAAATGGGCATGGTTCATGCAGAATAGTGGGCGTGGTTAAAATAGGCGTGGCTCGGAAGGGGTGTGGTTAGAGTCTGTGATGAATGAGGGATGGAGGAAGAAAGAAAGAAAGAAGCAGAGAAAGAGGAGGAGAGAGAGAGAAAGAAAGAGGAAGAGAGATGAAGGGACAGCAGGCCCAGATCCTACACCACAATAAAAATATGTGTATCTATCGATCTATCAATTTAGCTATCCATCTTAAACATATAACAAGCTCTTTAACGTCTATTTGCACACCAATGACTCTCTCCACAACCAAAATTTCTTGGTCCTAAAAGAAACAAAAGGTTTACTTTTTTTCCAATAAATAAATAATGATTAAAAAAGTTCAAAGTGATCATGTATTTATTGGTCACAATAAGAATAAAACACTTATTTACTTGGAAAACATATTGAAAAACAAACAAATACCTTGTAAGGTTGCAATCATAACTATTTGAACAAAGTGCAAGATAAATTGTGTGTGTGTGTGTGTGTGTGTGTGTGTGTGTTTAGTACATAAGTGAGTGTTGTAGTGAAAAATGAACACTATGCACACAAATTAGAAATGTGCAGTCAACAAAATAAAAATAGTACACTATCATATCTTAAGAAAGCATTACATCAACAGAATCCAGAGGCTGGTCATTTAAAACAACAGGCAAGGTAGAGAAAAAAAGAAAGGTGATCAGGTTATGACTTCATGCATGTCATCTCATTTTAAAGATATTAACAGTACTATTTAGACGTGGCATCTTCTGGATTTCTTTGCAGCAAAGTCTTTGATCAAATCCGTAAAATCCACTTTACGTAGAAGGTCACTCTCAATTGACATCAGAGTGAGATGATTTAATTTCTGATGTACAATCGTGGATCTTAGTCTATTTTTTACTAGTTTCAGTTTGGAGAAACTGCGCTCCCCACTTGCATTTGTGACTGGTAATGTCAGGTAAAGTCTGAGAGCGAAATCAACGTTTGGAAAGATGGTCTGTAGTTTTTCTTTTAATGCACAAAAGTTCCCTAGCAGATGATGGCTCATCATGGCATATGAATTCTTTGAACTGGATTATTTCTTCACAAAATTCATTTTCCAGGTCAGTGTGGTATCTCTTCTGTAGATCTGCCGCTTTTTTATGAAGATGTTCTGCAGAGAGGGTAGATATGTTGTTCAGGAAACCAAAAGTGCTGTTGAGATCATTATAGGACTGAAAACGGCGATCAAGTTCAGCCAGCAGCCTATCCATCATAACTAGAAACACACCAGATGAGAACCGTTCTCTACCTGATAAGTGAACCTCAGGTGTTGCAGACTCATCCACATGAGTCTTGCGTTTTCTTTGTCTTTGTGTATCTTGTTTGTATGTTGCTGAAACAGTGGGAGACATCGCTTTTGCTTGCTCTTCAAACACATCAAATTTATCTCTCAAACCAACAATTGGTATTCCCGCAGTGACCTCACCAAATCAACAGCATTGCACAGGTCCAGATCCACAGCTTGAACTGCAACACTTGTCCCATGAAAGCGTTTGAGAACATTATTCCACATAGTGCAAAGAAAAGCAGTCTCAAGCCTGTTCATCTTTTTATACAGTGACCAAGCATCATTTTGTGTTGTCGGGTTCTGTTAGCTGTCTTCTGCAATGTTCATCAGTGACTCTTGAATATTGGAATAATTCATGCACAGTGACTTGGTGGCCTGTGCATGCGCAGCCCACCTGGTGTCAGAGAGAGATTTTAGTGTCTCAATTCGGTGGTTTTCATTAGGCTGCAAACCTGCAGTTACCACTTCCCATCTAGCTGTGGATTTCGAGCAGAAGTTGAACAAAGTCTGAATGAAGTTAAAAAAATCGGCGGTGTCTGTGCAGCAGTTTACACTATTAACTCCAGCCAGATTAAGCGTGTGCGCCGCACGGCACCCACTCTACTAGTGGATTAATGCCTTTGATGTGAGCTTGCAGTCCGTTGTACACTCCTGACATGTTTGCGGCATTGTCATAGCACTGTCCACGGCAGTTACTGATATCTATGTCCATCTCATGTAAAACTGTGAGCACTGCATCACAGAGTGCCTTCCCTGTGTGGCTAGATATAGGGAGAAATTTTAAGAATCGCTCTACTACGAGGCCCTCTGGTGAAACATACCTTATGATAAATGTAAGCTGATCAATGTGCGTCATGTCAGGAGTTGAATCAATGCAAATGGAAAAGTACTTTGCCACTTTCACTTTAGCAATGATTTCAGAAAGCACTCTATTGCTCATTAGCTCGATAAATTCGTTGCATGTTTTTGATGAAAGATATGAGGGGGTTCCTACCCCAGCATTGCCATATATCTGTATGTGTGATTTCAAGAATGGGTCGAATTCACTGATCAGTTCCAGGATTCCCATGTCATTTCCATTGTCAGTTCGACCAAATATTTCACTGGAGTCTCGGAAAGCCAATCCCCGCTCTGACAGAAATTTTACAACTGCAACCACTCTTTGCAAAACTTCATTCCAATAATTGCATTTCGACTCAAACTGCTTTTTAAGCTGAAAATCTATAACTCCGTCAGCTGCTGCTCTGTTGATGTAATTAAACATAGCCTTTCTATGTATGTCACTATTCTCGTGCTCGGCAATGCGTATGGTAGCATGTTTCCAGTCATTATAGCCAGACTCAAAAAGGGATTGACCATCACCATCGCCAAAAAGGCGGCAAGCAAAACAAAACACACAGCCTGCGGATGGTGAGTAGAGCAACCATTCTCTGGGCAAGTACTCACCATTCAAATGCTTGCGTTTGAAATGATTTTTAGAAAACAGTCTCTTCTGATGTTTGTATTGGCGTTCAGAAGCCTTGACATTAGCATCCTTATTTTGAACGGACTCCGACCCTTTTCGCGCCCAATAAGCACGCACGCTTTCATCAATTTTACCCCAGCGAGCAGGATCAGTGGATAAAGAATCCGTAGTTGGACATTTTGTTCGGTCGCTGTTTCTGACTGAAGAGATGACGATTCGTTGATGGGCTGCCCTGCTTGTGAATCCAAATCGTCTCCAACCGTTTCTTCCAGTGGGTTTGGGTTGTTGTCCTCTGGATTCTCAGCTTGCACATCAGGCTGTGGTGTCATGGGTGTAAAAAATCCAGTAATTCTTTTCATTTTACTGAGAACTTCCTTTTTGCGTTGCTGTCTTTCATTGTTTAGTTTTCTTTTAAGCGCGCCACTCTGATACCGTTTGTCCGCCATTACATCACGGTCTAATAAACACAAAAAAATCCAACGCTCGATGAAGAAGCAGGCTATTCAAATCACTGTTAAAACATTTATTAGTACTTCCAAATGATCCATAAATAAAAAAAAACTGATTGGATGGGAAAAAATTTCTGAATAAATAGCGATTGAAGCAAACTTTCTGTATAGCATCAACGTCATTCACCGTGGTCCGTGACCTTACATCCGTTGCAAAATTGAGCTCCTACCACTGTTCAAGACAGTGACTCCTGTCTGATGGACAGTTTTCATCCGACTAACCGTGTGTGTGGGCCCCATCGGTGAAAAAAACGTAGAACCTGTTTTAAAATTATCTGATGGTTAAAAAATCGATAGAAAAAAACGATCGTCTGTGGGGAAATCCATCGGTCAAAAATCCATGCATGCTCAGAATCAAGCCGACGCATGTTCGAAAGCATTGAACCTCATTTTTCTCAGCACGTCGTTGTGTTTTACGTCACCGCTTTGGACGCGATAAGATTTTTAACTGATGGAGTGTAGACAAGACTGATGAAAGTCAGCTTCATCGGATATATAATATCATACCTCACTCAGCACATCTTCATATACAGATTCAGTGCCTCATCATGCAATGTGTATGTGTGACATTATTTTTCTCTTTTAATTCGACTGCCTCATGCCTCACTTATTGCAATACACAGACGTCACATCTTTATATATTATATCATATAATATAAAAAAAGATCTTAGATGTCTGTGTATTATTGCACTAGGTGAGGTATGAGGAGGATAACGAGGCACTCATATTTTAAAAAAATGGCACGTGACCTAGTCCACTGTGACCAGAAAGTTGCACTTGCACCTTGCAATTAGTGAGGGCCGAGGCGTTGGTCATTAATCATAAAGTTGCACTAGTCAGTAGTCTGTGACTGGTGGTGGTCTGTGACAGTCAGTCACAGATCTCTGCATGGTAAGGTCTTTAATAAAGGGAAACAGCTCTTTTGTTGTTAAAAGCTGCCTTATAGCACCCAGATGGATGGGGGCGGGGGGGGGGGGTGATGGCAGTGCCCCTGCGGAGCGCACCCAGCAGAGGACACTGACAGGTGACACTGATAATAATGACCCCCTCCCTCATCAGCCATTTTTCGGTATTAATGAGCAACACAAGCAGCTGACAAATCAATCAGATCACAATGAAGATTGGGGGCAGCTGGGCAATCAGGTGGGGGGAGGCTTCTGCAGATTCAGATTACAAAGGTGGCACTTTTCAAATGCAAAAAAAAATAAGACAATCCCCTGTGATTGCATGATTTACACACCCTGTCTTGGCACTCCTATAAGCATGTCACTGAACCCCAGACATAGGTGCAGCCCAGGTCTGAGGGGCCAGTCTCACCAGCTGCACATCAAATCCTTCTAATCTATGCAATACCATGGCAAGCATCCAGCACCCCCCTCACACCAGCCTCTTACACACTCAGCTAGTGACAGTGTAAAATACTTAATGTAAGCTTTGATTGCACATTGCTAAGGACACCATAGACTTGACCACTGTCTGTTCAATGCTAATAAGTAATAACATAAAGGCAAGCACCACACAGCCACTCAATACTGTACCAACAACACCTTCAAATAGTGATCATGTAAATGTATAAGTCCTGATTGCACATGCTATGTACGATAGGATGCCACCAATACCCATGTCACGTGGGTTCATTCAGAAAAATTCCACCTCTAAGCTCACCAAAGACTTCACCACCGCGCCGTCCATTTGTTCAATACACCCAGCAGGCCAGGCCAGCACCCACTTAGATCTACTACTACTAAAGAACTTACCTTAACTGCTGGTGTTAGTCTAAATCCCGCCATCGGGTGAAGAGCGGCTTGCTCGAAGTCACTACGGGTTGGATGGCGCCCAGCCCCCGCAGAACGAGGACTTGACTAAGTCTGAGACAGACAGTCCTCCGTGGGGACACACAGGCACAGCCGATGGTCTCACCTGACAGTGACTGGTTCCGACGCTGGCAGTAGCAGAGCCGCAGGGGAAACAGGAAGTGACTACCCAGTGACCCAGACTGCTTCTGGTTGGCTTACGGGCGGGGAGCCGGGGCCCCCTATTGGACGGGGCCAATGGGCTTGAGCCCAGTCAAGCCCTATGGTAAGTCCGGCCCTGCAGGCAGATATAACAAGTCTTAACCACTTCAGCCCCGGAAGAATTTGCCCCCTTAATGACATGGCCATTTTTTGCAATATGGCACTGCATTGCCTTACTGACAATTGCGCACCCAAACAAAATTGACGTCCTTTTTTTCCCACAAATAAAGCTTTCCTTTGGTGGTAATAGATTGCCTCTGCGGTTTTTATTTTTTTGCGCTATAAACAAAAAATGACCGTCAATTTTAAAACATTTTTTTACTTTTTGCTATAATACATATCGCAAAAAAATGTTAAAAAAAATAATTTTATCATTTTAGGCCGATATATATTCTTTTACATATTTTTGGTAAAAAAAAACGCAAAAGGCGTATATTGATTGGTTTGCGCAAAATGTATCACGTCTACAAACTATGGGATAGATTTAGGGACTTTTATTTTTAATTGTTTTACTGGTAATGGCAGCGATCTGCAATTTTTAGCGAGACTGCAACATTACGGCGGACAAATCTGACCCCAAATGACACTTTTTGGGGACCAGTGACATTATTACATTGATCAGTGCTATAAAAATGCACTGATCAATGTAAAAATGGCACTGGCAGGGAAGGGGTTAACATTAGGGGGCGATCAATGGGGTTAAGTGTGTTCCCTCAGCATGTTCTAACTGCCAGGGACATGACAGAGATCACTGTTTCCAATCACTGTCACTAGGCAGATTGTCCATTTTTCCCAAAGAAAAAAAAAAATCCCATCAATATAAAAATAAAAAGTTAACTATATGTGTCCAGTACAAAAGTCACAATGGGGTTGGTTTCTTGATGGCTGAGGTAAACGCAGGAAGGTTAGAGTGCTGATAGTTCCCTCAGACATCTGCCAATCTATAAGCCTAATAAGCTTTTTTTTTCCCCTCAGAATCAATATCTCAGGTATGAGAGAAGCTCTCTGTACTTTATATATTATACAGGGACTTCTCATTTTTTATGTATTCCCTTGTTTCAATAACTATATTCAAAACTGAATTTCAATAATGAGAACAAGCGAGTAACTTGCTGCCGAATCCTATTTTCTTCATTTAGCTGGCATTGCTGTTTTATCGTATCTCTCAATGCTGAAATATAATTCTGTGCATTCTGCTTTTGCTATTACACTCCCTATGGGTACTGTAAACAGAGGCAGATTCCAGATTTTTACATCATTAGTCTGCAATAGTCTCTGGCAGGTACTGCATGTTTGTTTATAACTGTAGTAACAAGGATAAATCATATTACAAACCCTTGCCAAGGTACACCGTATAATAGTGTTTCAATGTGCTTACATATAAGTGCTCACAAGGCTCTTTTGGCTTCTGATCATATCTTGCTTGGAAATGAAATTCCCATTCTAAACAGAACAGATGGCAATTATTTTTGATACACTTTTGTCAGTTGTTGCTCTGCCGAAAAAAGCTAGTGTCTTGCGTCAGCATTGCCTGTTCTGGAGATAAAGTACATATAGCATGATAACTGTAACTGATCTATGAAACACAAATTTTAAGCAAATCACTTGAATACCAACTTGTTCATGTGGAAATAACAGCTAAAACCTGCTACTTATTGTTCTGCACCAGACACACTGCCGGTTGTGCCAATTGCCTGGTTTCCCCATTGAGCGCCAGGGTTGATTTCACCTGTAAAGAAAAAGAAACTGTGCTGTAAATCCAAACATAAATATAAATAAATGTGGTAAGTGGTGTGCAATTGACAATTGGATAAAAATAAAACAGAAGTCTGTGATGGGACCATCAATATAACTTTACAAAGTGTCATGTTGAGACAAACAAATAAAGTCCAATGGCAGCAATGGTGAAAATCCTGATTAAGTGACTTTCAAAGGCAGGTCCGCATTAATAAGAGTGATGGAAAGAACCTATTGTGCCACCCGATAACACACATGCACCTTCACCAGTCAAAAAGCCTGCTTACCAGAACACAGGCTGTATAAAGCCTATCAATTGGTCAAACCCCTGGGCAATGTTGTTCACACCAAAAGGAAGGTAAGTATAGGAAAATCATACTAGATAGAGATGATCACCTCAGTATCTGCAAGATCCTCATTCATATTCCAAAAAAAGAAAGCACTCGAATAGCATAATACTGTATGTAAGCATTTTCCAACAAGGTTTCCAACAAGGTATCCTCTGCTTTCTTCAGGCTCCTATGGCACTACGCTGAGCTGTGTCTGTGAAGGAATGTAATGAGCATAACGATAAATTAGAAAATGTCTATTCTCTATGCATCTTTACTATACTATAAAGTCTATATTGCTTTTTCATGTATACCACTGCTATAATCCTTCCTTACTCAAATCAGCTCCTAATAATACCCCCTACCACCGAGAGGCCTGAAAAAGACCAAAGATGGCGGATACTCCCCTCTCCCCCACATCTTTAGAAATGAGGAACTGAAGACACATCAGAGGGATGGCTAAGATCGACATCCCATTTGTGTACTCTTCTTGTATCTCAGCCAATTAGATGGACTTTCTAGTTTACATTAACATAATAGTGAGGTATCATGCTGTATGTAGAAGTTTGTATTGCTTGCAATAAAGCAGAGATAACAGTATAGTTTAACTGAGACGGTTGTATCAGTGAGTTATTCCTGCGTGCACACTGGTTATCTAAACTCCAGGATTTTGGAACAGCAGTAGAATCCATATTAACCCCTTTGTAGTTAACCAAACCATCACAAATGGCGCCCAACGTGGGGCATGCTGGTGGTGGTGGCTGATGTCCACATTGCCCTTTACGGGGTCCCTGTCTTGTCTGGGTTGTCTTGGGGCTCTACACTTCCATTTCATTGGTCTTATGGCGGAAAATGCAGTCACCTGTTTGATTTTACCTGTACTTACTGCGCAGGGGCAATAGGATTCAACCACAATGAATAATGGGTAACCAGGTATCTGACACTGAAAGTTGAATCTTTAGCAATCTTTAGCAAGATTTTATTGGAGGGACAGAATCACTTTAAAGTGAACCTTTAGCACCATAAAAGGTAACAAACTAAGGGTACTACCTACCAGCTCTGCAAGGTGCCCTGTTATACCTTAATTTGTAAGTTAAACTTCTACTGTGCCCCAGGATGCATACAACATTCGGGTATATACGCCTAGGTATCCTTGCCATAATTTGCCATAATTGCCATAATTTGCTTAGGTATATACGCCTAGGTATCCTTGCCATAATTCCTATGAAGAACTCCTCACCGGTGCAGGCTCTTGTTTTAGTTTTTCAGGGAGAAACAGGACTGCATTTACCATGGTGGCATCCATGACTAGAGCAGTATGGTTGGAGGAAGCACTTAAGTCTCAAAAATATACAAAGTGTTTCCCCACTTCTAGGCACTCTTGGACATTTAAGTCTAAGTTCAACAATAGAACTGTAGGGCAATTGGGTCTAGGGAATATTTAAAGACAGCAATTTATAGTCCAGGAAACTTTCTCTTCTCTCTTAGCTGAAAAGTAGTTGTGCATATAAAGAAGACTACTGTATTCATACACTATAGACATGGCCGGCCTTTGGGGTGTGCGAGCTGTGCGGCGCCATGGGCAACAGGGGCGCCGTGCGGCCATCACAGCTCGCAGAATGTGTGTAGCAGTCAGTTACTCACATGATCACATGGGACCCGATGGTACCAATGTACTAGGCGACACTTTCGGGGGTGGGGGCGGCAAATTGCACAATGTCTTAGGTGTGAGGGGTGAAGATTGGGGGGCACCACAGGATTAGCTTGCACAGGGCGCCTGAACACCTAAGGCCGGCCATGACTATAGAGTGCGGTGGTATAACCCCTTCTTTATGTGACAGCGCTTGGACCTAGCAACTGGGCGTTAGACATGATCACTGTCAAATAGAGGAGGAAACATGCTTCCTCAAAGACGGAAGCACTGGGTATTTTGCACACTCTGAGGTAGAGACAAGATCAGCTAGGGATTGTATATATGATAGGTGAGTATTCAAGGGTTGAAGTAGGGGGGTCTTTTCACAGACATTCTCACTTAATCCTAAATGGAAATGCCAATGTCTTTTTAAAATTCCATTAACTTTACTGGAGAAATACCAACATGTATGAACAGGCCCTTAAATTTCATCTCCTGGCAGGTGCACCATGCAACTGTTATATTTTCTTATTACACAAACTATGATATTATTAGATATCTTTGAACTTGCTTTTCATTTACACACAATATAATTACTTGAGTCCAATTAACTTGTCTGGTAGCATACTGTTTCTCTGTATGTTAAGGTGAATAGTGTGTAGTCCATATTTAAAAATAATGAGGACAAGATAGCAAAACTAAAAAACAAAAGCAAGTAAAAATCAAAGCTGCCATGTTGAATAAAAGCCAGTAGGCACGTACACTTGTTTTCTGTGAGCTTTGCAGTTTATTGATATATTTAAAGAGGTTGTAAGCCCTTACATATTCAGTGAAGTGACTAGCTTCAGGTGATATAGGGTGATGAAACAAATCCTCTTACATAAGTTGTACCCCTAATCTCAGTCATGGGTTTTAATGTGGCTTTGTCTTTTTTTATTGTTATTTTTAAGCACATGATTAGAGCCCGAGGCTCTAATTGGCTTCAAAAAGTCAATCAATAATGTTTTCATGCTTTAACTCCCAGCCAACCAGGAAGCGGGTCCTGAGACCTGTATGGGGTCAGGGCTGGCAAGCAACAGGTGAGCAAGCGGTGCAATCGATTGATCAAGCAATGGGGGAGGAAAAATTGAGCACCATCCGCAACTACCTGTTTATCTGCAGCTTTCATTCCTCTACTGCCCTCTAAAATACACAGATTCAAGGCTATTTCACGGCAGTAGAAGAAAGGTGGCAGGGATCTAATGACACACACTGCTCAGCACAGAGCAGAGTGTAATCTGAAACCTGAGTGGAGGGAAAGGACACACACCCCCGTCTACACAGTCTCACAGGGAAACATGCACAGCTGAGGCTGTCAAGAGTCAGCAGTTGGGATGACCAGATATATCTAGCTACACAAAGAAGCTTAGACCAAACAATGTATAATGAAATACAGAAAGACATGCATACACCATAAAATAGTGAACACAACCAACAAGTGACCCACAACCAAAAATGCCTAAGTAACAGAAACCTAGCAAACTTCATACAATATGTACAAATATGTACAATATGGGAATCAAGGATAGCAGGGACAATGCAAGAACAAGGGGGAATCAGGATTGGGTACAGGAACAAGGCGGGCAGCAGTAAGGGAACAGAATGCAAGAACAGGATGGATCTGGCAGCAAGCAAGGCAATCAAAACACTGACACAAATTGCAATAGCAGAGGTGGGTCTTAAGTACCTGGCTGGGGCCAGGTGGAACTGATTGCAGAAACCCGTTGGCTGCTGGGTGACACACACTGCTGGTCACTGGAACTACAGCTTTCAGCCCAGAGAACCACAATGCCACAAGCAGTCGAACTAGGTCCTGACAGACTGTCTATCACCTGCTGTGGGCTGGAGAAGGGGGGCAAGGCCGTCTTCTAATATTGAGATTAACTGTTAGAAGTGACATGTACAAATAGGATATGGAGGAGAAACCAGCCGGAAATCACACTAGGTGCTAGAACTTAAGGAAAATATACACTATAGAAGGATATGCCTTGTTCATGTTTTGTTTAGAACCACTTTAACCACTTGCCGAATGCCTAACTGTAAATGTGTGTCATTACTTCTTTTTTTTTTTTCTTTAAATAATTTTTATTATTCAACGCATGATATTATCTTACATATTGTGCACATATTCAAGTACAAAAATGCAATACATATTAAATAAGTAAAAATATGTGTTAAACTCTTATTTCCAAACTTGCACTCTTATCTATACCCCTTTAATATATTATTGTGCTTTTATTTTGTGTGTATTTTCATGTACCACCCACCCCCTCCCATCCCTACCCTTCCCGCACCACCTAATCATACTCATAAGTATTTGATTTTACCTCATTTATTTTCTCATTTCCTTACACTACCCTTCTTCAATCCTAGTGTTTATCTCCTAAGTCCTTCCCTTATCGACTGTGGAGGCGAGAGTCTATCATCGCACAGCCAGGTTTGCCATATTTGATTGAATTTCCCGGTGTCCCCCCTCCGGCTATATGTTAATCTTTCTCTATGGAGTAGAGAGTTCACTAGTAAAACCCACTGCCTTCCCGTAGGGACCTCTGGTGCCATCCAGTATCGTGCTATGAGTTTTCTTGCTAGGTATAATATCCTAGTTAACATTATGTACATTCCAGTTGGGAGTGTTTCCATCTCTATGGCCCCCAGTATATATATCAGAGGATCCAATGGGATGGATATCCGTGCAAGTCTACAGGGAGTGCAGAATTATTAGGCAAATGAGTATTTTGACCACATCATCCTCTTTATGCATGTTGTCTTACTCCAATCTGTATAGGCTCGAAAGCCTACTACCAATTAAGCATATTAGGTGATGTGCATCTCTGTAATGAGAAGGGGTGTGGTCTAATGACATCAACACCCTATATCAGGTGTGCATAATTATTAGGCAACTTCCTTTCCTTTGGCAAAATGGGCCAAAAGAAGGACTTGACAGGCTTAGAAAAGTCAAAAATAGTGAGATATCTTGCAGAGGGATGCAGCACTCTTAAAATTGCAAAGCTTCTGAAGCGTGATCATCGAACAATCAAGCGTTTCATTCAAAATCATCACTGCAACATCACTGGAGTGCCCAAAAGCACAAGGTGTGCAATACTCAGAGACATGGCCAAGGTAAGAAAGGCTGAAAGACGACCACCACTGAACAAGACACACAAGCTGAAACGTCAAGACTGGGCCAAGAAATATCTCAAGACTGATTTTTCTAAGGTTTTATGGACTGATGAAATGAGAGTGAGTCTTGATGGGCCAGATGGATGGGCCCGTGGCTGGATTGGTAAAGGGCAGAGAGCTCCAGTCCGACTCAGACGCCAGCAAGGTGGAGGTGGAGTACTGGTTTCGGCTGGTATCATCAAAGATGAGCTTGTGGGGCCTTTTCGGGTTGAGGATGGAGTCAAGCTCAACTCCCAGTCCTTCTGCCAGTTTCTGGAAGACACCTTCTTCAAGCAGTGGTACAGGAAGAAGTCTGCATCCTTCAAGAAAAACATGATTTTCATGCAGGACAATGCTCCATCACACACGTCCAAGTACTCCACAGCGTGGCTGGAAAGAAAGGGTATAAAAGAAGAAAAACTAATGACATGGCCTCCTTGTTCACCTGATCTGAACCCCATTGAGAACCTGTGGTCCATCATCAAATGTGAGATTTACAAGGAGGGAAAACAGTACACCTCTCTGAACAGTGTCTGGGAGGCTGTGGTTGCTGCTGCACGCAATGTTGATGGTGAACAGATCAAAACACTGACAGAATCCATGGATGGCAGGCTTTTGAGTGTCCTTGCAAAGAAAGGTGGCTATATTGGTCACTGATTTGTTTTTGTTTTGTTTTTGAATGTCAGAAATGTATATTTGTGAATGTTGAGATGTTATATTGGTTTCACTGGTAAAAATAAATAATTGAAATGGGTATATATTTGTTTTTTGTTAAGTTGCCTAATAATTATGCACAGTAATAGTCACCTGCACACACAGATATCCCCCTAAAATAGCTAAAACTAAAAACAAACTAAAAACTACTTCCAAAAATATTCAGCTTTGATATTAATGAGTTTTTTGGGTTCATTGAGAACATGGTTGTTGTTCAATAATAAAATTAATCCTCAAAAATACAACTTGCCTAATAATTCTGTACTCCCTGTACTTATGTGCTGAGAGATCTCCTCCCAATACCGGTGCAGTTTTGGACATCTCCAGATCAGATGAATAAAGTCGCCCTGATGTATTTTGCACTTCGGGCATAGCGGGGAATCTCTTCCTCCCCACCTATATATCTGCTCTGGCGTTCTATATGCCCGGTGCAGTATAAACAGCTGCGATAGTCTGTGGGATGCTGATATCGATACTACTGGGATACATTCTATGGCCCTTTTCCAAAGGCTTTCGTCTATATTCCCTATGTCTTCAGCCCATTTACTACGACATTTTAAGGCTGTATAGTCCTGTGCCCTAGATATTATTTCCCTATATATTTTAGATATTAGCCCTTTCCGATCCTCTACTCCTAATACTGTCTTAATTAGGGGAGCTTCCGATATTATTAGAGATTGTGTTTTTTGTTGTGCCTGTAACGCGTGCCGGAGTTGGAGGTATTGGTAGAATCCCTTTGATTCTAACTGGAATTCTTGACACAACTGCTCATATGTCTTCAATACCTCTCCTTCATACAGCTGCTTGAAATATTGTATCCCTTTCTTTTTCCACATAGTAAATCCTTTTAGATCTTGTATTTCCGGGTACCTTGGGTTATTCCATATCGGGGTAAGGGGCAGCGGCCCCCATACTCCCAAAGCTTTCCTAACCTCTCCCCATACCCTTTTGAGTAAAATACCTGACGGGGCTGAGCGTGGTATACTAGGGAGGTCCATTTCCAGGTGTGATGCTGCCACCAATGCAGGATCGCAACTTGTTACCATATTACAAATAGAGTCCTCGTTTTTTTCCCGTCCCCATCCCGCTAAATGTTGGATCTGAGCAGCCAAAAAATATGTTTTGGGGTGTGGAACTGCAAGGCCACCCCTATCCTTACTGTACTGAAGGGTGGCCAAGCTGATCCTAGCCACCTTTTTCTTCCATATCAGAGCTCTCATCAATGTTTCACTCTGTTTGAACCATTTATTTGTAATCCACATAGGGGAATTATGAAAAACGTATAGAAGCTGTGGTGCCCAAATCATTTTAATTAGGTTTGCTTGGCCCACTACCGACAGTCATTACTTTAACGTTAAATTCCGTTGTTATTGCAGCAGCTAGCTATCATAAAAGTGATAAAAAAGTGATAAAAGTGATCCCAGTGTCACATGGGCCACGAGATCACTTTTATAGGTGGCGGGAGAGGTTACCCCCCCCCCCCCCCGCTCTGCTTTCCAGTCAATTCTGAGCTTACCGGACACTGAGTACTGGTGTTAACTGGCCTTTAGGGATTTAAATGCTATCCCTTTCAGCCTTAAAATATCTTTCCTTTTCAGCTATATATATATTCTTTTATTTGTAGAAACGTTGTGGTCTTAGGGAATGCATTTGTTTGAATATTTTAAAGTATTTTTTATTTGATTTTATTTAAAGAGAGTAACTGTATTATTTATTTATTTTTTTGTAAAAACATTTCCCTCTGGGTGATCTATATACATTACTAGGATTTTACCAAACTTTGTTGCAGATTCCTAACTTGTTATTCTGAAGAAAACCCTGTGTGTTTTTCTGTGTTCATGTGGTAAATACATCTAATGGCAGTGGTTACATAATTATCAATCAGTTGCTGTACCTGCAAGGCTCTAATGAGGAAAATTTTAGGGTCTGCATCCCTTTAGATGTGAATTCCTATTGAGAGTATCTCACTAAAATGAAATTTTTGTTGTAGGGGATGCCTGAAATCTGACCTGTATCTTAGTGTAGACTTCTGGGAAAATCAGAGAGACAATCATACAAAACAGGAAATTATGTTTCTGGTGGGCGTCCTGTACACATTCTGGTAGCCATATTGCACTGCATTTTATAAAAAATTACAACACTGCAGATTAAAAAGGAAAGGTTATTTCTAATAACATTTGATTATAAGGAAAGGTTATTTTTAAAAATATTTGATTATATGACTTGTTCGCAATTTTTTTTTGCTATTTTTTTCACAAAAGGGGAATTACTCTATAACCGTACACATTAGGAGTCTATAAGTCTAAGTGCTTCTATGATTTCTTTAAACTATGCTTTCTTAAACTTCATAGTTTTTGTAACCCTCTTGCCTAAAGCCTAAGTAATACCTAAGTAAGGCCGCGTACACACGACCGGTTTCCTCGGCAGAATTCAGCAAGAAACTCGATGGGAGACGTATTCTGCCGAGAAAACCGGTCGTGTGTACACTTTTCCCCGAGAAAACTGTCGAGGAACTCGTCGAGCCAAAAAGAGAGCATGTTCTCTATTTCCTCGACGGGCAATGGGAAAATTTGGCTCGACAAGTTTTTTGACAGCCGAACAAGGAACTCGACTGGGAAAACGATGTGGTTCGCCCGTCGAGTTTCTCTGTCGTGTGTACGCGGCCTAAAGCCTTAGGCCCCGTACACACAATCGGACCTTTGTCCGACTAAATTCACATCGGAATTCTGACAGAATTCTATCGGAGTAAAAGAGAACATGTTCTCTATCTAAACTCTAATGGAATTCATCAGAATTTCCGATGGAATTACTCTGATGGGGCATACACACGGTCGAAATTTCCGAAGGAAGAAGTCAGTCAGACTTTTTCCATCAGAAATTCCGATCGTGTGTACAGGGCATGAGAAAATGGTTTCTGCTTATGATTTTCTTTTTATCATATTGTCAGTCTGAATTTACTGACTTTCTAGGTTTACTGTAAACTGACTCAAAAATGGAAGTTCAGCCTACATCTGGCTGTTTGGAATGTTCAATATGGTGTGAACTGTATATCGACTTTACTTCAACAACTTAATAAGTCATTAATTATTTTCAAAATGAGGCATTTGACACAAGTTATTGAAACTAATTGCATGCACTAAAGCCTTTAGTCAGGCAGTAACACAAGACATAAATTCACAAGGTCATGCTTCAGTAAAATAATTTCTGGTGCATGTGTGATCTTACTATTTTTTCCGATTTTATTGAGAAAGCGAGACTGGATTTGTAAAGGGAAGGAATTTTACATTGTTTATGAAACACACAAAACACTTCATCCTATTTGTTTACTAAAGATCATCTTCATCCTTGCTGAAATAGCCTTAACATCCAGCATCCCTTGCACACCAGTTGAAATGTATACATGGCTGACAGTGGAATTGCCTGTTAAGACTGATAAAAAGATATAATGCAAATATCAGAGTAACTGCTAAAAAGTTTTATAATATCATTAAAGTGCAGTATGCTTTAGTATTTCAGCTGCAAAAAAGGGTGTTTATGGTATATGCTGAAGCCAACATTTTACCTTTTTACAGGAATTAATAACAGCCCACGCTGAACACAAAAGATCTTGAAGGTTGTTGTTAATCGTAATAGCTTTAAAATGTTTTATTTTTTATTTTTACTAATTGGAGTTTACACTTGAATTAAAAATGTTGTTATTATGCGTGATTTCAGATTTCAGAAACCCATGAGCTAAATAATGGAATAACAATGAATACAAAAGTCCATAACCCACCATTGCATATAGATCAAAGGACAAATGTGTTTCCTTCTAAAAGTGCAAAATGGAGTTACACTTCTGAATAAACAGAATTGCCTTGATAGGGTTGCAGTTACGATCACACACTTTGCCATATATTAGAGTGAGACCATTGTATAGTGGCGGCTTCAAAATATGGTATGTTGCTTGAAAAAAGTATCTTAGAAGGTATGTTGCTTCTTTAAAATAAAGTGAAGCTAGCAATTCTTTTGAGGAGGGGGAGAAATGTCATTTTAAATATCATTTCAATTGGCTTTGCTCCAAGCCCGCAGTGTCAGACTCCCAGTTTCACACTTTGAATTCAGGTGCTGACAGAAATAGAGCAGGTACATGCATGCTGTGTGAATTTTCTTTTCATCTGTTCTGTGGCTGGCTTCCCTAAGCCCCCTTAAAGCGTTGTTTTAAAAAAAAAAAAACATATCTTGTAAGACCGGCCCTGAACTTCCTCTTCTGTGGTCTCCAGCTGACACTATAGGCCCCTCCTCTTCTCCATGTACCACCGTAAGATCCACTTCTTATGGGACCACACCTGCCGACTGACTCCTGAGATGGACTGTGTGCGTCTATAGACACACACAGCATGGTTCATTCCTCCTTGACTCTTGAAGAGAGAGAGAGAGAGACCAGTGCCACTGCTATGGGGCACTGCACTGGATCAAGAGAGGGCTCAGGTATGTATAGGTGGGGGGAGCAATTCGACAACCTAATCACCCTAATGCAGGAAAGGCATTAAGGTAAAAAATGTTGTGCCTTTAGGACACCTTTAACTACTTGCCAACTGTCTCACACCGATATACGTCAGCAGAATGGCTCTGCTAGGCAAAACCTTGTATGGGTATGTTGTGCCCTTTAAGAGCCAACAGAGGGCTGCACGGCGGGGGACCCAGCACTTGGGAATTGTGTGTGCAAACACAAAAATCCCTGTTCTGTCAGGGGATAGGGGACATATTGTTTTTTCCTACTAAGTAGGAACAACGATATGTCTCCTCCCCCAGTCAGTCCTATCCCAATACAATTAGAACACACCTAGGGAACACCCCTTGATTGCCCCCTAGTGTTAATCCCTTTCCTACCAGTGAAATTTACACAGTAATCGGTGCATTTTTATAGTTCTGATCGCTGTGTAAATGTCAATGGTCCCAAAAATGTGATCTGTCCGCCACAATGTCGCAGTACCACTAAAAATCGCAGATTACTGTCATTTCTAGTAAAAAAAATAAAAAATTACATAAATCTTTCCCATAGTAGACTCTATAACTTTTGCACAAACCAATCAATATACGCTTTGCAATTTTTATATCCAAAATTATGTAGAAGAATAAATGTTGGCTTAAACTGATGAAGAATTAAAAAAAAATTATTTGGGATATTTATTATAGAAAAAAGTAAAAAAAAAAAATCTATGTTTGTTTAGCGCGACACATTTTGTCCACTACCTCATTGCAGCAGTCTCCAACTTTACATCAACACACATAATGAGAAAGAACTGCTTTGTCTAGCTGAGCCTAATCAGCACATATGCCAGGGAGAAACTAAAAACATTGTCCACGTGTTTGTAAATCACCCCAGAAGATTACCCCCTTCCTAAACAGAGCACTTTTTACAATTTGACAATGGGTCTCTTTTACTGACAATTGCATGTTCATGCATTACTGTATTCAAACGGAATTTGCGTCATTTTTTCACACAAATTGAGCTGTCTTTTGGTGTTATTTGATCACCTCTGCGTTTTTTATTTGTTGTGCTATAAAAAAAAATTAATATTACATATACTTGCATACAGATGCAACACATGGTAAGCAATATAGAAACCGTAAGTGAATACAATATGAAAGATTGTATGGTAAAAATCATACACCCATTGTGATGATATAACAATAACGTAAATAAATGTCCAAATGGTATAGGTTGCCAAGAAAAAAAAGTCCAATAATGATTGACAGCACTGGAAAATTTCAATGTGACTTGTGACAGTATAGGTGAAACCTTCTACCGGTGATGATGCAGGCTTACTAGAAACTGTGGACTCAAACAAACATATGTTTTATGAGTCAAGCAGGCTTAAATCTGAAGGGTATATATACTATAGTGGTATATAGTGGGTACTATAGTGAGGAAGGAGCTCACAGGAAGTGACACAGACACTCTGATTCTGACGAGATCACCAGTATTATGCTATGTTGCTTCCTTTTTTCCCCTCCTCTATCCATGACTGAGAACACTTTGGAGAACCAGTCTCATACTTACAAGCTACATAGGCTATTACATCGGATGGGATATTAGCAGTTGGCCCTCTGTCCCTGGAGAGACCTCGGGATACCCTTCAGATCAGGGCCGGTGCAAGGATTTTTGACACCCTAGGCAAAACCTAATTTTGCCGCCCCCCTGGCTCCACCCCCTTTGCACTGTCCATGTATACACCACCTTTTTATAGACTGCTATCATTGGGGGGGGGGGGAAGTCAGTCACTGGCCCAGTGCATGATACGCATGCAGCGTATGTGGGAGCCTGGAGGGGGCATTGGCAAGGCGCCCCTGACTAATGTGCGCTGTATGTACCTTGTCTATAGGTAGTGTCGGCCCTGTACAGGGTATACGTACACAAATAATCAAGGCACTGTTGATCAGTGCAGGCCCATTAGTGTCGCCTATCAGTGCCACCTATAAGTCTCCATCATTGCCATTTATCAGTGCAGCCTCATCAGTGCCACCTCTTAGTGCCCATCAGTGTTGCCTCATAAGTGCCCATTATTGGGGAATCCCTCATGGGGACAGCAGGTGTACAGACTTGGGAACTCAGCACAGGGATGGTGGGAACCCCTCATAATGGGCACAACAGGTGTACAGACCCAGTACAGGTGTACAGACCCGGGAACTTAGAACAGGGATGGTGGGAACCTCATAATGAGCACAGCAGGTTTACAGACCCGGGAACTCAGCACAGGCATGGTGGGAACCCCTCATAATGAGCACAGCAGGTGTACAGACCCAGGAACTCAGCACAGGGATGGTGGGAGCCCCTCATAATGGGGCACAGCGGGTGTACAGACCCGGGAACTCCGCACAGGGATGGTGGGAACCTCATAATGGGCACAGCGGGTGTACAAACCCGGGAACTCCGCACAGGCATGGTGGGAACCCCTCATAATGAGCACAGCAGGTGTACAGACCCAGGAACTCAGCACAGGGATGGTGGGAGCCCCTCATAATGGGGCACAGCGGGTGTACAGACCCGGGAACTCCGCACAGGGATGGTGGGAACCTCATAATGGGCACAGCGGGTGTACAAACCCGGGAACTCCGCACAGGGATGGTGGGAACCTCATAATAAGCACAGCAGGTGTACAGACCCGGGAACTCAGCACAGGGATGGTGGGAACCTCATAATGAGCACAGCGGGTGTATGGACCTCTGGACAGGGAGGGCAGCATTTACTAGAACTGATTGGCTGTATTTTCTTCTTGCAGCTGCTGACTGCTGGTGGAAGGGAGATGAGGAAAATACCCCTTTTAGATGCTACAAGTGGAGGAAAATACAGCCCAGTTCTAGTAAATGCTGCACTCCCAGTTGCACTAGCCTCAGCAGTAACTAGAATACATAGGGACTAGTGGGCAGCAGCCTGACCTGTAGGCAGTGTTTCCTATGGGTGGTCACCACCAGCAGAAGAAAGAAACTTAAATAAATACACTGACCACCCCACACAGCACTGATCAGTGAAACTAGCTCCAGCAACAGCATAATGTATGTATTATGGCCGAGCACTCACCTACATTCTCGGCTTCCAATCTCCCGCGCTGTGACTTGTGCAATGTGAGGAGGGAGGGGGGGACATTCCAGGGAGGCTGCTCGGGGTTTATCAGGAGGAAGAGCTGAGGTGAACTCTGGTGTGTGTCATCCCTCCCGACCTGAAGGAACTTTTTACTGTCGTATAACGGAGGCGGGCTGAGTGAGTACAGACGGAGTGCAGTTTGCAGAGCAGTCAGTGGTGTGGAATGGGCGGCATTTTCAAACAGCAGTCATGGTATTTTCCTCCTCTGTCTCTCAGTCCCTATACACAGGATGTGTGGCTCCCCAGCAAGGACTGTCAGTGTGTGTGTCAGTGTTCAGGAGGAGTGTCGTCGGGAGCTGGTGAAGACACTTCCAGGCTGCTGTGTGTATTGTCTGTAGGAGGGGAGCGCAGTTCACTCCCATTAACAGTGCGGAGCGGCTTCACCAAAAATCATCCGTTTTCCCCAGTGACTGAGCCACGCAATCTCCGCACTCCTCCCCCTCCTTGTGTTTGTCAGTCATCTCAGACTGACACCCGACTCTCCACACAAGGGCAAGACTATGTCTTCTCCACACCAGAAAGCTGTGTACACAGCAGCCGTAGTTGCGCTCTTGATAACAGTGCGCTCTAGGCAGGTGCCTATTCCGCCTAGTGGTAGCGCCGGCCCTGCTTCAGATTTAAGCCTGCTTGACTCATAAAACATATGTTTGTTTGAGTCCACAGTTTCTGGTAAGCCTGCATCATCACCGGTAGAAGGTTTCACCTATACTGTCACAAGTCACATTGAAATTTTCCAGTGCTGTCAATCATCATTGGACTTTTTTTTCTTGGCAACCTATACCATTTGGACATTTATTTACTTTTTTGTTATATCATCACAATGGGTGTATGATTTTTACTATACAATCTTTCATATTGTATTCACTTACGGTTTCTATATTGCTTACCATGTGTTGCATCTGTATGCAAGTATATGCAATATCTATGTTTGTTTAGCGCGACACATTTTGTCCACTATCTCTGTTTTTGCTTTATCTACTAGCCGTGTCAGCAGCTTTAAAATATATTGTTTACTCACTAGCAGCGCAGTGTTATACACCACATCACCATGCTGCAATGAGGTAGTGAATGCTATTTCTCTCTTTGCAATATGTAATGCCACGTACACACAAGCGTTTTTAATGGTCTAGAAAAAACAACGTTTTTTTTTAACCCGAATTATTATTAAGCCGGCCTTACCTACACCTGATCGTGAAAACAAAATGCTCTAGCAAAGTGCGGCACTATAAAGGGGAAGTACCATTCCGATGGCGCCACCCTTGAGGCTGCTTTTGCTGATTTTGTGAAATTAAAACTTTGGTGAGAGACGATTCACGCTTTTCAGTCTGTTACAGCGTGATGAATGTGCTATCTACATTATGAACAGTAGTTTTACCAGAACGAGCGCTCCCGCCTCGAAACTTGCTTCTGAGCGTGCACGTTTTTTTCACGTCGTTAAAGCCTACACACGACCATTTTTTACGACGTTAAAAACGACGCAAACATTTAAAGCATGTTTTTAAAACGATCATGTGTATGCTGGGCAGTAATTTTTTTTTGCCACTTAGGACTTTGCTTTGTGGCCACGTGCCCTGTATATACTTTATTTATTTCATTTTGTTTAAAATGTACAGTTTCAACTTTTATGCCTTTACTTTATTTTAAGAACAAAGGATGAGAATCCGTGCTTAGGATGTAAGTGGGAGTGGGAGGTAATCCGAATAAAAAAATATAAAAATATATAACCAGACTGCTGCCCCCCCTGACAGATAATCCCCAAGGGGATAAATGTTGTAAAGAAAGAATATGATTAATGGGGGTGGTGGCGCTGTCTGTGGGTAATAGTGATATACTAGTGTCTTAAGGTAAAAAGTATAACTATTGAAAATAGGCTCTACAGTACCATAGAGCAAGCAATGTGCAAAAACAATAACAATACAATAAAGAACCCCCTAAATATAGGTATTCATAAGTAAGTGTAAATCATAAAGGTTGTGTAAAGAGAAAAAAAACATAAGAAGAGTTGCTAAGTCTTCTGATAAAGTGCTCGGTAACACATGTCATATATATGTTGCTAAACCTTAAGCTAACATGCATAACCAATTACGGTAGAAAATGTCCAAAATATATAACCAATAAGTGAACAAAGTGAACTAAGGTGAAGTAATAAGGATGAACAGTCCATTAAACAATCCAACAGGCCAGCTGTGGGTGGAAGCTTCCAGGGTGTTCCTGGTCTATAAGGGAAATCACAAATCAACAGTGGTGTTGTCCGCAGTGGATCCGGTGCTCCCCCTCCTGTGTCCCCACTCACCAGAGACACTCACCCCTGCAGGGGTAAAGTGTGTATATATAAACCAAGGCAACATATATATATGAGATGTGTTACCGAGCACTTTATCAGAAGACTTAGCAACTCTTCTTATGGTTTTTTTTCTCTTCACACAACCTCTGTGATTTACACTTACTTATGAATACCTATATTTAGGGGGTTCTTTATTGTACAGTATTGTTATTGTTTTTGCACATTGCTTGCTCTATGGTACAGTAGAGCCTTTTTTGTTGTTTAAGAGAACAAAGCAGAAAATAGGAAGGGATAACAAAGTATACCCTGGCAGGAGCTTTATCTACCTAAGCATTTCTAAAGTGACAGCCAGGGGATTCTATCACCACTTCCAATTTGTTCTTAAGGTAAATTTCAACTCCAATCTGTTTCTTCAAAAATGATATTTTTTGCTATATTCTCAACATTGCCTTGCTTGAAATGTCATTTGCCTTAAGGCTTGGAAGTGTGATTCATTCCTTCGTGTGCCTTATTGCATAAATAATCTTCATCTGAAGTCTTTTCTTTTTTTTCGGAATGGTAAGAAGAGCATCTTGGAATAAAGCATTGCACAGTCAATGCACTTGGCTTTATAGGCTTTAAAATGTAAGCTTTCTCACTAATTACATTAACAAATTTTGTAAAATGTTTTTCCGCTTTTGTCAGAAACTCTTATATTGGTTTTATATTAGATTTGGCAATAAAAAAACGACAACTAAATGTATGAAAAAGGAAAAAGTTTTGTTTAGTTATATTTCGGTAAGATGCCATAAAAGCCACATTTACATGGACAGTGGAAGGATTTTATGGTCTTCAATTGCAAATAACTTAGGGACAGGTAGAGTTTCAGCAAGCTATAGGAATAGATAGATAGATAGATAGATACAGAGCTTTTTTTCTCAGAAAATAGGTGCAGGAACTCAACCACGACCCTGTTCAGATTTCACAAACAGTAGAAGGGTCTTAAAGGGGCATTAAATACCAGAATTGCACTAATACAGAGTGCAGAGTTCAGGGGGGTTACACACAGAGTGAAGAGCTGGCACTTGTAAACACAGAAACCAGACTTCTGTGTTTACAAGTGATTGTGGTGAGCAGGCACCAAAGGGTCTAAACCAAAGGTAGTGGAACTGAGTTCCACCAAGTTCCCCCAGAAAAAAAGCCCTGGATAGATAGATAGATAGATAGATAGATAGATAGATAGATAGATAGATAGATAGATAGATAGATAGATATGAAGCAAATTAAGTTTTATATACTGTATATACAGTATACACACATACACAGTTCAGTCCTGCTCGAACACAGCTTTTAGGAGTCTTAAAAAAAATGAATTTCCTCTGGTAAGAAAGTATTGTTGGTCAAATCCTACACAAATATGCCACAGCCCTTTTACTCACAGGATTAGCCTTAATTACAGTGCAAGAGGGGCAGCACAGTGGCTAAGTGGTTAGCACTTCTGCCTAGCAGCAACCAAGATGATACCTGCCTGGAGTTTTCATTTTCTCCCTGCATGGGTTTACTCCCACCCTCAAAAAACATGCTGGTAGGTTAATTGGATCCTGCCTAACTTGGCCCCCAGTATGTATAAATGTGAGTTAGGGACCTTAGATTGTAAGCTGCTTGAAGGCAGGGACTGATGTGAATATGCAATATATATGCGAAGATCTGTGCAAATTGACAACGCTATATAAGTACCTAAAATAAATAAGAATCTCATGGCTCGTACATGGCCGGTTTTGCCGACAGGAAAACTGCCCAAAAACTGCTGGACAAAAAAAATAGAACCAGCTCTCATTTTTCCCACCAGAAATACCGGCAGACTTTTGCCCGGCAGTTTTTGGCAGTTTTCCTATGGGAAAAACTGCGATGGAGCATACACACAGCCGGGATTCCCGACCAAACCTGTCGGGAAAACCTCTCGTGTGTAGGGGGAAAGACTGACCGAGCAGGTTCTCGGCTTTCCCCTCAGGATTTCTGATGGGAACTTTTCCCGTCGGAAATCCCGCACGTGTGTATGGGGCATTACAAACACACAGAGACCTCAGGACAATGATCCATTTGTGCGCACTGATTATAGACATAAGGCTCAATCCATGAAGCTTTTTTAAAAAAAAAAAAAAATGAATAAGCAACCCAGGCAAAATTTGGCTTTCTATACATTCAACAAACCCAGCTGGAAGTTTGCAAACCCATTTTTTTTATATATATAATTATTCTGTTAACCACTTCAGCCCCAGAGGAATTGGCTGCCAAATGACCGGGCCACTTTTTGCAATTCAGGACTTTAACTGACAGTTGCGTGATCGTGCGACGTGGCTCCCAAAACAAAACTGACGTCCTTTTTTTTCCACAAATAGAGCTTTCTTTTGGTGGCCTATGATCACCTCTGCGGTTTTTATTTTTTGCACTATAAACAAAAAAAAAGCAATAATTTTTACTTTTTGCTCTAATAAATATCCCCCAATAATATATATACATTTTTTTCCTCAGTTTAGGCCGATATGTATTCTTTTACATATTTTTTGTTAAAAAAATCGTAATAAGCGTATATTGATAGGTTTGCGCAAAAGTTATAGGCCCAGATTCACAGAGCGATTACGCCTGTCTAACTGGTGTTAGACAGGAGTAATTTCAAATTTCGCGCGCCGTATCACTAGTTTGAATCCTCAAACCATGATACAGCGGAGATGGGCTTCGATCTGACATGCTTACGTCTTCGTACGCCTTCCGATCTACGCTGCGATCTTTTTGCGGCCGCTGGGTGGAGTTTGCGTCGTTTTCAGCGTCGGGGTATGCAAATTAGCTTTTTACGGAGATCCACGAAGTTACGAGCGTCGTTCGCAGTCGCGTATGTCATTTTTTCGCTACGTAAAGTTAAACCAGCTTTTAGCTGGTCTAACGTTACGCGGCCCATGTTAAGTATGGCCGTCGTTCCCGCGTCGACTTTCAATTTATTTTTTATTTTTTGCGTAAGTCGTCCGGGAATAGGAATGTCCGTAAACGATGCTACTCAAAAACAAAATGACGTAACGACGTGATTTCACGCAATGCACGGCGGGAAATTTCTGAACGGAGCATGCGCAGTTCGATCGCGGCGGGGACGCGCTTAATTTAAATGCCTCACGCCCCCTATTCGCGTATTTTGATTCCGCCAGGAGAAATACACTACGCCGCCGTACCTTACGGGCCAAAATCTCTCTAAATTCCTCCTAGAGCCAGGTAAAGTACGGCGGCGTAGAGTATCTCTGATACTCTGCGGGAATCTAATTCTTTCTGAATCTGGCCCATAGAGTCTACAAAATAGGGGATAGTTTTATGGCATTTTTATTATTACGGCAATTTTTTTTTTACTAGTAATGGCGGCGGTCTGCGATTTTTATCGTGACTGCGATATTGCGGCGGACACATCAGACATATTTGATGCTATAATGCATTCTATGCATTAAGGTGAAAAAACATTAGAGCATTTTCGCCCCCCTGAGCCCCCATTTACTTACCTGACCCCTTTGAAAGTCCCGCGCGTGAGCGCGCTGGTTTCTCGGTCGGCTTCTCGGCTCATTCATTGGTTGATTAAAAGCAGCCCAGCCATTGGATTGCGCTGCTGTCAATCATATCCAATGCCGCGACGGGGGGCCGGCTGAGTTATACAGTGAGCGGCTATAGCCGCCGGCTGTATCACAAGAGCGTGCCCGCAAGAACTTACCACCATGCGAGAGAGCTCGCATTAAGGTGGAAAGTTCTTGCTGGGGGAGCCGAGACAGTTGCAGAGGAACCCCAGAAGACCAGGTTTGGGGCCACTCTGTGCAAAACGAGCTGCACAGTGGAGGTAATTATGACATGTTTGTAATTTAAAAAAAAAATGTCTTTAGTGTTCCTTTAAACCCTTGTCTTAATTTTCACCCCAGCAGGTGGCAGGACCATTTATTTATTTTTTTACTTTTTTTGCTATTATTTAATCATTTTCTTTTAATAACGTAAAATATGTCTCTCTGGGGGTTCATGAAGATAAAGAATGATCTTAAGGTCATCTTTTCCCTGTGGAGTAGTTAAACATCTTATGGGGTGCATAGCATGGCTCCTAGGCATCTTTACGCTGTGGTTCATGGCTACTAATGAAACCATGAACTTACAGAGTAAAAAATGCATCTGCTGTAAGTCTTACTGACTTGGTGCCCTGCAAAGGATCCTGTTCTGGTGTAATCCAAACATTTCAGATAGGGAAAGTACACTTTATGTTAAGTAATATGTTTTGAGATTGCTTTAAAGCTCCACATGAAGTTAGAGTGCAGTACAATTTAGCACTTTAAAGGTGATTGGTTTCTTTACAAACAGTAGCGGAGGATCTTTCACTTAGCAATGGTAATGCTACAACTGCTAAATGACAGATTGCCCGGTAGAAATCTGTTTGTAAAATAAATAGCCATTACCACTGCTAATTTACAAATCCCCAGCTGGCTGGTGTGTGTAAACAAACAACCTCATTAGTCCTCAACCCTTTGCCCCTTAATTATTTCCTCAAAATAGAAAAGCTTGTATGCCTTGCCTTTACATGTCAATAGTTGCAAACCCATGGTCCTGTTGTAATAAACAGGGCCCATTTGCAAAGGTATATTAGGACTATACTGTCAATCTCAGTCTGTCGCACATTTTTTAAAGTGGTTGTAACCCCTTAGACCGCGTACACACGACCGAGAAACTCGACGGGCGAAACACATCGTTTTCCCCGTCGAGTTCCTTGTTCGGTTGTCAAAAAACTCGTCAAGCCAAATTTTCCCATTGCCCGTCGAGGAAATAGAGAGCTCTCCTTTTGGCTCGACGAGTTCCTCGACAGTTTTCTCGGCAAAAAGTGTACACACGACCGGTTTTCTCATCAGAATACGTCTCCCATCGAGTTTCTTGCTGAATTCTGCCGAGAAAACCGGTCGTGTGTACGGGGGCCTGATAGACCACTTTAACCTACATGTAAGCCTAGATCAAGGCTTACCTGTAGGTGCAACAAATATCTCCTAAACCTACACGGTTTCGAAGATATTTGCAGAAAAGGCTGCACCGATGTCTATGGCGCAGGCACACTGAGCGTGCCGTTAGTGACGGCTCCCACGCACATGCAACGTTATCGCATCTCTGGCCAATCACAGCGCCGCAGCTGTGATACCCAGGTACTGGGGTATCATGGCGACGGTAGAGAAGAGGAACAAGTGTTTCTTCGAGGGCTTCGATCTCAGGTAAGTAATGCACAATGAGCTAGTATGCTTTGCCTTTCTCTTGCAGGTTTTTTTTTAAAGAAATGTTTTAGAGGGTTTAATTCCTCTTTAAGAAGGTTCCATCCCATTGTATAAAGTCACACTTACTGATATCTCTGAATATCTTCTCAAAATTGTGAATGTCATCATCATTTATAGGTGTCCTGCACCATATGAACATCTGAAGTATGTCTGCATGTCACACTTTATAAACTCCCAACCAACCTCCTCAGTCTGCCATGCCACAGTGCTCAGCCGTCTGCTTCAGACATGTCCATACGTATGCTGTTATTATTCCCCTGATAGCATGTGCATCACGCCCCATGTACAGCGGCATTGCACAATACACAGCAGCAGTGCCAAAAGGGGAAGTGGAAAAAAGGAAAAAAGACTGCGCTTAGCTAAACCAAAAAGTGAGCTGCTACACAGCAATGTGACAAAATTGAAAGAAGTGATACATATATATGTAGCGCTAGTGGTAGTAAGAAGCACTCAAAATCAACTGAGTAGCGAAAACAAATTACCGTATTTATCTGCCTATTCCGCGCACCTGCGTATTGCGCGCACCCCTAATCTGCACATGAAATTTCTGAAAAAAAATGTTTTATTACTTACAGTTTTGGTTGTAAGTCGGCGGCCTTGTCTGGTCCGGCGTCCATCTTGTCTGTCTGCGGCCATCGTGGTGTAAAAATGTCTATCAATAAAAAATGTGGATAAACGCTGCGTAAATCATCATGGAACCAACATTCCTTCCGACTATGTAGAGTAGATGGAATACGCTTACCAGATCCAGGGGATCTACCTGTCAGCGACAGCAAGTCATAAAGGCACGGGAGCTCCCGAACGAATCAACTAAACTTGTCCGATGACTAAAGGACCACACACTTGGCCTTATTGGAACCTGACAGCCCTTAGCTTGAAACCTCTTGATGGGTGGATGACAATCCAAATAACAGGAATGGACCCAAGGGAACAGGGCAACCCCTTAACATCTGCTGGCATTTATCCACATTTTATATTGATGGACATTTTTTCATAACATGTTTTATATATTCACGTACATTGACTTTTTTGTCTAATTTGTTTTAGCTTGATTTTGAGTGCTTCTTACTACCACTAGCGATACATTTATATGTATCACTTCATTTAAAATGGGAAGGTCCAGAGTAATAGTGGGAGCAGACTGTCACATATGAACCTAAATATCCCCACTCAGGGAAGGGGACAACAAACTCACCAATGCCATCCAAAATATATTAAAATAATCATATAAAAAAATATTTATCACAGCTTAATTACAACTAAGTACATCATTAGGCATGGATTAAAAGTTTTGTTGTCTGTATAGAGGCTATGAACCAAGTTGTCCCTAATGGATGCTGATCTCCGAAAAACAATTTCCAGGGCTTCCAAATAAATTTACTGACTTTTGAAACATTCTGAGATCCCAATGCTTATTAACCACTTACTACCCCGTCAAAATAGATTTAGCCCAGGTTCACACTAGGCTCCGGGAGTGAAGCCGTGCAAGTTCAGCTGAACTCAGACGATTTCACTCCTGCATGTCAGTCCTGATTTGGGCTGCAATTACAGAGACATCTGTGCAGGTTTCTGCACAGATGTCAATATAAATTGCATGCCAAAATTGCAAAAAATAGTACATAAACTACTTTTTGAAATCAGTGCAGCACCGCAGATGCAGAGTCGCACCGATTTGGACGGTGCCATTGCGGGCAAATGCTGCCGATTTGACATGCAATTTGACATGTCAAATCGCATGTCAAATTGCTCCAATGTGTTAACTGTGGCAGGGCAGCAGCTGCAGGCTCAGAAATGTACCAGAATGCCAGAATGTCGCTAAGCACATGTGCACTAACGCGCCCAGTTGGGCACACAGCGGCACAAACCCATGACTTCTGTGACCTTGGATCACGGAAATTGGTCATAGCAATTACATGATTACAATGTCAACAAAACAGTCATAAATGCCCTCCATTTATGACTGTTTTGCTTAGTATTGTGATGCATTGTGATTGGCCCACAGCTATCACATGGTATCTGGCCAATCACAGCACCCTGTACAAATAGATTAACTGTAGCCAATCACAGATCACAAGCTGTTATGAGTTAAAGCCATTCATAACAGCTAAAAATATTGTGGATATGCATAGGGAAATGTCCCAAAAACGAAACACCTAGCACCGTACACTATGGTGACACTGATGACAGCATGTACTGTCACCAATCAGTATCCCTGATCACTGTCACACCAGTCATATGATTGATGATACTGTACTGTGCTGGTGAGAGTATGTAAAGAAAACAAATTGTGGGGAAAAAAATTATTTAATTTCTTAATTTTGCAAAACATTGTTACAAAAAATTACAACTTAACCACTTGCCAACTGCTGCATGTACATATACTTCAGCAGAATGGCACTGCTGCGCTCTTGGTGAGCGTACCCGTGGGTCCCGCGGACTCGATCGGCAGTAAATAAATAAGGCATGTCCCTGTTCTGTCTAGTGACATGGCAAGGATCTACTGCTCCCTGTGATCGGGAGCAGTGATCGCTGTCATGTCACTAGTCACACCCTAGGACACACTTAACCCCTTCATCGCCCCCTAGTGTTTAACCCCTTCCCTGCCAGTGTCATTTACACAGTTATCAGTGCATTTTAATAGCACTGATCGCTGTATAGATGACAATGGTCCCAAAATAGTATCAAAAGTGTCCACCATAATGTCGCAGTCACAATAAAAATCGCAGATCGCCGCCATTACTAATTAAAAAAATATATAAAAAAATGATATAAATCTATCCCCTATTTTGTGGACGCTAAAACTTTTGCACAAACCAATCAATATACGTTTATTGCAATTTATTTACCAAAAATATGTAGAATACATATCGGCCTAAACTGAGAAAGAAATTCATTTTTTTTATATATATTTTGGGGGGATATTTATTATAGCAAAAAGTAAAAAATATAGCATTTTTTTCAAAATTGTCAGTCTTTTTTTGTTTATAGCGCAAAAATACCCAAGACCTCCTGCTCTCTAGCTCTCTTGTTACCTCCTCCCACGCTCTACTTAAGGATTTCTCCATAGCCTCTTCCATCCTCTGGAACTTACTGCCCCAGTATGTCCAGTCATCTCCTACCCTGTCCACCTTTAGGCGATCCTTGAAAATTAATTTATTTAGCGAAGCCTACCCCATTTCCACCCAAAAACTGTACTTAGTCACCTTCATCAGATCATCCCCTGCAGCTATTATTTTTTTGTACCACCACCTATCCCCTTTTGATTGTAAGCTTCATTAGCAGGGACCTCCTATTTCTTCTGTATTGAATGGCATTGTATCCCCCTTTATATTGTATATATATGTTTGCGCTATTTAAATCCTGTATTCAAATAACAACAATAATAATAATAATAATGTAGATTTTATTGTAATTTGGCTGCAAAAATGGAAATACACTTTGGGTTTGATTTACTAAAACTGGAGAGTGCAAATCAGCTTCTAACTTCAGCTTGTCCAACTAAAGTGGTTGCAAAGTCATAAAATCTGGACAAAGTACATATTTCTGTAGTGCTCACTTGTCTCTCTCCAAAGCTCTAAGTGTTGTTTCCCTCTGGTGCTTCATTCCTCTGCTATCAGCATGAGTCACTTCTGAGAAGTTTTTCCGACACATGAGATACATTTATGTTAGGAATGGGGATAAGCACAGAGCTTGTCTTTCCACAGCACAGTTTTGCTGTGTGGAGAGGGGTGTGTGTCTTTTCTCCAATCAGCTCTCACACACTGTAACTGCAGTCTCCCCGCCCCCTCCTCTGTGCTTCTGACAGATGAAGAAGGATTTTAACAGTATGTAGGAGGATTTGTTTCTCCCGTGTATCACCTGAAGCTGTTCACTTCACTAGGTATATGTGAGGGTTTACAACCAACTAGGGGGAGATTTACAAAAACAGAAGTAATCAGAATTCGGTGCAGTTGTGCATGGTACCCAACCAGCTTCTAACTTTATCTTTTTAAATTAGTCTTGGAATTTGATTGGTTTTTATGCAAAGCTGCATCAGATTTTCCACTCTATGGTTTTAGTAAATCAACTCATTTATGTTCATGTTAAATCCCTGGGGGTTAGCCAAGTAGCAGTATGCACATAAAGCCTCAAAAGAAACAGGACTGATATAGGCAAAGGCTGTGACTAGAGTTCTTATAATACAGTATCTGAAACAGCACAAAACCTGGATGCTGTAATAATAATGTCCTGTGTAATAAAAACAATAAAAAATGCCAATTGTATGAGAAAAAAATGTAAAAAACTATAAAATTGACAGCTTCATAGTATTCCTTTTTATATGTCTCATTGAAAGTATCAGCAAGCTATCAGTGATTTTGGAAATCTGGATAGTTCTGTTCTAGTACTGTACTAGTCTGGTCGGATCAGTAAACTGCATTCATGTATTTAAATACAATTTCACTGACCCTGGCAGTTTAATTTAATCTTTAGCTAAAGCAAACTACAAATCGTTATATTTAATCCTTTTAGCAGCAGTCATGTCAGAATGCAGTACACCACAAATAGGATTAAAAGCCTCTGATTGATACACACTTTATTTATTTATTGCTACTCTTATACAGCAAGACCGATGTCCTATTAGCAAAAGGATGCAGAATAGTTAAATGCTTAGCAGGTTACAAATGATGTGTAGTATAGTGTAATAGATCACATAGGAATACTCAGTATGCATGAAATGTAAATGGAAGCCAACATGAATAACAATATACAGCTGAGTTTAATTAGAGTTAGACTGCAATTAACCTTAAAAAACATATTTCCTATTATGTTTTTACGTACAAATACGATAATCTATCACAAGTTACCATTTCATTATGATACATCATAATTATAATATTAATTGCTTTTTACATATGTATGCAAAAGTAACTAGTCAGATATGGCCATTATTGCTTTTCATTGTGGGAATTGATCGTAGGGCTTATATTAATAGAGCATTGGGATGGAAAGGGCGGGCATAGTCAGCACTTTTGATGAGTGCCTGTGACAGCTCATATTAACCCCCACAGCCAGTGGCGGTGCGTCTATAAGGGCGCACTGGTGCCTCCCCCTCTCTCCAGCCACCTCCTTTATGACCAATGGAAAGATTCATGAATCTATCCATGGCTGCCGCTGCCACCCCTATTCAGGCACCCGGACACTTTTCGGGCGCTGGGTACCTGAATTACGGCGGCGAGGGGTGTTTTTGAAGCACCTGATTAGAGCCATGGGCTCTAATAGGCTTCAAAATAGGTGAACTGCGAGCACCATGCCTGGGTCTGTTACCCGTCACCTGATTGGCTGAAATGACAGGTGCTGCTATTGGACGCCTATCAGGAGGAGATAATGGGAGATGAGTATGGGTGGAGACATTTGAAGGACCCCGCTCGTCGCCGTCACCAGCTGCCCTATGAGACAGGGTAAGTGCCTGGCAGATGGCAAGCGAGTATCAGTGGCAGCATTTGATGGGTACAGTGGCAGCATTTGATGGCACAGTGGCAGCATATGATGGGCACACTGGCAGCATTTGATGGCACAGTGGCTGTGTTTGATGGGCACAGTGGCTGCGTTTGATGGGCACAGTGGCAGCATTTGAGTAAATACACACACATTTTTTATACAGATTAGACAGGATAGGTAGGAGAGGGGATTTTCTTCCACTTTGAGAAATAAGTACATAGTGCGGACTTTAGCTTGTACTGTTAATTTTCTAAGGTTGATAAGATATCTAGCGTAGTGACTGTTTCTTATTTGCTTACATTTATCTCCATGCAGGTGTCTTTACCAGCAATTATATTTCCACACTTTGCCTTTTGCCACCTGCTGCTACAGCCTTCTCTTTCAGATCAATATAGTCTGAAAGCCACACTCATCTTAAGCCAAGATTCTTTCTGCATAATTATAAATGCATATCTGCCAGCTTTGAAAGTATATGTCAAGGCCAGTTTGTGCAGTTCTAGTTCTGCCTTGTGTGTGTTAATAACTGAAATGTCATTGTATTATATATCTGCTCTTATATCCTTTTGTGAAAAAGGTTATTACTGGAGTTTCTGGATTGATAGACAAATAAGAGAATATAAATGCCTATTCATTTTCATGGAAACAAATTAATTAATGTGCTCTAAAAAAGTGCTTTAAAAATTGAAATGTCATATAATAATAAATACTAATATGTAGCGCTTGGTTGCTACTAGTTACTAACATCCACCATATCACCCTGCTGCCAGACCTCCATCTATCACTTCAGAGACAATGAACAGTCATTTGCATGGTTTTGCTTTTGTTTGTTGGGGGATATAACTTGGTTGGGGGGAAAGGGAATATTGGATGCCCATAGAACAAGTTGCTTTGCCATCATATTTAATGAACATTGATAAATTGGTTTAGCCTTGAAGAACTGATGTACTTTTAAAATTTACAGTCTCTTCCCCTGCATATCACCATGCAGACCAGGGCCAGACTGGCCTACCGTGATACCAGGACATTCTGGTAGGCTGCCTGGCCTGGGCCCTCTTTGAGTTGTGGCTGTGGCTGCAGTGCTCCTTGTCTACATGTCACATCTCCCTACTGTGTTACTCGCGACTCATGGAGCTTAGTCTGAAATGTACTTCCAAGCATGTGTGATAGGCAGAACACTGTGTCTATTTCCTGCCATCAGATCAGTATTCTGCCTATCACACACTCTGGTCTACGAGGAGGCGGGACCTTTGTCACAGCACGGCCAAAGTACATTTCAGACTAAGCTCTGTGAGTTGTGAGTGACACAGCGGGGAGACCACTGTATGTAATCTAGGTACTGACTGATCAAGAGAAAGAGAGTCACCGCTCCAGGTGGGTCTACTAAGCAATTAAGGATTGTTCAGGATACCGAGGGTGCTGGCAATGCACTAAGCAGATAATGAAGATTTGAAAGGGATGGACAGCCGCACCTTAAGCTTAGGGCTGCCTAAATGTATCTGTGCTGACAGTTTTACCGAACAAAAATCCTGTACTAGTACCTACCTATAGTAGAGGGTGCTACAAATATTTAATAAAATAATGAAAGAATGACAACAATATAAGCAGGGTGCCAGCATGTTTAAATAACTGATTCCTTAACATTACCAAAACTCATCAAATTTGAACAAGTTAGAACTAGAACTCTTTATCTTTTACAGTATATAACCAAAAGCAACCATGAGCAGTTTATGAATGTTTTTTTTTTCCGATACAGTAAATAGAAATAATTAAAATTATGTAATAAAATGGCTTCTTTACTGACTTCAAACTCATTTCAAATGGGGACAAAAGACTATTCGGGAATGCAGTCTTTTTTTCATTTCTTTTTGCTTGGGATGGCCAATTCTTATGGATTATCAATGAAGGGCAGGCGGAGGTTAGGTTCCACATTGGCAACAATAGTGCTACACTGCTTGTATTACATGAATTAGTGATATAAACTCACAGGCTAGCAAGGGAAGAGTTAGAACATAACAGTGCCAACATATTTCTTGCCAGCTTTTGTCTAATCCGTGTTTCTAATTGCTCAAATTACTTGCCCACTAACTTTTTTCTGTTCCAATCAATACATTAACTCAGGTTTAAATGTAAAAGCATTTTTTTTTTTTTTTTTAGAAAATAACTTACACATATAAAATAAATTCTTGGAATGCACAAACTCTATTCCTGTATCTCTACTGTTCCTTTAAAAAGGGAGTAATATCATGTGTTAACTAAAATGAACCAGCCTACCCCCAGTAATATTATATGAAAACAATATATGGATGACGCCATTATAATTAACTGAATTTTGTGAAAACAAGATCCAATGCTAACTATCAAGTTAGTTTATTAAGGTGCTATTGACATTAAATTTTCACCACCTGCCAGTAACCATCCATGCAATCCATAATCACAAAGAAACCAAAACAAATAAGTTCAGAAACTAAGTTATGTTTAAGAAAATGGGATGACACAGGGAAAAAGTATTGGACACTTTAACTGAAATCACTTCATACAAAATCGTTTGTTGGTAATGACAGCTTTAAGATGCCTCCTGTATGTTACATGCATTTCTCAGGTGTGATGTGATTTTGGCCCTTTTTTCCACACAGTCTTCAAATCTTGAAGGTTCTGTGGGCCTCTTCTATATAGCCGGCAGTGATACACTCTCAACCCCCCCGTTGGAGTGTGGTCTGAGGTTATCCACTACAGTGTTTGTCGATAAGCCTAATATGATTCTGTGTGAGTATGTTTTGTAAACATTTGCATTTTATTAAACTGATACGACGGTAACACACTAGGCTGATGCGCCCCTCTTTTCTTCTTTTTGTGTGCCACTAGGACATTCCCCATCCATGAAGGGCAGCAAGGCCGGTGTTACCGCTGTCTGTATTTCGTCCATGGATCATTGATTTTGGGACAATCCACTTATGCGCAGGAGGATTTGTTTTCTGTGTTTAAAGGGCCTCTTCTATAAACTCTGATCTTTAGTTCTTCCATAGATTTTCTATTGGATTCAAGTTAGGTGATTGGCTGAGCCATTCTTGCAACTTTATTTTCTTTCCTTGAAACAATTGAGAGTTTCCTTGGCTTTATAATTGGGATCATTGTCTTGCTGAAATGTCCACCCTCGTTTCATCTTCATCATCCTGTTAGACGGCAGCAGATTTTTATCAAGAATGTCTTGGTACATTTTTCCATTCATCCTGCCTTCAGTGATATAAAAAAATTTGCCGGTACTGTATGCTGAAAAACAGCCCCACACCACGATGTTCCCGCCTCCAAACTTCACTGTTGATATGTTTTTTTTTTCTGGGGTGATGTGCAGTGCCATATAACCTCCATTCATGGTGTGTATTATGGCATCCAAAGAGTTACATTTTGGTCTCATCTGACCAGACTATATTATATATTCATAATATGACTTTTCTTCAGCAACAGTCTTGCGTGGTGAGCGTGCTTACAGGCCATGGCGGTTGAGTGCACTACTTATTGTGTTATTTGTACCTGCTAATTCCAGGTCTTTCTGAACTCTCCATATATGGTCCTTGGGTCTTGGACAAGTCTTCTGATAATACTTTTCACTTCTCTGTCAGAAATCTTGCAAAGAGCACCTAGTTATGGCTGGTTTAGGGTAGAATTATATTCTTCCCACTTGGCCCCAACAGCGCTTACTGGAACATTCAGAAGTTTAGAAATCCTTCTGTAATCAATGTTATCAGTATGTTTTGCAACAATAAGGTGTGATATCTATTTAAT
This sequence comes from Rana kukunoris, assembly GCA_029574335.1. Classification (NCBI taxonomy): domain Eukaryota; kingdom Metazoa; phylum Chordata; class Amphibia; order Anura; family Ranidae; genus Rana; species Rana kukunoris. The sequence continues at coordinate 360,168,347 of CM056050.1, read as the reverse complement.
TCTCAGTTCAGTTCTAAGAAAAAGATTATGAGGAATCCACTTTCCTCATCAAATCCTAGCAGTAGTGCTATAGAGGTTTAAAAAAGAAGTATGGGAATACAAAAAAAAATCCCAGCTGAGCAATCAAACACAGTGGATCACTCAGTTCTCCACCTTTACTTTGAGCAGAGCAGTGACTGTCAGTCACCCACTATCTACTATGCCTCCACCCCCTTTTGAAACAAAAAGGAAACCTAAAAAATGGAAATAAAAAAGAGCCAAATAAGAAGTAAAGAGTAGCTCACTTAAGACCTGGACCATTATGCTGCTAAATGCCCAGAGGTGTTTTTACAATTTGGCACTGGGCTGTTTTAACTGGTAATTGCGCGGTCATGCAATGTTGTACCAAAACGAAATTTGCGTCCTTTTCTTCCCACAAATAGAGCTTTTTTTTTTTATGGTATTTGATTGCCTCTGCAATTTTTATTTTTTGCGATATAAACGGAAAAAGTCCGTAAATTTTGAAAAAAAATGATTTTTCTTATAACAAAAAGTAAAAAATATCGAATAAACAAAATTTTTGGCAAACATTTAGGCCAAAATGTATTCAGCCACATGTCTTTAGTAAAAAAAATCGCAATAAGCGTACATTTATTGGTTTTCGCAAAAGTTATAGCGTCTACAAACTAGGGTACATTTTCTGGAATTTACACAGCTTTTATTTTATGACCTAGTTTCTTGAGGTGCTAAAATGACAGGGCAGTACAAAACCCCCCCCAAATGACCCCCTTTTTTGAAAGTAGACACCCCAAGGAAACTGCTGAGAGGCATGTTGAGTCCATTGAATATTTTTTTTTTTTGTCCCAAGTGATTGAATAATAAAAAAAATAAAACATTTTTTTACAAAAAGTTGTCACTAAATGATATATTGCTCACACATGCCATGGTTATATGTGGAATTGCACCCCAAAATACATTCTGCTGCTTCTCCTGAGTACGGGGATACCACATGTTTGGAGCTTTTTGGGAGCCTAGCCGCGTATGGGGCCCCAAATACCAAGCACCACCTTCAAGATTTCTAAGGGCATACATTTTTGATTTCACTCCTCACTACCTATCACAGTTTTGAAGGCCATAAAATGCCAAGATGGCACACAGCCCCCCCAAATTACCCCAATTTGGAAAGAAGACACCCAAGTTATTTGCTGAGAGGCATGTTGAGTCCATGGAATATTTAATTTTTTTTAAATAAAAAATTTCCGCTCTTAGAAATGCTGAAGGCGGTGCTTGGATTTTGGGGCCCCATACACGGCTAGGCTCCCAAAAAGTTCTAAACATGTGGTATGCCCGTACTCAGGAGAAGCAGCAGAATGTATTTTAGGGTGCAACTCCACATATAACCATGGCATGTGTGAGCAATATATCATTTAGTGACAACTTTTTGTCGTTTTTTTTGTCATTATTCAATCACTTTGGACAAAAAATAAAAATTCAATGGACTCAAAATGCCTCTCAGCAGTTTCCTTGGGGTGTCTACTTTCCAAAATGGGGTAATTTGGGGGGGGGTTTTGTGCTATTTTGTCATTTTATGGCCTTCGAAACTGTGATAGGTAGTGAGGAGTGAAATCAAAAATGTACACCTTTAGAAAGCCTGAAGGCGGTGATTGGTTTTTGGGGTCCCGTACGCGGCTAGGCTCCTAAAAAATTGTCTCACACGTGTGGTATCCCCAATACTCAGGAGAAGTACCTGAAAACAGTAAAGTAAATTACATACCTGAAAAGCAAGCATGAAAAAACATAACAATAAAACTTTGCAGAATAGAATACAGTAAAAAAAAGAGCAGAACAATAGAGAGAGAATAGAGAGGGAGAGAACAATAAAACGACAACTATTTTTTTTATTATATATATATATATTTTTTTTTTGTGTTTTATTTTTTTACTTTTTTTTTTAATACTTTTTTTTGTAACTGTAACAGGTTTGGGTCTCTCAAAATGCGATGGCATCTTGGTAGACCCTGTGTAAGTGTGCCTAGCCTGTGAAATGTTTTACCCTGCACTAATAATTAACTCCTGTGTGGAAGCATTCAAAACATTCACCAATACAAAGACCAGGATCGGCAGGACATTGGTTGCTACAGACACAACATTTTCTTTGGGGGGCTCGTTGGGTAGGGGTACTCTCGAGGGCATACGAAAAATGTCGGCTTACTGCAATTGGTAGGGGATGGTAGGAGTTCTGTGATGATCTCCTTCTGGAATGCAAGGAAGGATCCATTCTGTCCTGAAGCTTTGTATAAGACAAAAGCATTCAGTAAAGTCAATTGAAATAAATGTAGAGACACTTTTTTGTACCAGTGTCTCGTCTTATGGGCAATATGATACAGCGCCATCAACTGGTCATTGAGGTCCACCCCTCTCATATTTTGGTTATATTCGTGGACACAGAGGGGTTTCTCCACAACACCAGTCGCCGAGATGAATTTGTACTGTCGTGTCTGCGTGAAGGGTGGTAAGAACGAAAACATTCTTATTGTCCTGCCACTTCACAGCGAGCAAATTATTACACTTGCAGCAGGCTCTCGCCCCCAGCCTAATAGGTTGCATCTACAAGCCGCTGGGGAAAGCCCCAGCGATTAGGTCGCACGGTGCCACATGCTCCAATCTGATGATCAAACAAGTGACTAAAAAGTGGCACGCTGCTGTAATAATTGTCCACATACAAGTGGTATCCCTTTCCGAATAAGAGTGACACCAAGTCCCAAACGATCTTTCCAGCGCTCCCCATGTAATCTGGGCATCCTTCCGGCTCTACCTCACTATCTTTGCCCTCATAAACCCTAAAGCTCCATGTGTAGCCTGTTGCCCTGTCACAGAGCTTATAGAGCGATTATGGTACGCTTGCTGGGGAGGTACTGCTTGAAAGACAAGCGGGCAGAAAATGTAATCAGGGACTCATCAGCGCAGACAACTTGCTGAGGATTAAACAAGGCTGCATAACGTTCGTTAAAATGGTTTATGAGGGGCCGAATTTTGTAGAGCCGGTCAAATTCAGGGTCTCCAAGTGGACGAAAAAGTGCATTGTCACTGAAATGCAAGAACCGCAGCATCGCCTCGTATCGTTTCCTGGCCATGTGAGCAGAGAATATGGGCATATTGTCAATAGGATGTGTGGACCAATACATCCGCAACTTCGGAAATTTGTGTATGCCCATGTTGAGGGTAAGGCCCAGAAAGGTCTTAAATTCGGAAACCGTAAGTGGTTTCCATTCTTTGGCAAGGAAGGACTGGGGATTAGCGGCGATGTAGGTACCAGCATATAAATTACTCTGGTTCACAATAGATCTATAGAGATCTTCCGTGAAATACAGCGAATAAAAATCAAGTGGCATAAAATTCACTGTATCCACCTGAATACCGGGTTGGCCGGTGAATGGGGGAAGTACGGGTGCTGCAGAAGTGGTGGGGACCCAATCAGGATAGGCAAATTCTGCAGGAAGGGCACTATGGGCACAACGGGCCTGTCTTTGTCTTCTTCTTGGTGGCAGCGGGACACTACTTGTGTTTGAATTGCACTTATGGGACTCGACACATCACCACGTGATACTGCAGTGCTGGATGAATGACCAGGGTGTACTAGGCCGCTGGTGCTTGCCAATCCACCAGAAGGAATAGCGGCGCTGTTACTTCTCTGCTCCATACAAGGGTCCTGCGGTTCTTGCTGCTCAACAACATCAGAATGGAATCGGGTACGCCTGGCCTTAGCAGGGACCACAACTTCGTCGTCAGAGCTATCTGACATGGAGCCGCTGTCGTAAATAGGATCGTATTCTGAGCCCAAATCTGACAGATGCGTGACCTCCTCTTCACTATCTGACATGCTCAGGATCCTAAAAGCCTCTTCACCAGTGTACATTCACTTTGCCATTTTGGGCTCTAAATGTAGTGGTACACTGGTGATGATTCACAGGTAAAAAAAGAACCTGTAGAAAACGCTTAAAAAAAACTGTTAGCGATCGCAGGGATCAGGCCTGTCTCTGCGAACGCTCCAGTTATGTGTGTTGTGTTTTTGAAGTGACAGTGATCGATCGATACTGCACTTGGGTGGGTTGGGCTGGGCGGAGGGGCAAAACGCAGGTGCTAGCGGGTATCTGGGCTGATTCCGCTAACAATTCGTTTTTGGGTACCCTAAACTGCTGGGTATGCTAGTATAGATCTGATCAGATCAGGTATTGATCCGTTCAGATACTATACCACTAAGGGGGGTGTATGCTTTGCGAGTGGGTGTAAGTGTTACTGGCACTAATGTAACGCTGCCTGGGGTGACGCAGACCCTGACTGATGCTAAAATTTAATTGATATCACCCGCCGGGGGATCAGGGGGTTAAACCTTTATTGGGTTATATACGGCGGATGCCCTGATGCTATAAACAGCAAACTAACTAACCAGCGTCAACCGTAACACTTCTATGGTGATCACTGGTGAAAGGGTTAACTAGAGGGCAATCAGGGGGTTAAAACCTTTATTAGGTAATATATGGGGGTACCTAACGCTTTATAAAAACCTAAATAACTAACTGGCTAACCTGCATCACCAGTGACACTTATACGGTGATCACTGGTGAAAGGGTTAACTCTAGGGGCAATCAGGGGTTAAAACCTTTATTTATGGAGGTACCTAATGCTATAGAACCTAGCGGCGAACCTAAAAAAAACGAACTACCTAGCGGCAACAGTGACACTAATACAGCGATCAGAAAACTGATCGCTTAGTGACACTAGCAATAGGGGGTGAAAGGGTTACCTAGCGCGGTGATCAAGGGATTAAACCTTTATCAGGGGGGTAGGGGGCTACCCTGGACCTAAAGGGGCATAAAGCTAACTGCCCTAACACTTTTTTCTATCACACTGACACTAAATGCAGTGATCAGTAAATATATGATCACTGCATTTAGTGACGCTGTGACAGGGGACTGGGGGGGGTGATCGGGGGGGGTTGTATTTGCCTATGTGTACTGTGTTAGTGTAGTGGTGGTGCAAACTCACTGTGTGATGTCTTCACTCCTCAGCGGCGGTTGAAAAGACCGCCACAAGGAGAGATTACATCACTTCCCCCTTCCTGTGTTTACACTTAACACAGGAAGAGGGCGGAGGAGGACGCGCATTGGCTGGGAGCGATCCGGAGGGGGCGGGAAAAAAAAAACGAACAGCCGCCCCCTAATCCCGGATCGCTCCTGCAGCCACGGGGACCGCCGCAAGTACCGGGGGGGTCCGATCGGACCCCTGACCCACGTCACCGAACCAGGAAGTGAAATACTTCCACGCATGCATCGAATCCATTCGGCACATGTGGGGGATTTATGTCCGCTGGTTAGGCGTACTAAGCAGCGGACATGTTGGACAGACGGGTTTCCAGCAGACAAGTTTTAAAGCATGCTTTAAAACTTGTCTGCTGGAAAAACCTGTCTGCTAGCCCGTACACGCGGTCGGATATGTCCGCTGAAAATGGTCTGCGGACCAGTTTCAGCAGACAAGTTTGATCCTGTGTACGCGGCCTCACAGTAGGAATGGTGCACCTATCATCATAGGCCTTGTTGACTCCTCTCCTAATAAAACATGATTGTGGGATTGTGTCCAAAAATCTAAACTTTGGTCTCATCACTCCAAATGTCTTTGTGTCAGAAGGTTTAAAACTTGTCTCTGTGCTGTTTGGCGTATTGAAATCAGAGTACTTTGTGGCTTTTGTGTAGTAATGGCTTTCTTCTGGTGACTGAACCATGCAGCCCATTTTTCTTCAAGTGCCTCCTTATTGTGCATCTTAAAACAGCCACACCACATGTTTTCAGAAAGTCCTGTATTTCACCTAAAGTTATTTGTGGGTTTTTCTTTGCATCCCGACAATTTTCCTGGCAGTTGTGGCTGAAATTTTAGTTGATCTACCTGACCGTGGTTTAGTACAACAGAACACTGATAATTAGCATTCTAAACTGCTTGGATATCTTTTTATACCCCTTTCCTGTTTTATACAGTTAAACTACCTTTTCGCGCAGATCCTTTGACAATCATTTTACTTTCCCCATGACTCAGAAATGGATCCAGAAACGTCAGAGCATCACTGGATGAAATATGTCAGGAGTCCAGAAACTCATTGACCTTTTTATACACACACACACTAATTACAAGTAAAAACAGATCACAGGATGGTTACCTTTAATAGCCATTCAAACCCCTTTGTGTCAACTTGTGTGCAAGTTATCAGGCTAAAATCACCAGGGTATGTAAACTTTTAATCTGGGTCATTTGGGTAGTTTCTGTTGTCATTATGATCTAAAAAGAGTAAACTCAGTTGATTGATAATAAATGGCCTCAGGCAAACACTAACCATGAGTGAAAGAAAAGTTTTTGTATTATCATTCATATTCTCTAAAATGGCCAAGAAAGCAAGAATTCTGACAGGGTATGTAAACTTATGAGCACGATTAGGGCCACAATCGCCTTACAGGTGCTTTTTAAAGATCTGGTCATGTGATGAACAAAAATGCTATACTGTACAGAGATGCACCAATATGATATAGTCAGGCAGTCAAGAAAAATCCTGACTGCTGCTTCAGGCTGGAATCACACATGCTGCGGCCGCAGGCAGTCCGGTGCAAATCAGGTCAAAATTTTTGCCTGAATTCGCACCTGAATCAAAACCAAAGACGCACGGGACACTTTCCAAATGCAGACTGCAGTCACCCCCGGAGATGTGTAAATCGGCTCTATTGAGAGGCAGGCACACTCTTCTGTCATGCAAATTGTATGTGGGGAAAAACGCATTCCAATTCACATATGTGTGACTGCAGCCTAGCTCAAATTTACTGACATTCTCATATTAATTTCAGCAACATGGGAACCATGAAAAAAATTGGGACAAGAGGCATCATGGGGTGAAGAATCTTATTAAAGTCTATTTCCAGTGAAGCTGAGGAGGAGAAAAATCTGTAATCTCCCAAGATGGACCTAGAAAGTAATAAGCTGCCTAGGCTCATTGGTAGGGCTGGATATCCTGTATTTTTTACATTTGTCCTCTTCAGGTAGGATTTATATATAGAATTGTTTGCATTTTTAGCTATAATATGAAGCCACCCATTGGACTGTGTATGTTTGTTTTAAGGCAGAGGTCACACTTTTGCATCACGGCAATTTGCATGTTACCGCAAGGTGCAGTACATTACTGTGCTCACTTTAGCACATTGAGTTGTATTAAATTTGAATAACATCCTGTGGGTGAGGCTTGACACACCTGGTGGGGACTTTGTGTGAAGTACTGCTCTCTAATGCCTGCGGCTGCACAGCAGATGGAAGCCGTGGTCATGTGAATTCAGCATTAAGGAAGTCCAGACTTTAGAAGGGAGCAGAACAACCTGCACAGTTATCATTTGTGGTTTTAATTTGTGGGCAAACTCACACAGTCGAGCCTAATGCCACGTACACACGGTCATTTTTTGTGATGAAATAAAATGACATTTTTAAAAACGTCATTTAAAATGATCATGTGTGGGCTTCACAACGTTTTTTTGTCTTCTGAAAAACTAAAAAAAAAAATTCGAACATGCTTAAATTTTTTATGTCGTTTTTGAAAATGTTGTTTTTTGTGTTGTAAAAAATGATCGTGTGTGGGCTAAAATGACGTTTTAAACCCGCGCATGCTCAGAAGCAAGTTATAAGATTGGAGCTCTCGTTCTGGTAAAACTATCATTCATAATGGAGTAAGCACATTCATCATGCTGTAACAGACAAAAGCGCAAATCGTCTTTTACTAAAAAGGAATCAGCTAAAAGCAGCCCAAAGGCGAATAGAACTTCCCCTTTAGAGTGCCGTTGTACGTTTTGTACGTCACCGCGCTTTGTTCATCATTTTTCAAAAACGATGGTGTGTGGGCAACATCATTTTTAATGATGAAGTTGGAAAAACTTTGTTTTTTGGACATGCTGAAAAATGACTTTTTTTTTCATGCCGAAAAGTGATCGTGTGTACGTGGCATAATGCACTATGGACACAACTTCTGTTTGCGCTCACCTCTCCAAAGATGTGCAGCATTTTCTGAGGTGGTACTGCAGAGCTTGTGCCAGCCTCCACCAACTCAGCAGTTCCATCACCTCCTTCCCATTAACCATTGCTCTTATGTTGCTATTGGATACAGAACATTTATTTTTCCATAACGCCATGCTTGTTCCCCTCCCAGGGCCCCATTTACACCTCTTTCTCCCTGACCCCAAGCCAATTCTCTAGGTACTCCATGCCACAAGTTTTGTGCAAATATGTGGGAAACTGGTCGCTAAAGAAGGGGCCAGGCATACCACTCAATTCACTACCAGAACCTCCATCACCCTCATCATGTCAACCACTTCCTGGCTGGTTGGTGGCTTCAAGGGCTCAAGCAAGGTAGTCATTAGTAACTTCAATATAGCTTACTTTAGAGCTTCTCTGCTCGTTAGACCTGTGTGCTGTTCTCTAACTTTTTTTAGTCCCCTGCTGTAAGCCCTGTTTTTTGGATACACCCCTTTAGAAACTTTAAAAAAAGACCATTTAAATAAGCAATAAAGATATTCTACACATTCCTAACAAAGTTCTCAAAGTGCGCTTGAATGGTGCCCTATGAGGTAGTCATGCTTTATTTAGGTAATAAGTCTACACAAAAGTCCTTTTCAATGCAAAAGTCCATCACTATCAGTAATCCACAGGAGGTAGCAATGATCCATAAACAAGAGATGGCACAAGTCCATGTATATCCATAGGTTCCCTACACCATTGGGAACCCTAACTGGGCTATCCCCAAGGGGTGATGCAATTCGGCAGAGTAACAGCTACATTTTGGCAGACTTTCCTCTAGCTGACCTCTCCATGGCACAAATGAGCCCTTATTTATATTAAAAAACCTGTAGGGGGCAGTAACCTTCCTAAAAAAAAGTAAAAGCTGGCTAGCAGCTTTATCCTTTCCTTCCCAGGAACCACCAGCTCCCAGATCAACTAAGGGCACAGTGCAATAGGCTTACATTGTAGCAAAAGGCTTATACACACAAATGTAGTTAAAATGGGCAGACTCAGAACACATACCCCAACAGCAGATTTTTTTTTTTAACATGCAGGGCATTTTAGAAGCACCTGCTAACAACCCCAGTGCCCTGAGTCAATACACCTGTGCTGCAGCATGCCACAAAAGTGGTTCATTGCTATGTGTTTTATTCTTGAAAAAGAGATGGGGTTGGCTGCAGTGGCGATGCATGCATTAGAAACCCATTTAAAATGAATGGACTGCCTTAACAAAACACACGTTAAAGCGGAACACCAGGAATTCAGCCAATCTGTAAAAAAACAGTTAAGTGCAATGAGGTACATGCCACCCCATGGACTTGTCTCTTTATTTACATATGACAGTTTTATGGAGCTGTGGGAGTACAGCTATTGCTACACTTCCAGAGCTTAGGCCTCGTACACACGAGGCAATAGATTTGTTCAAATCTGTCCGTCCGACAGATTTGAACAAATCTGTCTGCTGGGATTTTTGTTTGCCCGCGTGTACACACGAGCAAACCAAAATCCCCGCCAGCAGAGAGCGTGCTGACGTGTCGGTGACGTGGTGGTGACGTTGACGCCGCCACGTCACCGCACCAGGAAGTAAAACACTTCCGCGCATGCGCCGAATCCATTCGGCGGCGGTGCGGGACGACATGTCTGCTGGTAAGTGTACTAACCAGCAGACATGTCGGGCGGGCGGATTCCCACCCGATAGATTTCAAAGCATGCTTTGAAATCTGTCGGGTGGCCAAATCCGTCGGCTCGGCCGTACACACGATCAAATCTGTCTGCTGAAACGGTCCAGCGGACCGTTTCCAGCGGACAGATTTGATCGTGTGTACGAGGCCTAAGAGAAGAGATGTTGTGTTCTCACACACAGCATCTGTGCTCACGCCTCTCCTCTGCTGCTCATTCACAAGACCCCTTGTGATTTGTGAATGAGTTCACATAATACAAAGTGCTCTGCAATTGGGCAGAAGAGGTAGAAGCTTTGCTTCTGGCCAACACTCAATAAAAAATGATGTTGTAAATTAAAGTGATAAAACCATGTGTGGAATTAGCCTCATTTTCTAAAGTGGCTTAATTCCTGGAATTCAGCGTTGATGCACAATTTAATGAGAATTACTGTGCTTGCATTAGGGCACTGTAAAAGTGAGATACTGACCTTTTTTTTGGGTGCACTTTAAACAGGAAGATCATATCACGAAGCCACTATAAACTTTCTCTAGTGGCTAATCTAAGTTCTCTACATTTAATGCATAAATACAAATATGATAGTGAGGGCATGGGAAAAAAATGTCTGCGTAAGCAAAGCAACAGGTTTGAAGAGCGAAAGCAAAAACTCTGGGGGTCCCTTATACACATAGTACCATAAATAATGTTTTGGTATTCCAATATTTCTGAATTAATATTCTGATGTTGGATCTAAACTGGCTTAAGACTAGATCTGTGTTACAGATGTTGCATAAATCAATCTGCCCATTTCTAATAGGAAAAAAATCTGAGGCCGTGTACACACGGCAGAGAACCTCGACGGGCAGAACACATCGTTCCGCCCATCGAGGTTCTCTGCCGGCCGTCGAAATCGGCGACCCGCCCGTCGGGAATGGCAACCAGCCATTCATCCAGGCGGGCCGTCGAGCAAAAAGAGAGCGTGCTCTCTTTTCGCTCGACGGGATTCCCCACGGGCGGGGCGAGCGCTCTGTGTACACACGGCCGAGGTCCTCGCTGGAATGCAGCTTCCAGCGAGGTTCTCGCTGGTTTCCAGCGAGAACCTCGGTCGTGTGTACGCCGCCTGACATCTACGAATGAAAAAGTTTTGGTGGACTGACCATTTAAACTTGCTGCACTAATGTGCTTTGTATAGCAAGCTCCATGAAGTAATACATGAATCTTTCATGTCAAAATTTTAAATTGTAAAAGGTTTCGTCAGCGATTCATAAAATTGTGGCTTTAATTACACCTAATGAGAGAAGTCATGTTGCATATAATAAATAGCGACCTCTGTACCTCATCTGCATTCTATACATGAGAGAACATTTTCAATAAATGAATCCGATTTAATCAGTTTTTTTTCCACTACATAATTTACTGTGCCAGCTGCCTCTGTAAGTCTTTAACTGAACAATTTGCTTTAATTGTGTGAGGAAATCTTTTTGAACAGTCAGTTGCAAAAAGCACAGAAAGGAAAGAAGGGCTTGGTGTGGTATGAAGCGTTGTGTTTTGAGAAAAAGGCTTTCTAAAGCAAATCAGTGGCAGAGGAAGGGTGGGTCCAGAGACAGAGGGATGGTGGGATGGATTGGATCAGGGGCAGAGGGATGGTGGAATCCGTAGCAGAGGGATGGTGGGATTAGTGGCAGAGGGATGTGGGACGGGTGGAATCAGTGGCAGAGGGATGGTGGGATCAGAGGCAGAGGGATTGTTGGATCAGAGGCAGAGGGATGTGGGATGGATGGGATCAGTGGCAGAGGGATGGTGGTATCAGAGGCAGAAGGATGTTGGAATCAGTGGCAGAAGGGTGGTTGGATCAGAGGCAGAGGGATGGTGGGATCAGAGGCAGAGCGATGGTGGGATCAGAGGCAGAGGGATGGTGGGATCAGAGTCAGAGGATCTGTAGAATCAGGGGCAGAGGGATGGTGGGATCCGTAGCAGAGGGATGATGGGATCCGTGGCAGAGGGATGATGGGATCAGTAGCAGAGGGATGTGGGATGGGTGGAATCAGTGGCAGAAGGATGGTGGGATCAGAGGCAGACGGATGTGGGATGGATGGGATCAGTGGCAGAGGGATGGTGGTATCAGAGGCAGAAAGATGGTGGGATCAGAGGCAGAGCGATGGTGGGATCAGAGGCAGAGCGATGGTGGGATCAGAGGCAAAGCGATGGTGGGATCAGAGGCAGAGGGATCAGAGGCAAAGGGATGGTGGGATCAGAGGCAGAGGGATGGTGGGATCAGAGGCAAACAGATGGTGGGATCAGAGGCAGAGGGATGTGGGATAGATGGGATCAGAGGCAGAGGGATGATGGAATCAGTGGCAGAGGGATGATGGAATCAGTGGCAGAGGGATGGTGGGATCAGGGGCAGATGGATGGTGGGATCAGGGGCAGAGGAATGTGGGATGGATGGAATCGGTGGCAGAGGGATATTGGGATCAGAGGCAGAGGGATGGTGGGATCAGAGTCAGAGGATCGGTTGGATCAGAGGCAGAGGGATGTTGGATGGATGGAGTCAGTGGCAGAAGGATGGTGGGATCAGAGGCAGAGGGATGGTGGCATCAGAGACAGAGCGATTGTGGGATCAGAGGCAGAGCGATTGTGGGATCAGAGGCAGAGGGATGGTGAGATCAGTGGCAGAGGGATGGTGGGATCAGAGGCAGAGGGATGGTGGGATCAGAGTCAGCGGATCGGTTGGATCAAAGGCAGAGGGATGTTGGATGGATGGGATCAGGGGCAGAGGGATGGTGGGATCAGAGACAGAGCGATTGTGGGATCAGAGGCAGAGGGATGGTGGGATCAGAGGCAGAGGGATGGTGGGATCAGTGGCAGAGGGATGGTGGGATCAGGGGCAGAGGAATGTGGGATGGATGGAATCGGTGGCAGAGGGGTGGTGGGATCAGAGGCAGAGGGATGGTGGGATCAGAGTCAGAGGATCGGTTGGATCAGAGGCAGAGGGATGTTGGATGGATGGGGTCAGTGGCAGAAGGATGGTGGGATCAGAGACAGAGCGATTGTGGGATCAGAGGCAGAGCGATTGTGGGATCAGAGGCAGAGGGATGGTGGGATCAGTGGCAGAGGGATGGTGAGATCAGAGGCAGAGAGATGGTGGGATCAGAGTCAGCGGATCGGTTGGATCAGAGGCAGAGGGATGTTGGATGGATGGGATCAGAGGCAGAGGGATGGTGGGATCAGAGACAGAGCGATTGTGGGATCAGAGGCAGAGGGATGGTGGGATCAGTGGCAGAGGGATGGTGGGATCAGAGGCAGAGGGATGGTGGGATCAGTGGCAGAGGGATGGTGGGATGGATGGGATCAGTGGCAGAGGGATGATGGGATCAGTGGCAGAGTGATAGTGGGTCTAGAGGCAGAAGGATGATGGGATCAGGGGCAGAGGGATGTGGGGTGGATTGGATCAGTAATAATTGAGACGATTGTGGCTTACAGCTCATGAAAACCCCAAATCCACAATCTCAGAAAATTTTAATATTGTGAAAAGGTGCAATGTTCTAGGCTCAAAGTGTCCCACTCAAATCAGATAATTAAAGGGGTTGTAAATGATTTTTTTTTTCCTTAAATAGCTTCCTTTACCTTAGTGCAGTCCTCCTTCACTTACCTCATCCTTCGATTTTGCTTTTAAATGTCCTTATTAAGGTTGAGCGAACCAAAACTGTAAAGTTTGGGTTCGTACCGGACTTTTGTTTTTTTTTGTACCCGGACCCGAACCCGAACAGTTTGCTGTAAGTTCGGGTTCGGGTCCGGTGTTCGGCTATGTAATGGTGCGCTACAGGGCAGCCAATCACCGTTTGCTTTACTTGTGTGACCTAGAAGCCATCACAGCCATGCCTACTAATGGCATGGCTGTGATTGGCCAGTGCAGCATGTGACCCAGCATGTGACCCAGCCTCTATATAAGCTAGAGGCACATAGCACAGCTCGTCACTCTGCTTTAGCTAGTGTAGGGAAAGGCTGCCGCTGCTGCTCTCAGGGAGAGCTTTAGATAGGATTGTCCTGCTTCAGAAATCAAATTACAATACTCAGCGATCTGCATAGCATTAGATAATTTAGGGAAAGGTTCCTGGTTGTGCTTATAGGGAGAGAATTAGATAGGAGTCAGTCCTACTTCACAAATCAAATTGCAGCAGCACTGCATATGTTCCTGTGAGATACTCTGCATATTGCACCAGCACTGCATATGTTCCTGTGAGATACTCTGCATATTACACCAGCACTGCATATGTTCCTGTGAGATACTCTGCATTAGATAATTTAGGGAAAGGTTCCTGATTGTGCTTATAGGGAGAGAAATATATAGGAGTCAGTCCTGCTTCACAAATCAAAGTGCAGCAGCACTGCATATGTTACTGTGAGATACACCCTTTTTATACTTTTCTTCTATTGTGTTATTCAAAAAACAATCATTTAGGGAAAAAATAAAAAATGTGCAGTGTTTCCTTCAGTGTTTCTCAGTGTTTCCTCCATATCTGTAGGTGTGAGATAAACACTTTAGCTAGTGTTCTTCTATCGTTGTATTCATAAAGCACCCATTTAGGGCAAAAAAATATATTTTACAGTTTTTCCTCCAGTGTTTGCAGTCTTGCCTGCATATCTGTACGTGTGAGATACACACTTTACATACTGTTTTCTATTTGGCTATTCAAAACACAGTTATTTGGGGGAAATCATTTTTTTTTTTGGTGCGTTTCCTGCATATCTGTAGGTGTGAGATAAACACTTTAGCTAGTGTTCTTCTATTGTTGTATTCAAAAAACAGCCATTTAGGGCAAGATCCTACATTTGAGAAATATGAGGAGAACGTCAAATAAGGGACGTGGCCGCGGTCGTGGTGCTGCTGGTGGAGCTCCTGTTACAGGGAGAGGACGTGGTCGATCTGTGCCAGCTACACACACAAGTGAAACACTTTTCTCAGGTGCAAGTAGGCGACAGAGCCTGCAGAGGTATTTGGTGGGGCCTAATCAGACTCTACGAATGTTGAGGCCAGGAGCAGAACAGGCGATAGTAGATTGGGTTGCTGACAGTGCCTCCAGTTTCTTCACATTGTCTCCCAACCAGTCTTGTGCTGAAAGATCGGAGTTGGCACCTGCAGCCGATATAAATCTTTCACCTCACCCCCTTGCAAATCAGCCAAGCAGTCTGAGCCCCAAATCATGCAGCAGTCTCTTCTGCTTTTTGATGACTCTGTTAGCATGTTTTCCCAGGGCCATCCACCTAGCCCTGCCCCAGAAGTGGAAGAGATTGAGTGCACCGATGCCCAACCATGTTATGTTTCAAGATAAGTACATGGGGGGACCATCACAGAACGTCTTGAATGATGAAAAAACATAGTTGCCAACTGCTGCTGCTTTCGCAATTGTGCAGACCGACAAGGAGGGCAGTGGTGAAGACTGGGTGGAAGATGATGTGGTGGACGATGAGGTCCTTGACCCCCACATGGAATCAACCTCATGCAGGTGACCCATGTAGTTCGGAGGAAGAGGCGGTGGTCGCACACAGCCACCAGCACAGCAGAAGAGGGAGCAGGGTGCCAAAGCGGAGCGTCCATCCCCTAGACAGTACGCCTGCTACTGCCCAACGCAGCAAGGGACCGAGCACACCAAAGCCAGGTCCAAGGAATTACCTAACGTGACAGTTCTTCACACAATGTGCTGATGACAAGACACGAGTGGTTTGCACGCTGTGCAATCAGAGGCTATAGCGAGGCATAAAGGTTCTCAACCTGAGCACAACCTACATGACCAGGCATCTAAGTGCAAGGCACGAGCTGCAGTAGAGTAGACACCTCAAAAACCAAGAAAGGTCTCTGGCTCCTCCTGCTTCCTCTTCTGCTTCAGTCTCGGGCCTCTCGGCCTCTTCATCCATCTCTGTAGTGACAGTGCCACCTGCCACCCCACAATTAAAGGATCGGCAAGCAACACTACCACCTGGGTCACCAAACATCTCCACAATGTCCCATGGAAGC
This sequence comes from Rana kukunoris, assembly GCA_029574335.1. Lineage (NCBI taxonomy): Eukaryota > Metazoa > Chordata > Amphibia > Anura > Ranidae > Rana > Rana kukunoris. Next base: position 360,152,617 of record CM056050.1, on the reverse strand, counting down.
ATTCAGCTCTCTATCTCCCAAACACTAGAGCGGAAGAGGAAGTACCCCCATACCCACCTGCGATCCCTGGCCCTGAATGCCAGCATTTCAAAATTCCTGGCCTTTGAAATGCTGGCATTCCGTCTGGTGGAGACGCAGAGTTTTAAAAGCCTGATGGCATTGGCTGTCCCACAGTACGTCGTGCCCAGCCGCCACTACTTTTTCAGGCGAGCTATCCCTTCCCTGCACAAGCAAGTGGGGAACAAAATCAGGTGTGCACAGCGCAACGCCATCTGTGCCAAGGTCCACCTAACTACGGATACGTGGACCAGTAAGCATGGTCAGAGACGTTATATCTCCCTAATAGCGCACTGGGTAAATGCAGTGGCGGCTGGGCCTGAGGCGGATAGCAGTTTGGCGCATTCCCTTCCACCACTGAGGATTGCAGGGCATAGCCGGTTTGATGCACATCCCTTGCCTGGCGCATGTGCTGAATTTGGTGGTGCAAAGGTTCCTTAAAACTTACCTCGATATGCCACAGCTGCTGCAGAAAGTGCGGGCCGTCTATGCGCACTTTTGGCGTTCTCACCCTGCTGCTGCTCGCCTGGCAGCGCTTCAGCGTAACTTCGGCCTTCCCACTCACCGGCTCATATGTGACATGCCCACAAGGTGGAACTCCACCTTTCACTTGCTGGCCGACTGTGCAAGCAACAGCAGGCGATAATGGAGTCTCAGCTGCAGCATGCACGCGTGAGTCGCTCTGCAGAACAGAACCACTTCACCACCAATAACTGTGCCTTCATGCGAGACCTGTGTTCCTTTTTGCGCTGTTTCGAGTACTCCACCAACATGGCCAGTGCCGATGACGCCATTCTCAGCGTGACTATCACAGTTCTATGGCTCCTTGAAAAAACGATTCGGGCGATAATGGAAGAGGATGTGGCACAGGAGGAGGAGGAGGAATCGGGATCATTTCCAAGGCTTTCAGGGCAGTCATTCACAAGTGACTCCTAGGGGGGGTTCCTGCACCAACAAAGGCCAGGTACATTATTGTCCAGCAAGGGCACAGTTCTGGAGGAATGACGAGGTGGAGGATGAGGAGGAGGAGATGGAGGAGGAGGAACCATGTTCACAGCAGGGTGGCACCCAGACCAGCTCATGACCATCACTGGTGCATGGCTGGGGGGATACAGAGGACACAGATGATACACCACCCACAGAGGACAGATTTTCGTTGCCTCTGGGCAGCCTGGCACACATGAGCGATTACATGCTGCAGTGTCTCTGCAACGACCGCCGTGTTTCGCACATTTTAACAGGTGCTGATTACTGGGTGGCCACGCTGCTGGATTCCTGTTACAAGGACAATGTACCGTCCTTAATTCCCTCACTGGAGCGTGATCGCAAGATGCGCGAGTACAAGCGCACGCTGGTAGACGCGCTGCTAGTAGAATTCCCACCTGACAGCGGGGGCACAGTGGAAGCACAAGTCGAAGGCAGAGGAGGAGGAAGAGGTTGCCAACGCAGCAGGGGCACCGCCAGCACCTCAGAAGGCAAGGTTAGCATGGCCGAAATGTGGAAAAGCTTTGTCAGCACGCCACAACAAACAGCACCACCAGCTGATATGGAACGTTTTAGCAGGAGGCAGCATTTCACCAACATGGTGGAGCAGTATGTGTGCACATGCCTACACGTACTGAATGATGGGTCTGCCCCCTTAAACTTCTGGGTCTCCAAATTGGGCACATGGCCTGGGCTTGCCCTTTAAGCCTTGGAGGAGCTGGCCTGCCCTGCAGCCAGTGTATTATCTAAATGTGTATTTAGCACGGCAAGGGGCGTTATCATAGACAAGCGGAGCCACCTGTCCAGAGCCAATGTGGACAAGCTCACGTTCATTAAAATGAACCAGGCATCGATCCCACAGGACTTGTCCGTACCCTGTGCAGAATAGACATGTATACCGGCCTTAGACAGCCATTCTTGTATTTCTGATTTTTCTAGGGTTGCCACCTCATCCCTTTAAAAGAGAAAACATATTAATTACATAGGTTCTCTGGCTGACTAAGGTGCTAATTAAACTCACTTGGTGCCTTATCAACATTAAATTAGCCCCAGAACCTGTGTAATTACTATGTCTTAGGGTTTAAAGGGATGAGGTGGCAACCCTAGATCTTTCTCACTCTTTTGGGGTGTACCCTAATTTAAAAAATAAATAAATTAAAAACAAAAAGCTGTGTTGGTTACCTCGTCCTCCTTCACCGCCGCTTCCACCTACACCGCCACATCCAGCGCCACCTCAACCACCTACTCCATATGGACCTCGTCCTCCTTAGTCAAGATTATTATTATTTTTTTTTTATGTTATTTTAAGTTATTTCCCTATCCATATTTATTTTCAGAGTACTTGCCATGCTCTTACTGACATGTTGCTGCCATTTACAGCCCTCTAGCCCTTTCACTTAGTTTTTTAGAGACATTTTAGTAGTCAAAAGTCTGGGTCCCCATTGACTTCAATGGGTTCAGGTTCAGGGTCAAGTTCAGGTCAAGTTTGGGTCCCGAACCCGGAATTTTTTCCGAAGTTCAGCCGAACCCATTGAACCCGAACATCCAGAAATCCTCACTTCCTGTTTTTCTGTCTGTAACTCACCACCGTAATGCAAGGCTTTCTTCCTGGTGTGGAGAAAGTTTCTTGAGGGGGGAGGGGGCGAGCAGGCAAGTCAGGACACTCTCTACTTTGCAGATAGAGAAAGGAGCTGTGTGTTAGTGGGCGTCCTGACATTCCTGCTCGCCCCCTCCCCACACCAGGAAGAAAGCCTCGCATTACGGTGGTGAGTTACAGACAGAAGAACAGGAAGTGAGCATTTCTCAGAAGAAATAAGGACATTTAAGAGCAAAATTGAAGAATGAAGTAAGTGAAGGAGGACTGCACTAAAGTAGAGGAAGCTATTTAGGGGAAAAAAATCCTTTACAACATCTTTAAGCCATAACACCTGCAAAGGGTTCCTGAGCCTTTAAATAATCTCTCAGTCTGGCTCAGCAGGAATCACAATCATGGGAAAGACTGCTGACCTGACCGTTGTGCAGAAAACTATCATTGACACCCTCATGAGGAAGAGCCTCAAAAAGGTAATTGCAAAGAAGTTGGATGTTCCCAAAGTGCTGTATCAAAGCACATTAATAGAAAGTTATGTTGAAGGAAAAAGTGTGGATGAAAAAGGGATGGCCGCAGCTTGGAGAGGATTGTCAGGAAAAGGCCTTCAAAAGTGTTGGGGATTTTCACAAGGAGTGGACTGAGGCTGGAGTCAGTGCATCAAGAGCAACCACGTACAGACAGATCCTGGATATGTGCTTCAAATGTGGTATTCCTCTTGTCAAGCTACTCCTGACCAACAAACAACATCAGAAGCGTCTTACCTGGGCTAAAGAAAAACACACCTGGTCTGGTGCTCAGTGGTCCAAAGTCCTTTTTTCTGATGATCTCATTTGGAAACCAAGGACCCAGAGTATGGAGGAAGAATGGAGAGGCACACACTGCAAGATGCTTGAAGTCCAGTGTGAAGTTTCCACAGTCTGTGTTGATTTGGGGAGCCGTGTCATCTGCTGGTGTTGGTCCATTGTGCTTCATTAAGTCCAGGGTCAATGCAACCATCTACCAGGAGATTTTGGAGCACTTCATGCTTCCTTCCACCGATGAGCTATATGGGGATGCTGACTTAATTTTCCAGCAAGACTTGGCACCTGTCCACACTGCCAAAAGTACCAAAACCTGGTTCAATGACCATGGGATTGCTGTGCTGGATTGGCCAGCAAACTCACCTGACCAGAACCCCATAGAGGGCCAGATTCAGGTAGAGTTACGCTGGAGTATCAGTGATTCGCCAGCATAACTCACACTTTGAGCCGGCTTATCTGTTTTCTGTAGTCAGAAAACAAGATACGCCGGGATTGAGTTCAGATACGAGCGGCGTAATTGAATTTTGCCGTCGTATTGGACCTGCAATTTGAAAATGGGCGCTCGGGGCGTTCCCGCTGATTTACGCCAAGAATATGTAAATCAGCGAGAGACGGAAATTCACGATTGTACGCTGGCCCGACGCAGTGACTTTCCGACGTTTCCGTAAGCGATACGCGGCGTAAAGAAAAACATGCCCCCTAGGTGGAGTATCCTATGTTAAGTATGGCCGTCGTCATCGCGTCGAATTTAAAAAGTTTTGCGTCGTTTGCGTAAAACGTCTGTGAATGGGGATTGACGTCATTGACGTTCACTGACAGAATTTGGAGCATGCGCACTGACAGTCGACGCATGCGCAGTACGTTCGCCGCGGGAATCGCGCCTAGTTTAAATAATACACGCCCCCTACCCGCCCAATTTGAATTGCGCCGGCTCATTTTCGCGACGCCGCCGCAACTTTAGGAGCAAGTGCTATGTTAATAACAGTACTTGCTCCTAAAATTTCTCCAACATAAAGATCCGCTCTCCTACCTGAATCTGGCCCAGAGAATCTATGGGGCATTGCCAAGAGAAAGATGAGAGACACGAGAATGAACAATGCAGAAGAGCTAAAGGCCGCTATTGAAGCATTCTGGTCTTCCATAACACCTCAGCAGTGCCACAGGCTGATCGCTTCCATGCCACGCCGCATTGAGGGGCCCAAACCAAGTACTGAGTACATATGAATGTTTCTACTTTTCAGAGGTCCGATATTGTTCTATGTACAATCGTTGTTTTATTGATTGCATGTAATATGGGACCACAGGCATTATGCAAAAAAAACAAACAAACATGCAAAGAGGAATAACGCAACAAACAAGGATTTCTTTCCAACATTTTATTAGTAATACAAAACATCTTATAACATATCCATATTATCTTTTGGAAATAATTTGGCCACGGCCTGATTCACTGGTTTAATAAATCAAATCATATAATAACTCGATATAAAAATATATCAAAACTCGTAGATCATAACTGTAAAAAATTCAACCAATTAATTTTTCATAACCATCCTCAAACCAGCCACTGAGACTCAAACTGATTCACCATCATCCTTGAAGCCTTCTTAACTCTCCCCTCAGGTGACTTACCTGAGGGAGCCACCACGTGAATCGGCCGCAACTGGGGGGGGGGGCTCCTTCAGCTGGGATCTTCTTATAAGACGGCCACCGGTCCTCATAGAACCGGGCTCTATATAGGGCTTGGGCCGGCTACCAGAACCCTCCACCGGGTCACCTGACCTCTGCTCATCCAATTGTTGCCCTAAACTCACTGCCTTCCAGAACCCTCTAACACAGCTCATCTGTCTGACTAATCCCTGCTACCTGAACTTACATACCTTCCCTGACCTGAAAAGGACCCCAAACCTCACCTTAAACTACCTAAGGCTAGCTGCCCATGCCGTGGTCCCATAAGGAAAGGAGAGTCTAAATGGCTACTCCCTTTCCTTTCCCATGGGACCACAGGCATTATGCAAAAATACCCCAAACATGCAAAGAGGAATAACGCAACAAACAAGGATTACTTTCCAACATTTTATTAGTAATACAAAACATCTTATAACATATCCATATTCTATTTTGGAACTAATTTGGCCACGGCCTGATTTACTGGTTTAATAAATCAAATCATATAATAACTCGATATAAAAATATATCAAAACTCGTAGATCATAACTGTAAAAAATTCAACCAATTATTTTTTCATAACCATCCTCAACCCAGCCACTGAGACTCGAGCTGATTCACCATCATGCTTGAAACCTTTTTAACTCTCCCACACGACAGAGGGGGAGGAGGACCCTCGGCATCCCCTCTGTCCCCAACACCCCAGACCGCGGCCGCCTCTATGCATGTTTGCAAATTCATATTAAAGATATCAAGGCCTATATCGGACAGATGAACCCCATCTGCCCTATAAAGATCCTGAAAACCACCCTCCAACTCGTGATGCCTAACTGAGAAACCAAAACAGGGGGACAAAAATTTCTCCATAGCCCTATTTATATGTTTACAAACTTTCTCCAATGGTCTGAAAACTGGAGAATCCAACCAACGCAAACGCAGAATTATTTCCGAAAAAAAAAATCAGAATTGTATTCGGGGAGGCCAACTTCAAGAAATTAAACGTATCTTTCATATTTTTGATCAAATCAAATGTCTTTAACTTTCCTATATCATTTCCCCCGATATGTACAATCAGTATGTCCGGAGGGGAAAATATAGCATACAACCTGCCCAATTCGAAAATTAGATCCTCCCATAACATCCCTCTGCGACCATACCAGGTAATGCTGAAAGTTGACAGATCCAAACCCAAATTTTCGGAATACGTCCTATTTGCTGCTTTCTTCTGTGCCCAAAAAATAAAAGAATGGCCTACAATCCACACTGACCGTTGAAAACCTGAAATAAATGAAAACATTAAAAAGGACGATTGTATAATTTAAAAGTGTTAGATTTCCATCTGCCAATTCTCTTGATTGCACTCTCTTCAAGACCAATCCTTGCGGCCTCTGTGGCCGCACCTATTGGAAACTAGTGAGACGTTATCTTAAACTGGCTAAGGCGGCTGTGCGAGATGCATTTTTTCAAAACAGATGAGAATTGGTAGATGGATACCGGTGAGCCATTTTTATGAATAAATAATAAACCAGCAGCCGATGGACGGATCCGTAAATACTCCCGAAGATTGGCTAACGGGCAAATATCCGTAACTGCATACCTTCTTAGTGAAATCCATGCTCCTACTCCCAAAGAATCTGTCTTGCTGCCCCTAATAAATAACTTTGAATTCTCCTCCAGGAAAGACACCTCTGACAATAAAATTCCAGAGACATCTTTCCTGGAGGCCGAAAGTACCTCGGAAACCCTAAAAGCACCAAAGAATGTGATAACAAAGATAGCTTTAAACAAAATAGCCTCATACTCTGAAAAACAGACTGCTGAGGTTGCCTTGCAAATTTGCGACAGCATAGCCGGGGACACCGGCGACCTTGAATCTTTTTTAAAGGAAGCTCTGTTATACCCCTTCAGAACCTGCCTAACCGAAAAGTAATGATGGCATGTTGGCAGACCGTAAAAGCGTAAAAAGAAAGAAATGGCGGAGAGCGTCTTATTAACGTGGGACCATGAAAGCTGCTTCTGAATTAGGGAACCCAGAAAAAATAATACCAGTTCTTCTGAATATTCAGACACAGCTGCAAGGACACCAAAAAGGTTGACCATAAAAACCAGGAGGCAACGTAGCTTTTCCAGGTGAAAAGAGCCACTGAATTCTTGAAGTATTGTAACATTAGATCAGAGCCCATAAATGAGAGGGGCAAACTGCCCCCACTGGATCTGCCCCTGGAAGCAACTTGGAAAACCGGTCCATCTGTAGGCGAGAAAGAGCATCGGCAGTGTTATTTACTCTACCCAGGATATATTTTGCTTTCAGCCAGATGTTCCACTTTAAACAAAGAAAAACCAAATGCCGAAGATAAGATACCACCAGAGGGGATTTAGATGATAACATGTTCACTGCAAACAGAACGCCCCTGTTATCTGTACTAACCAAAATCCTCCTGTTTGCAAAATTGCTCCCCCATATTTCCAATGCTACGATCACTGGAAATAATTTGAGCAGAACTATGTTCTTGGTGAAACCACTGGAGACCCACCTATTAGGTCAGGTTTCTGCGCACCAGTGGTTTCCCCAAATTGCCCCAAAACCTACCGAACCTGCTGTATCCAATAACTTGTAGATTTTGTTGTCTGGCAATCTAAATTCCATATTGACTGAATCCAAAGTTATAACATAGAAATAGTGCAGCGCAAACAATACAATATAGTGTTTCTAATGGTGCTTCTCATGCACCATATATCTAGGACCTATGTGCATAAAAATAAAAAGTGATATATTACACCAATTGATATGTGCATAAATATCTTAACGAATGTCCATATAATAATCTGTGCAATGGATCCAATTTTCCAATTGGTCTAATCAAAGTCCACCAAAGTGCAAACGTGATGCGAATTGATCCAATATGAATTGATCTAATTGAATTCCACCAGAGTGCAAACGTGATGAAAAAGGTATATAGTGATCCCGCCACCAAATGGGTATTCTACTATTACCTCCAAGAGAGACCACTGTTTTACCAGATGGTCATACTGCGCATAAGTATCCAACAGGAAGCCCAGGGGAGAGATGTTAAGTAGAGTCCTCAAATGTCAGGCATGATGATGTCAAAACAAAGAGAGAAAGCAAACATCTAAGAGCCTCCACAAAAAACAGGAATTTATTGCAGCATATAGCATACAGTTTACTCACATTTGGTGAGGAAATAAAAGGCATCAAACGAAAACCAAAAGGACCGGACAGAGAGGTTACTTCAGGAAAAGGTTCAGACCATGAGCGAGCGACTGTATAGGTATTCCTGTCCCCGGACGCGTTGCGTAAAAATTACTTCTTCAGCAGGGCAGGAATTCAAACAGTCGCGCGCTGTCTTAAATGCGCCGCTTAACCCGGAAGGAAAACGTCACACAAAACGTAATGACGTGTAGGGTTCAATTCAGCGTCATATGAGGTACTGGCAGCTTAGGGAATAATCGAATGCCGTCCTTCAAACGTGATGACGCGGTACGGCACGTCTCCGCGTCATTTACACGTTACAATAACTTTATTGTCCCGCACCAAAACGGTCAGGACGACATAACAAATGATACTAAGATGTCGCCATCTAGTGGATGAAAAGCATCAACACAAAAAGATTTTGTAACAGCGCTCGGTCAGATCAGAACCTCTTTAGTATACATACATATAAAATTGAACAAATCATATTTAATTGTTACATAAAAAACTACTGTTAATAATAAAAAACTACAAGACACAAATGGAATCAGGATCTCCATATAGAATACGATCCATTTGTCGATATCCATAAATATAAAAAAAAAAAAAAAAAAAAAATTTATTAAAATTAAGTTTGAATACCACAATATTAAATAAACTAAAATAAACTAAAAAACACTATTTGTTAGATATAAAACAATTTAAGTCGAATTCTACATTGAGGCCTTCTGGAGTGAGCACTTTAGTCTCATAAATCCAGAAGGATTCTCTTTTACTGATTTGGCGAATGTAATTACCACCCCTCCAGTGTCTATCGACCCTCTCAAGGCCCCAAAATTTTAAACATCTAGGATTCCTATCATGATATTGGCGAAAATGCTTGGAAACACTATGGGACCGCTTGCCCAACGTAATGTTACTTACGTGTTCTCCTACACGGACCGATAAGGCACGGGATGTGCGGCCTACATACTGGAATCCGCAATCACATTCCAGCATGTAGACTACACCAACTGTTTGACAAGTAATGAGATTTTTTATGGTATAACTTTTGCCAGTGGAGAAGGAGGTAAAATCTTTACGCTTCTTCACATTGTGTTTACATTGTTTACATGCCGGACATCTACCGCAAGCATAAAAGCCTGAAAGAAAAGAAAAAATTCTATTTTCTTTAAAGACCGGTGGGTCAATAACTCCAGGAGCTACTACATCCCTTACAGTAGGGGCTTTTTTGTATATAAAACGTGGACGTAAGGGGAGAAGAGGCCCCAAGATTTTATCCTTTTTCAAAACCTCCCAATGTTTGGTAACAATCTTTTCGAATTGTCGATATTGAACATTGTAGTCCAAAATAATTTTAAATTCGAAACTCTCTCCTTTATTAGATTTAGTTGAATCAGCTACTAAATCAGCTCTATTAAGATTGCCAACTCGTGCTAATTCGTTGGAGATGTTTTCTCGATCGTATCCTTTTTGACGAAATTTGCCCACTAAGGTTTTAGATTGAGAAAAAAATTCGGTATCAGACGTACAATTCCGTCTGAGACGAATAAATTGCCCCCTTGGAATGTTGCACAACCAATTTTTATGGTGACAACTGTCCAGGGGTATGAAACCATTCCTGTCGGAAGGCTTAAAATGATTGCGGGTATTGAAAGATTCTCCAACTTTGTAAATCTCAAGATCTAGAAAGGAGATTTTATCTACATCAATGTTCCAAGTAAGGGTGATATTATGAGAGTTGTTATTCAGATTCAACAAAAAGTGTTCCAAACTAGATACATCACCTTCCCAAATCATAAGTAGGTCATCGATGTATCTTTTATAGCATTTAAGCTGTATAGGAGGGTCTTTATAAATGGCCTCTTCTTCCCATAATGCCATAAAGAGGTTGGCAACGCTGGGGGCAAATTTAGCCCCCATTGCGACACCCATTACTTGCAAATAGTGATTTCTGCCATACCAGAAATAATTTTTAGTCAAACAAAATTCCAAGCATTGAAGAAGAAACTTGTTATGCTTGGTCGACAAGTCAGATTGTGCCAGACCCCATTTGACAGCCGAAATTGCGTCGGCATGTCCTATGATGGTGTATAAGGAACTGACATCTGCAGTAACAAGGAGACTATTCGATGTACTAGTCAGGGGTTCAAGAGTTTGTATACAATGCTTAGTATCTCTAAGGTAGGATTTAGTCTTAGAGACAATGGGTTTCAAAAAAAAGTCAATGTATTGGCCCAATCTCGAAGACACTGACTCAATGCCATTGACTATAGGTCGTCCAGGTGGGTGTGTGGCATTTTTGTGTACCTTCGGTAGAAAGTATACAAAAGGTGTTCTACACGCGCTAGGGTCTAAGAATTCTGCCTCTTTTTTGGAAAGAATCTTTCTTTTTAGCCCCTTTTTGACTAGGGCTGATAATTCCCCTTTAAATTCAAAAATTGGATCAGTTTTCAATAATTTGTAGGTGTCAATATCACTTAGGAGGCGATTCATTTCCCCCTTATAGTACTCCTTTGACATCACTACCAGCCCCCCCCCCTTTGTCTGCAGGGCGTATTACCACGTCTTTTTTATTTTCTAATGACGCAATACCGTTTTTGACATAAAGGGGGTCTCTAATTTTTTTAATTTTCATAGACTCAAGATCATTTAAGACCATGTTTTTGAACACGTCTATGTGTTTACTGTCTATATTAGAAGGGTTAAACACACTTTTGGTTTTTAAATTAGAGTGTAAACCTATGGGAATCAAAGAAGACCTTTCGGCCGGTTTTGATAAAAAATATTTTTTAATATTCAGAGTTCTTACAAATTTAGAAATACCAACATAAGTCTGAAACTTATTAAAATTCCTGATGGGGGCGAATTTGAGTCCTTTATCTAAAATTCTCAATTCATCATCAGTTAGAATAGTCCCACTGATATTGTAAATACCTGTGCCTAGTGGGATTTTGTCCTTTTTGACTGTTCTACGTCCGGCCCGTTTCCCTCTCTTTCTCTTCTTTTGTTCCCTCTGTTGCCAGTGGGAGTTGTCGAAGGAGGGCCCCACCACGGTGGAGGGGGGTTCCCTAAAAAACCACTTTCCATCTCGTCACAGTGGGTTAGAGGTGCAAAACGGTTTTGTGTAGGTGCTGGGTAGCTCTGATAATAATTACCCTCCCCCCATCCACTGTTCTGAGAAAAACTACCTCTGGACGGCTGTGGGTGGTTGGGTTTACCCCTGTAATTATTAGTAGGCATAGAATTACCTTGGGATTGGGTCATATATGGAAGTGTGGAATAATTTCCTCTCCCTCTATTGCCTCGACCTCTCCCTCGACTCCTGAGAGGGGGATAATTTGGTTGTTGGTCAAAGTATGGTGTCCGATTATTGACATCATTAGAGGGGGTTTTTGGATATGGTAATATATTCTCACCGGAAGTAGACTTCAAGGCATGATCAGAAGATCTAGCTGTAGTTTGCCATTTAAAAACTTCCTTTCTTGCATAATCCCCAGAATCCCTGATAAATTTGCCTTTCTTCTTATTTTGTGTATCAATATCCCATTTTGTCAGTTTAATTTTTAGTTCTCCTGACAGTTTGGGAAAATCAGAATGATTTTTAAGAATATCCATTTTACTTTTAATGTCTGCAATTTGAGTCTCAATGATTTTCATTTTTCTCTGTTTGCGTAACAAAAGGAATTCCATCAGATCCCGGCCCTTTTTATTAAAAAAATTATACCATTCTAGGAGGGATTCATCATCATCTAAACCATCGCTGGGAGGAATGTCCCACCTGAGACGTCTTGGTATAAGACCATCCCGGATGTATTGTTCAAACGATGTGACATCCCACCAGGCTTTAATTTTCTTTTCAAACAAAAAGCCAAGTTTCTTAAAAAGAGAGGAGATATCATCCGGGCCAACAAAGGGTGCCGAATTTGAGAACACCTCACTAAGTTTAACCTCACGGGTTTCCAAATATTGAAAAACCTCCATAATGCAGCTAAGAGTCAATAGCGAAAGCAATAGATACAGAAATAGGAAAAGGGTGCAATCAGCGCAAAATGATGAGGATAAAATTATGAAAAAATATAAATTATTAGTGAAAATAACTCCAAGGTTAAATTTTCAATGAATGCTAGCTGAACACAAAGAAACTTTCACAAAATTCCCAAAATAGATACAACATAGAAATAGTGCAGCGCAAACAATACAATATAGTGTTTCTAATGGTGCTTCTCATGCACCATATATCTAGGACCTATGTGCATAAAAATAAAAAGTGATATATTACACCAATTGATATGTGCATAAATATCTTAACGAATGTCCATATAATAATCTGTGCAATGGATCCAATTTTCCAATTGGTCTAATCAAAGTCCACCAAAGTGCAAACGTGATGCGAATTGATCCAATATGAATTGATCTAATTGAATTCCACCAGAGATCAATTCGTGATGAAAAAGGTATATAGTGATCCCGCCACCAAATGGGTATTCTACTATTACCTCCAAGAGAGACCACTGTTTTACCAGATGGTCATACTGCGCATAAGTATCCAACAGGAAGCCCAGGGGAGAGATGTTAAGTAGAGTCCTCAAATGTCAGGCATGATGATGTCAAAACAAAGAGAGAAAGGGGTAAACCCAACCACCCACAGCCATCCAGAGGTAGTTTTTCTCAGAACAGTGGATGGGGGGAGGGTAATTATTATCAGAGCTACCCAGCACCTACACAAAACCGTTTTGCACCTCTAACCCACTGTGACGAGATGGAAAGTGGTTTTTTAGGGAACCCCCCTCCACCGTGGTGGGGCCCTCCTTCGACAACTCCCACTGGCAACAGAGGGAACAAAAGAAGAGAAAGAGAGGGAAACGGGCCGGACGTAGAACAGTCAAAAAGGACAAAATCCCACTAGGCACAGGTATTTACAATATCAGTGGGACTATTCTAACTGATGATGAATTGAGAATTTTAGATAAAGGACTCAAATTCGCCCCCATCAGGAATTTTAATAAGTTTCAGACTTATGTTGGTATTTCTAAATTTGTAAGAACTCTGAATATTAAAAAATATTTTTTATCAAAACCGGCCGAAAGGTCTTCTTTGATTCCCATAGGTTTACACTCTAATTTAAAAACCAAAAGTGTGTTTAACCCTTCTAATATAGACAGTAAACACATAGACGTGTTCAAAAACATGGTCTTAAATGATCTTGAGTCTATGAAAATTAAAAAAATTAGAGACCCCCTTTATGTCAAAAACGGTATTGCGTCATTAGAAAATAAAAAAGACGTGGTAATACGCCCTGCAGACAAAGGGGGGGGGGCTGGTAGTGATGTCAAAGGAGTACTATAAGGGGGAAATGAATCGCCTCCTAAGTGATATTGACACCTACAAATTATTGAAAACTGATCCAATTTTTGAATTTAAAGGGGAATTATCAGCCCTAGTCAAAAAGGGGCTAAAAAGAAAGATTCTTTCCAAAAAAGAGGCAGAATTCTTAGACCCTAGCGCGTGTAGAACACCTTTTGTATACTTTCTACCGAAGGTACACAAAAATGCCACACACCCACCTGGACGACCTATAGTCAATGGCATTGAGTCAGTGTCTTCGAGATTGGGCCAATACATTGACTTTTTTTTGAAACCCATTGTCTCTAAGACTAAATCCTACCTTAGAGATACTAAGCATTGTATACAAACTCTTGAACCCCTGACTAGTACATCGAATAGTCTCCTTGTTACTGCAGATGTCAGTTCCTTATACACCATCATAGGACATGCCGACGCAATTTCGGCTGTCAAATGGGGTCTGGCACAATCTGACTTGTCGACCAAGCATAACAAGTTTCTTCTTCAATGCTTGGAATTTTGTTTGACTAAAAATTATTTCTGGTATGGCAGAAATCACTATTTGCAAGTAATGGGTGTCGCAATGGGGGCTAAATTTGCCCCCAGCGTTGCCAACCTCTTTATGGCATTATGGGAAGAAGAGGCCATTTATAAAGACCCTCCTATACAGCTTAAATGCTATAAAAGATACATCGATGACCTACTTATGATTTGGGAAGGTGATGTATCTAGTTTGGAACACTTTTTGTTGAATCTGAATAACAACTCTCATAATATCACCCTTACTTGGAACATTGATGTAGATAAAATCTCCTTTCTAGATCTTGAGATTTACAAAGTTGGAGAATCTTTCAATACCCGCAATCATTTTAAGCCTTCCGACAGGAATGGTTTCATACCCCTGGACAGTTGTCACCATAAAAATTGGTTGTGCAACATTCCAAGGGGGCAATTTATTCGTCTCAGACGGAATTGTACGTCTGATACCGAATTTTTTTCTCAATCTAAAACCTTAGTGGGCAAATTTCGTCAAAAAGGATACGATCGAGAAAACATCTCCAACGAATTAGCACGAGTTGGCAATCTTAATAGAGCTGATTTAGTAGCTGATTCAACTAAATCTAATAAAGGAGAGAGTTTCGAATTTAAAATTATTTTGGACTACAATGTTCAATATCGACAATTCGAAAAGATTGTTACCAAACATTGGGAGGTTTTGAAAAAGGATAAAATCTTGGGGCCTCTTCTCCCCTTACGTCCACGTTTTATATACAAAAAAGCCCCTACTGTAAGGGATGTAGTAGCTCCTGGAGTTATTGACCCACCGGTCTTTAAAGAAAATAGAATTTTTTCTTTTCTTTCAGGCTTTTATGCTTGCGGTAGATGTCCGGCATGTAAACAATGTAAACACAATGTGAAGAAGCGTAAAGATTTTACCTCCTTCTCCACTGGCAAAAGTTATACCATAAAAAATCTCATTACTTGTCAAACAGTTGGTGTAGTCTACATGCTGGAATGTGATTGCGGATTCCAGTATGTAGGCCGCACATCCCGTGCCTTATCGGTCCGTGTAGGAGAACACGTAAGTAACATTACGTTGGGCAAGCGGTCCCATAGTGTTTCCAAGCATTTTCGCCAATATCATGATAGGAATCCTAGATGTTTAAAATTTTGGGGCCTTGAGAGGGTCGATAGACACTGGAGGGGTGGTAATTACATTCGCCAAATCAGTAAAAGAGAATCCTTCTGGATTTATGAGACTAAAGTGCTCACTCCAGAAGGCCTCAATGTAGAATTCGACTTAAATTGTTTTATATCTAACAAATAGTGTTTTTTAGTTTATTTTAGTTTATTTAATATTGTGGTATTCAAACTTAATTTTAATAAATTTTTTTTTTTTTTTTTTTTTATATTTATGGATATCGACAAATGGATCGTATTCTATATGGAGATCCTGATTCCATTTGTGTCTTGTAGTTTTTTATTATTAACAGTAGTTTTTTATGTAACAATTAAATATGATTTGTTCAATTTTATATGTATGTATACTAAAGAGGTTCTGATCTGACCGAGCGCTGTTACAAAATCTTTTTGTGTTGATGCTTTTCATCCACTAGATGGCGACATCTTAGTATCATTTGTTATGTCGTCCTGACCGTTTTGGTGCGGGACAATAAAGTTATTGTAACGTGTAAATGACGCGGAGACGTGCCGTACCGCGTCATCACGTTTGAAGGACGGCATTCGATTATTCCCTAAGCTGCCAGTACCTCATATGACGCTGAATTGAACCCTACACGTCATTACGTTTTGTGTGACGTTTTCCTTCCGGGTTAAGCGGCGCATTTAAGACAGCGCGCGACTGTTTGAATTCCTGCCCTGCTGAAGAAGTAATTTTTACGCAACGCGTCCGGGGACAGGAATACCTATACAGTCGCTCGCTCATGGTCTGAACCTTTTCCTGAAGTAACCTCTCTGTCCGGTCCTTTTGGTTTTCGTTTGATGCCTTTTATTTCCTCACCAAATGTGAGTAAACTGTATGCTATATGCTGCAATAAATTCCTGGTTTTTGTGGAGGCTCTTAGATGTTTGCTTTCTCTCTTTGTTTTGACATCATCATGCCTGACATTTGAGGACTCTACTTAACATCTCTCCCCTGGGCTTCCTGTTGGATACTTATGCGCAGTATGACCATCTGGTAAAACAGTGGTCTCTCTTGGAGGTAATAGTAGAATACCCATTTGGTGGCGGGATCACTATATACCTTTTTCATCACGTTTGCACTCTGGTGGAATTCAATTAGATCAATTCATATTGGATCAATTCGCATCACGTTTGCACTTTGGTGGACTTTGATTAGACCAATTGGAAAATTGGATCCATTGCACAGATTATTATATGGACATTCGTTAAGATATTTATGCACATATCAATTGGTGTAATATATCACTTTTTATTTTTATGCACATAGGTCCTAGATATATGGTGCATGAGAAGCACCATTAGAAACACTATATTGTATTGTTTGCGCTGCACTATTTCTATGTTGTATCTATTTTGGGAATTTTGTGAAAGTTTCTTTGTGTTCAGCTAGCATTCATTGAAAATTTAACCTTGGAGTTATTTTCACTAATAATTTATATTTTTTCATAATTTTATCCTCATCATTTTGCGCTGATTGCACCCTTTTCCTATTTCTGAATCCAAAGTTATGCCCAAAAAATCAATGCAGGTTGTAGGGGGAACAGTCTTCTCCTGCGCCAGGGGACCCCGAAATGACCTTTTAGAAAGCCGTTAAAAGGATAGAGCACTCAGCCGAATCACCTGGGCCTAAAAATAAAAAGTAGTCTAGATAATGAATTAAAAAACTGGAACCCGCTACCTTGCTCACCACTCATTCCAAAAATGTTGAAAATGCTTCAAAATAAAAGCAGGAAATTGAACAGCCCATCGGCAATGCTTTATTAAAATAAAACTGTTTTTCAAAATAAATGCCCAAGGAATTGAAACTCTCTGGGTTTATTGGAAGTAAACGGAAAGCTAATTTTATGTCAGCTTTTTAAAGCAATGCATTCTTACCGAGAATACAAAGCTTATCAATAGCCAAATCAAAGGATGAATAAGACACGGATATATCCTCCAAGTCAATTTGGTCATTTAAAGCATTTTTTTTCTTTTAGACCTGCAAGGGAAAAGCCATAATGAGCTAATATGCACCGCATATTAGCTCATTATGAAATACTTACCTCGGAACGAGGTGAAGGGAACTTACCTGGTGCACGCCGAGCGAGATGTCATCTTGACTCGGCGTGTTTTCCGGGTATCGCCGCTCCAGCGCTGTGATTGGCTGGAGCAGCAAAGACATCACTCCCGCGCACACGCGCGGGAGATTTAAATCCGGCCAGGGTCCGGCGGATGCCGGTCCTTTCGCTGTGGATTCCCCCTGCGCATGCGCCGCTGCGATCAGCGGCACATTGCGAGGGGAATATCTCCTTAACCGTACAGGTTTAGAAAATATTCTTTATACCTACAGGTAAGCCTTATTATAGGCTTACCTGTAGGTAAAAGTTGAAAAAGTGGTTTACAACCACTTTAAGGAGCTGCCAAAAGGGGAATAGATGAGAAAAGCCTGTAACCAACCATAAAGGGATTTGATCACCGGTTTCCGGTCATCTGTTTTCTCATCTTTCCTGTCATACCATGAATTATCCCTGATGGGAGGAAGGATTGTAATAAAGTCAATATATTCCCCCTTCCAGATTCTTTCTTTAACACTTAAAGGCAAGAGGAAACCTAAAGGTGACATGAGGCATGGCATACATTCTTTAACACCTATTTCTGACATGCTTGCAGCACTGTCAGCACATTCTTTAGATGCATTATATCCTGGTTTTGGCATAGGAAGTGGGTCTAAAGACCAGACCCTAGCCTCCTTGCTAACCACAGGAGGGACCATCAGTGCCCTCATAACTGTTACTAATTGTTCCACAGACACAGATAACAATGACAATTGAGCTGCAGTATTGCACTCACCCCCCACCGCCTGAGCAGGACGCACTCCGGGGGATGCTGATGGCACCTCGCACCGCACAGGGATCCTGTCGGTTTGCAGAGCATGCTGTTGCGCAGGTAGGTTCTGGACCTTGCGACCACCCTTGCCTGTTAATATATAAAGGCATGCTGTCAACTCCTGCGGTGAAGTCTCCCTCACTGGAGTCACAGCGCTCCTGCCTCTCCGACCACGGCCCACAGGGGGCGCTGCTGGGCTCGAACGGTGGCTCCTGAAAGATAAAAAAGAAAAATCCGGGCCGTCATCTGCATCACCGGGTGGAGCGGGGCTGGCACTCCTCCTCAGGGAACGCCTCCGTTTGCTTGATCTCAAAGCAGAGCTGTCCTCCTCCGCGACGTCATAGGGCCGTGTGACTTCTGATGCAAACGATGATGGACCTCCTCCCTCCACTGACAGGCATGGCTGCTGCTGGGACACGACTGCACTGCACAAACCCGGCGATGACTCCAACACCATTCTGCTGACATTCTGCTGATAGGCAGTGATGAATCCACTCCTCTCCACCCGCGTGCTCCGCTCTGGCTATCAGCTGATGTAATAGGGCTTCCATCTTAGGAACGTAGACCGGGGAGCTCCTCCAGCTGGGATCTTCTTATGAGATGGCCACCGGTCCTTACAGAACCGGGCTCTATATAAGGCTTGGGCCGGGTACCAGAACCCTGCACTGGGTCACCTGACCTCTGCTCATCCAATTGTTGCCCTAAACTCACTGCCTTCCAGAACCCTCTAACACAGCTCATCTGTCTGACTAATCCCTGCTACCTGAACTTACATACCTTCCCTGACCTGAAAATGACCCCAAACCTCACCTTAAACTACCTGAGGCTAGCTGCCCATGCCGTGGTCCCATAAGGAAAGGAGAGCCTAAATGGCTACTCTGTTTCCTTTCCCATTCTTATTTTCTGAAATTGTGGATTTGGGGTTTTCATGAGCTGTAAGCCATATTCATCACAATTATGACAAATCACAGCTTGAACTATCTTGCTTTGCATGTAATGAGTCTATCTCATATATTAGTTTCACCGTTTTAGTTGCATTCGTGAAATAAATGAACTTTTGCACGATATTCAAATTTTTGGCGCATCACCTGTATACAGGATGTATATATTTGTGTCCCTAACTAATTCCTATTAATCCACTGGGCATCCTATATGTCCCCTGTCCCTATCCAATAATAACATAAAAAAAAGTACAAGGACTATTTCTTGACTGCTGTATGTCTGGAAATTATTGTGCTTGGCTGTGCAGGGTGAGAGCCAGACCACAATCGCCAGCAGCCCCTACGGGGGTTCAGCTACACCTATTTAGGGAAAAATGTCCTTCCACTTAATACTGACCTGACCAGAGCTCCAGTGCCACTCCTGCCTCCACAGCAGCTGAAGAATGGGAAGCAATTTAACCTCCTCCCAGGTAACAATGCTCTGATCTAGCCTAGTGTTAGGTCTAGGCACTGATGGAAGGGGTGAAGTCCCATATTCTCAGACACAGTCAAGCGTAGAATTTCAGTGGCAGCTGCACCTGAGCTGCTGCATAGATTCTGCCTGCACATTGTAGCTTTAAAATTTGCCAGGAACCTAATCGCAAAAACTTTTCCTGCTAATTGGTAGGACTGGTAATGTCCTGAAGGTCTTTCAGGACATTAGAAAATAAACAAAATTATTATAAATGTGAGACTTGGTTTATATAAATACTGTGTCTATGTTGTATTTGGAAATTTGCATGAAACATGTATTATTAATATGTTTTTGAAACTAAGCCATTTATGTAGACCAGTGTTTTTCAACTCCAGTCCTCAAGGCACACCAACAGGTCATGTTTTCAGGCTCTCCATTATTTTGCACAGGTGATTTGATCAGTTTCACTGCCTTAGTAATCACCACAGCCATTTCATCTGAGGAAAATCCTGAAAACCTGACCTGTTGGTGTGCCTTGAGGACTGGAGTTGAAAAACGCTGATGTAGACTACCGTGCAAATTTAAATCTTGCTTTTGTCTCTTAGTCTCTGAAGCACATTTTTCTCAATGTACAAAGACAATGTCTGTCTGCATCTTTTAACTTATTGTGTCAAAATATTTGATTACAGTATTACTGTGTATTTAAAATAATTGCGTAATGTGTCCCAATTTTCTCAGGATCTAATAAAAGCTATTCACTGTTTTATTCCTGCCATATTAATCCTTTAATACAGTTAATTTCATAAAATTAGGGGTTGATGATCTGCTAAGGTATTATAAACAGAAGCCAGCATTCCAAAAAAAGATCATTGGTATGCTTCCTTACATCAAGGGGCTAAAAAAACAGCTCAATAGGTACGCTGACATTTTTCAGCCATTTCAGGCCTTAGTTATATGGTATATTAGACAGAAGCAAACACGTTTGAAATTTTTGTTAAAGTCTTTTTTTTATAAAAAAAAAATAACAAATATGTTATACTTACCTTTTCTTTGCAGTTGGTTCTGCATAGAGAAGCCCAGATCCTCCTCTTCTCGATTCCCTCTTTGGCTCTCCTGGCCCCTCCCCCCTGTCAAGTGCCCCCACAGCAAGCAGCTTGCTATGAGGGCACCCGAGCCACAGCTCCCTGTATCCATTAAGACGCAACGCCCTGCCCCCTCTTTCCCCCTGATTGGCTAACTGACGGGAGCCAATGGCGCCACTGCTGTGTCTCAGCTAATCAGGAGGAGAGTTCCGGATGGCTAAGACACTCGTGAACACTCAGAGGGAAGGGGGGAACAGGTACCTGCTTTTTCGCCCCCCAGTTCTCCTGCCGCCTGACCAATTAGAAAGTGCAGTGTGCTTCGCGCATGGGCCGTAGAGAACCAGCTGTGAAGCAGAAAGGCTTCAATGTCGGGTTCCCTTACTGGGAATGGCGGTGGCTGTACCTACCAGCCTATCCAAAGATTGGCTGGGGTGCCGACATTAAGTAAGTGTCCATATATTAAAAGTCAGCAGCTGCAAGATTTGTAGCTGCAGACATTTAATGGGGGGGCTGGACCTCCTCTTTAAGATAAAAAAACTTCTGTCTTTACAACCACTTTAAGGTTTCAGGAAAAGGGAGTCACCGCTCCAGGTGGGTCTTATGGACTATTAAGGAACCTCCCAGGAAACCAAGGTGCTGGCAATGCACTAGGCTAGGCAATGTAGAGTTTTTCAAAAGGAGATGGACAGCCGCACTCCAAAGGACTTCAGAAGTCGTCTTTATTGGTAAAAATTGAGAGTGCGGCTGTCCACCTCCTTTTGAAAAACTCTACACTTTAAGGTTTCAGGTAACAAAATAAATGTTCTTGTTGGTTTTCCAAAGTCCTTCTTTTACTAAAACCTCAAATAAGCATTAAAGCCCATCTTCAGAAAAATAAAAAAATGCTGTCTAGCAGTGGGGCTGCTCCTCCAGCAGCTGGCACTCTCTTCTACTCGCCTACACTTCAATACTAGATTGCCCCATAACAGGACTATGAGCTCTACATGATTAAATTGAAGGATGTCAAAAGGCATCAACCTACAGATAATTTGGAAAAGAGGTTGTAGAGACTGGAATAACAGGTTGGAGGGCTGTTAAAAAAAGTCCTTGTTCAGGAACTTTCTTTTGATAACGTAACAATACTCTGCCCCTGTCTCTCAGTTTTGGTCCTGCATTGTCACCCTGTGAAGTGTGAAGGCTTTTGATAGAGATTACACGTGGCCACATGCTATCCAGGCAATATATTCAAACCCACAGTAATCTGGAAGTACTTTTGACTAAGTATAATCTTCCGAATACAACTTATTTTACGTTACTTTGTATACATTTTTTATTGTCCTCTCCCTTGCCCATTATTTGTCTCCATCCTAAAGTGAAGCATTTTCTCACAGGCCCTTTGAAACCCTCTCAAATCTTTATTTTAGAACTTACTACAAAATAAAATGTGAATTTTTTAAAACCAGAACCATGTTAAAGTGGTAGGCTGACCTTAACGCCTTTTATTCTGCTCCCCAATGGCTTAAAGCAATATGGTACACATATAATATTTTACACTGTGTGACTCACTGATAACTAGCTTTATAAATTGCCACAGGGTACCTCACTCCGAATAGGCTGGTCAAGTTTTCTCCTGCAAACTACTACCTGTGCTGTAGGGAGTGTGGCCTTATGGGCAAACTCATACACATATTTTGGTTGTGTAAAAATATTCACCGATTTTGGCAGAAAATATTTCAAATTCTCTCAGTGATCTCGGGTATTTTAACTCCCCTGAATCTTGCGCTGGCTATTTAAAATTTAGCAATTGATTCATTCCATTCTCTATATCATAAGATTGTGGCCGGCCTTTTGTCAGCGTTTTGTATTTTTTAATTCAAGTATATGTTTTCCAAAAAAATGCGTTTGAAAGACTGCTGCTCAAAAACTGTGTGACCTAAAAATATTGTAATGATCGTCGTTTTATTCTCTAGGGTCTCTGCTAAAAATATATAATGTTTGGAGGTTTTAAGTAATTTTCTAGCAAAAAATACTGATTTAAACTTTTAAACAAAAAGTTACAGAAAATGCCTAGTCTTCAAACGGTTAAACTGTTGATCAGTTGTGTTTTTATTTCTGTTCTTCTTCTTTTGAGCACTATTTTATAATCATTGTGACTTATATTCAAATCTCACTTTATTGGTGTTTACGGCAGCTGCGTTTGCTACGCTGTTTGTGACTTAGTTCCTCTATTTTTATTGCTTTCAAAAGCAATAAAAATAATAGTCAAATCCATCCTAAAAGATGACATACAGCCACTGCTTGAGTGCATACATGTAGAGAGGACATGGCAAGGACATGCAGAAGACCAGCAGCTCTGATATGTAACAAAGGATAACACATTTGAAAACAGTAAAACAAAATATAAATCAATTAGAGTTTACATCTACTTTCAGTGCAATTTTGGATTTATTTTCTATTTTAAAAAATTTGAAAATGATATATAGCATAATTTTATCAAAAAATTGCAGATTCATGCATATATCTGCTATTAAAATATTGGGGCTGCATTACTAAAGGTGAATAGGCTGTTAACCACTTAAGGACCGGACCAATATGCTGCTAAAAGACCCAAGGTGATTTTACAATTTGGCACTGCGCTGCTTTAACTGGTAATTGCGAGGTCATGCAATGTTGTACCGAAATGAAACTTGCGTCCTTTTCTTCCCATAAAGAGAGCTTTCTTTTGATGGTATTTGATTGCCTCTGCGATTTTTATTTTTTGCGATATAAATGTAAAAAGACCGTAAATTTTGAAAAAAAATTTTTTTTTCTTATAACAAAAAGTGAAAAATATCGAATAAACTAACTTTTTGTCAAACATTTAGGCCAAAATGTATTCAGCCACATGTCTTTAGTAAAAAAAATCGCAAAAAGGGTATATTTATTGGTTTTCACAAAAGTTATAGCGTCTATAAACTAGGGTACATTTTCTGGAATTTACACAGCTTTTATTTTATGACTGCCTATCTCATTTCTTGAGGTGCTAAAATGGCAGGGCAGTACAAACCTCCCCCCAAAATGACCCCATTTTGAAAAGTAGACACCCCAAGGAAACTACTGAGAGGCATGTTGAGTCCATTGAATTTTTTTTTTGTCCCAAGTGATTGAATAATGACAAAAAAAAAAAATACAAAAAGTTGTCACTAAATGATATATTGCTCACACATGCCATGGTTATATGTGGAATTTCACCCCAAAATACATTCTGCTGCTTCTTCTGAGTACGGGGATACCACATGTGTGGGACTTTTTGGGAGCCTAGCCACGTACAGGACCCCGAAAACCAAGCACCGCCTTCAGCATTTCTAAGGGCGCACATTTTTGATTTCACTCCTCACTACCTATCACAGTTTTGAAGGCCATAAAATGCCAAAATAGCACAAAACCCCCCCAAATGACCCCATTTTGGAAAATAGACACCCAAGCTATTTTCTGAGTGGCAATGTCGAGTCCATGGAATATTTTATATTTTGACACAAGTTGCGGGAATATGACAAACTGATTTTATTTTGCACAAAGTTGTCAACTAAATTATATATTTCTCACACATGACATGGTTAAATGTGGAATTGCACCCCAAAATACATTCTGCTGCTTCTCCTGAGTACAGGGATACCACATGTGTGGGACTTTTTGGGAGCCTAGCCGCGTACGGGGCCCCGAAACCCAAGCACCGCCTTCAAGATTTCTAAGGGCATACATTTTTGATTTCACTCCTCACTACCTATCACAGTTTTGAAGGCCATAAAATGCCAAGATGGCACACAACCCCCCCAAATGACCACATTTTGGAAAGAAGACACCCCAAACTATTTGCTGAGAGGCATGTTGAGTCCATGGAATATTTTTTTTTTTTGCTCCAAGTGATTGAATAATGACCAAAAAAAATAAATTAAAAAAAAATTACAAAACGTTGTCACTAAATGATATATTTCTCACACATGCCATGGTTATATGTGGAATTGCACCCCAAAATACATTTTGCTGCTTCTCCTGAGTACAGGGATATCACATGTGTGGGACTTTTTGGGAGCTTAGATACATACGGGACCCCGAAAAACAATCACCACCTTCGAAATTTCTAAGGACATACATTTTTGATTTCACTCACACAAATCTTGAAGGCGGTGATTGGTTTTCGGGATCCCGTTCGCGGCTAGGCTCCCAAAAAGTCCCACACATGTGGTATCCCCGTACTCAGGAGAAGCAGCAGAATGTATTTTGGGGTGCAATTCTACATATAACCATGGCATGTGTGAGCAATATATAATTTAGTCACAACTTTGTGCAAAAAAAAATCAGTTTGTCATATTCCCGCAACTTGTGTCAAAATATAAAATATTCCATGGACTCAACATGCCTCTCAACAAATAGCTTGGGGTGTCTACTTTCCAAAATGGAGTCATTTGGGGGGTTTTTGTGCTATTTTGGCATTTTATGGCCTTCAAAACTGTGATAGGTAGTGAGGAGTGAAATCAAAAATGTACACCCTTAGAAAGCCTGAAGGTGGTGATTGGTTTTTGGGGCCCCGTACACGGCTAGGCTCCCAAAAAGTCTCACACATGTGGTATCCCCGTACTTAGGAGAAGCAGCAGAATGTATTTTGGGGTGTAATTCCACATATGGGGGGTGTATGCTTTGCGCGTGGGTGTAAGCGTTGCTGGCACTAACTAGCTACCTAGCGACACTAATACAGCGATCAAAAAAACGATCACTTAGTGACGCTGGCAATAGGAGGTGAAAGGGTTAACTCTAGGGGCAATCAGGGGTTAAAACCTTTATTAGAAAATGTATGGGGGTACCTAACGCTATAAAAACCTAGCGGGTGAACCTCAAAAAATAACTAGCTACCTAGCGGCACAAATACAGCGATCAGAAAAATGATCGCTTAGTGACGCTGGTAATAGGGAATAAAAGGGTTAACTCTAGGGACAATCAGGGGTTAAAACCTTTATTAGAAAATGTATGG
The DNA here is from genome assembly GCA_029574335.1 of Rana kukunoris. Lineage (NCBI taxonomy): Eukaryota > Metazoa > Chordata > Amphibia > Anura > Ranidae > Rana > Rana kukunoris. The sequence continues at coordinate 360,126,927 of CM056050.1, read as the reverse complement.
GGGTACCTAACGCTATAAAAACCTGGCGGGCGAACCTCTAAAAATAACTAGCTACCTAGCGGCACTAGTGACACTAATACAGCAATCAGAAAAACGATTGCTTAGTGACGCTGGCAATAGGGGGTGAAAGGGTTAACTCTAGGGGCAATCAGGGGTTAAAACCATTATTAGAAAATGTATGGGGGTACCTAACGCTATAATAACCTGGCGGGCGAACCTCTAAAAATAACTAGCTACCTAGCGGCACTAGCGACACTAATACAGCAATCAGAAAAACGATCGCTTAGTGACGCTGTCAATAGGGGTGAAAGGGTTAACTCTAGGGGCAATCAGGGGTTTAAACCTTTATTAGAAAATGTATGGGGGTACCTAACGCTATAAAAACCTGGCGGCGAACCTCAAAAAATAACCAGCTACCTAGCGGCACTAGCGACACTAATACAGCGATCAGAAAAACGATCGCTTAGTGACGCTGGCAATAGGGGGTGAAAGGGTTAACTGGGGGGGATCAAGGGGTTAAAACCTTTATTGGGGGGGGTAGGGGGCTACACTGGACCTAACACTAACTGCCTGACACTAACTGTCTGTCACACTGACACTAAATGCAGTGATCAGTAAATGATCACTGCTATTTAGTAACAGTGTGACAGGGGGGGGGATGATCGGGGGGTGACCGGGGGGGGGGATTTGTGTGCCTATGTGTGTGGTGTCAGTGTAGTAAACGAATAGCCGCCCCCTCATCCCGGATCGCTCCCAGAGCCACGGGAGCGTCGCTGTGTAAAACGTGTCTACCTGTACCTGCTTTTTTGTCTTCTGCCATCATTCATGTTAGGGATTTTACATTAAAGAGACTTATCATTTACCTTGGAGTGCAGACATCCATTTCTTTCTATCCTATTGCATGGCCAGCAAGCCGAGGCTAGCACCCTTGGGAGGAGTCAATTCACCAGCTTACATGGTCCCATCACTCACCTGGAGTGGCATTTTCCTTTTCCCGTAGTTAAAGTGGTATTTAAAGGGGTTGTAGAGGTTCATGTTTTTTTACCTTAATGAATCCTATGCATTAAGGTGAAAAAACATTTGACGGTTACGCCCCCCCCCCCCCAGCCCGCCTGTTTTACTTACCTGAGCCACGCCGCTGCGCTCGCCCCCGACATCCTCTTCTCCGCTCAGTCTGGCTGGATGATGGATTGATAGCAGCATAGCCATTGGCTCACGCTGCTGTCAATCACATCCAATGATGCGGCACGCCGGGGCAGCGGGGCCAGGTGATACAGTGAGCAGTTATAGCCACCAACTGTATCACGGGAGCACTCCCCCAAGAACTAACCCCCATGGGAGAGAGCTCCCATGAAGGGGGTTAGTTCTTGCAAAGAGGAGCCGAGACAGCCGCCGAGAAACCCTATAGACCAGGTTCAGGGCCACTCTGTGTAAAACGAGCTGCACAGTGGAGGTAAGTATAACATGTTTGTTATTTAAAAAAAATATATATCCTTTACAACCCCTTTAACTCAAAAATAAAATATAATATATTGCAGCTTACCAATCCTTAAACATGGTGGCTGTATTTTCTCTTTTTCGTTTTTTCAATTCAGCTGTCAATTTTTAACCACTTAAGGACCGCCTACTGCACATATACGTCGGCAGAATGGCACGGCTGGGCACATCAACGTATATATACGTTGATTTTAGTACCCAGCCGTGGGTCACGGGCGCGCGCCCGCGGGGCGCGCTACCGTGACCCGGTCCGAAGCTCCAGGACCGGGACAGCGGGACTCGCGGACCCGATCGCCGATGCAGTGCGGCGATCCGTCACTGGAGCTGAAGAACGGGAAGAGCCGTGTGTAAACACGGCTTCCCCGTGCTTCTCTGTGGCCGCAGCATCGATCGCGTCATCCCTGTTATAGGGGGACGCGATCGATGACGTCACACCTACAGCCACACCCTCCTACAGTTGTAAACACACACACAGGGAACACTCAAAGTCACAGCGCCCCCTGTGGTTAACTCCCAAACTGCAACTGTCATTTCCACAAAAAAAAAAATGCAATTTAAATGAATTTTTTGCTGTGAAAATGACAATTGTCCCAAAAATGTGTCAAAATTGTCCGAAGTGTCCGCCATAATGTCGCAGTCACGAAACAAATCACTGATCGCCGCTATTAGTAGTAAAAAAAAAAAAATTAACAAAAATGCAATAAAACTATCCCTTATTTTGTAAACGCTATACATTTTGCGAAAACCAACCGATAAACGCTTATTGCGATTTTTTTTACCAAAAATATGTAGAAGAATACATATCGGCCTAAACTGAGGAAAAAAAATGTTTTTTTATATATTTTTGGGGGATATTTATTATAGCAAAAAGTAAAAAATAATGCATTTTTTTTAAAATTGTCGCTATATTTTTGTTTATAACGCAAAAAATAAAAACCGCAGAGGTGATCAAATACCACCAAAAGAAAACTCTTATTGTGGGGAAAAAAGGACGCCAATTTTGTTTGGGAGCCACGTCGCATGACCGCACAATTGTCAGTTAAAATGACGCAGTGCCGAATCGCAAAAAGGGGCAAGGTCCTTTACCTGCATTTTGGTCCGGGTCTTAAGTGGTTAAAGGGTAACTCCAAATAAAGAAAAAATAATATAGCGTGCACAATTGCGATACAAGTCATTTTGTAATTGGATGTTTTTAAAAATTACTTTTCCTTTTCAATATGCTGCCGCTGTAATTTTCTATAAATGCAATGCAATATGGCTACCTGGAGTTGTTCTGTAAACAGAGTGTGTACTGACCACTCCCCAGAAACATAATTTCCTGCTTGTGTGATTGGCTCACCAATTTTCCCAAAAGTTTGCCTAAAATAAGTCAGATTTCAGGCATCCCTTGCAACAGAAATTACATTTTTGGTGAGGTACTTGCAACAGGAACACGTCTAAAGGCTCAGCAGGTTTTCTCATTAGTGCTCTGCAGCTGCACAGCTGACTGATAATAATGAAACAACTCCCATTAGGCGGCGTACACACGATCGGATATATCCGATGAAAACGGTCCGCGGACCATTTCCATCGGATATGTCCGATCGGGAGTTTGATCCGATGGCGTGTACACACCATCGGATCAAATTCCCCGCCGCCGGAAGGCGCGGTGACGTGGCGGTGACGCGGCGGTGACGTTGACGCCGCCGCGTCACCGCAACGTCACCGCACCAGGAAGTAAAACACTTCCGCGCTTGCGCCGAATCCATTCGGCAGCGGCGCGGCGGCGGTGGGGGCCGACATGTCTGCTGGTAAGTGTACTAACCAGCAGACATGTCGGGCGGACAGATCCCCACCGGATAGATTTCAAAGCATGCTTTGAAATCTGTCGGGTGGAGAAATCTGTCCGCTAGCCCATACACACGAGCGGAGATGTCTGCTGAAACGGTCCATCGGACCGTTTTCAGCGGACATATCCCCTCGTGTGTACGCGGCCTTAGACTCACTCAGTACAGAGGAACAGAAAAACAGACATGGGTTTATTCAGAATAACAAAAGGTAGGAATCTGCAACAAAGGTTGTTATAACCCTTGTAAGGATTATAGATCACCCAGGGGGAATGTTTTTTTCTTAACAAAAGTGGAGTTACGTTTTAACCACTTAAGACCCAGACCAAAATGCAGGTAAAGGACCTTGCCCCTTTTTGCGATTCGGCACTGCGTCATTTTAACTGACAATTGCGCAGTCGTGCGACGTGGCTCCCAAACAAAATTGGCTTCATTTTTTCCATACAAATAGAGCTTTCTTTTGGTGGTATTTGATCACCTCTGCGGTTTTTATTTTTTGCGTTATAAACAAAAATAGAGCGACAATTTTGAAAAAAAATCAATATTTTTTACTTTTTGCTATAATAAATATCCCCCCAAAATATATATACATTTTTTTTCCCTCAGTTTAGGCCGATACATATTCTTCTACCTATTTTTGGTAAAAAAAATATCGCAATAAGCGGTTATCGGTTGGTTTTCGCAAAATGTATAGCGTTTACAAAATAAGGCGGCGTACACACGATCGGATATATCCGATGAAAACGGTCCACGGACCATTTCCATCGGATATGTCCGATCGGGAGTTTGATCCGATGGCGTGTACACACCATCGGATCAAATTCCCCGCCGCCGGAAGGCGCGGTGACGTGGCGGTGACGCGGCGGTGACGTTGACGCCGCCGCATCACCGCCACGTCACCGCACCAGGAAGTAAAACACTTCCGCGCATGCGCTGAATCCATTCGGCAGCGGCGCGGCGGCGGTGGGGGCCGACTTGTCTGCTGGTAAGTGTACTAACCAGCAGACATGTCGGGCGGACAGATTCCCACCGGATAGATTTCAAAGCATGCTTTGAAATCTGTCGGGTGGAGAAATCTGTCCGCTAGCCCATACACACGAGCGGAGATGTCTGCTGAAACGGTCCATCGGACCGTTTTCAGCGGACATATCCCCTCGTGTGTACGAGGCCTAAGGGATAGTTTTATTGCATTTTTATAAAAAAAAATTTTTTACTACTAATGGTGACGATCAGCGTTTTTTTTCATGACTGCGACATTATGGCGGACACTTCAGACAATTTTGACACATTTTTGGGACAATTGTCATTTTCACAGAAAAAAATGCATTTAAATTGCATTGTTTACTGTGAAAATGACAGTTGCAGTTTGGGCGTTAACCACAAGGGGGCGCTGTAGGGGTTATGTGTTCCCTATGTGTGTTTACAACTGTAGGGGGGTGTGGCTGTAGGTGTGATGTCATCGATCACATCCCCCTATAACAGGGATGACGTGATCGATGCTGCGGCCACAGTGAAGCACGGGGAAGCCGTGTTTACACACGGCTCTCCCCGTTCTTCAGCCCTGGGGACCGATCGCCGCACTGCAGCGGCGATCGGGTCCGCGAATCCCGCGGTCCCGGTCACGGAGCTTCGGACCGGGTCACGAGAGCGCGCCACCCGTGATCCACGGCTGGGTACTATTTACTGACGTAAATATACATGGATGTGCCCAGCTGTGTCATTCTGCCGACGTATATGTGCAGGAGGCGGTCCTTAACCACTTGCCTACTGTGCACCTACACCCCCTTCCTGCCCAGACAAAATTTAGCTTTTGGCACTGCGTCGCTTTAACTGACAATTGCGCGGTCGTGCGATGTGGCTCCCAAACAAAATTGACGACCTTTTTTTCCCCACAAATAGAGCTTTCTTTTGGTGGTATTTGATCGCTTGTGCGGTTTTTATTTTTTGCGCTATAAACAAAAAAAGAGCGACAATTTTGAAAAAAGACACAATATTTTTTGCTTTTTGCTATAATAAATATCCCATTTAAAAAAATAAAATAAAAAATGTTATCTCAGTTTAGGCGATACGTATTCTTTTACATATTTTTGGTAAAAAAAAAAAATCGCAATAACCGTATAGTGACTGGTTTGCGCAAAAGTTATATTGCCTACAAAATAGGGGACATAATTATGATTTTTTTTTTTTTTTTTACTAGGAATGGCGGCGATCTGCAATTATTTTTTTCGGATTGGGACATTATAGCGGACACATCGGACACTTTTGACACATTTTTGGGACCATTTACATTTATACAGTGAACAATGCTATAAATATGCATTGATAACTGTATAAATGTAACTGGCAGGGAAGGGGTTAACCACTAGGGGCGGGGAAGGGGTTAAATGTGTATACTATGTGTGTTCTTACTGTAGGGGGAGGGGGGGTGACTGGGGGAGTTGACCGATTGTGTCCCTATGTACAAGGGACACAACCGATCTCCTCTCTCCCTGACAGGGAAGTGCAGCTCTGTGTTTACACACAGAGCTCCACGTCCCAGCTCAGTTACTGAGCAATCGCGTGTGCCCGGCGGCCGCCGGGCACACGCACGGGCTCCTCAGTGACGTGCGCCCCTAGCGGATTCCAATGACATCACGTCATATGACGTCCTGTCAGGAACAGAGCGTTACCCGCCCGCCGTCATTTGACGGCGGGCGGGTAGCAAGTGGTTAAGCAGTTAAACAGTTACAGCAAGTTTTTTTTCCCCTTTTGAGATAAAGGTTATCATAAGATAAATGAAAGAAATGTGACCATTGTAGGCACCTCTGTCAGCATTAAGGCCTCATGCACACTGGACGTTAAAATAATGTTATAAAAATGGCAGTAGCTTTGCAGTGAATTTTTTAACTTTTTTCAGCTTCTTTTAATGTTTTTGCAATATAGTTTTTTAGTGTTTTTTAGCGTTTATTCACGTTTTTTTAGCGTTTTTCCGTGTTAGCGTTATTTACCTTTTTTTGTTGAACAAATTATTTTTTTCTTTAATGGATCAAAAAATGCTAAACGCTGGTAAGTGACGTTTTTGAGCTTTTATTAACGTTTATCAGCGTTAGAGCGTTTTTACAGCTGAAAAACGTCTCTCAGAATCCACTAGTTTTGTTTTGTTTTTACTATTAAAAAACGCCACGGCCCAAAGCTGCCAATACATAGGATAACATGATGGAGAGTTTAATGACTGTAGAAAAAAAAATGTCTACTGCCAAAAACAGCTGCTGTAAAAACATCCAAAAAGGTCCAGTGTGCATGAGGCCTAAATTGTTTGTCTCAAGCCTCTCATTGCTACTTTCGCTGGACAGCTTAGTCACTTGAAAAATACCAGACTTACTGGCTGAATCACCAGGTAAAAAAATAATGCAAAAAAGCTTTAAAAAATGCAGCCACCACATCTAAGAATCAGTTGCACTATAATACATTTTTGATTTTTGATTTTGAGTTTAATACTGCTTTAACTATTACAATTGCTCTTCCAAAACAGACTTTAAAGATACAAATATATCAACAAGTATACTTTATTTTTCAGGCTTTTAATAATTTAATTCCTAATACATCATGTACACTAGCGGCTCCTGAACTTGAATTTGTTTTTTTGTTTTTTTACCAAAGCTGCTAAACTCAACTCCCTGAAAGCCTATGTGTTAGGCCACGTACACACGATCAGACCGGTCCGATGAAACTGTGCTTAAGGCCAGTTTCATCGGACCAAATCGATCGTGTGTACGGCCCATAGGCCAAAGTTTTAAAACTTGCTTTAAAATCGGTCCGATCGACGCCTGGCCATCGGACCAAAACGATGGTTAGTACGCAAAAGCTTAGGACCAAAAACCCGCGCATGCTCAGAACCAAGTCGACGCATGCTTGGTAGGATTGAACTTCGTTTTTCAGCACGTCGTTGTGTTCTACGTCACCGCATTCTGACCCGATCGGATTTTGGACTGGCGGTGTGTACGCACATCAGACCATCAGGCCACTTCAGCGGGGACCCGATGAAAACGGTCCGTTGGACCATTCTCATCGGACCGGTCTGATCGTGTGTACGCGGCCCTACAAATTTAGCAGAGTTTAAGAGCTGCTGCGGTTAGGTAAGGTAATTAACTTTGCCTGGATCCTGCAATGCGATCCCAAGTGTGGCTCGGGGTTACCTGGCGCTTTTGGTACTGAAATTTCACCCCATTTGGTAACCCCGAGCCACACTCGGGATCGCATTGCAGCATCCAGGCAAAGTTAAACACTCGGGATTACCGCTAGGGAGGTTAAACTCCAATAAATATCTCCAATTTATTTACGAAAACATTTTTATTATGCCTCTAGCACTGTTTATGGTTTCTAAGTTTGCATCGTCAATGTCTTTAGTGCCTCATTATCCTCAAGGTCGCACAACATTTTAATACATAAGTGTGAACGTATTGTGAATGTTTCATCATCTTGACTGTGGAAATATACTCATTTGAAATTAATTAAAGTCACCAACTGTTTCATTATATTTTCAAACAACAAGACAAGAAATTTCCAGACATGATCCAATCAAGCAAAGCAGATATAGTTTTACAAAGATTAATTTATACACTGTATAAATATATGTCCAACATCTAAGCAGAGAAACTTGATGAGAATTGGACCCAGAAGAGCACTGTGTGATTAGTAGAGTGTATTATTGCTCATCAACAACCAAATCATAGGAGATTTTTGAGGTGACAGAGTCACATATACTGTAATAACTTCAAGATTAAGGTCTCATAAAAGTCTTAATTCTATTATGCATGTATGAATTGGTATCAAAAATACAAGGTCCCACATGGCATACAACAACATATTCCCTGCAGTTTCACATCTTACTGACAAGTGTATATGGCAAAATGGAATCTTGTTTATCAAAGGTATTAAGGTTTTTCCTTATATATGTATTTGAAAATTTCTGATACTTACTTCATATGATTTCTGATAAGGAAGATCTCAGACTTTCTGTGAAACGTGTTAAGGACCTACCACCATCCACTTGCAATCACGGGAAGAACTTGGAAGAAACATGATTGATAACTGTGGATCTTAGCAGTTGCTGGGAATAGTTAATACACTGAGTACCTTTTTTCACCAGTGTCTAAGGTGGTTGGTCACGTTGAACATGTGCTAAGAAGAAAAAAGCTCTTTTGATGTTTTTCTGCGGAGGCCTAGGAGCTATAACCGAATCCATGCCTCGGGCCGATATCAAAAGCCTAAGATGGGTGGTACCCAGGCCTTGTGTAAAGAAGAAACAAGGTTTGCCTGTAATGTGTCTCTGCGGAGGTCTGGGCTCCGGGATCCAGGCTTTGGTGCACTAATGCAACTGTGGCACGAAAAGTTACTGGCAGAGTCTTCTACGGGTCTAGGTATGAGGTTCCTCTAAGTGGGAACCCATGGTAAACCTGAAGGTTGGCACAACATTACCCGCCGTGATGTGTGAAGGCTGGATCTGCTATTTTAGCAGCTTTCCTGTGGCGGGGATAAAGGTAAGGGAAGATAATAGATAAGTTACATACCTGGTGTATTCCTTCAAGGAACACGCTTAGTGAAGTCGGTCAAATTAAACATCACTCACTTCCCCCGCAGCAGGCCCTGCCACAAATCACATAACAGGGGTCCTCCGAAGCCCCCCCCCCCCAGTGGTCTGCTCTGCTACCTCTTTTGTGCTTGCCGCCGATATGAGGGTCGGCACGTGCGTGTGTGCACCGGGAGCATGCTTTGACTGTCCCATAGCTGGGGGAGAGGGGAGAGGGCAGTGGTTGCTCGTGCTCTTGCATGTGCATGGCACACCTGTGCGCAGGCGCCAATAGACTTGTTTTAAAAGCCCAGCACGCCAGAGCCTTCTGTAAGCATCGTGGACACAGAGCTGTGGGCTGTAAGCATTCCTGTGGATTGAACCAGGCAAACCTAAGACTCCTACTCAGCATCAGGTTGTGCAGTGTGCTAATATTGTGTATTGTAAGACTATAGCACAACAGTGATTGCATTTTTTGTTGTAGTACCTCTACTTTGCAGTTTAGGACTATGTCTCCCAGAGGGCTAGTAAAAGAGGCACTAGGAGATCCCCACTTATGGCTAAGGATTCTGAGCATGCCTGCAGTTTACTATCCCCCTCTGTCAGTCTGGTAGCAGCCTCATAGGATGATCATGTGCCCCTGTATGGTTTTGCAGCTTCTCCTATGGCAGCTTCTGTATATGTCACTGAGGACGCTTTAAAAGTTGCTTTGGATGGCTTAGAAGGAAGAATTGCTACTATAATCTCAACCTCCTTTAAAGGTGGCAGAAAACGGGGTAGATCTCCTTCATCTGCTCTGGCTATCTCATCAGATGAGCATTCTGAGGGTGAGAAATCCCTTTCTGGAGATGAGGATCAGGTGCAGTCTGAGGACTCAGAGGATGAGGAGAAGTTCCCTTCTACCTCTCAGTCGCTAAAGATGCAGGTGCAATATTATACAGAGATGGTGTGTGCCACTTACAAATTGCCTCCTGTTGAAGCTTCTATGTCCTCTGTTTCCTCCTTGGGATCTCGGAAATACCCACAGGCTGCATGCTCCTTTACATTTCATCCCTTGCTGGATAAACATTATCCTTTCCCTACGTTTCCCTAAGTTTTCACTAAGAAATGGGGGGTACCTGCTATTGAAGCAGCTATTTCTTGTGCAAACAAAAGCCTGACCTGTCCTATAGACAATGCTCAGGGCTTTAATGATCCAACTGATAAAAATCTGGAATCTTTATTAAAAGCCTCCTACTCTATGGCCGGTGCTGTAGTACAACCTGCAAAAGATACTTGGCAGCGTTCCCCTTTGGTGGAGGACGCTTGTTTGGGGATGATTTGGATAAATACATCCAAAAGATTATCGGAGGCAAGCCTACTCAATCTGGAAAAGTCCTCCTTACAGCCTCAAAAAAGTCTGGTATATTTGGGCATGATTATAGACACATCCCAAAGCAGGGTATTACTACCCAAGCCAAAGGCAAAAGCCATAGGAGACTTGGTCCGAGTGATAAGGGCAAAAAAAAGGCCCTCCATCCGTCTATGCATGACATTTTTAGGAAAGATGGTAGCCTCAACCGAGGCTGTCCCTTATGCCCAGTTTTACTCAAGGACGTTGTAGGGCAGAATTCTGTCCGCTTGGAACAAAGATGTTCAGGCCCTGGACCTTCCAATGATCTTAATTTCAAAGGTTTGCCAGAGCCTCAATTGGTGGTTGCTCTCCCAAAATCTATCAAAAGGAAGATCCTTTACTAGGCATGTGCAAAAGTGAAAAATTCGTTTCGTTTCGTTTCAATTCGTCATTTAATAAATTTCGTTAAGTTAGGTTCGTTACATGTGTTGAATTCGTTTTCGGAATTCGTTCGTTTTCGACCGAATTTCGAAAAATACGGTCGAAATCGAAAATATTTCGACCTTTTTTCGAATTCGTTCGTTTTCGACCGAATTTCGAAAAAAAAACGGTCGAAATCGAAAATATTTCAACCAGATTAGAAAACAAATAGTCTCTTTTCGAATAGAATTTTTTTCGAATTAAATTCGAAAATATTTATTTATTTATTTATTTATTTTTCGAATTCCGATCGAATTTAGTCCGCGGGTATTCGATTCGGAATTCGAAAAAAAAAAAATCGATTTCGACCATTTTTTTTCGAAATTCGGTCGAAAATGAACGAATTCCGAAAACGGTCGAAATTTTTCGCTAATATAGCAATTCGGAAATTCATATGCAATTTCGGAACGAAACGAAATGCACATGCCTATCCTTTACTCCGGTTACCTGGAAAATGGTAACCACAGACACCAGCCTTCTAGGTTGAGGGGCAGTTCTGGAAGAGGCATCTGCCCAGGGGAAGTGGTCCGGAGCTGAAAAGCTCCTACCCATCAGCATTCTGGCAATTCAAACAATTCATCTGGCCCTCAGAGTCTGGTCTTACAGACTGCAGGGTTGTCCTGTTTGAATACAGTCTGACAATTCTACAGCTGTGGCCTATATCAATCACCAAGGGGGCACCAGAAGTCTGGATGCTCAAAGAGAGGTGAATCACATCTTGTCCTGGGCAAAAAAGGCATATTCCTTTCCTGTCTGCGGATTTTTTAAGCCGCCAGCAACTGAGTGCAGGAGAATGGTCTACACCCCGACATATTTCAAGTCATATGTCAGAAATGGGGTACCACATATGTGGACCTGTTGGCTTCCAGGTTCAACACAAAACTGGACAACTTTGTGTCAAGGACACGAGATCCTTTTGCTCAAGGGTCGGATGCCCTGACAAATTTGTGGGATTGATATTCTCTGATTTATGCATTCACTCCAGTTCTGCTTCTCCCACGATTCCTTCAGAGAATAAAGAGGGAAGGGAAGCCAGTGATTTTGGTCCAGGAGACCCTGGTATGCAGAAATCGTAAAAATGGCAGGTGGAAGACCTTGGATTCTCCCACTACGCTTGGACCTACTATCGCAGGGTCCAATATTCCAGTCTACCTTACAAAGTCTAAATTTAAAGGTTTGGCTGGTGAGACCCACATTCTGAGAAAACGTGGGCTCTTAGGACCACTCCTATGCACTCTGATTAATGCTAGGAAGCCGGCCTCCAGGCTCATCTACTGCATAATCTGCAAGGCATATGTTTCCTGGTGTGAACCCAGAAAATGGCATCCTAGGAAGTATGTCATTAACCACTTCAGCCCGGGACCATTTTGCTGGTCAATGGCCGGGCCACTTTTTGCGATTCGGCACTGCGTCGATTTAACTGACAATTGCGCAGTCGTGCAACGTGGCTTCCAAACAATTTTTTTTCCCCACAAATAGAGCTTTCTTTTGGTGTTATTTGATCACCTCTGCAGTTTATTTTTTTATTATAAACAAAAATAGAGTGACAATTTTGAAAAATAATTATATTTTTTACTTTTTGCTGTAATAAATATCCACCTAAAATATATATAAAAAAATATTTTTTTCCTCAGTTTAGGCCGATACATATTCTTCTACATATTTTTCGTAAAAAAATCACAATAACCGTTTATTGATTGGTTTGCGCAAAACTTATAGGGCCAGATTCACGTACATTGGCGCATTTTTTGACCAGCGTAGCGCACCTCCTTTACGTTAGACCGGCGCAATGTAGAGGCGCAATCACCGTATCCTCATAGTATTTGCGCAGAAATTAGTGCCAGAGTAACGTTAATTCCGAGGCGTAAGGCGGAGTAATTCAAATTGGGAAGGACGTGGGCGTGTTTCATTGAAATGAGCCGTGACCCCATGCAAATGAAGGGCCGGCCGGCTCGCGCATTCGCACATGAAGCAGACCATGGTCAGCACCTCTGTGCGCATGATCACAACTCGGGAACAGCACAATCAGTGAAATTGGAAGTGGTCCCGGGCAACTTAGTGAACTACGCAGACAGCATAAATAGACAGACACAAACGCACTTCCTTTGCAAAAGTACATCCCTTTGTATCCCTCCCTATACATCAAGGTGCTTTTGTTCTGTTGTTTGTTGCATTGTGACTTGTCTTTGTGATATTTGTTGACTGTTTGATCTAGTGTTTTGTAGAATCTATTTGATAGTGTTTTTTGGTGACTGGTTGTGAGACTTTTTGGTTGATAGATTTTGTTTGTTTGTTTTGTTGCTTGATTTTTCCTGCTTGTTTTTGTGAGTGATTTTTGGTGATTGTTTAGGAGAGAGTTTTTGTATGAGTATGACTGAGAGGAAGCGGAAGAGCAATTTTTCTTTGGGGGAGAAACAAATTATTGCCCGGGCCCTTACCCAATATGGGCGTTTCCTTCACGGCCCGGAAAGTGCCAACACCACCCCGGCCAGGAAGAAGAAGATTTTGCAGAACATTACTGACCAGGTAAATGCATTGGGGGGGGGAGACCCGGACACGCAAGGGGGTCGTAAAGAAAATCAATGACCTCCGGCGTGTGGTCCGCAAGAAGCTGGCCAAAATGGCAGCCCATGCCAGGGGCACTGGAGGGGGCCCACCATGTCCTGTTAGGCTGACAGTGGAGGAGCGTGCGGTGGCCCACACCTTTAATAGACAGCAAGTGGAGGGCCTGTCTGGCTATGACTCCAGTCATGAAGCCGTGATGCCAGGTAAGGTTTTTTTTCCTATCTGGTGTGTAGCATGTGTGGGGGAGGGGGGGGGAAGGAATATGTGGCAAGTGGCAAGCCGTTCATGCCTCTTTGGTTCGTCGTTCTCTCCAATGACATCTTCTCCAAGAAGCCGTAATCCTCAGTGTTTCTCAGCCAGTCAGTGAGGTAGGAGGATTAGCAGCAGGAGCTACAAGCGGCGCTCGTTCCTAGGAGTAGGAACGGGTGAGTCATAGCTCCAGGCAGGCGTAGCAGGTAGTCAGGCAGGCAGGGTTCTCCCAGCCCAGCCCTCCCCTACCTCCAGCTCCAGCCTGCTTCCGAACCTGGCCTCCCCTCCAGCTTCCAGCTTCCAGTTTCCAGCCTCTCTCCAGCATTCCTCCCCTCCTTTGGAAGGTTAGCTCTACCTGTCTCCCTGGCACTGTGGGCGGCCGTCCTTTTCAGGACAAGCCGCAGCACTCGATCCCAGGAGGCAGACAAGGGCCCCCTCCCGCCACCTCCTGCCACCACCTCGCGGAAATTTCCGCCGTTTCCGGTGCTCAATTGGGAGCACCGCGCCAGGCCGTCCTGAATCGTGGGGCCGCGGTCTAGGAAAGACCGCGGCTTCACTTGCGGCCTAACGGCGCGCCACTCCCCGCGTTTCAGGGTCCTCACCCTGCTTCCAGGCAAACCTCCCCCTGATCCCTGAAGGACAGTTACCCGGCCCTGTTGCTCACCCTTCACCCTTCACCCATTCAGCCCAGATTATTCAGTAAACCCCCTGTCAGCCCTCATCCCTGAGCAGGCAGCCACCAGACCAGCAACAAGTTCTCCCTCTCAGCCCTAGCCCCCCCCCTCGTCGTCCCAACACACAGCTGCTTGATCCAGGGGTTAACCGATCGCCTCTTACAGGGGTCAGGAAGGAATTTTTTTCCCTACTGGAGCATATTGGCCGAGCTCTGACAGGGTTTTTTTGCCTTCCTCTGGACCAAGCCAGGAGAGAGGAGCCAGTTAATTCCTCTCCCCACTGCCCCAAACCCCCCCCCCCCCGGTGTAATGGCGATCATGGTATGTCGGCAATATTCTGCCGATACCATTTGGAGTTTGAGGCAATGCGCCGCAATACTGCCAGCCATCACCAAAAAGGCCCTAAGAACTGAGCGACTATTGAGAATCGATCATAGATCGACGGTCAGACATTTCAGCCATTTACCCCAGCCCAAGCACATATCGTGTGCTCTGATCAACACAAGATCGGCAGTAAAACACCGACTAGAAATCCGTGACTTTATTCAACAAAAGGATCTAGACTGCCTCTTTATTACAGAGAGTTGGCTCACAGACGACTGTAACACCATTCTAGGAGAATTGGTGCCAGAAAATTACCGTATTATAACGGAAAACAGAATAGGGCAAAGAGGAGGCGGCCTGGCGGTGATCCACAAGACTCATCTTAAGATCACCAAACCAGTTCGCCAAAACCCTCTTCCATTCATGGAAACCCTTACTCTGCAACTGCAAGCAAATACAAAGGAGACCATCCACGTTCTAGTCTGCTATAGGCCGCCCGGCCCAAAATCGCAGCTGCTATCATCATGGACAGATTTCTTCTCCACTTATACCCTCATCAGCAAACATCTTTTGCTGCTCGGGGATTTCAATCTCTGGGCCAACTCCTCACTAGACCCCATTGCCGACGCCTGTATTGACCACCTGGAAGGATTGGGATTGCAGCAATTAGTATGTGGGCCCACACATGCTTCAGGTCACACACTTGATCTTATCTTCAGACAAGCTCTGGAAATAAAGATTTGGGAAAATGAAAAGTTGCCATGGACAGATCACCATGCAATTATATTCAGGATTTCCGCCATCCCCCCTGCAACAAAAACATCAAATCCAGTGACAATACACTGGACTAGATGCCAGAAGAAGCTCCACTCGGAACTCTTCAAAACAACTTTAAGGAAAAAAATAGAAACAACTCAGCCGCATCAAACGGCCGTTGAAACACTGGAAGCCATTAACTCGGCCATGCTACAGTCAGCTGACTTGGTAGCGCCGAAACGAAGTACCCGCATCCGGAAAAACAACCGCAGCTGGTTTAACAACCAGCTGTCGTTACTGAAGCAAGAACGCAGAAGGGCAGAATCTGCCTGGAAAAAATGTTCTTCAGAACTAAACCTATCCATCTACAAGGCAGCGACAAGAAAATACCACAAAGGAATTTTCCAAGCCAAGAAAAATTATTTTTCGGAGGCTATCAACGGTGCCATTAACCGCCCCCGCGAACTCTTCAAGATGGTCACCCAGACCATGGAACCAGAATGCATCAAAGCCCCCAGTTCGGATACACAAGAATTTTGCAATGAACTATCGGATTACTTCATTAATAAAATCGAAGCAATCCGTGAAAGCATTCAGCAAAACAATTCCCCCCTCAGCCCTCCCTGCAGCCTCTCACACAGCACCCTTAGTAATGCTCCGTTATCAGGTAAGTTTACCCTGGAACCCATCTCCATCGAGACCACTAAGAATGTCATTTGTACTCTGCGTAATGGCACAGCGCCGAATGACATTATCCCCACAAAACTGCTGAAGGAATGAGCCTACATCCTGGCTCCTCCCATCACGCAGTTTATCAACCAGTCTTTTCTGGAGGGCAAAGTGCCCACACAGTTGAAAGAGGGTATAATCCAACCCATCCTGAAGAAACCCTCCCTGGACCCCAAGGACCCACTCCACCGCCGTCCCATAACAACCCTCAACGTACTCTCTAAGATAATGGAGAAAGTAGTGGTACAACAGCTGCAACAGCATCTAGATACCTACAAGCTACTTGACCCATTGCAATCAGGCTTCCGTCCCAGACACGCGACGGAAACAGCACTGCTGAAAGTATGGGACGATGTTCTCCAGTCCGCAGACGAAGGAGAATCTTGTCTTCTAGTTCTGTTGGACCTAAGTGCAGCTTTCGACACTGTAGACCACAAACTGTTACTGACTCGGCTTGCTGAAGTAGCCAGAGTCGCAGAAGGCGATTTATCTTGGTTCTCCTCTTTTCTGGAAAACCGATCGCAAACAGTAAAGTTAGGACCTTTTATGTCAGAAAAACGCACAGTAACATGCGGAGTCCCTCAAGGATCGCCTCTGTCACCAGTGCTGTTTAACATCTATCTTCGTCCTCTTTTTGAGATTATCAGCAGCCAAAAACTGCTCTACCACTCATATGCAGATGATACGCAACTGTATTTCCGCATCTGCAACAGACAGGATCACCACCTCAATCTAGAGACATGCCTCTCTTTGATAGAGGACTGGATGACAAAGAGTTATCTTAAACTCAATGGAGCGAAAACAGAACTTCTCCTGTTTCACGCCAAGCGCAGGAATCAACTTTCAACAGCGTGGACCCCCCCACCTATTTTGGGCAAGCTCATCTCCCCTAGCGCCAAAGTCAAAAGCCTAGGGGTCATTTTTGACTCCTTAATGACAATGGACGCACAAATAGGGTCAGTAGTCAGCGGATCTCACCATCTACTGCGCCTACTACGCAGACTCACTCCGTTCATCCCTAAAGAAGATTTAGCGGTCGTGGTGGGAACAATTGTAAACTCCAGGCTGGATTATGCAAATGCCCTTTACCTCGGCCTTCCCAAGTACCAAATCGCTCGTCTGCAAGTCGTTCAGAATACGGCCGCCAGACTTGTGACTGGGAAAAAACCCTGGGAATCCATTTCACCATCACTGAGAGCCCTTCATTGGCTGCCAGTCAAAGACAGAATTACTTTTAAAGCTCTCTGTCTTACGCATAGATGTGTCCATGGGAATGCCCCCCTTTACTTATGCGAATTAATAAAAGCGCATAATCCCAATCACGTTTTGCGATCCACAAATCAGAACCTACTCCAGGTTCCGAAAGCCAACTTCAAGTCCAAAGGAGAAAGAAGATTCGCGGTCCAAGGTCCCAGACTATGGAACGCTTTACCAACCAGCATTCGGTTGGAGGAGAACCACCTAGCATTTAGGAAAAAGGTCAAGACTTTTCTCTTTTGATATCAAAGGAGACAGGAACAACAAGCGCCCAGAGGCGATTCAGTTCGCATGTGCCGCGTTATATAAGTTTTCATTCATTCATTCATTCATTCAAGTGCGTGGATCCTCCAACCTGTGAATGTTTTGTGTCATCCACAGATGTGCAGGAGGGTGCTGGGCCATCTGGCCTGACCGCACCATCCCCGGGACAACAGCCTGATGAGGACCCCCCGACAAGGCCGGAGTCGTCGGAGGAGTTGGAGGAGGAGTTTGAGGAGGATGTCATGTCAGCCAGTGGATTGCTGTTTTTGGAGGAGTCTTCCTCTCTGGCTGGCAGCAGCCAGCCCGCCATAAGGACTAGCCCCTCCCACTCCTCCCCCAACAGGGCTCCCCTCCTAAGGGTCTCCCCTTCTCCCCGGCCACAAGCATCAGCTGGAGGCAGGAAGTAGTCCCAAAAGACCAGGGGGTGGCCAAGGTTCTGCCCGCCAATCTGAGAAGGGACCAGGCCCTTCAGACCCGCCATCTGGGACAGGTCAGCCAGACTTTGGGGCGGATGGAGGAGAGCCTGTCCTCCATAAAGGATACGCTTGGGGACCTGGACTGCCACTCCCTGGCTCTTACAAACTGCCTAAACGTACTGCAGACTACTACAGCAGACGTTGGGCAGGATGTGAGGGCCCTCACCCAGGCTATCCAGGCCAATACGGCATCACTAAGTGCTGGCCTGACCAGAATTGGAGGGCAGGCCGCCAGGTGGGCAGAGACCAGGGGCTGCTCCTACCCCGGATTACCCCCCCCCTCCCATGAGGAGTCGGGGCCATGGCCGTGGGCACCCCAGGTGTGGGTCACGCCAGCGGCATTAATTTGGTTTCCCCCCCTTTTTTTTTTTTTTACTTTTTTTTTCAGGATTTTTTTATTTATTTTTTTTGCTGGATTTTTTTTTTTTTGCTTGTCATTTTTTTTTGTGTTGTGAATAATTTCAGAATGTGAGGGTGACATTCCTCCCGGAAAAGGGGTGTCACCCTCATTTGTGGTGGAGAAGGGTTCCCCAGGACCAGGGGAAGTGATCCCCATGTCCGTGTGAATGGTGTATGAATGTACAGTGACATAATTGGAGCTGTGGCGTGGCGTTGCTGCTCACAAGTCCAGCATGGTGGGCTTGTGCTAATCCAATTTGATGAGGATGTGATGTGTCTGTGCTAGGGACCAAAGTGGTATGCATGCATGCATTCTCATTGTGCCATGATTAATGTGTGTGTTTAACGTGCAAAGATGCCTAATGTGAGCTGTCTCCTGGCTGCTCTTCCCTCAGAAGATGGGGTACCCTTGCTTAGGGGGGGATTGTCTGGTTCAGGGGTCAGGTCATCACGTATGTCAATCTGCAGGCCCTTTCTCACTGCAAGGTTGTGCAGAATGCAAAATGCACCGATGATCTGGCACACAAAGTTTGGGGAATACAAGAGGGTACCCCCAGACTTATCCAGGCATCGGAAACGTGACTTCAGGAGGCCAAAGGTGCGCTCCACCACTGCACGTGTTTGGGCGTGGGCTTCATTGTATCTTTCCTCTCCTGGGGTTTGGAGGTTCCGGATAGGAGTCATGAGATGGGGTCCCAGTGCATATGCAGAGTCACCTGTAAGGGAAAAGACAGGAGGATGTTAGTCATGCATGTGCCCCTTGTGATGTGTGCATCATGGGGGGGGGACAGTCATGCCTGCCACCCATGTCACTCACCAACTAGCCAGGTGTCCCCATACACGTTCTGTTCGAATTCCATTGGGATGGGGCTCTGATTGTATATGTAGCTGTCATGGCTGGATCCGGGGGGGTTTGGCACGGACGTGCCATATGACGCCTTGGGCATCGACTATCACCTGTACGTTGATGGAATGCCAATGCTTCCGATTGCGGTATATGTGCGCTGTCTCATGGGGGGGGCTGGAGTGCCACATGTGTGCAATCAATGGCCCCCAAAAAGGTCTATGCGTGTGCGGTATATCCTCTCCCGTGCCCTCCTCCGTGCCCTCCTCCGTGCCCTCCTCCTTCTTTGCTCCTCTAAAGTCATTAGTATAGCTATGAGCGAGGATGCCCCTGGCATCTTGGCATAAAGTTTGTTGTGCAGCAAGTGTGACTGCTTAGCTCCTCACTAACAGTGTTGCTTTAGCTGACATGTAGACGGATTGTCTAATTTTATACCACCTTTTATATGGTCTAATTTTAGACAGGACGTGCAGCTGTTGCGCACAGCGTGTAGCCTGCGCTGCACCAACGTTCTTTTGTGGATCCCCGTAACTCCCTCATTTGCATATTTGAATAGCAAATCAATGGTGTGTCTAGCGCAGTTTTGCGCGGACGGATACGCCGGTCTATCGAAATTACGCCAGTCAAAAAAAAGTAGATTTCTTGCGTATCTCGTTTTGGGGATGCGGCGCATCGAAGCGCATGTGCAAATTTAGACTTAGGCCGCGCATCTCCTGTAACGCCGGCGTAATCGCTCTGTGAATCTGGCCCATAGTGTCTATAAAATAGGGGATAGTTTTATGGCATTTTTATTAATATTTTTTTTTTTACTAGTAATGGCGGAGATCATCGATTTTTATTGGTACTGCGACCTTATGGCGGACACATTTTTGGGACCATTGGCATTTTTATAGCAATCAGTGCAATAAAAACGCATTGATTACTGTAAAAATTTCACTGGCAGGGAAGGGGTTAACACTAGGGGCAAGGAAGGGGTTAAATATGTTCCCTAGGTGTGTTCTAACTAAAGGGGGGGGTGGGACTGACTAGGGGAAATGACAGATAGCTGTTCATACATTGATGAACAGACGAATAGTAATTTCTCCCCCATGACAGGACCGGGAGCTGTGTGTTTACACACACAGTTCCCGGTTCTCACTCTGTAACGAGCGATCGCGGGTGCCCGGCGGTGATCGCGCCCGCCGGGCATGCGCATCGGCACCAGGGGCGATCAGGGGGCACGCACGCGCCCCTACTGGCTGAAATGCAAAATGATGTATACCTACGTGATTTCGCGCAGCTGAGCCAGCCTGCCACCGTATAACAGTTATACGGTGGCTTGTCGGCTAGTGGTTAATAGGATTTTTGCCTTTCTTCAGTTGGGCATAACAATGAAGTTGGCCTTGAGCACTATCTCGGCCTTGTCGGTATTCTTTCAAAGACTGCTTGCCTCTCATTCCCTAATCTGGGCCTTTGTTCAGGGAGCGCTGCGCTTAAATCTGACGATTTAGTCACCCGTATGTGCAAGGGATTTGAATTTGATATTGTCTGTTTTACAGCAAAAAGTCTTTTGACAAAGAAACCGTTTTTTCTCGTAGCCATATCCTCAGCAAGGAGGGTATCGGAATTGGCGGCTCTTTCGTGTAAAGAGCCGTATATGATTATTTATGGTGACAGAATGGTGCTGCGCCCCCTCACGCGACTTTTTTACCTAAGGTGGTTTCAGGATTTCATCTGAATCAAGATATAGTTCTACGGTCTTTTTTTCTAGATCCGTAGTCTGTGGAGGAAGAGCGTCTACACTCTCTAGATGTTGTAAGAGTGGTAAAAATGTATCTGCAAGCTACGGCTCAGATACAAAAGACTGATTGTCTGTTTATTCTGCCACAGGGCCCAAAGAAGGGCCAGGCAGCGTCGAAATCTACTATTGCATGTTGGATTCGACAAGTCATTATTCAGGCCTATGGTTTAGAAAATAAGATTCCTCCTTTTCATGTGAAAGCGCACTCAACTAGAGCAGTTGGTGCTTCATGGGCAGTGCATCACCAGGCCTCCATGGCTCAGATCTGTAAGGCTGCTACTTGGTCTTCGGTTCATACATTTACTAAGTTCTACCAGATAGATGTGAGAGGGTACGAGGATGCTGCCTTCAGGCATAGTGTACTGCAGGCAGCAGTATAGATCCTCTGGCACAAGGGCGTTTTTTTTTTCCTGATCTGTGTCTCTCTCCCCTCAATTTAAACATTGCTATGGGACATCCCATTAAGTAATTAAGGCTCTGTGTCCCGTGATGTATGAGCAAGAAAATAGGATTTTTTAATACAGCTTACCTGTAAAATCCTTTTCTTGGGAATACATCATGGGACACAGAGCTCCCATCCCTCTTCGGAGTGGAACACTTATTGCTTTGCTATAAAACTGAGGTACTCTCCATTTGGGAGGGGTTACAGTATATAGGGGAGGAACTCAATTCTAATTGGGTTTGCCAGTGTCCAATCACCAGTGGTGACTACATAACCCATTAAGTAATTAAGGCTCTCTGTCCTATGATGTATTCCCAAGAAAAGGATTTTACAGGTAAGCTGTATTAAAAAATCCTATTTTTCACATTCTCATTTGTGGTATGCAGAAGAATAGAATTACAAAAGAAAATTTCAATAAAAAACAAGATGCAGTCACAGACTGGGTACAGAGCATATCCCAGAACCTGTTTTATGGGAAGCTACTGTACTTAATTTTGATGTATACTTGTAAAGTGGGAGCTCCATCCATGACATTTTAGCCTGAAAAGAAGTAGGAACCATGAGTTTGAGTATTTTACCTTCTCTTCTCAAGTTAGGGATAATTTTAATAAGTCAAATAGAGGTGAAATATGTTTAACTAGGAACTGTTAATTCATCACTACACTGTTGTTTTAAATTATTTTTCCAGAGTCTCAACTCAATATTTCTTTCTAAGGTCTGCTTTGTCCAGTCTCCAGGCAGTATGAAGTTTATCTATTTTTTTTGTAGTTGAATATAGAAAGGAAGCATACTACTTTAACTGGAAGCAGTAAAAGTAGAAGAATTGGGAACCTGGTCAGCAAACACAACATTTAAAAATCAGTATTCCTTCAAAAAAAGCAGATGAATATTTTAGTTCTGTATTGAGCCAGATAATCCCAGGGTTGATTTTGACTCTTAACAGCTGGGCAATTATTGCAATCCTGTGCTAACCACCACCTACATGTGGCCATAACATGACACTGGCTAAAAATTAGTGAAGATACAATCTCTGCTCTGTAAGTGGATGTCATAGGATGTCCAAAGCCAAATGATAGGCTTCACTGACCTAACTAAATGGAGAATTTATCTTATTAAAGACTTGATAAAAAGTATTATCATCATGTGGCAAAAGAGATATGAATAGATTAAGGAGACAAATTAGTTTTGGAAGGCTAATTCTAGAAATTGAAATCAACTAAAGAAATGTCAAATATCCATACCTACCCACAACCAATTTTATGATGGCAATCTGAGGACACTAGGACCCTATTGCCAAGGATATTATGGTTATCAATAAATAATTATCTGCTCTTAAATTAGTACCAATGCTGGTACAAACCCAAATATTGGTCAGATGGACAATGTTCTTTATTACCTACTCCATAGATGTATTATGGCCTAGGCCGACAAGGCCCAGGCCTAGGGCGGCACTTTGCAGGGGGCGGCCAAAAAGCACCCCCCAACGAACCCCCCTCCTCCCGCACAGAGAGGCGCACAGCTGAATCCTGGAGTTCAGTGCCGAAACGTGCAGTTGCACTGAACTCCAGGATTCAGCTGTGCGGCTCTCTGTGCGGGAGGAGGGGGTTCGCGGGGAGCGCTTTTTCGCCGCCCCCCGCAAAGTGGCGCGGTCACCCGGGACATCTGCCGTCCGGGGTCCCGCAGGGCCATTCGGCTTTACAGTGCAGCCATGAGCCGCCCCTCTCTCTCCACTGACTGCAATACACAGTCCTTGGCTCCTCCCCCCACTTGGCTCAATGTTCCTGTGTACACAGCCAGGAGGTGGAGCCAAGGAGAGACACAACTGAGAGAGCCGTGCTGCTGGTTACGGTATGTGGGACAACTTCAGTTAGAGAAAGGGAAGAAGATATGTGCTAGTGGGGGGTCTGATTCCCCCACCCACTAGCACATATCTTTTTCCCTCTCAAATCACTCCCCAGCACATATCCCGTATACCACCCTCTCCCCCCAAATTAAAAGATGCTCTGTCCCCCTGTGCTCATCCCACCCTGTCCCCCTGTGCTCATCCCACCCTGTTCCCCTGTGCTCATCCCACCCTGTCCCCCTGTCCTGATCCCACCCTGTTCCCCCTGTGCTCAACCAACGGCGGATCCAGGGGGGGGCAACAGGGAAATTACCCTCCCCCGAGGCAATCATGTCATATTGGCTTTAAAAAAAAAGCCATAGGGCAAACCTAGCAAATGCCTGTGGGCCGTGGGCCGGCTTCGGTCCGCGATTGCGGCCCGCGAACGGCCCTCGGCGGCCAGCGGGCCGTATGTCATGTCTCCCCAGGGGTGTACACCTCCAACACAGCGCCAGATAGAGAGAGATCAGCTGGGGTATCATAGCCAGCTCTGACACTTCTCCCCTCCCCTTGCTGCCCCCACGGCCAGTTAGAGGAGTGGAGCTGCTTCTACTCCTCCCCCTCCTCTCTTCTTCTCCTCCCATGTCTGCCCCGCCCACTCTCCCGACGGACACTGTTCTGCTGCCTAAGGGATTTGGGCGGGGAGATTTAAGCCCAGCAATCAGAAAGGAAAGATGGAGTCTGATATCCATCCATCCAGTCAGTCCCTCCTGCCTCTGAGTGAGTACTGAGAGTACTGTACACTGATGTATGGGGTGCCCTTAATTCCCTTCTCTCTCGCTCTCTCTTCACCTTTCTTTCTCTCTCTCTTTTTTTTTTTTCGTTTGCACCCCCCCCCCCCCCCCCACCAGCTGCCACTGCAGATAGATAGATAATAATCTATCTAGCTATCTATCTACAGTGGCGGCTGGTGCTCAAAATTTTTGGTGGGCACAAATGAAAAAAAAAAAGTAATTGCAGCCTCACTATGCCCATCGAACGCAGCCACTGTCCCATCAATTGTCACCACTGTGCAATGCCATCAAACGCAGCCACTGTGCCATCAAACACAGCCACTGTGCCATCAAACGCAGCCACTGTGCCATCAATTGTCACCTCTGTGCCATGCCATCAAACACAGCCACTGTGCCATCAATTGTCACCTCTGTGCCATGCCATCAAACACAGCCACTGTGCCATCGATTGTCACCACTGTGCCATGCCATCAAACACAGCCACTGTGCCATGCCATCAAACACAACCACTGTGCCATCAATTGTCACCTCTGTGTCATGCCATCAAACACAGCCACTGTGCCATCAATTGTCACCACTGTGCCATGCCATCAAACGCAGCCACTGTGCCATCAATTGTCACCATTGTGCCATGCCATCAAACACAGCCACTGTGCCATGGCATCAAACACAGCCACTGTGCCATCAAGTGTCACCACTGTGCCATGCCATCAAACACAGTCACTGTGCCCTTCAATTGTCGCCACTATGCCAATTGATGCCCCTGTGCCCTTTAATTGTCGCCACTGTGCCCATCGTCGCCACTGTGCCCATCGTCGCCACTGTGCCCATTGTCGCGGCTGAGCCAGAGGGGGCGGCGCTCCGGCGCTCTCTATAGATGCACCGCCACTGTCTATCTATATCTATCTATCTATCTATCTATTTATCTTTATCTATCTGCCTTCCTTCTCTTCTTTCTTTCTATCTTTATCTATCTTTCTTTCTTTATCTATCTATCTATCTTCCTTCCTTCCCTTCTTTTCTATCTATCTATCTATCTATCTATCTATCTATCTATCTATCTTCCCTTCTTTCTTTATCTATATTTCTTTCTTTATCTATCTTCCTTCCTCCCATTCTTGCTTTCTATCTTTGTCTATCTTCCTTCCTTCCCTTCTTGCTTTCTATCTTTTTTGTTTATCTATCTATCTTTCTTGTTTATCTATCTATCTTTCTTGTTTATCTATCTATCTTTCTTGTATATCTATCTATCTATCTATCTATCTATCTATCTATCTATCTATCTATCTATCTATATATCTATCTTCCCTTCTTTCTTTATCTATATGTCTTTCTTTATCTATCTTCCTTCCTCCCATTCTTGCTTTCTATCTTTATCTATCTTTCTTGTTTATCTATCTATCTTTCTTGTTTATCTATCTATCTATCTATCTTCCCTTATTGCTTTCTATCTATCTATCAATCTATCTTCCTTCCTTCCCTTCTTTCTTTTTATCTTTATCTATCTTTCTTTCTCCCCCCCCCCTCGGGCTGCTCAGTCTAAAATGCCCAGGCCTATTTTTTGTCCCAGTCCAGGCCTGCCTGCAGCTGCCGCTGCCGAGTCTCTCACTTTCTCTCTCTCTCATCACCAGGGCCGGTAGGCTGCCTGTCCTGAGGCTGCTTTGAGCTGTAGCTGACTGCAGCGCTCCCCTCTCTCCTGCGTGTATGACATTGGGCATCTCTGGCTGTGTGTGAGAGCTGGATCTGTGTTCGGCTGTGCTGCCTGTGCTAGACCTGCTCATGTGATAGTAGATGGAGATGGAACACTGATTGAATCAGTGTTTTGTCTATCACACAAGCCTGTCTAGGGGGGACCTTGCTAGAGCACACTGCCCTGCCGAACACAGACCTACAGCTCCTGTTTGTTCCATGACACACGTCGGGAGAGGAGATACCTGCTGTGTGTGATCGAGGTAATGCCATGGTGAGTGCCATGCACAGTGTGGCTGCATTAATAGACAAAAGTGGGGCTGCATTAATAGACAAAAGTGGGGCTGCATTAATAGACAAAAGTGGGACTGGATTCATAGACAAAAGTGGGACTGGATTCATAGACAAAAGTGGGACTGGATTCATAGACAAAAGTGGGACTGGATTCATAAACAAAAGTGGGACTGGATTCATATACAAAGGTGGCACTGCATTCATATTCAAAGGTGGGACTGCATTCATATACAAAGGTGGGGCTGCATTTATATACAAAAGTGGCACTGCATTAATATACAAAAGTGGTAGTGCATTAATAAACAAAAGTGGGACTGCATTAATATACAAAAGTGGGACTGAATTTTTATACAAAGGTGGGGCTGCGTTCATATGCACAGTGAGGCTGCAATGATGGGCACTGATGAGGCTGCATTGATCTCTTGTACCATGTCTTCAGTCTGTAAACATCCCTTGTACCATGCCTGCAGTCTCTGACCATCCCTTGTTCCATGCCTGCAGTCTCTGACCATTCCTTGTACCATGCCTGCAGTCTCTGACCATCCCTTGTACCACGTCTGCAGTCTCTGACCATCTCCAGTACCATGTCTACAGTCTCTGACCATCTCTTGTACCATGTCTGCAGTCTCTGACCATCTCTTGTACCGTGTCTGCAGTCTCTGACCATCTCTTGTACCATGTCTGGGGTCTCTGAACATCCCTTGTACCACGTCTGCAGTCTCTGACCATCTCTTGTACCGTGTCTGCAGTCTCTGACCATCTCTTGTACCATGTCTGGAGTCTCTGACCATCCCTTGTACCACGTCTACAGTCTCTGACCATCTCCTGTACCACGTCTGCAGTCTCTGACCATCTATTGTACCATGCCTGCATTCTCTGACCATCTCTTGTACTATATCTGCAGTCTCTGACCATCTCTTGTACCATGTCTGCATTCTCTGACCATCTCTTGTACCATGTCTGCATTCTCTGACCTTCTCTTGTACTATGTCTGCAGTCTCTGACCATCTCTTGTACCATGTCTGCAGTCCCTGACAATCGTCTAGAAACCATGGGATAGATTTATGGCATTTATATTTAAATATTTTTTACTAGTAATGGCGGCAATCATTGATTTTTTTAGCGGCACTGCAACATTGCAGCGGACACATTGGACACCTAATTGAGTTCTGTAAGCAACACCTTATTTTCTGGCAGTGCCCCTCCCGAGACTAGACTCTGGATATGCCCTTGGCTGGAACATCCCAATAAGTACGCTCTACTGAGTGACATTGGGGAAACCAGTCAGGGATAAGCACTGCTGGAGCTGAGGGACTCCCCTAGCTACCAGGGGAAGAACTCCTCCAGTGAGAGTGGGGGGGAAGCAAAGGGAAAGGAAAGACAAATTCTGGTGGTAAGGACTCAATTCTTAGAAGGACAGATAGGGCAAACTGTGACAAAGATATATAGAAGAAGTGCAGCGCAAATGTAAACAAATATAAATAAATAATGTGACCAGTATATAAACTGAAAAGTGCATAGAAATTAAATAATCATGATAATAAAGTCCATGGGCCAGATTCAGGTAGAGTTACCCTGGAGTATCAGTGATTCGCCAGCATAACTCACACTTTGAGCCGGCTTATCTGTTTTCTGTAGTCAGAAAGCAAGATACGCCGGGATTGAGTTCAGATACGAGCAGTGTAATTGTATTTCGCCTTCGTATCGGAACTGCAATTTTAAAATGGGCGCTCGGGGCGTTCCCGCTGATTTACGCCAAGAATATGTAAATCAGCGAGAGACGGAAATTCACGATCGTACGCAGGCCCGACGCAGTGACTTTCCGACGTTTCCATAAGCGATACGCGGCGTAAAGAAAAACATGCCCCCTAGGTGGAGTATCCTATGTTAAGTATGGCCGTCGTAATCGCCATATTTGGAGCATGCGCACTGACAGTCGACGTCTGCGCAGTACGTTCGCTGCGGGATCGCGCCTAGTTTAAATAATACACGCCCCCTACCCGCCCAATTTGAATTCCGCCGGCTCATTTTCGCTACGCCGCCGCAACTTTAGGAGCTAGTACTATGTGAATAACAGTACTTGCTCCTAACGTTTCGGCGGAGTAACGTAAATGACAAACGTTACTCCAAAATAAAGATCCGCTCTCCTACCTGAATCTGGCCCCATGTGTGAAAAAAAGTCCATAGATCAATCAATCCGTAGCAAGACCCAGCAGACAAAGGATTCCAGAATGGAAGTGAAAAAATCTGTGACAAAGACCTGAAGCACCAAACTGTATGCTGTCTACCAGGCACCCGGGTTCAGTACATCACAGACTAGTGGACAGATTACTTGGGGGGGCTGGTGAAGACCCAGCTGTCAAGGTGCATGTTGGCACCAATGACAATGTCAGAGGCAGATGGAGTGTCCTAAAGAATGATTTTAGGTACTTAGGAGCTAAATTGAGGAAAAGGACCTCCAAAGTTGTATTCTCAGAAATACTTTTAGTACCTTGAGCTAAATCAGAAAGGCAGAGGAAGATTAGGGAAGTGAATAAGTGGCTGAGGAACATTAACTGAACAAATTAATAGGGTGGGCAACTACATGGCAAATTAGGTTTAATGTGGAAAAATGTAAAATAATGCATTTGGGTGTGAATGAATGCAATCTACTCACTGGGAGGAGAACCTCTGGGGGACTCAAGGATGGAAAAGGACTTGGGGGGTCCTTTTATTACATGATAGGCTCAGCAATGGCATGCATTACCAAGCTGCTGATAATGAAGCAAACAGAATATTGGTGATTAACTCAAGAGATAAAGCGTAAATTCTCCCACTCTACAAAACTCTGGTCCTGCCTCACCTGGAGTATTCTGTCCAGTTCTGGGCTCCAGTTCTCAGGAAGGATGTACTGGAAATGGAAAGAGTACAGAGAAGGGCAACAAAGCTAATAAAGGGACTGGAGGATATAAGTTATGAAGAAAGGATACAAGCACTGAACTTAGGCTGCATTCACATCTAGGCGGCAAGTAACGCTGCGTACGCGGCATTACTTGCCGCGATTCGATTGATTTTTTTTTTTTTTTACAAATTATCTCCATTGATGTCTATGGCCGAACGCCAATGTCGCCTGAAAAAAAGGGTCCGGGACTTTTTTCCAGGCGACAGGCGTTCGGCGTTTCAGAGATGTGAACCATCTCTATGAACATCAATGGGAATTTTCCCCTCCAGCGGCACGAGCGTCGGGCGACAGGCGTTTTGTCGCCTAGATGTGAATGCAGCCTTACTCTCTCTGGAGAAGAGACGCTTGAGAGGGGATATAATTTTAATTTACAAATACCATACTGGTGGCCCCACAATAGGGATAAAACTTTTCTGTGGCAGGGAGTTTAATAAAGACACGTGGCCACTCATTAAGATTAGAAGAAAAGAGGTTTAACCTTAGAGTGCGTAGAGGGTTCTTAACTGTAAGAGCGACAAGAATGTGGAATTTACTTCCACAGGTGGTGGTTTCAGCGGGGAGCATTCATAGTTTCAAAAAACTATTAGACAAGCACCTGAACGACCACAACATACAGGGATATACAATGTAATACTAATATACTGTATAATCACACATATAGGTTGGACTTGATGGACCTGTGTCTTTTTTCAACCTCACCTACTATGTAACTATGTAACTATGAGAGCAATAATTCTAGGGCCATAATTCATAATTAACTTTAAATAATTGAAAATGTGTAAAGACTTCTAAAGAGTGACCTAGAAGCAAATTTGGGTGCCATAGTCATTTGTGATTTCACAGGAATGCCCAGTTTTAAACCTTTAAATTTTTAGTAACTATTTACTCAATGCAACCCCATCTTTTTTAGCCCAAAAAGGGAGTGGATGGAAGGTAACCCACACAAGCCCAGGAAGAACATGCAAACTCTATACAGATAGGGCCAGATTCAGGTAGATGCGTGCATATTTTATCCAGCGTAGCACAGCGCATATACGTTACGCTGACGCGAACTAGTGAGTCAAGTACAGTATTCACCAAGCGCATGTTCGTTACTTTGCGGCAGAGTAACGAAAATGCGCTGGCGCAACCCAGCGCAAGTGGAAGTGGGTGTGATCATATGTAAATGATGGGCGGAGCCCAGCGCAGAGACTTACGTTCAGCGCATCATCCACGGAGCATGCGCAGTGAGGGAGGGCTCCACTCGCTCTCCTGTGCGCATGCTCACAACTTCCGTCGGCACCACTTCATGGGAAACGGCAGCGCAATGTGTTCCGTTGCACGTATAAAAGCGGCCGCAGATGCCTTTCCGGCGCAAAAGTATATCCGGTTCCCCCCACCCCAGGGTAGTAACTTTTGCTGTGCTATGGCTGCTCCCGTTCCCCGCAAAGAGAGGAGAAACCTCAACTTCAACGCCCAAGAGCTGTCTGTAGTGATCTCCGCTATGGAGACCTACAATGACTTCCTCCATGGCAGGAAAAGTCGGAAGACCAGCCGGGACAGGAAGCAGGCCATCCTGGAGAGCATTGCTGGCAGGGTCAATGTTTTGGGCTACTCCACCCGGACTGCTGCGGATATAGCCAAAAAAATCAATGATTTGAGGCGCAAAGTCCGGGGCAAGGTGGCCACCATCAGGAGGCATGAGAGGGGCAAGGGTGGTGGACCCTAATGTGCGGTCAGCCTGACCACGGAGGAGGAGGTGGTCGCCCGCTGCCTGGAGAGGGAGCAGTTGGAGGGGGTACCGGGATATGATTCCGTGGAGGGAGGCTCCAGGACAGGTAAGTGTTTTTTATCCCCTATTTGGTGTGTTGCATGTGGGGGGGAGGGTACATGTGCCAAGTGTGTGATACAACCCAACATGTGTCTGCTTTGTGTCATCCACAGATGACGGAGCTGGGCCATCATCTGTCGGCGGCCAGTCCACCCCATCCCCCCAACTGCATCCTGAGCCCGACCCCTGGGTGGTGAAGACACCGAGATGGAGGGGAGTGCCCACACCTCACCTGCTGAGGTGGTTGAGGAGGAGCCTGTTGTCCCCGAGCAGGAGTTTGTTTTATTTTTGGAGGAGTCCTTCCCTTCAGCAGGGCCCTCTCAAATCCCCTTCCCCATCCTAGGAAGCCCCTCAAGGGCGACTCCATCCCCCCGGGGACCTACCATCTTCTGGCCCCAAGAAGGCCACCCAGAAGACCAGGGGGGTGTCTGATGTGGTCCATGACCAGATGGCAAGGGACCAGGCCAGGCAGACCCAGCAGATGGGGGAGATTGCTGGGCACCTGGACCGGGTAGCTGACAGCCTGGGCTCCGTGGCCCAGATGTCCAACGCAGTGCAGGATGTCAGCTGCAACTGCGCTGCAGTGGTGACCAGCCTGGGGGAGGTGCAGGCTGATCTTCGGCATCTCACTGCAGCTGTCCAGGCCAATACTGCTGCCATCCGGGACCAGGGGAGGCAGAGGCAGCGGGCACAACATTATCAAGTGACCCGGCAGCTTTTTATTTTATTTTAATGTTACTCGGGTTATGAGCTTTTTATTTTGAGTTTAACTGCACACGGTCAGTAGTGCAGGGGACAGTGTGAATGGTGCGTGAATGTGAGGGGGTGGCACTCCTGCCAGTAAGGGGTGTCACCCTCGGCCATTGGGGAGAAGTTATCCCCACAGCTGTGTGAATGACGTGTGAATGGTGTATGAATGGATAGCGACACCGTTGGGGCCTTGACGCGGCGTTGCTGCTCCCAAGTCCTGCATGTTGGACTTGGGCTAATCCAATGCGATGTGGATGTGGTGTGTGTGATCTAGGGACATCAGTGGTGTGCATGCGTGCATTGTCCGTGTGATCAATGTTTTGGTTTATTGTCCAAAGATGCCTACGGCAAGGACCCTCCTGACTGCTCTTTCATCAGCTGAATGGGTCTCCTCTGGCAGGGGGGGGGCAGTCTGGTTGGGGGGTCAGGTCATCACGTATGTCAATCTGCAGGCCCTTTCTCATGGCAAAGTTGTGCAGAATGCAACATGCACCGATGATCTGACACACAAAGGTAGGGGAATACAATAGGGCCCCCCCAGACTTATCCAGGCAGCGGAAACTGGACTTCAGGAGCCCAAATGTTTGCTCCACCACTGCACGAGTTTTGATATGTGCCGCATTGTATCTTCTCTCTCCTCTGGTTTGGGGGTCCCGGAAAGGAGTCATTAGATGGGGTCCCAGTTCATATGCAGAGTCACCTGCAAGGGAAAAGACAGGAGGATGTTAGTCATGCATGTGCCACTTGTGATGTCAGCATCATGGGGGGGACAGTCATGCCTGCCACCCATGTCACTCACCAACCAGCCAGCTGTCCCCATACATGTTCTGTTCGAATTCCATTGGGATAGGGCTCTGATTGTATATGAAGCTGTCATGGCTGGATCCGGGGTGTTTTGCACGGACGTGCCATATGAGGCGTTGGGCATCGGCTATCACCTGTACGTTGATGGAATGCCAATGCTTCCGATTGCCGTATATGTGCTCTGTGGCACTGGGGGGCTGGAGTGCCACATGTGTGCAATCAATGGCCCCCACGGTGTGTGGGAATGCTGTAGAAATCTGTCATTGCCTTCATAGTTCCAGGATGGCAGCAGGGCTGAATCTGAAGATGCGATACACCTCCTCATCACCCGTGCCCGCCTCCTCCGTACCAGGGGAACCATTAGTAGTGCTAGGACCACGGCTGCCCCTGGCATGTTGGCACACAGAGGTGTTGTCCTTGCAAGTGTGGTTGTTCAGCTTGCTATTTTCGTCGGTAACGCTGCTGCTGTAGCTGCTCTCCTGCTGACCTGTGGCCGTCAGGAGTAAAGATAAAGCAGCTATTTGTAGGAATAACTTTGCGACAGATGGACGACATACGCGCTGCGCATGTAGCCAGCGTCTGGTGCTAATCCGTTCGCGAATCGGGAAATCTCCCTCATTTGCATATTAGAATGGGAAATCAATAGGCGCGACGGATACGCCAAGCGAAAATATGCGCTTACGATACTCTGGCGAAGGAAAGTTAAGCCGGTCAGAAAAAGCCCGTTTTCTGTTGCATCTAGTTTGGTGGGTATGGCCGCATAAATACAACGGCGCATCTTTACAGTTACGTGGCACATATCGATATACTCCAGCGCAAGTCTTTCTTAATCTGGCCCATAGTGTCCTGGTTTGGAATCGGGCCAAGGCGCGTAGCGCTGCAAGTCACTGTACTCCCTTTATTTTTTTGTTTGACAATATTTCTACAATTCGGTAAACAAGAACAGTTTGGTTTATATGAAGTATGCCTAAGGGCAGGGGTAGGCAGCCTGGGGCGCTCCAGCTGTTGCAGAACTACAAGTCCCATCATGCCTCTGGGAGTAATTGTAACTGCCAGCCTTGCAATGCCTCATGGGAAATGTAGTTCCACAACAGCTTGAGGGCCCCAGGTTGCTTATCCCTGCCCTTAGGGATACTTAATATAAACCAAACTGTTCTTGTTCACCGAATTGTAGAAATGTTGTCAAACCAAAAAATAATATGAGCATGTATGGAAAGTGAGTAAAGGGGTGTTAAAAAAGAAGTTACCGTACTTAAGATTGTCTTTATCAACATGCTCTGCTTGAGTCATTGATATACCCACATGACACCATAATGATGAGCTCCCCGGGCAACTTCAAACTGACACACTTCAATGATGTTATAATGACAGGTCCTCTTGTCTGGCAGCTTCCGTCACTGATACACCGCCAGCAACTCAAAAATAACAGCCAACCTAACATCATGATGGTTGTCACCATAAGGTCTCTTTTATTGGTAGTTTCAGAGACTGACATATCTTCCTGATGCCATAGACAAGTATTTTTAGAGGAAACTTGAGTCACTGAAAAGCCAATATGAAGCCAAAAAAAGTGGTCAAAAAATCAGGTAGTATCATAATGACATATTTTCTTTATTGGAGGTTTAAATAACTAATATACTGTACCTGCCCTAATGACAGGTCTGTCCTGTATTTGCATGATGTAAAAATGACAGCTCCTCCTAAGAAGGTAGAACTACTTAGTAGCCAATACTGGTCATGTTAGGCTACGACAGTTAGGCATGCATGAAAAAGAAAGATCCTAACAAAGTACACCACACCATTACAAAAAGTATAATGCAAATGTTATTGTTTATTAAGGGCCACACTTTGGATGCCCTTTTCCTATACGGTCTTTCCATTACGGTCTTTCCATTTCAAAAGTGACGATACAAAAAATTGTGTGGTCAGATCATTTTTTGACTTCGTATGTTCTTCCGGACTTTGCTCTCAAAAGAATACAGGCGGGCAATAACATGCGTAAGTCAATCCCATTTCGAAAACTTAAGCCTGTGAACTGTGTTGAATTCAAGAACTGCTATATTAAAACCGACAACGAGATTGACGAGAATAAGCTTGTTGACGATCTCGAAGAAGGTGCTCTCCAATTAGAGAGTGCCTTGGACGATTTTGAATCTAGGCTCAAAAAATCACTGAACGAAGTGGCGCCCTTTCAGGTGGCTAACAACCGACCGAGATTACAGAAATCCCAACCGTGGTATTCATCTAGTCTCCTCCCTCTCAAAAAAAAGAGACGGCTCTTGGAGCGAAAATGGCTAAAATCTCAATGTAATCTGGACAAACAAGCCTACCGCATACATTGCAGAGGTTATGCCAAGGCAGTAAAAACGCTAAAAAGAAAATATAATACCAAAATTAGCGTTGCCCCTAATCAAACGGGAGAACTGTTTGCCATAGTCCGGGAGATTTTTGAGCCAAAAAGACTCCACTCCAAGATTATGGCATCCCCACAACTGTGTAATGATATCCACCAGTCTTTCATTTCAAAAGTGGAGAAAATCCGTGCTCGATCCTCCTTAGCACCCCCCTGTGCAACACCAAAAGCCAAAACCACCCTGGAAAAACTACAGAATTTTCGCCTAGTGTCAGAGGAGGAAATCAGAGCTATCATCTCAAAACTTAAAACCAACCAGTTATCCTGATGACCCCTGCCCTGCCTGGTTCATTCAGAAGCATGTAGACACTCTGGTTACCGACATCTGCAGAGTAATCAATTTGTCCCTCCGCCTGGGTATAGTGCCTTCTAGATTCAAGAGAGCAATCATACTCCCATTATTGAAAAAAGCGTGCCTGGACCCCACGATACTTACCAACTACCGCCCCATTTCTCTACTGCCCTTTCTATCTAAGGTCCTGGATCAGGTTGTGTTTATCCAGCTGCAGGAGCGGTTTGAGTCACACGGTCTGTTCCATGATTGTCAGTCGGGATTTCGACCCGGTCGCGGTACGGAGATGTCTGCCCTAGATATGAGGGAACGTCTGCTGGGTGTCCGCGACGCGGGGGGGTCCGCAGCCTTGGTGCTGCTGGACCTCTCTGCGGCGTTTGACACCATTGACCATTCTATCCTTCTCTTTAGAATGCAATCCTTATTTGGCTGTGAGGATGCAGTGTTAAATTGGATTAGATCCTTTTTGTCAGAAAGAACGCACTCCATAAAAATGGCGTCGTACCGCTCAAACACCCTGTCATTGACCTGCGGGGTACCTCAGGGCTCTGCCCTCTCTCCCCTATTCTTTAACTGCTATATGCGCCCACTTGCCGACCTCATTACTAGCTATGGTCTAGGCTGCCAGATCTATGCGGATGACACACAGATCTTGGCAGACCTTGCAAGTGGACCTAATATGCCTGAGCAGCTGAATATGGGACTATCTAACATCCAACAATGGATGGACACAAACAGGCTAGGCCTTAACGCCGAAAAAACGGAGCTATTGCTGATCGGCCCACAGGCCAACTCTACCTTTTTACCTGCCTGGCCATCCTCGTTTGGCTCTGCCCCAATTCCAGCTAAGCAGGTTAAAAATCTGGGTATAATTTTTGATGCTGAACTAAGTTTCATACCCCACGCAAAATATTGCATAAAATCCGCCAACTACCATCTGCAATTATTACGGAAAATTAAGAATCTTTTCACTCAGCACAACCGTATGATCTTAGTTCATGGACTTATCCACTCTAGGTTGGATTGTTCTAACATTTTCTTCCTAGGGCTCCCACAGAAGTGGATAAATTGATTGCAGATCACACAGAACCATGCTGCAAGATTAGTTACAAACTGCCCAAGGCGGAATCACATCTCCCCGGTACTAAAGAACTTACACTGGCTCCCGATAGTAAAACGGGTTGAGTTCAAGGCACTCTGTTTGGTGTTTCGGGCCTATTGGCAACTAGGTCCGATGTATTTATCAAATATGTCAGAACATTACTGTCCACCCAGAGAGCTTCGCTCGACTGACGCTCTGTTAGCAATTATTAAATCTAGCCGATTAGCTTCGAAAGGTGGCCGCCGGCTCCAAACACTGGGGAATTTTCTGTGGAACCAGCTCCCTCATCAGCTCCGAGCATCCACCTCCTTGATGGCCTTCCGTAAGGGCTTGAAGACACTTTTGTTTTCACAAGCCTATAGATAGAGACCCGCACCTTCCAAGCCCTTAGCAGGACGCTGCCTTAATCCTAGGCTGCGGTCCATTGTCAGGGAGTAGGGATAGGCTTGCTGTGCCCTGACACCCCCCCCCCCCTTAGCTTGTTGGTAAGCGCTTAGACGCGAGTATCACAACTTGCATTTGGCGCTCTATAAGTATTTAATCCAATCCAATCCAATCCAATCCAATTGTAGATTCAAACCAAATCTTTACACAAAGAACGACAGTATGCATCTGTGTCACGTACCTGGTCTTAAAGCTGAAATGATGAGAGGGCTCTCCTTGAGGCTAAGTGTTGGGGTCTCTGAGGGTGGTAACAATAAACACTAAGCCCAGAGAAGCAGGGATTACCAACTGTGTCAAGGTAGTTTATGCTGTATCAATAAGACCTCTGTAGATAGGTTTCAGATGAGGCGGGAAACGGGAACTGGAACAGATGCTGGATTGTGCTGGCAGCACACAGCAGCAGAAAGGTACAGCAGGCTGGACATGGCAGACTGGTACAGCAGATGGATCTCAATAGAAAGGGCAAGACAGTAGGCGTGGTCAGAAGCAGGTGCCAAGGTCTGAATACCAGGAGTCACCAAGAAAGTGATCAATGTGTGGTCAGGACAAGGCCGAGGTCATACACAGAAAGCAGAGAGAGATAAGGGTGAGAGAGTCCAGAAGCAAGCCGGGTCCGTAATGGGGAAGCTCAGAAGTATAAGCACACAGGAATACAGGTATCAGGAAGCTGAAAACCAGTCAAAAAGGTCTGTGAGCAGCTGTTATCTTTATAAAGGTCAGAGGGCGCCAAGAACTATCGTAAGTAGCTTGCATCAGTGTGTACAAGAGTGCATGGTGAACCAACATCCATGAGCAGTAAATTAATATTCAAGTGCTATAAACTAATGCAACCATCCTGGGTATTGAAACGTGTGCCATGCCTTTGAGCCAATCATATCCTCTAACACTGTAAGTGATTCATTTTACTTTCTGGATTGTTTATCAATTGTTATGACATAGCTGTATTTGGTTGACAGCTGTTCCCTGTCCCCTCCATAGTATGACCAGCTACAGACTGGTAGTGAGGGCCAAGACTGTACCTGTTCTCAGTGCTGTAGAACATATCCATGATGCATGGAATCTGAAAGTGTTTGCTTGCCATTCTCCTATTTCACCAGGGGTTTCAAAAAATCCAAATGTTGGTTCGCTGTATAGGGTTTCAGAAGCAGAATTCCTAATATTAACACCATGTGCCCAGTTAGCTCAAAGCCAGGAACTTGCATTCTCACAGCTATATTTTATAAAATTAAAAAAAATATTATTATTATTTATACTCTAAACAGTGCTGCTTCTTCGATC
The DNA here is from genome assembly GCA_029574335.1 of Rana kukunoris. NCBI lineage: Eukaryota > Metazoa > Chordata > Amphibia > Anura > Ranidae > Rana > Rana kukunoris. Next base: position 360,089,051 of record CM056050.1, on the reverse strand, counting down.
AGGGTAGGTAAGCCAAACATATCAGGATATAAGGGGAGGTGAAATGTTGGTTCTAATTTATCTTCTTGGTTCCAAAGTTGGCTTCCTCAGCCAGAACCACCCTTTATGGAGATGGGAACCTTACCAAGCAGTTCCTTCTGAGGTTCTAGGGTTCCATTTAAAGTAACAACTATTAACAAACAATAATGTGCCCTTTGTGGCTTTTTGAGGGGCTCTCAATCTGCCTTTAAGTCTTCACATAGCATTTAAGCACCCTAGTATTAAATGTTAACCTTAAGTTCAATCATTACCAAATAATAACTCCCAAGCTAAAACCACTTATACACCACCATCAAGAAGATCCACCTCTTCTTGATGTGGTTAATTTTGAAGTAGCCATGCAAATTATATTGTACCTACAGGAGAAGGCTTAGTTAGGAGAATTACATTTTTTAAGGCTGAAATGATGGTGATAGGGGTTTGCTCCAGTTTGTCATTTACCGACTCTGCAAAATATTCTGGGTTTCAGAATTGAGTACTCATTCATACATGAAGTTGCTTTGTGACAGGTGTGCTCCTCAGGTGACGTTGAATGCTTTAGGAAAAAAAATGCTCTACATCTGCTGGCATGACTGATTTTAATCTGATTTAAAAAAGAACAGTTTTAAACAGGAGTAAATATTAACATTAAAGGGGTTATAAAGGTTTGTTTTTTTATTTTCTAAATAGGTTCCTTTAAGCTAGTGCATTGTTGGTTCACTTACCTTTGCCTTTGATTTTCCCTTCTAAATGTTTTTTTTTTCTTTGTCTGAACTTGCTGTTTCTCCTTAGTAAACTTGCCACCATCATCCTATAAATATTCTATACAGGTAAACTATGGGGACAGAAATATGGACATATCTATTGCTAATAACAACCCAAGGTTTACACCTTCAAAAGCAAGGAAATTAGCACAATTGTACAACTGTGAAAGACTAAAGGCAAGGCTCTAGTTTTGCGTTTTACACAACATGACAATCTTGTTTTTTAATGTAAAAGGAAAACGTTTTTCTAATAACTGGATACAGTTATGCATTTAAAAAAAAATAATATAGTGAATATAATTATATATATTATTTTGACATGGTTTAGAAATTATTTAGAAATAAATTGGGATCACATTTTTTTCAAGTAAAATTATGTTTTTAACATAAGTTATAATCTTGGTATTATGCAGATGATCTGTGTGGGAAACAGACAAATTATTTAATTATGGCAATATTAAAAAATTTGCAATGGGAAATTATGTCATTATTGTTGGCAGCATGGTGGAGGGGGGTAAAAGGCTGTATCCAGTAAATCTCGTAATCTATGAAGGGGGTGCTGTAATGGTGATATGAATAATTTATAAGAAGAAAGTGTAGATATAAGGAATATTACTTGTCTGCTGCAGAACTGGAGCAACTTAAATCAGAAAACAGCTTCTATCAATGTTCTGTAAATTATTCTAATGTATAATTGTATTATATACACATAGTAAAATAATGATAAAAATCATCAAAAGTCTTTATCAATAAAATAGGGCCTGATCTCGCGATATTTTGATACATGTACGCCTGACACTGTGGTTCAGCTGTGCTCCAGTTAGGAGAGTGATCTAGTGTGCTAGCGGCAAACGCTCGCATCCACAAACTATCTATCACCCTCTGTGAGCTGCTGACCGGCTGAAAGGCATTACACCTTGTATCAGTTACTGCTCTGTGGAGCTTTTTTTTGTTGCTGTTTGTATGCATGATTTTTAACAGCATGTTAAAATAAAAGTTTTTTAAATGGTATCACACCATATCAAGATTTTTTTTATGTGCCCTGACACCGGATGGTCATTAGGAGTACTGCATGCTGCTGGAATATCATCTCCATGAGGAAGAGGGAATCCAATGACATTACTGTTCAAAGCCTGTTATAACATCAATCTGGTGAGTAGACATCCTTGAGGGGACATTGTCACAGGATCTTCGCATGCTTTGTTCGGCTCACGAGTGATGTCACCAATCATGGACAGTTGAAATTGTCTTGAAGAGCACCCCTTTTTTGTCACAGAATATTTGTGCACCCTCTGAGCTCTGGAGAACTTTCTTACTTTCATTTATCTCTTTGAATGTGAATGAGTGATCAGATTTGAACTGTGCCCTGATCACTAGCGCTGCTGTATTTTATTGATAAAGACTTTTGATGATTTTTATCATTATTTTACTATGTGTATATGTTTTGTTTTATTTTGAGCAGCTGCTTTATTCATGTCCTAGATATAGGACATAGATAATTTTATTTGCACAACTGTAAATACCTATACCCCATTAGCACCGAGAGTGTGAAATTAGGCCTATTTTTCCCACATTTTGTTTTATAATTGTATTATAATTGCTATAACAAGGATATTATTTGTTATACCATTAGCTTTAGTTTCTAGTAGGATTATGTTTATATTAATTTTTATTTTTTATTTTAATTAAAGGGGATTTATTTTACCGAAGCCTACAAAATATTTAACTGCATTGAGTTTCTCATTGGCTCCAAATGAACTGGCATTTCAGTATGTATGAATAGTGGTATCCTTCTGACACTTCATCCTGGGGGAATGCCCCATAAATTTCCCTTGTTGGTGAACATATTGAAGTGCTGATTCTTTCCCAATATGAGCCATTCTCGAATTCTGGCTGGATGTTCGCATTCCTCTGAGCTATCCCGGCCATGCTCCCCCCCCCCCTGGATATGGGCCCTAGGCCACACCATGCCCCCTGGAAATTGGATGGATGCTACTACAAGTTTTTAATTCACTGGCTCTTATTTTTTGTATACTGAACATAATAGGTGCATTGGCTCTACCTATTTCACAGCCCTGATGAAGGGATATAATCCTGAAATACAGTGCGGAAAATAAGTATTTGAACATCCTGCTATTTTGCAAGTTCTCCCACTTGGAAATCATGGAGGGGTCTGAAATTGTCATCGTAGGTGCATGTCCACTGTGAGAGACATAATCAAAAAAAAAATTCCAGAAATCACAATGTATGATTTTTTTAACTATTTATTTGTATGATACAGCTGCAAAGAAGTATTTGAACACCTGAGAAAATCAATGTTAATATTTGGTAGACACTGGAGGAGGGATTTTGGCCCACTCCTCCACACATATATATATACACACCGACATGACACAATGACACAGACCTCCAAACAGCAACAGACAACGGAATCAAAGCACCTTGCTTCAGAAAGGGAAAAAAAATTGGATGTACTTTTGCAATGGTAGGGCATTTCTCTCGGTCTATTTAAGCACTGTGCATAGCTCACTAAGTCTGACGGGCCTAGTTCCTATCTAACTGATTGCGCCGTGCCGAGTTCTGAGTATGCTCAGAGAGGTGCTGACCATAGTCTGCTTCATGTGCACATGCCCAGTCTGGCCGGCCCTTCATTTGCATGGGGTCACGGCTCATTTTAATGGAACACGCCCACGTCCTTCCCACTTTGAATTACACCGCCTTACGCCTTGGAATTTACATTGCACCGGTGCAAATTTGGCGGAAAATACTACGAGGATACGGTACTTGCGTCTCAAAATTAAGCCGGTCTAACTTAAAGGAGTTGCACTACGCCGGTCCAAAAATGTGCAGATGTACGTGAATCTGGGCCAATGTGGGGTCAAGGGTCTCTTCTCTACAATCCTGTGCTGCGGTTGTGGGGTTCTGCAGGCAGGCGACTTATCGGAATCTGGAAAAGGGCCCCCAGATACCACCCCACCCCCCACATGTGAATGAGTATGAGGTGCATAGTATCCCTACCCATTCACCAAAAAAGTGTCAAAATAAATAAAAACAGTAATCAGGTTTTAAAAAATCCTTTATAAAAAATAAAAAACAGTGTCCCCTGATGTGACCCGTCTACCCGAAAAAAATAAAAATGTTATAGCTGTCTTGCCATTTGACAGTTCTTATATAGGTACGGGCAGGGCCCCTAGCAACATCACTGAGTGGCTCCGCCCTTTGTGATCGTATTTGTCAAAACCTGGGTACTGTTTTTATTAATTTTGACACTTTTTGGTGAATGGGTAGGGGTACTATGTACACCATTCACATGGGGGGGGGATCAGAGTCCGATAAGCCCCCCTGTCCATAGACCTCCCAACCACAGCCCAGGGTGTGGGCAAGAGACCATTGTCCCTTTCAACATAGGGACAAGGTCCTTTGGGGGGCAGATCCCCCCAAAACACCCCCCCATGTTGAGGGCATGTGGCCTAGTATGGCTTACTCATCCCTACCTTTCCTGACCTGCCATGCTGCATGCTCAGATAAGGATCTGTTATGGATTTTGGGGAGGACCCCACGCCGTTTTTTCTTTTTAGTTATGGTGTGGGGTTCCCCTTAAAATCCATATCAGACCGGAGGGCAAATGTTTTTTTTAAATTCAGCTGTCAGTGAGAAAGGCCATTGACATCTGATGACATCGGCTTCCTGACCCCACTCCTTAACAACCATCTTTTATTGCGTCCTGATTGGGCAAAGCTTTGACCAATCAGGGCTTAGATAGCACTGTGTAACGTTCAGTTTTTAAAACGTCACTATTTTCTGAGTTTTGAAGATTTGTAGACCTAGGAAGTCGTTCAGTGGGGTACCTTTTTTTCTTTTTCTGCAGTTTGTCTGATCTCTCACTGACCTGATTAGTATTCATTTTAGGTTACTCAAGGGCATAGAGTTGGTTTGAAAACTAATACAGATAATTGCAGGTCCACAGGATGTCCACAACTTACTTCTGATCTGAGTAACATTTTAAACCAGGTCAGGTTCAATTAGATCCTACTCCAGTTCCCCTGATACATTTAGGACAATAGAGGAATAATTTTTCATCTGCTTTCTATCCTCTGTCTCTGTAGTAATTCATTTCATGAAATACAAATACACATTAAGGTAGCATTCTATAGCAATGGGCAAATTGATTTCAAAACAAGGAACATTTTTACATTTAGAATGTTTTTATACTCCTCAATATATGCACCAAGCATTGTCTGAGCTTCAAAAAAAACATGCAGTTCATGAATTATTCTCTGACTGTTCACATGTACACGGATCAGAGACGTGCATATCTCTCGTGAAATTTAAAATTAATTCTGAATTAGAAATTCTCCTGATTCAATCATCATTAATCTTGGATGCAGGTTCTGTTGCCCTTCCACCTTGACAGAAGCTTTATAGAGCAATAATTCTGGAACAGAACCTTTACAAGTCCACAGAGCAATAATTGAAAATACACTTAGGAGGGCATTCCAGCTGGTATTCACAGCAAGCACATCCACATAAATCCTTGAAAAATATAAGGATAATGTTCTTTTTAAACTCTACTAAACCCTAAAGTGTCATTTGTTTTGTTTTTTAATTTTAGGAAATATGGCAATAATGTTTTGTTTGCTTGCACTAATATGTGTTTTTGGTGTATTTTTTACTAAAACTATAGATTTGAAAAACAGCAAATATCATGTGACATAAAACATTTTCAACCTTCACTTTTTACTCTACAAGAGCTCTGCTTTCCATTGACATGCCTCGTACACACGACCGTTTTTCCTGGCAGGAAAACTGCCATGAGAGCTTTTGGCCAGAAATCCTGGCCGTGTGTATGCTGTGTATTCTCCCGGCGGGAGAAAAAGCTTTCTTTTTTCCTGCCAGGATTCCCGGCGGTCTTTTTACCGGCAGTTTTCCTATGGGAAACACTGCGATGGAGCATACACTCTCATGGCAGTTTTCCTGTCAGGAAAACCAGCCGTATGTAGGGGGAAAAAACGACTGAGCAGGTTCTCGGTTTTCCCAGCGGACTTTTACCGCAATGAAAACCGATCGTGTGTATGGAGCATAAGGCTTAAAATGTACTGTGTGACATGTATTTTTATCAGACCAGAAGGAAGGAAATAGGAAAGGTTAATTGTCAATGTGGAACTAAACTCTCTCAATCAACATTAACTATTTTTTAAACCTTATTCTGCAAGTATTAGTAAAAACATAGGAAGGCATATTATATTTTCTTGCTTTAACTTTTTTATTTATTTTTTCTGCAGTTGCTTTCTGGTTTCTGGTATATTGCAAAATCATGTCATACATGCCAGGAGTTATTTATTTAATTTAGAGGAGAGGATGAGAGGCTTTCAGCTAAACACACCCTCCTGCTTGCATGCCTGAATTAAGGGCAGAGGGAAAACAACCCATTCGGTTTAAAATAGAAATGAAGGACAAAAAAATGTTGTATAGATAAAAAAATAAAAAAACATTATAAATATATAATGATCACATACCCTCTGTTCTCTGCAGCATTACAGCTGGGGAGAGGAGAATCAGCAGTATACTGAGCTTGCCATTTTCTGTAAAATTGTATACAATACGACAGCCTGGAGGCAATCTGTATGCAGTTGGTGTATAGAATTTCAACAGAAACATCACTTCTTGCTTGTTGAGTTGCCCAGACGTTTTCACTAAAATACAAAAAAAGATTTTAGTCATCCTCTGCAACAAAAATTCTGGGCCAGATCCACAAAGCACTTCTGCCGACATATCTCGAGTTGCGCGGCATAAGTGTAAATATGCGCCTGCGTATCTATGCACCATATCCCCAAAACGATATACGCCTGAAAATCAGATTTTTTTGTCCGACGTAAAAAGATTACACCGGTGATTACAAAATGCGCTTGACACACCATTGATTTTCTAGGCAAATATGCAAATGAGGGAGATACGGCGATCCACAAAAGTACGTTTGTGCGGCGCAGGCTACGCCAGTCTAAAGTTAGTCCTTATAAAAGTAGCTTTAACTTTGCACCAGACGTGTACATGTCAGCTAAAGCAACACCATTAGGGATGAGCTGAACAGCCACTTGCAGGACAACAATCTGTATGCCAACATGCCAGGGGCATCCTTGCTCATAGCTATACTACTGACTTTAGATGAGCGCAGAAGGAGGAGGGCACGAAGGAGGGCACGGGAAAGGATATACCGCACACGCATAGACATCTTTGGCATGAGTGATCTGAGGTGTATCGCATCTTCAGATTCACCACTCATGGCATCATGGAATTAACCACAACCCTGCAGGAGGACATCACCAGCCCAACACAAAGCTCACATGCAGTGCAGCCACTGGTCAAGGTCCTGGCAACACTCCATTTCCTTGCCAGTGGCTCTTTTCAGCGTACAAGTGGAGTGATGGCTGGGATGGCACAATCTTCCATGAGTAGATGTGTGCACCATGTTATCCCTGCAATCCTCAGACGCATGGCCAACCAAATCGTCAGACCCACCCAGGAGGACCTGCGGCTGAAGGCAATGACAGATTTCTACAGAATTGCCAGATTCCCACGCAACTTGGGGGCCATTGATTGCACACACACCCCGGATCCAGCCATGACAGCTACATATACAATCAGAGCCCCATCCCAATGGAATTTGAACAAAACGTGTATGGGGACAGCTGGCTGGTTGGTGAGTGACATGGGAGTCAGGCATGTCTGTCCCCCCATAATGCAGAAATCACAAGTGGCACATGCACTACTAACATCCTCCTGTCTTTTCCCTTCCAGGTGACTCTGCATATGCACTGGGACCCCATCTCATCTGCACAACTTCGCAGTGAGAAAGGGCCTGGAGATTGACATACGTGATGACCTGACCCCCGAACCAGACAATCCCTCCCTAATCGAGGGTCCCCCGTCTTCTGAGGGAAGAGCTGCCAGGAGACAGCTCGCATTAGGCATCTTTGCACGTTAACACACACATTAATCATGGCACAAAGAGAATGCATGCATGCACACCACTGTGGTCGCTAGCACAGACACATCACATCCTCATCAAATTGGATTGGCACAAGCCCACCATGCAGGACTTGTGAGCAGCAACGCCGCGCCAAAGCTCCAATTATGTCACTTTACATTCATACACTATTCACACGGACCTGGGGATCACTTCTCCCTGGTCCTGGGGATCCCTTCTCCACCACAACCAAGGGTGACACCGCTTTTCCGGCAGGAATGTCACCCTCAGAATCAAACATCATTCACAAACATAAAACAAATCATAATAAATAAAAAAACACAGAAAAAAAAACCTAACGCTGCTGGCGTGACCCATGCCTGGGGCGGCCACGGCCAATGTCCCCGGATCCTCAGGGGAGACTCATGGGGGGGGGGAAATCAGGGGAAAGAGGAGCATCCCCTGGTCTCTGTCCACCTGGCGGCCTGCCCTCCAAGGCCACGGCAATTCTGGTCAGGCCATCATTGAGGGTTGCCGTATTGGCCTGGATAGCCTGGGTGAGGGCCCGCACATCCTGACCAGCGCCTGCTGTGGTAGTCTGCAGTTCGTTTAGGCAGTTTATAAGAGCCAGGGAGTTGCAGTCCATGTCCCCAACTGAATCCTTGATGGAGGACAGGCTCTCCTCCATCCGCCCCAAACTCTGGGTGACCTGACCCAGATGGCAGGTCTGAAGGGCTTGGTCCCTTCTTAGGTTTGCTGGCAGAACCTCAGTCACGCCCCTGGTCGTGTGGGTCACCTTCCTGCCTCCAAATGAGGCTTGTGGCCGGGGATAAGAGGAGCCCCTTGGGGGGGGCCTGTTGGGGGGGTGGGAGGGGCTACCCATGATTGAGGCCTGGCTGCTGCCATCCCTAGGGGGAGACTCCTCCAAATGTAGCGTGACATCATTCCCTGACATCACCTCCTCCTCCTCAACCTCCTCCTCCTTAACCTCAACCTCCTCAAAGGACTCTGGGCTTGCCTGGGGGTCTTCCTCAGACTCATGTCCCGGGGAAGGTGCGGACTGGCCAGATGGGCCAGCACCCTCCTGCACATCTGTGGATGACACAAAACATTCAAAGGTTGGAGGATCCACACACTTGCCACATATTCCCTCCCCCCCCCCACACACACATGCTACACACCAGATAGAAAAAAAAATTACCTGTCCTCACAGCCTCCTCAATGGAGTCAAAGCCAGGCAGCCCCTCCACTTGCTGCCTGTTGAAGCACTGGGCCACCGCACGCTCCTCATCAGTCAGCCTAATACTGCATGGTGGTCCCCCTCCAGTGCCCCTGCCATGTGCTGCAATCTAGGACAGCTTCCCACGGACCACACGCCTGAGATCATTTATTTTCTTTTGTATCCCCTGGCGGGTCCGGGTCTCACCCCCCAACGAATTTACCTCGTCGGTGATGTCCTGCAAGATCTGCCTCTTCCTGGCCAGGGTGGTGTTGGCACTCTCCGGGCCATGCAGGAATTGGCCAAATTGGGTGATGGCCCTGATAATAATCTCCTTCTCCCGCAAGGAGTAATTTAACTTTCTCTTCCTATCGCTCATCTTGAAAAAACACTCTCCAAATCACTCTACAAAAACCACAAAGACACAACACAAACCAACAAACACTAACAGACAATGGAACAAAAGCACCTTGCTTCAGGAAGGGAAACACATTGGATGTACTTTTGAAATGGAAGGGTGTTTCTCTGGGCCTATTTAAGCACTGGTCATATCTCACTAAGTTCACCGGGCCTAGTACCTATCTCACTGATTGCGCCGGGCCGAGTTCTAAGCAGGCGCAGAGAGGTGCTGACCATAGTCTGCGTCATGCACGCATGCGCAGTCCGGCCGGCCCTTCATTTGCATGGGGTCACAGCTCATTTCAATGGAACACGCCCACATCCTTCCCAATTTGAATTACGCAGCCTTACGACTTTTGGGCTCAAATACTCTGTGGATACGGCACTTATGTCTCTAATTGGAGTCGGCGTACCGTAAAAGAGGTGCGCAACGCCGGTCTATATATGCGCCGATGTACATGGATCTGGTCCTCTATTTTTAGTGAGATACTCCGAAAGGGATAACCACTTCAAAGGGATGTAACGTTTCTCATTAGAACACTGCAAGTGCATCAGCCGATTAATAATGAAAAAGTCACTCCCATTCAGATTAATTTTGCTTATTGACTTAACTCAACAAACAGATATTTCTTCAAAGCAGAAACAGGTACAAATCTGCAACAATGTTTGTTAAAATCTACATTGATGATTCCGAGGAGACTGTTTTTTTCTTTTTTTTTCTTTTTTTTATATAAAAAAAAAATATGGAGTCACTCCTAAGTTAATAACCAGCCAGGAAAGATTTTTTTTTTTCCTCTACAAAAGTGAGATTATACTTCAAAGCTAAACTCCAGGCAATTATAAGACACAGGTAAATGCAGCATTGTAAACAGTATTTCATTATTAATGTAATCTAGAAATGCAAGCAGTATAAGTGCCTGCATTTGACTTGGTAACATTCTATTGAAGTCCCCTGTACAACAGAGCTCAGATTTGGGGAGGGAGATGCAGGGAGTAAGCCAATCAGGTGTGCTGCATTGACAGAATCATGCTGATAGGAAAGAGCAGAGAAAAAGAGAGGAGATGTCGGTGTGCTGGAGCAAGCAGAGAAAGAGTGATGAGAAATCAGTGTGCTGCTTCTCATTTGACTGTACAGTCATAGGGCGTGATAGGGGGAACTGTAAGTTAAAGGGTTACTAAAGGAATTTTTATTTTATTTTTTAAATAACAAACATGTTATACTTACCTCCACTGTGCAGTTCATTTTGCACAGAGTTGCCCCGATCCATGTCTTCTGGGGTCCCTCGGCGGCTGTCTCTGGTCCTCCCTGCAATTAGTCACCACAGTCATGCGAGAGCTCACATAGTGGACACTAATTGCGGGCGCGCTCCCGTGATGGCTGTGCTGCTCTCAATCCATCTGCTCTAGCCAATCAGTGGCCAGGCTGAGCGGCGAAGAGGATCCCGGGACCCCACGCGGGACTTTCGAGGGGTCAGGTAAGTATAAGGGGGGCTCGAGGGGGGGGCGGCAGATGTTTTTTCACCTTAATGCATAGATTGCATTAAGGTGAAAAAAACATTTTCCTTTACAACTCCTTTAAAGGTTAACTGAAACTGAGAAAAATCAGGTCACTTCTGTTGTCAGACAGAGCTGTTTTTATGTGGCAGAGTTGTGTAAATATCAGAATAGACAGAAATCTGATTGCCATGTAAAACGTGTATTTTGCCTGGAATTCAGGTTTAAACCTTGCACTCTTTAATTGTGAAGCTTTGAACTGTAGCTTCCTATTTAACACTTGTATTCAATATAATTTTACAAAAGCTATTTATTTAAAATTATAACATTTTAAATTTTAAAAACAAGTTAGAAATACACATTGATATTCATCTAATTGCAATGTAACTGCGTTAGCTGCACAGTTTGTCCTACTTCGATGAGACACTAATTTAAAAGCTGTTGATTAGATGAAAGTGATGTAGATTTTAGCAAAACTTCTTTTTATAGCTTTGCAATTAGCAAGTTGAAAACAGACTATTGCCTGAAAGAATAATGACTCATACATAAAAGTGAAAAATAGATCATGAGTTGATTGGAAAATAAAACATTGACTTAAAATTATTGCCATAAATTATTTCAGTTCATTTATGAGTTTGCAAAAACAAGCATTTTAATTGGAAGTTAAAATTGATCTATATTGACGAATCAATATGGCCATTCCAAGTAAAAAAATATGTACACGGTATATTGTTTTATCATATTTGCAATTGTGTGAAGTTAATACGCTCTTATATATTTTTCATACCCCTTTTTAAACCTCCCTAGTCCCTAGGCCATTATCAGCTGGAAATGTAAAAGCAAAGTGAAACCAGTATAAATATCATCGATGGACCGTTTCAGCAGACAAATCCGATCGTGTGTACGGGCGAACAGACAGGTTTGTCCATCGGACAAATTTCAAAGCATGCTTTGAAATTTGTCCGCTACAAACCTGTCTGTCGGATCTGTCCGCTGGTTAGTACACTAACCAGCGGACAGAACTGTCAGCGCATGCGTCGAATGGATTCGACACATGCGCAGAAGCATTTTATTTCCGGGTTTGGTGACATGGCGGCGTCAACGTCACCGCCACGTCACCGCGTTCCCTGGCTGAGGGGTTTTTCATCCGATGGTGTGTACAAACCGTCGGACGAAAATCCGGAGGAGACATGTCCACTGGAAACGGTCCGTCGGACATGTTTCAGCGGACATGTTCCTCCGTGTGTACGCAGCCTAGGAGTAGCATTAGGGTGAGGTACCAGTTGAGGAGGGAAAGAGCAGTGTCCCACTGGCAGCCAGATATCTGCAAGGACATTTGGGCATTGTAGTGTGAACAAGCAATATAATTTGTGAAAAAAACGACTACTTCAAAAAATTTGCCATGCCTCTTGTGCAAGTATGCAAACAGTAATTATAACACATTGACTGTGCAAAATAATATAAAGTGCTAGGTGCAAACAGCAATAAATGAATATACAGTAAATACAATTCAAAAAGTCTATATACTGTACGTGAAATGGCATTGTGAATAAATAATCCATTAGGGGAAAAACTAAAAACAGTCCAAACAGGTGAAACGAAATTGACTGTGCAAAATAAAATAGGTGCAAACAGCAATAAATTATTATAAATACTATTCATGAATTGAAATCACTAAAAAGTGCATATATGTGAAATGGCATTGTGATTAAATAACCTAAGGGGGGGAAACATAAAACAATCCAAACAAGTGGAATGAAATCACAAGTGTTTAGGTAGAAATCAATATTGAAATTAAAGATATATTCAACCTCTGAAGGATAGGCAAACTTGTTGCCAGACCCAATCATGAACGTCGCCATTCATAAGAGAAAAAAACTGCCACATGGTGTAAAATCATCAACTATGTGTTTTAGTGTAAAAGGTAGAACACTTACATCAATGATAATATAAACAGGCGAGATAAGGTATGTGATCACAAATACATCCCAAAAGCGTAGTAACGTGGAGCTAGTTCAGTCTACCCATCCCGTTTCATTCAATAGAACATCATCTGGCCACTATGAGACAGTCTTTTTATTTTATGAATGGTGGAGTCCATGATTGGGTCTGGTGACAAGGTTGAACGGAAGCTGACCTCACATTTTGTTTCCTGAGAGTGACCACATTCCCAGTTCCATGCCTGTTTGACCCTGTGGTGCTGGCATTGGGTCCACTGAGTCTGGTAAGAGTCTTCTCAATTTTTTTCATCGGTGGTGGATTCAAAATCTATGGAGATTTCTTACTGAACGGTGGCCTAGCTTTCAGAGGTCGAATATATCTTCAATTTCAACATTGATTTCTACCTAAACACTTATGATTTCATTCCACCTGTTTGGATTGTTTTATGTTTGTCCCTCAAAGGTTATTTATTCACAATGCCATTTCACATATATGGAGTTTTTAATGATTTAAATTTATAAAATGGAATGTATATTAATTTATTGCTGTTTGCACCTATTTTATTTTGCACAGTCAATGTGTTATACTTACTGTTTGCATACTTCTAATATATACACACAATATGGATTAGCGCTGCACTTAATATTCCCATTATCCACTCAATTTGTCTGATTGTAGTGTTTGCAGCTTTTCCTAATTTGTTGAGTAGCACAGTGCACATTTTGAAATTTAGATCTCTTAGGCTGCGGACACACGATTAGACCGGTCCGATGAAACTGGTCTGAAGATCGTGTGTACGGCCCATCGGACCGTTGTCCTTCGGACCAAAGTTTTAAAACTTGCTTTAAAATCTGTCCGACAGACGCCTCACCGTCGGACCAAAACGATGGTTAGTACACAAAAGCATCGGAAACCAAAAACCTGCGCATGCTCAGAATCAAGTCGACGCATGCTTGAAAGCATTGAACTTAGTTTTCTCAGCACGTCGTTGTGTTCTACGTCACCGCGTTCTGGCCCGATGGGATTTTGGACTGATGGTGTGTACGCACATCAGACCATCAGACCACTTCAGCGTGGTCCGATGAAAACGGTCCGTCGGACCAGTCTCATCGGACCGGTCTGATCGTGTGTACGTGGCCTTACTAAATACATTGAATACATTACTAAATACATTGAACTGTCTACTTTCCAAAAATTGGTCATCTGGGGATATTTGTACTGCCCTGGAATTTGTGGGTCTCAAGAAATTAGATGGGCCATCAGTACTTTAGGATTGATCGATTTTCAAATATAAAGAACAGTTTGTGGACCCAAAGAACTATAGCAGTATACATGTTGGTCTAAATAATGAAAAGCTGTTAATTATATGCAAAATGTTATACATGTTTTGGTCTTTTTTGTTTATTAAGCAGAAATGTAAAAAAAAAAAAAAGTGACTGAATACAACTGAAAGAATGTTCTGAAAAAAAATATAAAAAAAATGTATATGGATACAGTGTTGCTTCACCATGCAATTGTCAGTCAAAGTGCTACAGTGCTGAAAGTTGAAAATTGGCCTAGGCAGGAAGGGGGTAATAGTGGGGGTAAATAATATTGAAGCAGGGAAAAATTACAATTATTAAAAAAAAATGAAAATCACATAAAAAAGTTATCTTTAGGTATAAGCTTAGAATAATTAAAATGTGTAGCTACTGAACTTTTACTGTAGTATTTTCTTCTTGAAATGGCCTCACTGCCTATGGACTTAATTGACTTTTCTAAGTAACAAATAAATACTGAATTACTTCCCTTGAGTTACAAAAAAAAAAAAAGTTAAATGGTTCTACCTGCTGTAAATGTTTTGGAGGGGCAATTCCACTCGCAATGTTTTTTTCAGTGTCAGTTTGATATGTCGACGCTCCCAAAGTGACATTAATCTTTCAAACAGCCATATACACCAATGAAATCAGAAGCCAAGACGCTGAACATAAAGCAGTCCATGTGAAAGTAATGCAAAGCGACAGCAACATAAGTTCAGGACAGGCTGCTTATTTTAAATGGCAAGGAGCAGAAGCAAAAAACACAAGGTTCTTACTTTATTTATTTATTATTAAGGAAATGCCAGCTGAGGGAATTCTAGAGCCAAATCAAAGAAGAAGATAAATATCTTCTGGGAATGAGTATACACCGTCACGCTTTTTAGATTTACTGTAAACAGTACGCTCATGTTCATTAAGTGGTGTGCTATTGTGAAAGTAAGCAGTTATTATCCATTAGAGATTAGAATATCATTAAATAAACCTGCACTGAAAAAAGTATTAAAGCTGCCATTGATGAACATTTTCTGTAAATATAAGCTGCATATATATTCTCAGTAAATGCTAGCTAATATTTTGGCTTTAGAACATTCCGAGTCACTGGTTTTGATCAGTTAAAGCTGGCCATACATGAATCGAAATTTGGCCAGTTCAATAGGGACCGGGCACATTTTGATCCAGGTATGGGCATGGAGGTTGTACAGAAATTGCTCCATCGATCAACTTCTGTATAATGACCCTGTCTGATTTTACCGACTCGATACACACTGCAGGCTATAACCTGCAATGCTGATCTGTGTATTCTGATTGCAGGGAAGTCTCCCCAGTGTCAGAATACAACAGCTCAGGGGTTCAACTGTCTGAATTATGGGCTGCTTAAGTATCCAATATGATCATACAGGTTCATAGGGAGTGACTCACAGGGTCAAAACCTACAAATCAGTAGGAACAGACAGGTAACTGGCATTATTTGAAGGATGTCAGGAATGGCTGGAGATCCTGACAGCAGTTGTCATGGTCTTCAAAGATCCAACAGAAGTGATCCAACAGAGGTGCAATCATAGCATGATTGTACAATTACCTTTCAGTAGACCAACCTCAACCCCTTTGCGCCTAAGGGTTAAACAAATCTTAATGTCTACGCACAATTTTGAAACTTTGATATGTGTTAGTAAAACTGTATATATCATCACAACTACTTTGTGCATCCAGGTGGATTATACCTTGTTTTTTCCAGGACAAATTGGGTTTTCATTTGGCAAATGATAATGGATATCTCCTGATTATTTTATTTTTTAATATCAAAGGAAAATTGTCTCAAAATTGTAATCAAACATTTTTTTTAAATTAAGCTGTATATTTCTTGCTACTTTCATAACTTTCCACCAAAGAACAATCCAAATTAAAGTCTCCAGCTCCGAGGGGGCGTGACCGGATGGAGGAGTGAGTGTGAGTGAGTGCAGCTGTGCGTGTCTCCTCTCCTCTCCGCTCCATGCTGATTTCCTAGGCTGATACTGCTGCCTACACGCTGCCTTGCTGAAGGAGGAGAGTGGACGGGTGATACAGTCACTTACTCACCGCCGCGGCTGTTTCCAGTGCTACCCGAACTGGTACATGGGTGCCTAGTCCTCTGAGCCTAGCCTCGCTCTGCTCTCTCGCAAATCACTGCAAAGGAATACACGGAGCCTGCAGCTGTCAGCTGTCCACAATCTGTGAGGAGAAGGAGGAGAGATAGGACAGCGCGGTGTAAGGGAGATAAGAAGCTGCCGAGTGGAGAGCAGATGGAGACCCTGGGAAGCAAGCACTGAGATACGGACTACTGGAAAGCTGCTGGGAGCGGTGATATTGCAGTGAACAGAACGCACACAGACCACATGGGACACGTGAGTAGCAGCCCTTAACAGACTGTGATAGGCTGCTGAGCAGGAATTTTGTTTTGGATTGACATCATCACTGAACTGCTCTGTCCTTATGCTGTGTTTCACTGAATGCTTTTTATAAACTATAATGAGATCGGTGGAATTCTATACCCTCTTCAAGGCTAAATGCCTCAGTTGATCCTTTTTTGCTGAAAGGAAAAAGTGTAAACCTGTGCTGAGATTTATGCACTATCAAGGATTGTTTGGCTGCTGGCGGATGGGCCCCTCATATATGCTTGCCTGATTGCCTTATTGACCCTATAGTACCACAGCTGACGATTATTATTTGAGAGCTGATAATTGCTATGTGTTGCTGTACTGGATCATTTATGGAATACTAACACCGTTTAAACTCTGCACACTCTTATCCCTCTTGAGTACTGTATATCCGCATATGACCCATCCTCTAAAGTCACAAGTTTACATATGAGCTATAGGCTATAGGCAGTAATAGACTGATAATAAGGCGCTGCTGATGAATGCTATTGATTACTATTGCCGCCTCTAGCTGGTGAATATGATTACTACCAGTAAGCCATCACATACAAATCATTGCTAGCTGGCTTCCCGTATGCATATGCTTGGGCGCAGCATTGCAGCATTGCACGCACGGTAAGAAGGTAACGCTGACCCCTGACCCCTAGATAAAAAGCCAGTGGATTCTCTTTCTTTTGCTGGCTTGCTTGCTTGCTACTGTGGGTGCTTGAGCATAATTTTGTACGCACTCCCCTATGAAGGAGAATGTCTGATATTAAGGACTGCTTATGAGACTAAGAATTATAAAACTGATTGTCTGATCTACCACGGACTGTAAGGCTGCTGGTTTCTGTTACATTTGCTCAATAAGCTATGCTTGTTACGTAAAGCTAAAGTGCTGTTAATATTTGTCGTATGCCCAGACCCAGGAGGGGCAACAGACAATAAGTGGTAAATACACAGGGGACCGAGAGGCCCTGTGTTCTTCGCAACACGTCTTTTTTTTTTTTTTTTTTTTGGGGCATTTTGAGCCCCCTATGCGAGAGCGCAGTAATGCAGCAGCTTCGATCCGCTAAAGAGAAGAACATGCAACAGACAGCAGCAGCAAAACTTGAACAATATGCCCACCCCTCTGCACAGTCGCCAACATCAACCAAAAGGGGAACGCAGTTTAAAGCACAGCAGGGAGCTGCAGCAGATAGAAGGAGCCTGGGGCAACCCTCAAGTACAGTCCTGCAGGGTACAGCAAGCTCTTCAACTACTAAAGCTTCAAGTAATAAAACCCCAGGACCTATAGAACAAAACCCTGCGGCAACGACCGACCCGTGCCCACTGTCAGAAATGGAACCAACAATAAAAGACGTGTTCACAGTGGTGAACGCATGTAGAGATACATTAACAGAGCTGTGCGCCCAGATGAAGGCGGTAAAGAAGGACCTAGCAGCGGTTCGATCAGAGCTACAAAAAACGGCAGAAAGAACAACTGCCCTGGAGACACGGACTAGTCAATTGGAAGATGACGTATACCCATTAATAAATGAGATGAAACTCCTGAAGGAACAGATGGGCAGATATACATCAAAAATGGATGAGATGGAGAATAGGCTTAGAAGAGACAATGTCAGGCTGATTGGAATGCCGGAAAAAAGCGAGGGCGCCAACCCAGTGGACTTCTTGGAAAAATGGCTCATTGAGTCTTTTGGAAGAGAAACATTCTCAGCATCATTTTCAATTGAAAGAGCACATAGAGTACCATTTAGGGCCCCCCCTACAGGGGGACACCCCAGGCCGCTCCTATTGAAATTCCTTAATTACAGGGACAAAGTGACACTTTTGAGGATAGCTAGAGAGGCGGGGAAGATTATGTTCAAAGAGGTTAAAATTTCGGTTTACTCTGACTTCTCGCCGGATCTGCAGAGGCGTAGAGCAGAGTTTACGGCTGTTAAGCGTATACTGCAGAAACATAGGCTGACGTATGCTCTGTTATACCCGGCGCGATTAAGGATAGTGGCGCTGGGAGGATCCCAGATCTTTGACACCCCAGCAAGTGTAGAAAGGTGGCTGGAAGAAAATAAAGATAAGTGGTAGATGGGGGTGGAGAAGAGGAAAAAGGGACATAGACGGAGTGGCTGAGTGAGGAGGAAGAAAAGATATCCAGGGTTTTCTCTTTTCTTTGCCCTTTCCTCTTCCCCCCCCCCTTTTTTTTTTTGTTTGTTTATTTATTTTTTTTTTTTTTATCTTTATTTATTTATTTTTTTTCCTGTGAGGGGACAGAGAGGTGTATAAATGTTGGAGTGGAGAGAGGGGTGGGACACGCACAGATGTTGAATGGGTAGGTGGGAGTGAAGGATGTGTGGTGTGGATAGTGGTCACTATAGGCCCCGTAGAGATACACCAGGATGGTGGAGGGAGGGTGGGAGAGGGATGGGGGTATGGAAGCGGGAGGGACACCAGGAAGGGGGTGGGGGGGGTGGGTGGGGAGGGATGTGCTTCGAGGGAGGAGGGGACAGGGGGGGAGGGAGGGGAAGGGAATGGGGAATCAAAGGTCAGACAGGGGAGAATTGTTCATTAAGATATGGAAAAAACGATTTGAAGGAGAGTTTGGAAGTTAATGGTGTTGCTCAAATAACGAAAAATAACGGAAGGATGTATGGTAATGCACAATGTGAAGGAGAAAACTACACAAAAATAGAGTTTGAAATTTGTATAGAAATATTAATTTTCCTTTTTTTTTTAATGATATGGAGAACACGAAAATCATTGTTACTGCACGAATATCTAAATACACTGTAAGATGGCAAGGTAATACACAATGGGAAGAAGATTGCTACACAAAAATAGAGATTGAAATTTGCACAGAAATAATTTTTGATGATATATACACCTATATGTACATTCGAGTCACAATGATTGAGCGATATGATTAATGAAAAGTAGGTTTAGGATCACTGGCTACGATAATGAAATAGGGATAGCAAAGAGTTATGTATTTGAGCTTGCTATTTTTATTTATTTATTTATTTATTTATTTATTTATTTATTTTTGTTGTTTTTTTTGTTGTTTACTTTTTTTGGGAATTCCCATGGGTGAAGTGGACGAGATTCTTATCAATATCCTATATTCCTCGCTGCTGAATGCAGAATAGGATAATAAAGATAGGTTCATGGAATGTTAGGGGACTGGGAACAGTAGCCAAAAGAGCAGCAGTACTCTCCACTATGGAAAAGTATGGGGCGGACCTGATCTGTCTGCAGGAAACACACTTAACAAAGGATACAATCCAACAGTTCTATAGTAGAAAATTCCCCACTCAGTTTCACTCATTCCACTCTTCCTATTCGAGAGGGGTGGGTGTAATGGTTAGAGCAGGGGTGGCATTTTCTTGCAGGCAGATCAGCACAGATGAGAATGGTCGATATGTTTTTTTGTACTGTACAATTCATAGTAGAACTTATGTAATAGCGAATGTTTATATCCCTCCGCCTTTTAAAATGGATATAATGTTAAGATTAAATGAATTTATACAAGGGAAGGAAAATATACCGGTAGTAGTAGTAGGAGACTTCAATGAGGTCTTAGATCCAGGGGCCGATAGGTTTCCGGTACCGTCATACTCAGACCCCATAGGGAAAAGCCGGCTGAGCCAACTTATGGAAGAAGTTGGACTAGTAGATATGTGGAGAGTGAGGAACCCGGGCATCCAGCAATACTCCTGTTGCTCAAGCACGCATTCCACACTCTCCAGGATAGATATGGCCCTGGGGAACGAGAGAGCACTAAGGAGCATAGGAAAAATAGAGTATTTGCCACGAGGAGTCTCGGACCACTCCCCAATGATCCTAATAATAAATCTGGAAGGACAAAAAATTAGGAAAGAATGGCGAATTAACCCCTACTGGTTAGAGATAATAAAAGAAACAGATGGGATAGTGCCCAAACTGAGGGAATTTGTGGAACTAAATGAAGGCTCCGCAGGGACGGGAATAATATGGGATACCCTGAAGGCATACCTGAGGGGTATCCTGATCCAACAGGTGGCTAAAATTAATAAACAGGCGAGAAAAGATGAACAAAACACCCGTAGAGAAGTACTGGTGGCAGAAAATAACTATGTTATTGACCCAACGCCAGAGAAAAAAGCAATATGGCTAGATAAACAAATAGTGTATAGGACGGTAATTATGAGAGAGGTGGAGACTAGACGAATCTTTGTGCGACAAGCATCCTTTGTAGAGGGTGAGAGTGTTGGAAGGATGCTCGCGCAATTGGTGAAGTCAAACTCTCCACCCTCTGATATTCGGGCCATCAGAACTGCAGGAGGAATAATAACAACAGATACAGCAGAGATAGTGCGAACATTTCAGGGATATTACGAAAAGCTGTATACTACACAGAAGGTGGGGATGGAGGCAGAGATGGAGGAGTTCCTGGGGAGGTTAGAGATTCCAGCTATCACCCAAGTAGAAAGAGACGAGTTGGAACACCCGATATCATTAACAGAAATACAGCAAGCAGTAGCTGATATGGCAAATCAAAAGTCACCTGGCCCAGATGGACTCCCGACAGAAATTTATAAGTACTATGGAGAAATATTACTTCCTGAGCTGTTAAAAGCATTGAATGGAGCAGACATTGAGGGGAGACTCCCAGTGTCAATGATGGAGGCAACCATAATACTTATATTAAAAGAAGGCAAGGACCCCTTAGACCCAGCGTCATACAGACCAATTTCCCTCTTGTGTTCGGACGCCAAAATAGTAGCTAAGGTCTTGGCTGCGAGACTTAATAGATTGATTTCAAAACTGATCCATCCAGATCAAACGGGATTCATAGCTAATAGATCCACCAGTACAAATATAAGAAGGACCTTTTTAAATTTGCAAACCCCGACAGATTTAGAGGGAACGAGAGCTGTAGTGTCACTAGATGTGACAAAAGCATTTGACAGTGTAGAATGGGGATATATCTGGAGGGTGCTGGGAAAGTTCGGATTTGGTCCGAAATTTACTGGCTGGATAAAAATGCTTTATAATGACCCTAGTGCCAAAATTAAAATTAATAACGAATTTTCAAAAAAGATTTTCCTAGAGAGGGGAACGAGACAGGGGTGTCCTTTGTCACCCCTTCTCTTTGCCCTAGCGATGGAACCACTGGCGATTGCCATAAGGTCAAGTACTGAGTTACTTGGATTCCAAAGAAAGATGGGGGACGAAAGAATCGCGCTCTATGCCGATGATATCCTTCTCTATCTGGGCGACACGGAACATTCCCTGGTAAGAGCCATGAGCATAGTGGAGGAATTCGGTAGCTTCACGGGATTGGAAATAAATTGGGGAAAATCAGAGCTATTACCGGTAGATCCAATTAGAGAAGCTGGGATAGTGGGAATACCACAAGTGAAGGTAGTGGATACATTGAAATATCTAGGAATACGAGTAACGAAAGACCCCAAACAATACATAGATAAAAACCTAACCCCACTACTGGTTAAATTTAAACAAAAAATTGGTATCTGGAAAAGGCTCCCGTTATCAGTGGCTGGCAGATGTAGCTTAATTAAGATGATCTGGCAGCCACAGCTGCTGTATATAATGCATAATAGCCCGGTCTGGATTGGTAGAAAATGGTTCAACAAAATCGAAACCCTTTTTAGGGAACTAATATGGAAAGGGGGACAACCCAGGATTCGATTGCGTACACTGCAGCTTCCAGTAGTGGAAGGGGGATTGGCTGTCCCCCATCCTGAGGCTTATTATCTATCAGCACAATTGCAACAACTAATGGGATGTAATACCCAGGGAGGGGAGACCTCTAGTGGGAGAGTAATGCTGAGTGGGGCCCCACATGACTCGGTCATTGAATTACTCGAAGCAAACTCCTTTAGATATAGGATACCAACAGTTAAAATGATAATAAAAATTTGGGAAAAAGTTAAGAGGCTAATGGGCTACACTGGATTTAATGAGTATACTCCCCTGTGGAACAATGTTAAGTTACAAGAAATACTACGGTTAGGAAAGGTGGGGGAATGGGAAAAATGCGGTATAAAAAGGTTGATACATCTGTATGAGGGCGATACCTATAAAAAATTTCAGGATCTGAGATTAGAATTTAATGTCCCGCAACACTCATTCTTTACCTATTTACAAGTAGGCCACGCTCTTGAAGCCCAGTTTAGGACACAAAAATTAGTGTGGTCCAAAATGTTCCTGTTTCAAAAATTAGCTAAAGGGGGACCAACTAAGGGCCTCATATCTGAAATATACACGCAGATAATCAAAAAGATCAATACAGGGGCACATCTGCTCAAAGTAAGAGAAAGATGGGAGGAAGATATAGGGGAAATATCACAAGAACAGTGGAAGAGAATATTAGAGATGGGATCAAAGGTGTCACTTTCACCCCCCCAGAAAATCTCCCACCTGATGTTGATAAATAGAGCTTACTATACGCCAAAGACACTTTTTAAATTCGGCAAAAGACCAGATGATAAATGCCCTAGATGCCCGGGGCAGGGAGACCTAGTACACATGGTGTGGCGCTGTCCAAAGCTGGTCCGGTACTGGAAGGGTGTGCTGGACACCTTGAGAGATATATTTACAATCTCACTAGAAATGGAGGCCACACTGTGTGTACTGGGTTATAGGCAGGAACGGAAGGAGAAAAGAAATACCACAGTCGTAATATTAAGATGTTTATTCCAAGCTAGAAAACTAATAGCCATGAGGTGGCAGGCAACTTCACCACCGGCAGTAAGGGACTGGATTGAGGCAGTCAATGAGTCCCTCTGTAAAGAAAGAGCAGTCTATATAAAAAGGGGAAAACTTAGAGACTTTGAGGACATGTGGAGGCCATGGCTGGAGAAAAAAGGGTGTATCACCTGAGGAGAGAGGAATGTCGGCTGGAAAGGGTCAAAGGGAGAGGGGCCAAGTAGTAAAAGCGATAATATCAACTAGAATGAGAAAGAGTGGGTGTTCCCCCCTTAACTAAGAGATTACCCACCTCCTGATAAGTTAAGATTTATGATAGGACAATGTATATCAATGTTTAAATTATGTGTTTATAGTTATAACGAACAGTCTCCTCTGGTTTTTTTTAAATGAACAACTGAACATTTTGTATGATATGAAAAGAAATAAAGAATGAATATTTAAAAAAAAAGTCTCCAGCTCCTGACGATTGCAGCAATACCACATATGTGTATGCTACAAAAACAATAGTGTGCATTTTGTTTTTTTTTATCCTACCTAAAACACATTGACACTAGCTAAATCCTGTCCAAAGAAATACTGATCCTGACCTTGACTCAAACACTAATCCTGGCACTGACCTAGATCAAACCTTAATCTAGGTATTATTATTATTATTATTTATACATTTTTTGCACACACTTTTTTTTTACTTGGCAAGGAGAGAGAGAGAGAGATAAGATGCATCTCTCTCCTCTATTCACAGAAAAAACACTGGGGTGAGCTTCTCAGTGACTGATCACTGTGATAGCCAATCAGAGGCTATCAAAGCGATTAGGTGATCCGGGATTGGGAGTTTGGGGTCCAGATCATTAGTATGGGGCCCGGGGATCTCCGTGAGACCCTGGTCTCTGTCCTGGGAGCATGCCATGTGGAGATACGCAAATATGCAGTCCAGTGGCGGCCCATCCATAGGGGCGCCCGGGCGCCGCCCCCCCTCCTGTAGTAAAAAAAAACGGGCCCTTTAAGACATTTTATTTTGCTAAAATTAGGGTTGTCCCAATACCGATACTAGTATCGGTATCGGGACCGATGCCGAGTATTTGCGCGAGTACTTGTACTCGCGCAAATACTCCCGACGCTTAAAGAGAATATTTTCTCCCCCCCCCCGCTGCCGCCACTACGCCGCCGCAAAGCCGCCGCCGCATACCGCCGCGATAATCCCCGTGCAATACAGCGGGCATTACAAGTTTCGTTTGTATACTTGTAATGCCCGCCACGCCATCTATAGACACTCCCCTTCTCTGGATTGGATGGATCTGTCCAATCGCGAGCAAGGGGGAGTGTCTATGCACGGATAGACACTACATCTTGCTCGCGATTTGACGGGTCTATCCAATCCAGAGAAGGGGAGTGTCTATAGATGGCATGGCTTGTAATGCCCGCTGTATTTTGCACGGGGATTAACCCGCAGAATAGGACACTGCACCGGCAGCAGCGGCGGCGGTGCCAGGTATGAGGGACATGGCTGCAATGTGTGGGGGCACAGGACATGACTGCAATATGTGGGGGCACAGGACATGACTGCAATATGTGGGGGACATGACATAGCTGCAATATGTGGGGGACATGACATGGCTGCAATATGTGGGGGACATGACATGGCTGCAATATGTGGGGGACATGACATGGCTGCAATATGTGGGGGACAGGACATGGCTGGGGGGACATGGCTGCATTTGGGGACACATTTAAAAAAGTATCGGTATTCGGTATCGGCGAGTACATGGAAAAAAGTATCGGTACTTGTACTCGGTCCTAAAAAAGAGGCATCGTGACAACCCTAGCTAAAATGTCATTTTTAGTTTTACCTGCAGTTCTGGCGGCCGTCAATAGAGGGCGCTGCAGCGCCACCCCCTATCGCAAATAACACACATTCAATGCAATGCATTGAATGTCAGTTATCATTGTTGCCAGCTGCCGCTGGTCTATTCATATGACGTTTGTGCGCCGTTTACCTGAATAGCGGCAGCTGATTGGCTGAGGGGAACTGTCTATCAGAGCTGCTGGCTCTAATAGGCTTTCCAAGTACAGCCCTCCGACTCTCGGATGTCTATACTCGGAGCGCAGGCAACCTGCGTTCCTTGCATAAGACTGACGGCCGTTTCAGCCAATCAGGTTCCCGGATTCTGGTTATCAGGAACCTGATTGGCTGAAGCTTCACCACGGCGGCAGAAGACATCGAGGCAGGACATGGAAGCTTCAGGTAAGTGCTTTTTACAGGGAAAGGGGCATCATGGGGCACAGTGGCATCATGGGGCACAGTGGCATCATGGGGCACAGTGGTGACAAAGGGCACAGAGGCGACAATGAGCACAGTGGCATGGTGCACAGTGGTGACAGTGGGCACAGTGGCATCATGGGGCACAGTGATGACAATGGGAACAGTGGCATCATGGGGCACAGTAGTGACAATGGGCACAGTGGCATCATGGGGCACAGTGGTGACAATTAAAGCACAGTGACTGCAATTGATGGCATGGCACATGGGTGACAATTGATGGCACAGTTGCTGTGTTGCATGGCACAGTGGTGACAATTGATGGCACAGTTGCTGTGTTTGATGGCATGGCACAGTGGTGACAATTGATGGCACAGTGGCTGTGTTTGATGGCATGGCACAGTGGTGACAACTGATGGCACAGGTGTTGTGTTGCATGGCACAGTGGTGACAATTGATGGCACAGTTGCTGCATTTGATGGCATGGCACAGTGGTGACAATTGATGGCACAGTTGCTGCATTTGATGGCATGGCACAGTGGTGACAGTTGATGGGCACAGTGGCTGCATTTGATGGCACAGTGGCTGCATGTGATGGGCACGGTGAGGCTGCAATTATTTATTTATTTTCCGTTTGCGCCCCCCCAAAAAATTTGAGCACCAGCCTCCACTGATGCAGTCCCATGGAAAAAAGCCCAGTTCATTGAGGCCACATATGAGTTAGGCCGGCATTAAGGGCAGAGAGAGAGAGGTGAATTTAAAAGAGGTTGTACTTGGGCTGTTCTTGGGTTTGATCTGAACCCAAGGGAAGCTGTCAGTTCAGAGCCAATAAGCTGCAGCTGAGGAATTCCCTGCCCCACAACTACATGCACACAAAACAGTAGGGATGCTCATGACAACATTAATCAAATTTGGCCAAATTCAGTCAATGTCATAGACTATATTAGGTCAAAGTCATTAGCCTGGTACTGACAGCAAACATGGGTTCAGCCCAAGCTCATCCCTAACAACAAAAGCACCATTGCGGCAAGGGACAGCAGTGATGCAAACAAGGGAATGGGACTTTATATGAAGCCCAGGATGACAAAATTAATAGAATGTTGGGAAATAAATAATTTAATGATACATAAAAACATGTTTACATACATTTAATTCCATGAACAAAAAAATGCACCCATAGCATGGTGCCAATTTCTAACTTGGCAATCATTAATAATAACATGTTTAAAAAAATAATGTTCATGGTAAAATAAAGGAGGTCCACCATATTCAAAGTTGGATATATGTATTAAAATAATAGCATGTGCATGGTCAATAGTCGTTGGGTTCCCTATCAAGATAGAAATATTGGGCCAGATTCTCGTAGATGCGCGCATATTTATGCAGGTGTAGCGCATCTCAGATGCACTACGCCGACGTAACGCGGAGAGGCAAGTACCGTATTCTCACAGCAAATGCGCTCCAAGATGCGCCAGCGTAGCGGAAATTCATCGGCGTAATCCGGCGCAACTCCAAAGTAGGAGGGAAGTGAGCGTGTTGCATTCTAATGAAGCGTGACCCCATGCAAATGAACGCCGGGACGAACGGAGCATGCGCCGTGACATGGATGACCCGCGCCGTGACGTGGATGACCCGCGCCGTGACGTGGATGCCTTCTGCGCATGGGTAAAGCCTCCCTACGATTCGCCGGCGCTGTGTATATAATGCGCCCACACATGCGCCCGTGCAGCGCAAAAGTCTCCCATTTTTTGGATTGACACGGGAAATCTTTTGCATGACCATGGCTGCTATTGGGAAGGAAAGGAGAAAAAAGAATTTCTCCCCAGAGGAGAGGACCATCGTCATTGCGGCAATGGAAAAGTATGATTCTCGGCTCCATGGTGCTGACAGTGCGCGGACCAGCAAGTCCCGGAGGGATGAAATCCTGATGAAGGTGGCTTGCAAGGTGAATGCCCTCTCACACAAGATCCAGTAAGTGTGATTGCTCAGCTCGTCCGTTATGGTGCTGCTGTAGTTGCTCTCCAGCTGACTTGCACACGGTCTTGAGCAAAGTTACCCCTGCTTTTATGAGGGGTAAGTTTACTCAAGGCTTTCGTGTTACGCGCACCACGCGTAGCCTACTCTGAACGCGCGTAGTTTCGAGAATCCGCGCATCTCCCTCATTTGCATATTTGCATGATAATTCAATGGGAGCTGAAGATGCGCAATGCGTAACTATGCGCCTACGCCGCGCTAGCTTAAAACATTTTCGCCACTCAGGCGAAGCAAATTTTCTGGCGTATGTGGTTCTGTGTTTATGGCGCATCGATACGACGGCGCACATTTAAAATTACGCCGCGCATATCCATTTAGGCAGGTGTAACGTCTCTGAGAATCTGGCCCAATATAGATAGACACTAGGACTGTTAGGCCGCGTACACACGATCAAATCTGTCTGCTGGAAACGGTCTGCCAGACCGTCCCAGCAGACAGATTTGATCGTGGGTACAGGCGAGCCGACGGATTTGGCCAGCTGACAGATTTGAAAGCATGCTTTCAAATCTGTCGGCTGGGAACCCGTCCACCCGACATGTCTGCTGGTTAGTACGCTAACCAGCAGACATGTCTTCTCGCACACGCGTCGAAAGGTTTCGACGCATGCGCGGAAGTGTTTTATTTCCTGGTGCGGTGATGTGGCGGCGTCAACGTCACCGCCACGTCAGCGCGCCGTCTGCCGGCGGGGATTTTGGTTTGATCGTGTGTACACGATCAAACCAATACGTTCCCAGCAGACAGATTTGTTCAAATCGGTCTGTCCGACCGATTTGAACAAATATGTCTGCTCGTGTGTATGGGGCCTCACTGATTAAAATGTTCATGTTCGGTTAATCAATTTTTTTTATTAGATTAATCTGCTAATTTTGATTAATTATAACACACATACATTTTTCGGTTCACCACCATATATAGTCCCCACTGTAATATCCACAGACATCTCCCCCACTGTAATATCCACAGACATCTCCCCCACTGTAATATCCACGGACATCTCCCCACTGTAATATTCCACAGACATCTCCCCACTGTAATATCCACATACATCTCCCCCACTGTAATATCCAAAATTGCCCCCATTGTAATATCCACAATCACCTCCACTGTAATATCCACAATCTCCCCCACTGTAATATCCACAGACATCTCCCCACTGTAATATCCACAGACATCTCCCCAATGTAATATCCACAGACATCTCCCCACTGTAATATCCACAAACATCTCCCCACTGTAATACGGTCCACATCTCCCCCACTGTATAGGAAGATTAGTGCTTGCTTAGTCTTACCAGAGAAGCCGGCCAAACACGAGCAGTTCAGGCCAGGTGATGTCTTCAACGCGCTGCTCTAGGCTTACCTAGGCCGCCACCGGGTGGACCAAGATGGCCGCTGCTCTGGGAGCTAGGCCAAAGCCGCGACCTTTCCTATGGCCGAATCAGCAGCGGAGCTCCACTTATCACGTGGTTTGCCGATCCGCATATGGTGATCCATTTGGATCACGGATCATTTACGATCCTTTGCACCACTAGTACCGATCAAAATTATTTTGATCGCTCAAAAAAATTAATGATTAATCAAGGAATTAATCTTTCATTTCCACAGCCCTAACAGACACATATCTAGGTGGGTGTGTAACTCATACACCATATCTGGTAGCTGCCCCTTGCTGCAATGTGCTTTTGTTGTTAGAATGACAGGGATGGAGGCGCATGACTTTACCCAGTCATGGCTTCATTTATAGTCCCAATTTCCCCAATCCTCCTTTTTACCAAGCTCATCCCTAATTATCAGAATATAATCTGTGTGGCCTTCTATCAGATGTACTACTGGCTCAGAAAACTAGTTTTGTCTGTTATAAATTACTTACAGTTTAGACATGCCACACTAAAAGATAAGGACTACTATACTTCCTAGAATAAAAACATCCCTTTGTTAATAAAAAGCCATTCATAAATTGTAGTCATTTTCATGCTTGCACCTCTCATACAGTTGCCAAGCTCACCGTCAAGGTTGGCAAGGTATGATGAATTTTGTAACTTAGCAACCAGTCAGTGTTAAAACTACCTATTACTTGGTCACACTGCTCTGTATAAAGAACCACAGGGAAATCGACATCCTTTTGTCTTTTTTCTTCTTGACCTGATAATGAAATCCCTTAACAAACAGTTTTCTTTCACAATGTATTAGGTTTTCTTAATAAGTTATCTTAATTTTACATTGCCAAATGTCTGACATTTCACATGATGTGTAGGCGGTATCGGTGTCTTATATTCAAACACCAGGGTAGCACAGGACTTAAATATTTAATACAGCTTTCCCAAGATCAAAACATAATGTGTATTTGATTGTTCTTTTTTTAGAACAAACATGATGATAACACAGAGATACTTCTGTGGAAAGGGACTTGAAAGCATAAAAGCACCTCCATTAGATTAAAAGGATATGTTCTTTTAAAAAAAAGTTTTTTCATTGTAACTCTTTAAAATACTTTATTCTGGGAGACTTGGGAAGTTTTGGGTTCATTTTATTTCAAGTTTATATAAAACTGATGTGTGTATATATATATATATATATATATATATATATACATATACATATACATTTAAGTCCATATATATTTGTACACCGACAAAGGGCCAGATTCTCAGCGGTGTTATGACGGAGTATCTCAGATACCCCGTCGTATCGCTGTTTTTTTTTGCCTCGTATCTATGCGCGTGATGCTTAGCATCATTTTTAATATTTTGTTGAGAATCCTTTACTGGCAATGACTGCCTGAAGTCTGGAACCCGTGGATATTACCAAAGACGGGGGGCCAGATTCACAAAGCCATTACTCCGGTCTATCTCCTGTTAGACCGGAGTACTTTCAAATTACGTGCGTCGTATCATTAGTTTGAATCCTCAAACCATGATTCGACGGCTTCGGGCTTCGATCCGACAAGCTTACGTCTTTGTACGCCTTTGGATCTACGCTGTAATCTTTTTGCGGCCGCTGGGTGGAGTTCGGGTCGTTTTCCGCGTAGGGGTATGCAAATGAGCTTTTTCCGGCGATCCACGAAGTTACGATCGTCCTTCGCAATCTCTTACGTCATCTGTAGTCATCTTTTTGCTGCGTAAAGTTATACCAGCTATTACCTGGTCTATAGTTAGACGGCCCATGTTAAGTATGGCCGTCGTTCCCGCGTCAAATTAAATTATTTATTTTTTTTTTTTGCGTAAGTCGTCCGGGAATAGGAATGTACGTAAACGACGCTACTCAAAAAAAAAATGACGTAACAACGTTATTTCGCGCAATGCACGGCAGTTCAATCGCCGCGGGGACGCGCCTAATTTAAATGCTTCACGCCCCCTAATCGCATATTTCGATTCCGCCGCGAGAAATACACTACGCTGCCGTACCTTACGGACCGAAATCTTCCTGGATTCGACTTAGAGCCAGATAAAATACGGCAGCGTAGTGTATCTCTGATACTCTGCGCCAGGGCAATTGTACCTGAATCTGGCCCTGGGTTTCTAACTGCAGTTGGCTTCAGTAGTTCTTTGTTTGTGGGTCTTTCTGCATTTAGTTTTGCCTTCAGCAGGTGAAATGCATGCTCAATTGGGTTGAAATTCAGGTTATTGACACGACCATTGCAGAATATTACACTTCTTTTCCTTGAAAAGCTCCTGGGTTGCTTTTGCAGTGTGTTTTGGATCCTTGTCTATCTGTACTGTAAAGTGCTGTCCAATCAACTTTGCTGCATTTGGCTGAATCTGGGCTGACAGTATGGCCCAGATTCACGTAGGAGTTGCGCAGGCGTATCTATAGATACACCATCGTAGGTACAAATGTGCCCCTGTCGTTTCTCTGCGCCGATTCCCCAAGCTAGATACGTCGGAAAAGTAGGCTTCAGCTGCCCGGCGTAAGTTGCCTACGCCAGCGTATTGTGGGCGCATAGTTGCGCTGGACGCATTCGGTGTACCCATTTTAAATATGCCAATGAGTAAGATACACCAATTCACAAACGTACTTGCGCCTGGCACATGTTTTAAGTGATTTGTGTAAGGGTTACGTCCGGCGTAAAGTTATTCCTCATATAGGAGGCGCAACCCATTCAAAGGTATGGACCAGGGAACGAACGCCGTCGATTTTTACGTCGTTTACTTGGTACATGAATAGGACTGTGCGTAGGTTACGTTCACGTCGTAGGCAGTGTTTTGATGTATCTTAGGCAGTTATATCGACGTAACTGTGAGCATGCGCACTGGGATGCATCCAAGATACGATGCATGCACAGTTCGTTTTTTGAAGCTCAGCCCATCTTTTGCATGGGGTCACGCTTCATTTAAATATATCACGCCCACTTCCAGCCCACTTCCACATACTTTGACTTACGTCGGCTTACACTGACAACTATACGCTACGCCGGCACAACGTTGAGAGCATTTGCTTTGTGAATACCATGCTTGCCTCTCAATGCTGCGCCGGCGTAGTGTAAAGAAGATACGCTACGCCGGCAGAAAGATGCGCCCAGGTATGTGAATCCGGGCCAATATCTCTAAACACTGCAGAATTCATCAGGCTGCTACTGTTTTCTGTCAATTTATCAATAAACAACAATAAATAGCACTGGAAGCCATGCATGCCCATGCCTCCACCATGTTTTATAGATTACATTGTGTGCTTTGGATCATGAGCTGTTCTAAGCCTTCTACACACGTTTTGTCTTCCCGCCATTCTGCTACAGATTATTCTTAGATGTATCCATCCAAACAATGTTTTTCCAGGACTGGTCTGGATTTTTTTAGATGTTTTTATTCTACCATTTCACCCAAAAAAGTGTAAAAAAAAAAAAAAAAAGACAAGAGCCAGCTTTATTTATTTATCCTTTATTAAAAAATTGTAATCCATCTCAGGACAACAGGATGATATTGAAAAAAAAACGGAACAGTTATGCCTCAATGGGAGGTGGCCGTCGACTGACACTAACACGCCATGACAGCTATTATATAGCTGTGGGCGGGGCCACCCGATGACATGTATTGCTGACCCCGCCCCCCTCTGATGTCACTGGATTTTCCTGTGGCGTCACAGGGGGTGGGGTCACCCGTATACTCACGGGTGGCCCTGCGGCAATTTCCCATGGTGTCAGAGGGGGGCGGGGTCACTCTGACACCATAGGGAAACACCACAGGGCCACCCGGTGAGTATATGGGTGATCCCGCCCCCTCTGACGCCATGCCATGGCATCAGAGGGGGCGGGGTCACTCATACACGTGATCGGGTGGCCCTGCCCACAGCTATATAACAGCTGTCACGGCGGGGTAGCGCCACTCCGCGGCGTTCCATTTTTTTTCTCAATATCGTCCCGAGATGGATTACATCACTGGAATTATTATTATTTTTTTTAATAAAGGACTTTTCCTAAGCTGGCTTTTGTCTTTTCTTTTTTTTTTTTACACTTTTTTGGGTGAAATGGTAGAGGTACATTGTCAAAAACAGAAAAAACAATAGCTATAGAAAGGTATTGATGGTCGGGCTTTGAGGCCAAGGAAGTAGGTTAAAAATACAAATTTTAATATCACCAATTAAATACAGAGAGAAAAGCACATAATAAAATACAAAAATAAAATTACATATACATGGATGGACCACTGTATACAAAATCCTTAAAGTCGCCGACTCACGTTTCGCCGTGGGGCTTCTTCAGGACGGTTAGTAAGGATTTTGTGAGAAAATGTATAATCAGAAAACAAGTAGTTATATGGCCGACGAGCCTATAATGAATGCATTCGAGGGCACACACTTCAGGTGGATAATCAATAGCCTGGTAGGAACTTGCTTCAAAAAAGTCCTTAGACCTCTTTAAAGATCTTTAATCAACAATAAAGTGAGAGTAGGGATAATTTTCAGGTTTGTATGAGATGTCAGGCTACTAACAACCTCCAATCAATGATGAATGACCCTGGAGCCAACTGGGACACGTGACCAGTTACCACTGGCCAAACTTGAAGTCCTCCAGGTGTATTAGACAACCACTATGCACGTTATTGTTTGAAGCTTCAAAGTTTGAGCCAACCTTACGAGTTGTTGTCCAGAGATAAGGCCAGTGTCCCAGGGTGTACATCCGTGTGACACACATGTACCCCTTACCAATTCTTATAGGGGGGAGGGATCTGGGAGTCCACTTGTTAAAGGTGGCTTCCAGATTCCGATAAGCCCCCCGCCCGCAGACCCCCACAACCACCAGGCAAGGGTTTTGGGGATGAGGCCCTCATCCTCATCAACATGGGGACAAGTTGCTTTGGGGGTTTGTGATCCTCCCCATGTTGAGAGCATGTGGCCTGGTACGGTTCAGGAGGGGGGGGCGCTCTCTTGTCCCCCCTCTTTTCCTGCGGCCTGCCAGGTTGTGTGCTTGGATAAGGGTCAGGTATGGATTTTTGTGGGGACCCCTATGCCATTTTTTTTTATTTCCGCAGGGTTCCAATTAATATCCATACTAGACCTGAAGGGCCTGGTATGGAATTTGGGGGGACCCCCCATGCAATTTTTTTTACATTTTGGTTCGGGGTTCCCCTTAATAATCATACCAAACCCAAAGGGCCTGGTAATGGACCCATGTCATTTTTTTAATGACTTTTATCTGTATTGCAGGACCCGACAATTCATTATAGCCGCGAGCAGTTTTAAATTACTTTTTTCCTTTAAAAATGTAATTTTGCTGCAGGGACTGTTCTAAACACGGGAAAAAGTTCCACTTTACAGGCATAATATACACACCCCCCAGGTACAAAATTTAAAGGAATATTTCACTTTTATTATCACTGCTCCCGAAAAAATGGCCCTTTTGAAAACATTTTTTGCATTGATACATGTCCCCTGCAGCAGGACCCAGGTCCCAAACACGTTTTATGACAATACCATGCATTTACTGTAAGCCTTTAAAATTAGCACTTTTGATTTCTCCCATAGAATTTTAAAGGTTGTTCTGCGGCTTTCAAATTTGCCGCTCACACTGCAAATTGTTAGCTATTTGGCGAATACCCAAAACTTAAGTTTGACTCGAACATCGCACTCATCCCTAGTCACCATTTTTCTGCTATTGAAATGAAATGTTCACCACATGTCGATGACAACTGTTTGTTGATAATGACAGCCTTCACAACGCCTCCTGTATGAAGAAACTAGTTGCATGCATTACTCAGGTGTGGTTTTGGCCCATTCTTCCACACAAACAGTCTTCAAATCTTTAGTTCCGTTCATAGATTTTCTATTAAAGTTTAGTCAGGTGATTCGCTGAGCCAGTCTAGAAGTTTTCTTTTCTTTTCTTTAAAACCAATTAAGAGTTTCCTTGGCTTTGTGTTTGGGATTATTGTCTTGCCATCCTGGTAGATGACAGCAGATTTTTATCAAAAATGTATTGGTACATTTTTCCATCCATCCTTCCTTTAAAGACATGGGCCCAGATTCACAGAGCAATTACGCCTGTCTAACTGGTGTTAGACAGGAGTAATTTCAAATTTTGCGCGCCGTATCACTAGTTTGAATCCTCAAACCATGATACGGCGGCTTCGGGCTTCGATCCGAGAGGCTTACGTCTTCGTAAGCCTTCAGATCTACCCTGCGATATGTTTGTGGCCGCTGGGAGGAGTTTGCGTCGTTGTCATGCGTCGGGGTATGCAAATTAGTTTTTACGGCGATCCACGAAGGCACGAGTGTCCCTCGCAATCGCCTACGTCATTTTTTGGCTACGTAATGTTAGAGGAGCTTTTTGCTGGTCTAACAGTGCGTAACCCATGTAAAGTATGGCCGTCGTTCCCGCGTCGATTTGAAAATATATATTTTTTTTTTAACGTAACTCGTTCGGGAATAGGAATGTACGTAAACGACGCTACTACGACCTGACGACGTGTTTTCGCGCAATGCACGGTGGGAAATTTGCGAACGGAGCATGCGCAGTTCGATCGCCGCGGGAACGCGCCTATTTTAAATGCTTCACGCCCCCTACTCGCGCAGATGGATTGCGATGGGAGAAATACACTACGCCGCCTTCGTTTACTGGACAAAATCTACCTGAATTCCACGTAGAGCCAGGTAAAAAACGGCGGCGTAGTGTATTTCTGATACTCTACGAGAATCTAATTCTCTGTGAATCTGCCCAATGAAGTTTACCAGTACTGTATCCTGAAAAACAGCCCCACATCATGATGTTCCCACCTCCAAACTTCACTGTTGGTATGGTGTTTTTGGGGTGATGTGCAATGCCATTTGACCTCCAAACATGGTTTTACAGGCTTGTCTACATGTTGTGCAGCAAACTTTAGCCACTTAAGACCCGGACCAAAATGCAGGTAAATGACCTTGCCCCTTTTTGCGATTCGGCACTGCGTCGCTTTAACTAACAATTGCGCTGTCGTGTGATGTGGCTCCCAAACAAAATTTGCGTCCTTTTCTTCCCATAAATAGAGCTTTCTTTTGGTGGTATTTGATCGCCTCTGCAATTTTTATTTTTTGCGCTATATACAAAAATAGAGCGACATTTTTGAAAAAAATAATATTTTTTACTTTTTGTTATAAGAAAAATCAAATAAACTAAATTTTAGTCAATCATTTAGGCCAAAATTTATTTAGCCATATGTCATTAGTAAAAAAAAATCGCAATAAAAAAAAATGAGCTACCTAGCGGGAACAGCAAAACTAATACAGCGATCAGAAAAATGATCGCTTAGTGACGCTGGCAATAGGGAGTGAAAGGGTTAACTAGGGTGGTGATCAAGGGGTTAAAACTTTATTAGGGGGGGTACGGGGGCTACCCTGAACCTAACACTAACTGACTGTCACACTGCCTGTCACACTGACACTAAATACAGTAATCATACATGTAAGATTACTGCATTCAGTGACACTGTGACAGGGGGAGGGGGGGCGATCGCAAGGGGTTAATGTGACTATGTGTAGTGTGTGTCAGTGTAGTGTTAGTGCAGACTTACTGTGCGATGTGATCTCTCCTCAGCGGTGGTTGAAAAAAACGCTGAGGGGAGAGATCACATCGCTTCCTCCTTCCTGTGTTTACACAGGAGGAGGAAGTGCAGGCGTGGGAGCGTGCGGATTGGCTGGGAGCGATCCGGAGGGGGCGGACAAAAACGAATAGCCGCCCCCTCATCCCAGATCGTTCGGCCAGCTACAGGGACCGCTGTATGTATGGGGGGGTCCGATCGGACCCCCGAACCCTCTCAAGGCACCAACGTATATATATGTGCCTGTCGGTGCCATTCTGCCGACGTAAATGTACATGCGGCGGTCCTTAACCACGGTCTTTAACATGCTTTTCTTTCAGCGATGGAGTCTTGCATGGTGAGCGTGCATACAGGCCATGGCGGTTGAGTGCATAACTTATTGTTTTCTTTAAAACAATTGTACCTGCTAATTTCAGGTTTTTCTGAAGCTCTCCACAAATGGTCCTCGAGTCTTGGACAACTCTTCTGATAATTCTTTTCACTTCTCTGTCAGAAATCTTTCAAGGAGCACATGGTTGTGGCTGGTTTACGGTGAAAGTATGCTCTTTCCACTTCCAGGCTATTGCCCCAACAGTGATCACTGGAACATTCAGAAGTTTAGAAATCCTTCTGTAATCAATGCCATCAGTATGTTTTGAAATAATAAAGTTGCAAAGGTCTTGAGAAAGCAATTTGCTTTTACCCTTCATGAGATGTTTCTTGTGTGACACCCTGCTA
Organism: Rana kukunoris; assembly: GCA_029574335.1. NCBI lineage: Eukaryota > Metazoa > Chordata > Amphibia > Anura > Ranidae > Rana > Rana kukunoris. Next base: position 360,051,838 of record CM056050.1, on the reverse strand, counting down.
ATGAGACTTTTTATAGGCCATCAGTTGAGACAGAACTAGGTGATATTATTTGCACTGACAAGGGACAGGATTGCTTTCTAATTACTGATAGATTTCAGCTGGTGTATTGGCTTTCCATGTTTTTGCACCTCCCTTTCTTCATGTGTTCAATACTTTTTTTCTGTGTCATTCCATTTTATTGCACATAACTTAATTTCTGAATACATTTTTTTTTATTTATTTGTATGCATGGCTTGCATGGGTTGTTACCAATATGTGGTGAAAATGTCATGCCAAATGTCTTTAGAAATATATTTACCTAGAAAAATGGTGACGTGTTCAATGCTTATTTTACCCGCTGTAAATGACATGGAAGAAATCATTACTATAACCAGGGAAACCACTACTCCCTTTCACAAAATTTGGAGAGCTTTGGTCATGTTCATACACTCGGACTTTTACTTGACCTATATTATTTTGTGTTGACTACATGGTTACCAATTATACCCCCCTTATACCCCAGTTTTTTCTGTTAAGTATATATGGCTACCTAATTCTTTAATAATGCAATATAGTCATGGACGGTGCATTATTTGAAAGCTTTGAAATTAATATCATATAACTTATTCCAGTTTTATTGTCTTTCCCCCTATCCAATTTAAACTTATCCCTGCACATGCTTCATTCAAAGTCCCGCCCTCTCTCCATTTTTTTTATTACACAACCAGGGATGGAGGTGGTATACTTGCTACCTCATTTAAAGTCCCAAATTACCCCCCCCCCCCTTTTTTTCTAATATTATGAGGGATGGAAGCATGTGAGCTGTGGGACTCGTTTGTTTTAATACAGGTGTCTGCATTGATTTTTTTCCAGGTATAGGTGCAGGCTGGGACACACCCCCAGTCACCTGTCCTTTATCTACCCATCAGTCTGTGTATGCCTCCATTTAGGACATTTAATTTGGTTTAGTTAGGACTGCAGAAACGCAGGGAGCCTTGGCGATTGGCTCTGCAGCTTGAGCATGCATTTGCAAATCTGTGTAACTAATCCTCTGCTTTTAACATATAGTTAGATATTTCAATCCTGCTTGCTGTTTGGGTGGTAGGGAATAACCTGGTTAGAAATGCTTTTTGTTTCACCTGTATTACAGTTTGTCTAAAAATGCATCTGATGTATAGCCCCAATTATACCCCCCTTATACCCCAGTTTTTTCTGTTAAGTATATATGGCTACCTAATTCTTTAATAATGCAATATAGTCATGGACGGTGCATTATTTGAAAGCTTTGAAATTAATATCATATAACTTATTCCAGTTTTATTGTCTTTCCCCCTATCCAATTTAATCTTATCCCTGCACATGCTTCATTCAAAGTCCCACCCTCTCTCCATTTTTTTATTACACAACCAGGGATGGAGGTGGTATACTTGCTACCTCATTTAAAGTCCCAAATTACCCCCCCCCCCTTTTTTTCTTACATGGTTACTATAGTCTTAAAGAACACAACTTGATTTATACATAGTATAATCACCACAATGATACCATTATCACTTATAATTGTACTATAATGGCGCGTACACACGCTCGGAATTTCCAAAGGTTCGAATGGAGCTTGTTCTGATCGTGTGTAGGCTCCATCGGACGTTTGCTGTCGGAAGTTGGCTCTCAAATTTTCCGACAACAAAATCCGTTCTTGTAAATTCCGATCGTGGGTAGACCATTCCGATGCACAAAATTCCACGCATGCTCTGAATCAAGTATGAGACGAAAGCTCTTGGTCTGTAAAACTAGCATTCGTAATGGACTGAAAAGAACGAGGCTGAAAAGCATGAGGCTGAAAAGCGCGAATCGTCTCTCACCAAACTTCTAACACGAGATTAGCAGAAGGAGCCCAAAGGGTGGCGCACTTGGTATTGAAATTTCCTTTTATAGTGCCGTTGTAGTTGTTGTACGTGACCGCATTCTTGGCGATCGGAATTTTCAACAATATTTGTGCGACCGTGTGTATGCAAGACAAGTTTGAGCCAACATCCATCGGAAAAAAATCCACGGTTTTGTTGTTGGAATGTCCGATCGTCTGTACGCGGCATCAGTGTAACTTGACAATTATCATTGTATTGTTCATTGTTTAACTGTTATCAGCTATATGAGGTAAGGGGCATGGACAGTAGTGCCAACATTGGCCAATTATGGCCAGTGGCCATATTTGAGCAGTGAAGTCACTGCTGCCCCCGCCCCTTTGATTCATGATGTGGATTCCTAATGATGTCTGTAGTTCCTTGAGACTAGCGACAGCTGTCAGATATAGAAACAATAGAAATACTGCTTCTATATATAATGCCCAGCTCCTGCTAAACAGGGGGCCAGATGGGCAAAAGTTTGGGGCATTCGATCTTCTGCAATAAAACATACTTAACTGCCTGCTCACCGCGATTCCCGGATTGTAAAATGAGCTGCTCATACACATCTCAGTTTCTGACAGCCTGGTCAATCTTCTGTGCCGGGATTACTAGCTCCTGCGCATGCACAGAAGTGATGTCACCTTGCACCGACCGATGAAAATGGCTGAAAGCCGGTACACAGGAGAAAATGCTGGCCCCAGTAAGGGAGCGTAGGAGGAAGGTGTGTATCCTCCCTTCAGTTCCACTTTAAATTGCTCTTTTAGACTACAGTATAAGTGTCAAATAGCAAAGCTAAAGTATGCCTGTTAAGACAAGAGGGCTGATTTACTAAAGAGCTTTTGACTTTGCATATGAGTTTTCAGTTTAAAATTGAATTTTCCCTTTAGCTTAGTAAAAAATAACTTTTGCTTGCTCATGATTGATTGATGGAAGTTAGTAGAGTTTCACCTCGTTAACGAAGCTAATGGAATGCTTAGTGAAAATTCTCTTACAAGGTGAACAGTGTATTTGCATTTAGTAAACTCCTATGCATTCATATCAATCATTTATTTATTTTTGCCGATTTATATATTTAATTGGATGGAGATTTTAGCAGTGATATCTTGACTTTAAGTTGTTATGGGCTGCTATTTTTGGCTTGAGATTCCAGTAAAATAATCTTCCAAAGCCCAAAATGATACAGGTCACCAGCATGTACAGTAATTAACATACTGGCTTTCAGTATGAAGTTCACTATTAAATTAAATCTGGATTAAAGTTTTTTTTTTTATCCCAAAATCAATATTTTAGTTAAGGATGGGTACTGTTGGTTTGTATCGCCTAAAGGCTCAGGTTTTCACTGTATGCTGCATCTGCATATTTAAAAAAAAAATGATAAATACAATAGAAAGAGCGAGAATTAATTTTAATTTTATTTTTATTTTTTGTATCCAAGTATGAGCACACAGCACAATAACACAATTTAAAGCAACTGGTTAATATTATTGACCACTGCCTACTTTTATAGGTTACATTTAGCTTTTCAGAAAACGCTGTCATTTTTCTGGTTTGGATTGAAGTTACTTTAAAGTACTTTATTATGTATGGGTTTAGATTTATACATATGGAAGAAGTAATAATAATGCTAATAGACTGCCAATTCTATCCATCCATTTGGATTTAGAAAATGTTACGGTTTAATTAAATTTCCCCGAACTCTTAATACAAAGCACTAATATATGTACAGTATATTAACCAAGGAAATGATTCACTGCATAAATACAGGATATGAAAGTAGAGCCTCTTCATTTTCATTGGCGTCTATGTTCTATATAGGAAATGTTTAATGCTCTAACATTTATCTTCTGGATAATGCGGTTTCCATTTGATATCTACACTGCACATAAGTGTTTTTTATCATATAAATGTAATTTTTTTAAATCAAAATCTACATACAGTACCAGCCATAGCTACCGGTAAGTTGAATAAACCACCCAAGGAGCAAGCCAAGATAAATTAAAAGTTTATTCTAGTCATATTTTTCCTTACCTGGTCTACCCCCACTTCCCGTAAACATGCAAATGACATTTTTAAATAAGACCTACCTGCTTCAATAACATACCTTATTTTAGACTCAATGATATCATAGCTAGGTCTCTGTGTTTCTCTGTGCAATGTAGGCTGACCATGTCTTGCAGGAGGCGAAAGCAAGGCACTGTTGGGTTACTTTCACACTGGGGTGCGTGTTAGCAGTAAAGCGCAGCTAGTCAGCCATTAGCAGGGCCCTTTTAACCCCGCTAGCAGCTGAGGAAAGTGTTAAAAGTGTCCGAACAGTGCTTTGCAGGTGCTTCGGCAGCGCTGCCCATTGATCTTGATGGCAGGGATGGTTTAGGAGAGCTCCCGCACCACCCCAAAGATGCTGCTTGCAGGACTTTTTTTCCTGTCCTGCAAGCGCACTGCCCCCGTGTAAAAGCGGAGTGCATGAGAGATGCTTTTCAGGTACTTTACATGTGCTATTTTAAGTGCTAAAACGCCTGATAAGCGCCCCAGTGTGAAAGTGGCCTTAGACTCCTTTCACACTGAGGCAGTTTTCGGCCGAAAACTGCCTCAATGTGAAAGGGGGCTAAATATTTTCCTGAAAACATCACAGCACCCTCTCTCAATACTCCTCTCAGGGGGGGAGCTATGCTAATATCAAAAAATCCTTAGACCCATTTCACACTGAGGCGGTTTTCAGGCGTTTTTCGCACTAGAAATAGCCTCTAAGTACCACCTGAAAAACACCTCTCCATTCATTTAAGTGTAACTTTTCACAGCAGTTTATTTGGGGGTGGTTTGGGAGCACTGTAAAATGCCTAGCCCATTGAAATGAATGGCCAGCGCTTCCAAAGTGCCTGAAAAGCACTTCTGGAGTGTCACAACAAAGGCGTTTTTTAACCCCTTCTTTGGGGTTAAAAGCACCCCACTAGCGGCCGAAAAACACTGCTTAAACAGTGCTAAAGTGCGCTAAAACAAGTGCTTTAGCGCTAACGCAACCATGGCCTGGGTAGGAAGGAGGTCTTAAATGGGTTGTAAAGTCACATTATTAAAGTGTTACCTCAACATTTCATATTCCCGATATGTGGCTGTTGTACCATGTACTTGTATGAGAAAGTATCCTGATTGTATTGCTTCATTTGTGTGCAATCCTGGTGTTCCTGCCAGTCCCTCTGCTTTCCTATTAAAAACTGACCACATTAACCACTTAAGACCCGGACCAAAATGAAGGTAAAGGACCTTGCCCCTTTTTGCGATTCGGCACTGCGTCGTTTTAACAATTGCGCGGTCGTGCGACGTGGCTCCCAAACAAAATTGGCGCCCTTTTTTCCCCACAAATAGAGCTTTCTTTTGGTGGTATTTGATCACCTCTGCGGGTTTTATTTTTTGCACTATAAACAAAAATAGAGCAACAATTTTAAAAAAAATGCAATATTTTTTACTTTTTGCTATAATAACTATCCCCCAAAAATATATAAAAAAACTTTTTTTTCCTCAGTTTAGGCCGATACGTATTCTTCTACATATTTTTGGTAAAAAAAATCGCAATAAGCGTTTATCGGTTGGTTTTCGCAAAATTTATAGCGTTTACAAAATAAGGGATAGTTTTATTGCATTTTTGTTAATTTTTTTTTTTTTTCACTACTAATAGCGGCGATCAGCGATTTTTTTCGTGACTGCGACATTATGGCAGACACTTCAGACAATTTTGACACATTTTTGGGACAATTGTCATTTTCACAGCAAAAAATGCATTTAAATTGCATTGTTTACTGTGGAAATGACAGTTGCAGTTTGGGAGTTAACCACAGGGGGCGCTGTGGCTTTGAGTGTTCCCTGTGTGTGTGTTTACAACTGTAGGGGGGTGTGGCTGTAGGTGTGACGTCATCGATCGCGTCCCCCCTATAACAGAGATGACGCGATCGATGCTGCGGCCACAGAGAAGCACGGGGAAGCCGTGTTTACACACGGCTCTCCCCGTTCTTCTGCTCCAGGGACGGATCGCCGCACTGCAGCGGCGATCGGGTCCGCGAGTCCCGCGGTCCCGGTCCTGGAGCTTCGGACCGGGTCACGGGCGCGGGGCGCGCGCTCGTGACCCACGGCTGGGTACTAAAACCAACGTATATATACGTTGATGTGCCCAGCCGTGCCATTCTGCCGACGTATATGTGCAGTAGGTGGTCCTTAAGTGGTTAAGCAGGAGAGAACACTGTGGTCAGTTCTCTAGCTATGCTGAGAACTTAGCCTGCTCTCCTCCAATGATCATAATTGTCCTTAGTGTACTGTTGATTCTTCTCCTTTCAGTTCTTTTGCAGCTGAGAACAGAGGGAATGTGATCACTTATATAAAAAGGGTATTTTTATAATGTTTTTTTATATCTACTCACAAATGTTTTGCCTTTCATTTTATTTAAAACTGAATGGGCTGTTTTACAAGGTGAGGGTTTACAATATCTGGTTTCTAAAGACATAAATTATTTTTTCTAAATGATAATGCTAAATATCTTTTCTCACACCACTGCTGTAGTCATGTGATCGCCCTCCACTCGCCTTCGCCGATCTAAAGGGAGCAGAGGGAGAGGCTGAGATTCCCCTCTGATGTAAAGCAGCCAGCAGAGCAAGATCACGTGACCTGAGAGAAGGTATTTAGCGTTATCATTTTCAAAAAACACACATTGTTGTTTATGTCTTTGAAAACCAGAGGGAATACAAGTCATTGTGCTATGTATTACAATGGAAAAGCGGCAGGAGGGAAGGGGCGGGGAGGAGATCAGCTCTCACACTAACCAGGAAATGACAGGCAGGGAGGGAGAGGGAGAAGGGGAGAGACTCATAACACACAGCAGGATGATGGAGGCACATAAACTGACCACATAATCATATATCAGCATACACGATTACCATGGTCAGCACACAAAGGGGGGCACAGTAACAGGCAGGATCAACCAGGTATTTTACAGCATAGAATAGGACAAATTACACTGCAGAAGCTATTTATCATGCTTTAAAGGAACAGGTTTTGTTTTTTTAAGGGTTACATTCACTTTAATGAGTAGGTATCAAACTGGAGGAGAGGGCATTTCTAGACAGACTGCCCTCAGCAATGCCCACATGTGATGATGAGTTTCCCTACTTGAAAGACGGAAATCAAATGAGTAAAAGCGATGAACCAGGGATGAAAAGGCTGGGGAAGAAAGGGTTGGATGATGATGATGGCCATCCCCCAGCCAGGAAAAGAGACAGGCTCTGTCTGACCTGTTTCAGCTTCTAATGCACACCATAAGAAGCTCACTATGTGCAGTGAAATCAGAGTTAGCAAATTCGGTACGGGAGACGAGCCTGCACAATTTAAGGATTTAAAAGCCAAGGTAGAAATATTTTAGCAATGTGTGTAAATGTTTGAGAACATCAATAAATGTTTTAGATAACAGCAGAAAGCAGAGAGATACCACTTATAATTCACATTGAGCCATTAAAGTAAAAAAATGAAAAGAATGTTGATAACTAACAGGCAGATGAAATATTAAAAATGATCTGGAAACTTCTGGAATTTTTTTTTTCCAAATGAAAAGCAGCACTATCTTGTTTCTACAATGTAAATGGTACACAGAAGGGATGGTTTCAGGGGTCACATACTTATTATTGCCTTACTGCATTAACACAGTAACTTCCACTACATGTCCCAGCAGCTTTTTGGGCCTGTTTTGCCACAGGAAGTGTGATGCCGCGTACACACGATCATTTTTCAGCATGACCAAAAAACAAAATTTTTCCAACTTCATCATTAAAAACCATGTTGCCCACACACCATTGTTTTAAAAAAATGATGAGCAAAGTGCGGTGACGTACAACACGTACGACGGCACTATAAAGGGGAAGTTCTATTTGCCTTTGGGCTGCTTTAGCTGATTCCGTGTTAGTAAAAGACGATTCGCGCTTTTCTGTCTGTTACAGCGTGATGAATGTGCTTACTCCATTATGAACGGTAGTTTTACCAGAACGAGCGCTCTCGTCTCATAACTTGCTTCTGAGCATGCGTGGGTTTAAAACGTGGTTTTAGCCCACACACAATCATTTTTTACAACCCAAAAAACAACATAGTTTAAAACGTTGTTAAAAAATGCAGCATGTTCGAATTTTTTTTTTTTTTTTTTGTCGTTTTTCAGCACCTGAAAAATCACGATCATTTTAAATTATGTTTTTGAAAAACTATGTTTTTTTCATGCTGAAAAATGATCGTGTGTACGTGGCATGACTCACAGACTGTTACAAAGCGGAACAACATCGAGATTCAAAATCTTGATAGTTTCCCTAGAACCAGACGCATGCTGATGTCAGGCATGCCAGGAAGTAATCACAGAGGGAGATACTTCATGCAACATGCTGTACAGGTAACAAACAAATGTTTACATCCGCTGCTATGTTTTGCCATTGTCCGGTGGCTAGAAGATGTTGTTCCATAATGACATGATAGCATCAAGCAGTTGCTGCAGATTTGTCCGCTGCACATTCATGATGTGAATTTCCTGTTCCACCACATCCCAAAAGTTCTCTATTGGATTGAGATCAGGTGACTGTGGAGGACATTGGAGTACAGTGACCTCATTGTCATGTTTAAGAAACCAGCGGTGAGATGATTTGAGGTTTGTGACATGGTGCATTATCCTGCTGGAAGGAGCCATCAGAAGATGGGTACACTGTAGTCATAACAGGATAAACATGGTCAGCAACAATACTCAGGTAGGCCGTGGCGTTTAAGCGATGCTCAATTGGTACTAAAGGGCCCTAAGCGTGACAAAAAAATTTCCCCTACACCATTACACCACCACCACCAGCCTGAACCATTGATACAAAGCAGGATGGATCCATGCTTTCATGTTGTTTACGCCAAATTCTGACCCTACAATCCGAAATTGAGATTTATCAGACCAGGCAATGTTTTTCCAATCTTCTGTTGTCCAATATTGGTGAGCCTGTGTGAATTGTAGCCTCAATTTCCTTTTTTTAGCTGACAGGAGTGGCACCGGTGTGGTCTTCTGCTGCTGTACCCCATCTTCTTTCAGGTTTGATGTGTTTTGCATTCAGAGGTGGTATTCTGCATATCTTGGTTGTAACGAGTGGTTATTTGAGTTACTGTTTCCTTTCTATTATCTCAAACCAGTCTGCCCATTCTCCTCCGGCATCAATAAGGCATTTTCATCTACAAAACTGCCGCTCACTGGATATTTTCTCTTTTCCAGACCATTCTCTGTAAACCTCCAGGCTCCAGGACCCATACCTGGACTTAAAGAGGAAGTAAACCCTAAAGGTTTTTAATTCCTCTTTGTTTCCTGCAAAGTAAAAGCATAATAGGCTACTATGCATCGCATACTAGCCTATTATGTGGCACCTATCTGCAGAAGAAGACCGCAATGTCACCGCTGCCCCTGGTGTGTGGCCACCTTTTATCTTCAACCCCTCTTCCTTCCGGGGCCCTGGACTCCGGCTCTGTTACTGGCCAGAGTCACGTGAGGTCACTCCCACGCATGCGCACGACGGTCACGATCATGTCCTTTCTTCAGTGTGCATGTGTCGATGATGTCGGCGCAAGCATATATGGCGTATATCTCCTAGACCGTACAGGGTTTAACAACCACTTTAATAATCCCAGAGAACCCTGAACAACCAAACATGCATCTTGGAGCACCTCAACCTTTATTGATGAAAACCCCATGTGTAAAAAAAAAAAAAAAAAAAACATTTTATTCCGTGACCAAGCGCCAAAAGTTTACTGACATTTTCTTGTGTGTAAATCTTAGCTCAGACACTTTATAGGCAATATGTCCTAAATGTTTTCAATAAAGATTCAAGTAGGTATCCTATGTTCCACTCCTCACAGCATAAGAACATATTTAATATTTCCTTCATATTTAAGGAGGTTTTCTATATTTCTTGAGCAACCTTTGAGAATCTTTACCAGTTGAGCAATGCTAGATATAAGTAACATATCAGGGACCCATTTGATATTGTTTTTTGTTGCCTTTGTCTCAATGTGCCATGCTCATCCTTCATCTTCACAATAGTATTGGAAGTTCTCAAGGTATACAATTCATGCTCACTGATTTGGTTTATAGTTCTGTTAGAGCTTATAGACCAATAACTAGCACAAATTGTAAAACAATTCCTCTTATTTGTGACTTGGTGGTCTCTAGGCACCATCATACCTCATTCCACAATAAACAATGACCTTCGTGTTACAGACGTACCTCATTGTTCTGAGATCCCGCTACAATAAAACACATTTTCCTGCATGAATGACAGGCTCCATTTATCACTATGAATAAATAGGGATGTCATTTAGACACAGTGAACACGGGCTCAGATATTAGTGGCCCTGTCCTTTGGAATACATTTTTTGTCTGTTAATGTCTGAACCATTCCATAACTGCCCTACGTGCATGCTGTACATGTTATCAACTCTTTATTTTTCTGAATGACCTCTGGGTAGACTAAATAAGAGCAGGAGGGGAGGGCTTCTTCTAGCTGAATGCATGAAAACCGGAGCCAAGCAAAAAATGGCATTTTAGTTATCTTACAGAAAAAAAAATCTTTATTTATATATAGATATATAAATAAATATTTATAAATAGATATAAATATATATCTATATACATAGATATATATATAGCGGCCTGCTACTTTCTAGCTGGCGCTGCTTTAAATTTAGAGGGTAGTCTAATGCCGCGTACACAGAATCATTTTTCAGCATGAAAAAAACGTTGTTTTTAAAAAATGTAATTTAAAATGATCATGTGTGAGCTTCACATAATTTTTCGGGTTCTGAAAAACAAGCAAAAATTTTTTCGAACATGCTGCATTTTTAACGACGTTTTAAACAATGTCGTTTTTCGGGTTGTAAAAAATGATCGTGTGTGGACTAAAATGACGTTAAAAACCTGTGCATGCTCGGAAGCAAGTTATGAGATGGGATCGCTCGTTCTGGTAAAACTACCATTTGTAATGGAGTAAGCACATTCATCATGCTGTAACAGACAGAAAATCGCGAACCGTCTTTTACTAACAGAAATTCAGATAAGGTAGCCCAAAGGGTGGCGTCATCCGCATGGAACTTCCCCTTTATAGTGCCGTCGTACGTGTTGTACGTCACCGTGCTTTGCTAGAGCATTTTTTTTAAACGACCGTGTGTTGGCAATGTCGTTTTAACGATGGAGTTGTAAAAAACATTGTTTATTATCTTGTGTACGTGGCATGAGAGTTAGTTGACTCAGACTGAATGATTTTTCACTAAATTTGGACTTCTGTTCCAGCCATGGCTGTACTGTGAGTGACCACTATTGTTGTCTAGGGTGTCGTTATCACTCCAGGCTGATAGGTGGTAGCAGTCAGGTCAAGGTGTTTTGGGTGTTCCCCTTCAGCAGCCAATCAGAGGGAGTTGATCATCGCACTGTGCATGCTGGAGAGGAGTACTTAAGGGACAGACGTCATAAGTTCGGGGTCGTCGCCGATCCTGGTCTGTCGTCCCACCACCCCCCGTGTTTGGCCCTCTTGGCTGGGGGTGCGTGTTCAAGTTTTCCTGGCTCTGGGACCACGTTGGTCTGGGGTTGTGATCTACTAAGTAGGCCTGTAGTCAGACTGGGTCTACGTTTGCAGAGTGGTCCTGTGCTGTCCGTCCTGAGGGAGGAAGCCACTCGATGAAGAACCTGTCTTGGAGAGCACCGAGCAAGAGGCTGGTATCTCAGGAGAGGCCTTGAACTTCATTAAAGGATGCACCATTACTGAAAGTGTGATGGTCGCCTGTCAGTTCTGAGTTCACAAAAATCTATTCAAGAGAGATCCGGGTTCTTAAACCTGTGCTGAGATGATTCTGGACCGAATATATTTCCATCTTTGGGAAGGTCTGTGGCAGAGACTTTACCAAGTTTCCATGTGACGCACTGACTTCTAGGTTAGAGAGAGAGAGGCCTATCCAGGTGCACAATACCCGCTCCGGCTAAAGTGGCGACAAAAGCTACATTGCTGGAAGCAGGAGTGTTTTCCGAACAAAAGTTATACACCTGAACCTATTCTCTATTACCCTTCCACCTCTTCAACTACTACTTGTATTTCTTTTACCATGTTGGGTAAATAAAGCAAAGAAAAAGAAGCCTAAGGTGTGGACATTGAAGTTTTTTCTCAACTCACATCTGATACCCTAGACGGCGAAGGATTAGAGGTAACACGCCACCCAAGACAAACCAGCAGCTCCTTTGGGGGGTAGTGCTACATATATATATATATGCATATATCTATATATATGTAGTGCTTACCACCGAAGGAGCCGCTGGTTTGATTTGGGATCGGCAAATTAAGTTACCCCAGCTTGGTCTAGGGATGCACCAGAAGAATCTAGCAGTAAACGGAGGTCCACACAGTCAATAAAGATTTTCTCAATGCTTTAATTCCAGGCCAACATTAGCCAACATCAACTTTGGTGAAGGAAGAATAGGTTGATGAGAGAAGAGAAACTTTCAATGTCAGGCCTGGATATATGCAAGGCAGATCAGCCCTTAGCAGCACAAACTTTCACACGTCGCCACTCCTATGGGACTGAGTGGGTAAGGTGCCCCCGGACAGGTGTCTCTCACACAGACCTGGCAGCCGAGGTGCCACCTCGAATCTTAGATGGAAGGAATGGGTCTCTTTCACAGGCCCGGCTTTAGGCCTCTGCCACAGGCCAGTTAATTTGGATAGACTAAATGTGCGAACAGAGCGAATCCTCCCAGTAGTTTTTCCGCGTAGGTCACCAGGCGGCAGTAGAGCATACCTGCCAGCATCCCGGTCACCGAATCCCCGTCTGGGATTCTCTTAAGCTTCGGAGACCCAGTAAATCACTGGGGCCCCTTGATTCTTGTCTCCGACTGAGACTCAGGAAGGCCCAGGAACCTAGCCGGCGGGGTCCATGGGCACGCACACCCTGAAGGTGGATGCCGCACCCCAGGTCCGGAACCCTGCACACGTGAAGAAGAACCACGAAGCACTGACCCAGGTCCCAGATATACCTCTCCCCAGCATGCCTGGTGAGGAGAAAACTCTCCAATTGGCTGCTGAGGAAGACTCCATCCGCCAGAAATCCCGCTGGCTCCCACTGTCGGCCAAGGATGAAACAACATCCCCAGAATGCAGTCCGAGCCAGTGGACCTTTTCAGAATGACATAGGTCAATAACCTAGACAAATCACAACTGGGAGCAACTTAGCTCTCCCAGTCCAACTAGTTTTAAACGCAGCGCCCAAAAAGAAAGGGGGGCGCTACACATATATATAGATATATGTATGGAATTAGCTCAGTAGCGTGTTGTATGTGACTACCGGGATGAGTTACAGCATGGTGAAAAAGCCAAGACACCAAGACAGCAGGATCTTGGTGGAACTGTGAAAGTGTGGTTTATTTATAAAGCCTGTGTTCACAAAGTGCAGGTATCCAAAAAGCAAAATAAAGCAAAAACAGAAAATAAACCCTTGCAACGTTGGGTGTCTAACTACAAACACAGGAACCTAACTACTGTACTATTGCCTACTGCTGCCCATACACTTGACTTTCACACATGTAGCACTACACCCTGTAGGAGTTGCAAATGCATAGCTTCCAACTGTCCCTGATTTCAAAGGGACTGTCCCTGATTTGGAGCAATGTCCCTCTGTCCCTATTTCCTACTCATTTGTACCTCATTTTGGTCTGATCTATATAGTTGCATAAAAAAATTCCCAGTGCTAAACCTTTCATCTAAAATCTGAATTGCTGCATTTGTACATTTTAAAAGCCAATATAAAGGAATAGGAGTGGCAAAAAAAGTCCTTTTGGATTGAATTAACCTTTTTTTGGTTAATTCTCCTTTAAGGGTGTTTGTCAGGGGGGTGTGTCCTATGCCTACATACTATGTAGATATTTGCCATGGAACGACATGAATAGCATCCAAACAGATGATTTATTGCATGATCACAACACAAGGAGAGTGCAACATTTTGGAGTCACGTAGAACCCCTTCGACAGGCATGTGACGATCCCTTTTCCTGTGGCCTGTCAGGTTGCATGATCGGATAAGACGGCTCTTATTCACTTCTATGTAATTTGTCATGTCGTGCGACTTGGAGCGACACAAGTCGCCCCCCAGGTTGCGGTAGTGTGAACCGTCTCTAAAGAGCTTGAAGGCAGGTTGCCTATTTCAGCCAAGTTAGGTGCTGTCTCAGTTGGGAGGGATAGAGTTAATTACATTTCTTATCAGGTTTTTTGGGGCCAACCTACTGATCCTATGTCTTTTTTAAAGGTCAGATCAGCATTGCTAAGGTCCTCAGCCTGTGCACAGATACCAAAGAGGAGGGGTCAAGTAAGTGAACTTGTGGAGTCCACGCTAGGTGCACAGCAGGACCCCATTTTGTTACTGGGAGTGGGAGCAAGGTAGCGGAGATGTGCTGGACAGGTGCAGAGGGCATTAGCTCTGTGTGTTCTTTCTAAATGCAACCATGACAGTAGTAATCTACAATAGCATGAATAGTGTTAACTAGAGTTCAGTTTTTTGCTCAACAAAAGTTCTCGTTGTGTGTAAGGCAGTGACCCTATCCAAAGGGCTTAGCTTAGCACAGAAGAACTCAGCATTAAGGGGGTACCATCCACCTTCACTAAAAGCTAGCAATCAATCAGCTGTTGCAGACAGATATTGATCCTTGAAAGTATTTTGGGTGTATAGATCTGTGAATACAGGCTCATAAGAGAATGTATTTCAGCATTGAAATCCAAAGAACTCAAGCATAGTTTGTTAAACCCAACTACTAAAATCCCTGGGAACGCAAGAAGAGAATGAAATGATGCTTTGCTCCTTTCAGCCTGGAAGAGGATTGCTGCTGGATAGTAGAGTAGGAGGTCTGTGAGGAACAGCATTGGACACTAGGGGCCAGATTCTCTAAAGAGATACGACGATGTATCGCAGGAAACACCGTCGTATCTCTGTTTTTTTCCCTGGGTATCTATGCGTGTGATTCCTAGAATCACTTACGCATAGATACAGCGAAGATCCGACAGGTGTAAAACACTTACACCGTCGGATCGTAGATGTAATTACTTTGCTGGCCGCTAGGTGGCCTTTACGTTGAATTCTCATTTGCCTATGCAAATGAGCCTAATACGCCGATTCCCGAAAGTTTTTACACCGCCTCGTTGTCGTTTACGTCGTTTCCGTAAGCGTAAACCTACCCCTGCTATATGAGGGGTAGGTTTACGAAGTTCCGTCGTATGCCATGTTAAGTATGGCGTCGGGTCAGCGTCGTCTTTTTACGGTTTCAGACATGAGCTGGAGCATGCGCACTGGGCTTTTTTCCCGGCCGGCGCGCTTAATTTAAATACAAGCCGCCCCCTTTGAATTACGCGGGGATATGCCGGGCCATTTACACTACGCCGCCGCAAACTACGGAGCAAGTGCTTGGAGAATACGGCACTTGCTCCAGTAAGTTGCGGCGGCGTAGTGTAAACGGCTTACGCTTCGTTGCCGCAGATTCTACCAGAATCTGGCCCCAAGTGAGTATTGCAGCCAGAGCTATGCTCATGCTGGGGAATTTCTGCCTAAGGTGCAAGGTAGGGTTGATACTGACACAACATAATTTTCAGGTGATTCTCAAAAATGTACATGTATTATAAAACAGTTTTGCTATAAAAAAGCAGCTTTGTTCATAAATTTGTCTTATCCAATGCTAAAAAGTAGTACTGCTGCAATATAAAGCATGCCTATTACATCTCTTAATTTAGTGTACCTTTTGACTGCAAACAACTTAAATCTCTGGAAAGCTGTCAAAATTGACAGCATGGGGACCGAAAATACACACAAAAGCTGGCATAAAATCTTTTCAAAACTAGAAAAGGATGAGTTTATTCTAGGAAATGCTCCTGATATTGTCTCTCCTGATATATATCTCTCTGGGTGTCTAGTTGGGGGATTTCAACTTATTTGCATATTACTAGAAAGTGAAACAAAATTGAAGGAAGGTTATGGTTAGAGATCTAACCAGCTGGGACATTAGAAACCTGTTCAACTTTCAGCTGACCTCCTTCTTTAATCCTTTTGTGACAGTCAAGATGTAAAGGGCCAAGGGGCGGACTGACCATTGAGTCACTCGGGCACTGCCCGAGGGCCCCATGCCACTATGGGGCCCCATCAGGGTTGCCAGGCTCAGTAAAACCAGGGACAGTATGTAAAAATATGTGTTTTTTTTACATCTGTTCCCGATATGTCCGAAACTGACATGCTTTTGATGTAAAAATCCAGAGATTTTAGCTGCCCCGCCTCTACACTGACTCCTGGCGTGGTGGCCATTTGTAAGCCCGGGGGCCCCCATAATCTTCTATTGCCCGGAGGCCCCATGAGTTGTCAGTCCGCCCCTGAAAGGGCCCCATGTCATGTCAAAGTCATAATGTTAATGTCAAGTTAACTGCAATGTGGCTAATATGGTTGGGCGTCTAAGCTGGTCACAGAAGTGTTATGGTTCTGCAGTCATGTTAGATGAAGAGGATCTTTGGAGCATAGGCCACACAGTAACATTTGATAAAGCCTATCATAATTCAGACAGTATTAAAATATTTACAAGCTTAAAATGCTAGTTCACCTTTACATAAAACATGTAAAGGTGAACTAACATTGTACACACTCTTCCACCCCCCACTCAGCAGTGCCCACTGTACTTACCTCAGAGGTTGCTAAACTGTCAGCACCTTCACAGCCAGTCCTGTAATCTGGGGTTTGAAATTCCTGCTCTTCTCCCTTTTCTTCATGCAGCACTTCCCTGGTGGACCACATCAATTCTGATTGATCAGCACCGTCACGGGAAATCGATCTGGTCTGTCCTAGAAGCGTTGCACAGAGATGATGGAGAATCCCTGAACCTCTGAACCAGCTGTGGGGCTACTGACAGCTCAGCAACCCTGGAGGTAAGTACACTGGGGACCTGGGGGGAGGGTGTACAGAGTAGTTCACCTTTAGGTGAACTAACCTGTTACAGGCCAGCTCCACCTTTTAGACCATGTAACAGGCACATGTTACACACTAAATATGGTAATATGGTTGCAAGTTGACACTCCCCACCCCAAAACCAGCCCCCCCCCCCATTTGACAGAGAATGGGGGCTCCTCTACCCCTCCCCCCACATTTTTCCCCTTTTTATTCTTTTATATATATATATCTTTTTTTTTTTTTTTTTTTTCATGAACAACAATGACCTTTGATTCTGAATGTTTCCTTCAATGGACAACAGTTGATATCCCCTACATTGTACAATTTATTGACATGGGTCAAGCTATGGGAAATAGCAGATTTACTATCCTACTTTGTTACTTGTTGTTATACATGTGTATTTTGAATGCTGTTCTTGTTAAGAACAACAAAAATATGATTTTTAACACATGAATATGCTTTGATCTAAACCATGCCATTGTAGCTCTAGCTGTATGTTTAGAGTCATTGTCCTGCTGGAAGGTGAACCTCCACCCCAGTCTCAAGTCTTTTGCAGACTCTAACAGGTTTTCTTATAAGATTTCCCTGTAGTTGGCTTCATCCATATTTCCATCAACTCTGACCAGTTTCCCTGTCCCTGCTGAAGAAAAGCATCCCCACAAAGTGATTCTGTCACCACCATGTTTGAAGTGGGGATAGTGTGCTCAAGGTGATGTCACATAGCGTTTTGCCTTTAGGCCAAAAAGTTAAATTTGACCAGAGCACCAGAGAAATTTGACCAGAGCATCTGACCAGAGCACCTTCTTCCACATGTTTGCTTCGTCCCCCACATGGCTTCTTGTAAACTGCAAAGAAAACTTCTTATGGCTTTCTTTCAACAAAGGTTTTCTTCTTGCCACTCTTCCATAAAGGCCAGACTATGGCCCCGTACATACGACCAGTTTCCTCGGCAGAATTCAGCAAGAAACTCGATGGGAGACATATTCTGCTGAGGAAACCGGTCGTGTGTACACATTTTTCGCCGAGAAACCCATCGAACTCGTCGAGCCAAAAAGAGAGCATGTTCTCTATTTCCTCTATGGGCAATGGAAAAATTTGGCTCGACTAGTTTTTTGACTGCCGAACAAGGAACTCGACGGGGAAAACGATGTGTTTCGCCCGTCGAGTTTCTCGGTTATGTGTACGCGGCCTAATAGTTGTCCTGTGGACAGATTTTCCCCCCTGAGCTGTGGATCATCTTAGCAGAGCCAACAGTGGGGGGGCGGGACAGTTTTGGAGGGAGGGTGGGAGCGGCCCAAGGTAAACAAAACAGTGATTGGTTGCAAAGATGAAGAGCAGTCCAAGCAACCAATCACCAGCTTGCAGCTTCCATCCTCCAATTAGATCTGCTGTGCCTCCAGTCCTTCCATCTGTGTAAGATAGGGGAGATGTAATGTGGGAAGGGGGAGAGGCGTTGAGTACTGCAATGAAGAGGCTGAGTACTCTGTGTGTGGGGGTTCAATACTTTAGTGTGGGGGGTTAAGGCTGAGTACTGTAATGTTGGGAGGGGGGTCTGAGTACTGTAAAGAGGGGGCTGACAGTGGAGGCTGATGGGTTCTGATGGGACTGCAAACAAAAAAAAACTCCCCCGGCAGCGTGGCACAGCACACGCCTTCCCTACGCATGCCGGCGGTCCAGCCAGGCACTTACTTTCTCCTGGCGGGGCTGTGGTTGGTGTCCTCTCCTGGAGTGTGGGCAGCAGCCGCGGTAGCTCCGGTGTCCACTCCTCCAGCTTCCTTCGCTGTGTGTCTTCGGCCAAAGCATTAAGCATCCAATAGGATAGCCTGATGCTTTGGCCAATCGGGAAACAGGTCTCACTGAGCTGCCTCCTGTTGGGGGGGGGGACTTTATAATAGCGAAAATGTATGTGCTTTGGTCACACAATTGGGTGGGCTCAGAGCTCACCTTTTTTTTAAGCCTATTGGAGCCTCTGGCTATAATCAGGTGCTTCAAAAAAACACCCCTAAGCACTGTAATGGGGTGGTCTGAGGGCAGTAATGTGAGGGGGGCTGAGGATTGTAATGGGAGCTTGAAGACTAATGAGGGGGGGACTAAGGGCAGTAATGTGGGGGGACTGAATACTGTATTGAGGGGCTGAGGACAATAATGTGGGGGAGCTGAATACTGTATTGGGAGGCTGAGGACAATAATGTGTTGGGAGGCTGGGGATAGAAATGCTGGGGAGCTGAGTACTGTAATGGGGGGGTTAAGGACAGTAATGTGGGGGCTGAGGACAGTAATGAGGGGGCTGAGGACATTACTGTTGGAGGATGTTGATGTCAAGGGGGTATGAGAAGGGGGGGCCTTGATATGAAGGGAAGGGAACTGTGATGTGCAGTGGACACTCTGGAACTGATGTAAGGATGGGATTGTGATATGGGGCTCAGTTCAGATCTGTGCATGCACATTTGCTTGCACATGTCACTTGTAGATCAGCCAATTAATTTTAATGGGCTGCAATACCCATGAGAAATGCGAGGAAACAAGTCCCTGGCCCTTTTTTTTAAATGTGCAGCACCAAGCTGCATGGTGCTGCAGGACCATGCGGTTTGGCGCATGCATGTGCTAAAGTGTGGCGTGTTCCTCTGCGGGTGGGAAACATGTGCAATTTTGCCTGGGTTCCCCAGCTGCAGAGATGTGAACGCCTAGGTGGAAAGGGTGCTGTGATGTAAAGGATCTGAGTCATATCGCAAACATGTGATTCGGACCTCTGCTGGAAGAATATTTTACTAAGCGTACCTCCTTGAATTTGAATTCAGTAACCCTGCTTATAATGCTATTAGCACTTCTCTGGTACATGAATTGTTGTAGACCCTTTGATTTCATGACACAATTTCTCAGGGTGAAGCTCTAATGCCGTCTGACCCAAATTACTAAGATGAAATGTGCAACCCAGACACAGAATCTTACATGCTCACATTTTCAGCATCGAACCATCAGAGAGTGCCTGGGGCCCTCCCATTCCTTTTATTTGCAAAAATTGATATCACAAGTACATACAATTCATTGGTCAACCCATACAATTCACACCCATCTCCCCAGGTCACCCACCCCCTTGGACTCAGCATGTAACCCTCATTGGCCAGTTCATACAGGCATAAGAAAAAGTCAATTGTCTGCTCCTTCGATCAGTCCCTTCCAAAGTCTCACAAGGCAAAGATTTCCTTCAACGTCACGAGACACACATTCCTTTGCTAGGAGGAAGGCAGGATGTGGGGGGGGGGGGTGGTAGCTTTCTTCTCAAAGTTATTTCTGTACGAGGAATTTAGGAGTGAGCTTAGAGTGGAGAGTGGGGGAGGAATGACATCTGCTTCTTCATATTTTCAATGCTGGGTTCATAACTTTATAACATTATCTGTTTCTTCATGTAAGGATAATAAACAGTGTTGCAATATATATCCATACATACATAATAACTCCATTTATCAAGCAATAAAAAGGAAACAAACCAGACCTGGCAACTATGGACAATGTTTAGATACTCGGAGGAGGGCCAGACTCTTAGGGGAACTGACTAACTTACCTATCGGGATCCCCCCTCTCCTCCCCCTCTCCCCCCCCCCCACTTGAGCTACACGCACCTCCCCCTCCTTACTAGATAATGCGAATCGTATTGATGACACCCGTCCTCTGTGGTACGAGAGGAGTTGGTCGTGGGGGTCCATGCCCGGGTGCACTCCCCCCCCCCCCTCCTTTTTTTTTCTCCCCCCTCTCTCCCCCCTATCTACTTTCCTCTTCTCCTACTTTTTCCCTCTCTTCACTGCTCGTGGAGCAGTATCTAGCTAACTATTCCTTGTTCCACTACTCACTCTAATTTTGAAAACGGAAAACGAGGAGGGCTAGTCCCGCGGGACTATAGCACCTTGGCAAAGGTTGAGACATACCCTAGGTTACTCCATGACTTCAGCCACCAACCAAATGTAATACTCCGATATATATGTACTCTGAATGACCACACCTGTTATTTCATACCTGTTGTATTGTTTTGGATACGGTCCATGTGGACTGGCCCTCTGTTTTGAATAAATAAACGATTTAAAAAAAAAAAGGAAACAAACAATATAATGAAGGAAAGGCAACATCTGAGTAGCTCTATTCATAACATAAGATTAACTATCAAATAGGGATTTTTAAAATAATTCTATCACAGAATAATCTGCATATGACCTTTTGTTATGTGTAAGGAAGCAATGCATTATCCTATAGCAATTAACATTATAGCACACAGTAGGTTTAGCTGTTTTTAATTATTAACCTGCATAGAAATAGATAAAGCATAGCCTAATTAAATGAACAAGGCTGTATAATTTATATTATTTCTTACCTATCTGCTGATGAATGATAAACAATTTGAAAGAACATCCCATATATATGTCACTCAATAAAGCTTTATTTATGCCCTCCTGTTAATTGCCTATTTAACTTTGCTGAGTACCTCATTTAATTTTCCATGAGCTGTGCGATTTAATGGGTTCACAATGTCCATTTTCGAATGATGATTTTCAGAATAAATAGCATATCAGGTTGACTAAGCACAACAGGGACAATGTTATCAAGTCGGAAAAAAGGGTCATACATATATGTGAATATTGAATAGAGATAGGGCTCTCGGGACCCCAATACCCGAATGACCAACAACAAAAAAGGGGGCAGTGGGACTATTGCGGTACAGAGTTGAGTAGGTGAACCATATTCAACTTTATCAATTTGTTTTTTACCTAAGAGGTCAATAATTTAGAAATATATGTGAATATGTCAACAAAATAGCTCTTAGAGGGTGTATATTTAAAAAAATGTTGTTCAGTCTTAACCACTTCCCTACTGGGCATGTAAACCCCCTTCCTGACCAGGTGAAATTTCAGCTTGCGGCACTGCGTCGCTTTAATTGACAATTGCGCGGTCGTGCGATATGGCTCCCAAACAAAATTGGCGTCCTTTTTTCCCCACAAGTAGAGCTTTCTTTTGGTGGTATTTGGTCACCTCTGCGATTTTTATTTTTTGCGCTATAAACAAAAAAGGACGACAATTTTGAAAAAAAATACAATATTTTTTACTTGTTGCTATAAAAAATAGCCCAATTTAAAAAAAAAAATCAGTTTAGGGCGATACGTATTCTTCTACATATTTTTGGTTAAAAAAAAAAAAAAAAAATCGCAATAAGCGACTGGTTTGCGCAAAAGTTATAGCGCCTACAAAATAAGGGACAGAATTATTATTTTTTATATATCGGTATGCTCTCTCTATGACAGGACGCTGTCATTGTGAGAGCCAGCAATGAGAGATGATCTCATATGTTTACATATGAGATCATCTCTCATTGGCCCATCAGATCGCACCGCAAACTGCCACTCTGATTGGCTGTTTGCGGCGATCTATGATTGGCTGTGTCCAAGGGACACGGCCAGTACACAAGTTCCCCGCTGCGCGCTCTGGAGCGCGCGCTGGGAACGAGGAAAGGGGCTGCCGTGAAAACACGGCAGCCCGGAGATTTAGAGCCACCCTGCGGCCGTATATACTCGTACGGCCGTAGGGAAGTGGTTAAAGTGGTTTTAAAGGCAGCGGCCACCCTAATACTTACCTAAGCCTCATCTCTATCCATGACGTTGGTGCAAGCGTATATGGTAAATATCTTCTAAACCATGCAAGTTTAGGAGATATTTACCATATACACTTGCACGTCATCGGCGCATGCGCACTGAAGAAAGGGCTGTGACCTGCGGCAGGGAAAAAAATGAGGAAGTAAAACCCATTAGGGTTTACTTCCTCTTTAATGACCTTGTAATCTACTTTTTATAAAATTGTTTATTACTGTTGTAGCACTACCCCCGAAAGAGCTGCTGGTTTAGATTTGGGCCTGCCGTTACCTTAGTGTTCACCATGCTTGTCCTAGGGGTCCTTCTTGAAGAGTTATAAATGTCCACACCAACACTTGGTTTCCTTTTCTTCAAGCCTTTTATTAAACAAGTTCCGTTAGAGGGACAGAGGGTTAGGAAAGATTCAGGTTCCTTGCTTTGCAGATCACAGGTATGATCTTTGATCCAGAGGACAACTGTTCCCACACTGGATCCAGCGACCACCGGATAGGCCTCTCTCACTGACCTAGCAGCTGGTGCGAAGCTCGTTCAAAAGTCTCTGCTACAGACTTGATGAATGTCGTTGAGTAATCACACAGTCCTCTGCCACAGGGCCATGTAACCACACATGCACTTTGCAAAGTTCAAAGAAATTACACAGCTCACGGTGCTAGGATGCGTCCTCTAATTGAATCCTCAATTGTTCGGCTTCTTCCTGCAGAGAAGAAAGCACAGGCCCATCCCTGGACCAGTAGGCCCCAGAAACTTCTGGGCCTACTCACAGTAATGGAGCCTTGGGCCAGCAGGCCCAGAGGCCAAAAGATTGCTAACACATCCCTGAGGCCAGGAGGGCCCTCAGGTCAGGATCGGAAGAGACCCTGCCAAAACGGTATCTGCCCCTTAAGTACCCCTCCCCAGAATGCACAGCGGCGGGGACTACACCACTGAGCTGCTTCTGGACAATAGGCACCCAATACACCCAGTCTATTGCAGTTCCAACCTTGACCCCTGGTGACAGTGATGCCCACAGGCAGGTGGAAGATGCGCAACGCAGCCGAGCTGGAACAGAGACCCATAATTTAGCATAAAATTCTGAGCCAAACTACAGCTCAGATAACTAAATTTACAATATAGCGCCTACTCAACAGGAGCAGGGCGCTACACTGTGTTTTTCCACCTCCTTCTAATGTCTAACCTGAGCTCCCCAAACTCTCTAAAACATGCTTTAAAACTTGTCCGCTGGAAACCTGTCTGTCGGACATGTCCGCTGGTTAGTACGCCTAACCAGCGGACTGAAATCCCCCGCATGCGTCGAATAGATTAAACGCATGCGTGGAAGCATTTTACTTCCTTGTTTGCGGACGTCGCGGCGTCAACGTCACCGCCACGTCACCACGTTGTCTGTCCATGGGGATTTTGGTCTGATTGTGTACACGCATCAGACCAAAATATCTCCTCGTGTGTACGCGGCCTTACAGTCAAAGACATAAATGTATTTTATTGGGATTGTATGTGATAGACCAACACAAAGCACATCATAGTGAAGTGAAAAGAAAATGCTAAATATTTTTCAATTATTTTTACAATTAAATATCTGAAAAGTATTTGTATTCAGCCTACTTTACTCTAATACCCCTAACTAAGATCTGGTGCAACCAATTGAGACCTACTACATGTGGCAGTCTTTCCCCTTGTTAGTCTCTGCACCGTGCTATAGTACTCACACTGTCCTCCTTGCTCCCGCTGCCTCTCAGGAAAGACTCCCTCTAAGCTTCTCCTGTTGTCAGGATCCTCCCAGGCCAGCACCTGAGCCCCAGCACTGCCAGCATGACTTCATA
Organism: Rana kukunoris; assembly: GCA_029574335.1. Lineage (NCBI taxonomy): Eukaryota > Metazoa > Chordata > Amphibia > Anura > Ranidae > Rana > Rana kukunoris. The sequence goes on along the minus strand of CM056050.1, from coordinate 360,027,521 downwards.
TTTAAGAGATCACCTAGTTCTCTGCCAGGCCCACCACTTGGGGGTTGGCTAAGCTCCTCTAAAAATGCAGAATAACCCTCCTAGCCTCTACCTTTCAGCTTCCAGAACATTCTCCAACATTCCAGAACTAGAGGTAGGCACCAGAGAGCGGACTGTATGAGTCATGCTGTCCTGAATTTTATATCCCTGACCCAGATTCAAAGACTCACAGGGTTTAGACATGAGTCAGAATATATTTTACCTATTCTGACTGGGTACTACATATACTACGGGTATGTGTTTGGTAGAAATTGGCTAGCATCAGGAGCACTTGAACAGGCAGCAAATAGAAAGAGACAAAGCAGGTTTTATCTTGCTATAAAAATTAGAGTGTGTTATCTGGGGGTCATTTGCCCTAAATATTTATTATCTAGGACTCATTGGCCAGAAATATTGTTCAGTGGCTAGACAGTAAGGAAGAAGCTTGGTTAGGTGTCAATATGAGAGGGAGAGACAAGGCAGCTTTTAGTTTGAAATAAATATTGGATTGTATTATTTGAGAGAATATAGCCACATATATTATACAGTAGCTGGAGAGTATGTAGCTAGGTAAAGCTTTAATGCAGGGGCAGGCAACCTGGGGCCATCCACAACTTTTGCAGAACTACAAGTCCCATCATGCCTCTGTGAATAATTGTAACTGCCAGACTTGCAATGCCTCATGGAAAATGTAGTTCCACAACAGCTGGAGGGCCCCAGGTTGCCTACCCCTGCTTTAATGTAAGAAAGAGAGAAGGGCAGGCTTTCGTAAAAAAAAATCATTACAGTTTATTATTTAAAAGACAATAGCCACAAATATTCTTCAGTGGCTGGACAGTATACAGTTTGGTTATTTTTGAGTGCTGGGGCACTGGAAAAAGCCACACAATTTGAGCTGCAACCCAGGCTGTATCATGTAGCAAACAAATTTGGCAACTGACCTTTATAGTGCCTTTATAGTGCCTGGGCACTGCAATGGGCTGCAAACTTTTAGACTTACCCTGCAGCAAACATTAAAAAAAATTGTCAGCTAAGGTCCAGCTATAGAAATATAGTATGTCAACTTGACTATGGTATCCCAGAATATACCCATTGCTGCTAAGACCCCACAACTTATACTCCATTCTTATAACTTTAATAAATAATGAGACCACACCGTTAACTTGGAGTAAAAACTGGCCGTAGCAGCCTCCTTTATTTTAAATTAACTTTAAATATTAACTTTTAAATAACATATAAACAACCACATTTCCTGAAAACAATTCTATCCATAACTAGCGCTGGACTTTGCAGGTACCAGGGGCGTTGCTAGGTGGCAAGAAGACCAGGGGCTTCAGCCCAAGGCCGGCGGCGGGGGGTCGGTCGGCGGCTTTGGATCCGGGATGGTCATGGCACTGGGTCTTTTGGCTGGGCGGTGGGGTTGTGTGGTGGGGGGGGGGTAAGCTCACTTGCTGGTTGCTGCCTGGCTTACCATTGCCCATCAATTTTGAACACTAAACCCACCTACCTGACACATATGGTGGGGTTAGGCAGATACGGTACAGGGGGAGGGTAAGTGGACATAGTACAGGAGGCTAGAGGGTACAGTGTAGGGGCAGCAATGTAGAATACAGATATGGTCTCTTGAAGCAGGGTAGCTGATGTCACAGATCCTATCTATTCTGGAAGGCTGTCACTGGGCTAAATATACAACAGGAATGACAATTCCTATCTTCGTTCCCCATTTGAGTTTTTGTCTCTCTTCTGGTGCTTTGCAGTGTTAAAGAAGGATCCCGAGGTGGAGCATCTTACTACTTCTGCATGTGGGATGTGTACTGCGCCAATCACATGGGATGAATAGGAGAAGAGGGTCAGCAGGGATTGGCGCAGTACACAGTACACATCTCTCACCCACACAAGCAGCAGTAGTAATATGCTCCACCTTGGGGTTCATCTTTAAGCACTGAAAAAAATGGGGTGGGAATGAGAACCATGGGGTAGTAGGGGAGAAAGAGGAGGGGGGGGTATGAGATGGGGTGTGGGTGGAGAAGAACTGGAATGAGACTGGGGAAATCCTGGTCTGTATAGGGATTAAAAAGGAGAATTTGTGCTGGTGGGGGTCAGATAGATGGCTGTCAGGGGGACTGGAGAGGGATAATCAGAGATGGGCATGGGGCATACTCTCAGATGGTAATAGATAGCCATAGTATAAAAAAGTAAATGGGCTGTCTGACAGGGAGGGGAGAGATCTCCATTTCCTAGTAAAGAGACAGTGTTGGGGGTGTGCAAGGTGGGGGGGTTCCAGACATTTGTAATGCTTGTAGATCCTGGGACACACACACACACATGTGTGAAGTGAAGTGTCTGCAGGGAAAAATCAGGGAAGGGAGGGGGGAGATAACAACCAGAGGAGCAGTGTGACAGGCAGAGGAATGGATCTGTGTGAGGAGGACAGGGAGCAGGACGGCCACATAGTGTCTGAGGAGGGGAAGAAGATGTCAGGGACGGAGAGAGATTAGTGCAGGCACAGACAGATAACACAACTGACCTGTAAAGCCAACGTGAGGAGACCTGTTACCACTGCTGCCCGAATCTGCTGGGAGGAAACTTCATAGGCCCCCCATGCACCTAGGAGGACCCCTGGGCAGTTCGCAGAAGTGCCTGTGCATTAAGACAGGCAAGCCCTCTCCCGCTCTCAGTGTGATGAATCCCCCAGCTTTCAGGAAGAGGAAAACAGGCAGCGCTAGGGGAGACCAGGCACCTATAGGAGATCACACGTGGCTAGAACAGGGAGGCAGATCGGTGCGCTGTGACATTCACAGGAATGATGCCGACATGAGGGAGAGGGAGAGATACACAGCATCGGTTCTGTAATTTTCAAAGCGCACCGATCTGCCTCCCATCAGCGGCACTCAGGACCAGAAAAGGCTCGGGGCTAACAATGCAGAGCTAAATGCCCATGACTCGGGGCTTTACAGGGACCCATTCGGGGCTCCAGCCTCCTTAGCCAGGGTCTAACGACGCCTCTGGCAGGTACCACCAAAAACACTCTTGTAACCTTTTTTTAACACTTTATAACATTTTGGCACTGCGATACCTAACCTCTGGTCATAGGCCTCAAGCCAACAAGCTGGCTCAGAGACGACCACTGACCGCAGTGCCACCATTAACCAACATTCCAGCCACACCTTAGGTGACTGGAAAACATAACACCCCTTCAGCACCCATACCACCGATAGGTACTGACATCCTTCTATGAGGTATTTCTTCTCCTGCAAAGTCCAACACCCGCCACTGCCACGACTGCATAAAAGCGTACCTGCATAAGGAGGAAAACCAAAAAAGGAAAGCGCCAAAGAAAAAAGAACAAACAACCCAAACATCTAACCAACTTACCAACAAGCCTGTTACAAAGGGAGGGTGAGCGGGAACTTTCCCCACGCTGTGTTGCCCAGGAGGAGGGGCAGAAGTAATTTATCACCTCTCCTTTTCCTCCCCACTTCCCTCTCTCCAGAAAGTTCCCACTTACACCTATCCTCCCCTCCCCACTTCCCTCTCATTCGGAAAATCCCACTTGCTTGCAAGGGTTCTGTTAACCCTGTCATGCCGTCCCTGCGCTTAGTGCAGGCTTGTCTTTGCTCCGGGCCTTTCTTTACAATGCTGGAGCACTGGACTAGGCTGCAAACTTTGAGGTGCAACACAGAATTTACCCTGTAGCAAACAGTAGACATTTGGCAGCTGTGGTTCAGCTGTAAAAGCATTGTATGGCACTTTTACAGTGGTAGTGCACTGAACTAGGTCATAGACTTTGAGGTACAATGCAAGATTTACTCTGCAGCAAACATTACAAATTTGGCAGTTGAGATCTAGATCGAGCACCAAAATAGGCAGAGTTGTTGAGGCACAACACAAGGATTTATTACGTTTTGCAGCCAAGGTCCACCTGCGGAAACATTGTGTGGCATCTTCGATTTTGTGAGTACTGGAACAGGCCAGGAGAGGTACCATTGGGAGGAATCAATTTTTTTTTTTTGGGGGGGGTAGACAGATAACACTTAAAAGTCTTGTCTGTATCATCAGCAGCAGGAGTTTTATAGACACTGGTAGTCCAAGACTTGTTCATTTTCAGTGTTAGGGGACAAGTGTATTTGACTTTCTGTAATAATATGCACTGTTTCCAGCCAATTGTCCAGCCTGGCCTTCAGGTGCCCACTGCCAATGATGTTCCTCCTTTAAGGGATTAGGGGGTTGGAGGCATGTTAGTCATCAGAGGGGATCCTGCCACCATTAAAAAAAAGTAGCAAAAAGGTTCTTACACAGCTTCTTCTCAAATTGCCGCAATTTGGGCTACCTCTGAAATGGTGGCAGTTGCTGTGTCCAAAAAAATTCTAAACTTCAGCTTTAGAACATTTATCTTTATTTTCTAAAACATATGTAAACTGTGTACCGGGTGGGCTCTCCAGGGTACAGCGAAGTCACGAACGAGGAAAGCAACTTTGACACCAACTTTTGTGAAACACAGAATAAGGTTACATACACCCAGCCGTAGCTGAGAACCCCCTGTGCTGCACAGCAAGATGTCCTCGGATGGATACCGAGGCAATATGCCGTAATTTGCCTATTGGCGGACACAACTAGGACTGTCACACCGTACCTGTTATTACCCTTATAAAAACGCGAACGATTGTGTATATGCTTAGTTTCAGGGTCATCAGCGGTATAGCACAGCAGCTTACAAACTTATTACTTCTATGCAATATTTACTCCCCTCTTTTTTTACATAACCGGTATGAGAACACGAGTGTAAATTTTACTTCCTTAATGAAGACACTAAACAGGTTTGTAGCTTGGAAAATTGCTCTCCGTATGCAATGTCTCTTTAAGTAGCAGAGTCCTTGTACTAATGGTAGCAACACTTTTGGCCTGATACACTTTAATGGCCCTGACTGACTAACTACAAGGCCTAATCTTTAGGCGCCAAACATCACTAGGCGGTGCGTGCACGATATTACTGACCCGGGCAGAGGCGTTGCTAGGGGGGTGCGGGAGGTGCGGCCCACACCCGGGTGACACCCGCTAGAGGGGTGACACCATCCCGTTTTTTTTTTTTTTTACATATTTTTTTTAATGGGTGTGTGTGTGGGGGGGGGTGCGGAGGGTGTGGGGGTGCAGATGTGCGGAGGGTGTGGGGGGGTGCGGGGATGCAGACGCGCGGTCCGTGCAGGCACTGCTAACACCGCCCGCTGATCAGCCTGGAACTTGGAAGGCGCCGGCGCCTCCTCCTCTGTGTTTACATTCAGTGAGGAGGAGGCGCCAGAGGGACACACACTGCTGTGTGTGTATCATAATCAGCGGCCGCGCTGTTCTGAGGTCTGATCGTGACATGTGCGGGGGGGTGACTCGGTTAGAGGGCTGCCTATGCTGATGGGGGGTAAGTGTACTAACTAAGGGGGGATTCTGGTCTCCACTAAGGGGGGGTGTGTATACTCCGGGGGGATTCTGTACTGATGGGGGTGTATACTGCAGGGTCTCTGTACTAAGGGGGGAATTCTGTACTGGTGGGGTCTGCACTAAGGGGGTTGTGTATTATCCGGGGGTCTCTGTACTTAGGGGGATTTTGTACTGATGGGGGTCTGCACTAAGGGGGGATGTATACTGTGGGGGTCTCTGTACTGATGGGGGTCTTCACTAAGGGGGTATGTATACTGTGGGGGGATTCTGTACTGATGGGGTCTGTGCTAAGGGTGGTGTGTATACTGCAGAGTCTCTGTACTTAGGGGGGATTCTGTACTGATGGGGGTCTGCACTATGGGGGGATGTATACTGTGGGGGTCTCTGTAATGATGGGGGTCTTCACTAAGGGGGTGTGTATACTGCGGGGGTCTCTGTACTAAGGGGGGATTGTGTACTGATGGGGGTCTGCACTAAGGGGGGGTCTGTGTGTGTATACTGTGGGGGTCTGTACTGATAGGGGGTCTGCACTAAGGGGGTCTATACTGATGGAGGGGTCTGCACTAAGGGGGGTGTCTATACTGCGGGTGTCTGCACTAAGGGGGATTCTATACCGCGGAGCAACAGACAGACCGGACCAGCAGGCAGTGCGGTGTCATCCTGAAGGCGACGGCGACCTGTTGAGGGACACGTGAGCTGCCCGGTGCACAGATTTGGAAGTTGGAACCGAGTGAGGAGGCCCACACCAGACACATCGAACTACTATCGGGATCGGGAGCTGGCTGAAGTGGGAGCGGTATGTAATATAACAAGGACAAAGTGCACGTGATATGCGTATTATTTTGTATTGTAGTGTGCATTGTATAATACAGCAGCACAATGCTGAACACCAGCAGCTATAGAGGAACAACAAATCCCAGCAATAATACATTATACAGGCTGGTTAATATATTATTGCTGGGATTTGTTGTTCCTCTATAGCTGCTGGTGTTCAGCATTGTGCTGTACAATGTATTATTGCTGGGATTTGTATTTCCTCTATAACTGGTCAGTGGTAATCTGCATTGTGCAGTATAATTATTATACCGCGCAATGGAGAATACCAGCAGCCATAGAGCACTACAAATCCCAGCAATAGTACATTTATGGAACTGTTGATAAAATGCACTTTACAAAACCACAAATAGTTTGTTTGCAATTCACCTGCACTCTGCACCCACTCTGTGCCCACCTGCATTCTTCACCCTGCAGCCACCTGCACTTTGTACCCTGCACCAACCACCCACCTGCACCCTACACCCAGCACTCTGTACCCACCTGCACTTTGTACCCACCTGCACCCAGCACTCTGAACCCAACTGCACTCTGCACCCTGCCCTCTGTACCCACCCTGCACCTACCTGCACTCTGTACCCTGCACCCAACTGAACGCTGCACTCTGTATGTAGCACCCTCATGGTATTTAATGACCCTTTAGGACCCTCCCACACCCAGTTGCTGTGGCACGCTCAACCCCCACCCCTCTACTTTGGGGGAAAATGTGGTGCAAGGTTGAGTTCCTGCACGTTTTCCCTAAGAAGAATGCCCTGGGTGACACTACCAATTAGCACTGTGGCAGGCTGGGGGCGATAGAATGACAACGTAAGAGGCGCGTAATGCCCTACTGCCTGTTCTGCCGGGGGGGGGGGGGGTGACACCATGTTTCACCGCACCGGGTGACACCAACCATAGTGACGCCACTGGACCCGGGTCTTGATCTGACTGTAGCCGATGATGTCTTCCAACCGACTAACGAAAAGTCCTTTCAGCAACCATAAGGTACTGCAGGTGAGGTAGTTCTCCGTCTCTCAGCTCCTATCAGTCTTTCTGGAAAAACGATCTGTTCTTCCTCCGGACAGGCTCTGTACTGAACGGTGATTACTCAGCTGCCATTCCTGACGCTCTAGGACCCCCTGGATGCGAACAGATTCAATTATTACACAGTCCCACAAAACAAAACGTCTGCTCCATTTGCTTCCTGTTCTAGCTCCTCCAGCTCAGCTCCACCTCCTCTCAATAAGCAAAGGCTTGCAGTCTGTAAGCAGTGTGTAGAAACAGCGGCCTCTTTTGGTCAAAACTCAGAATGGCAATTATACACAAGGAGTGAGCAATGGGATCTGCTTCACAATCTCACACATATATTAAAGCAGAGAATTTTTTTTTTTAAAGTCAGCAGCAACAAATACTGCAGCTGCTGACTTTTAAAATAAGGACACTTACCTGTCCAGCACGCCCGCGATGTCCGCACCCAAAGCCAATCTCTGTCTCGGCTCTCGGATGCTGCCACGGCCATCTTCGGTAAGGGAATCAGGAAGTGAAGCCTTGCGGCTTAACTTCCTGGGTACCTACTGTGCATGTACGACTCGCGCTGCTCAATGCCATTGGTCCATGCTGTCTTCTGGGACCCCTGTGTCTCCCAGAAGACAGTGGAGGGGGGCGCCGGACGTGTCGTAGATAATGCGGGGGTCTTTGCCCGGAAGTGGGTGCAAATACCTGTCTTAGATATGTATCTGCTCCCCCCTCTCCCCTGAAAGGTGCCAAATGTGACACCGGAGGGGGAAGGAATCCGGACAGCAGAGGTTCCATTTTTGTGTGGACCTCCGCTTTAAGATCAATAAATCAGTCTGGGAAGACTATACAAAATGTACCCTATAAAAACATATCTTATATATATATATATATATATAGATAGATAGATAGATACAGTACAGATATATATATATATATCTATATATATATATATATATATGAGTATCTCACAAAAGTGAGTACACCCCTTCCATTTTTGTGTATTTTTTTTTTACATCTTTTCATGTGACAACACTGAAGAAATTACACTTTGCTAAAATGTAAAGTAGTGTACAGCTTGTATAACAGTGTAAATTTGCTGTCCCCTCAAAATAACTCAACTCACAGCCATCAATTTCTAAATTGCTGGCAACAGAAGTGAGTACGCCCCTAAGTGAAAATGTCCAAATTGGGTCCAATTAGCCATTTTTCCTCCACGGTGTCATGTGACTTGTTAGTGTTACAAGGTCTCAGGTGTGAATGGGGAGCTATTGCTCTTCCTCCCTCATACTGGTCACTGAAAGTTCAACATGGCACCTCATGGCAAAGAACTCTCTGAGGATCTGAAAAAAAAGAATTGTTGCTCTACATAAAGATGGCCTATGCCAGGAGTCTCCAAACTATGGCCCTCCAGGTGTTCAGGAACTACAATTCCCATCATGCCTAGTCATGTCTACGAATGTCAGAGTTTTACAATGCCTCATGGGAAGTGTAGTTCCACAGCAGCTGGAGGGCCGTAGTTTGGAGATCCCTGGCCTATGCTATAAGAAAATTTGCCAAGACTCTGAAACTGAGCTGCAGCTCAGATAGGGTTGTTTCAGCTGCTTTGGTGTCAATGGAATTAACAACAGGTGTACTAGATGGGCAACAATGAGAAGACATGCAAAACAGGAATGGAGGCCACTGACATTTTTTCCCTACTCATCTTTTCTGACTGTTTTTCACTAGTTTTGCACTTGGCCAGGGTCAGTATCACTACTGGTAGCACGAGGCGATACTTGGACCCTATAGAGATTGCAAAGGCAGTCAAACTCCTCCAGGATGGCACATCAATACGTGTCATTGCCAGAAGATTTGCTGTGTCACCCAGCAGTCTCAAAAAGCATATAGGAGATTCCAGGATACAGGCAGTTACTCTAGGAGAGCTGGACAGACAGACCCATGGAAGGTCCTTAACCCATCAGCAGGAATGGTATCTGCTCCTTTGTGCAAGGAGGAACAGGATGAGCACTGCCAGAGCCCTACAAAATGACCACCACAGACCACGTGGAGCTTGATTGACAATTTCCATTGAACATCAGAATTGTCAGGTCCGCCACTGGTGCCCCATGCTTTTCAAAGATGAGCGCAGGTTTACCCTGATCACATGTGACAGACTGTCCGTGGCTGTCACAGGGTTTAGGAGTGTGTCTATGGGAATGTTTGACCATTTTTCCAGAAGTGCATTGTGAGGTCAGGCACTGATGGGGACCAGAAGGCCTGGCTTGCAGTCTCCGCTTTAATTCATCCCAAAGGTGCTCTAACGGATTGAGTTTAGGACTCTGTGCAGGCCAGTCGAGTTCCTCCAGACCAAACTCTCTCATTCATGTCTTTATGGACCTTGCTTTCACTGGTCCAAATCATTTGGTTGGGTGGGGATTATGGGGTGGGGTGGTTTTTCAGGGATTGGGCTTGGCCCCTTAGTTCCAGTGAAGGAAACTCTTAAGACATTTTGGACAATCTCATGCTCCAGTTTGTGGGAACAGTTTAAGGGTGACCCCTTCCTGTTTCAACATGACTGCGCACCAGTGCACAAACAAGGTCTATAAAGGATGGATGAGCAAGTTTGGGGTGAAGGAACTTGACTGGCCTGCACAGAGTCCTGACCTTAACCTGATAGAACACCTTTGGGATGAATAAGAGCAGAGACTGCAATCCAGGCCTTCTCGTCCACATCAATGCCTGACCTTACAAATGCACTTCTGGAAGAATAGTCAAACATTCCAATAGACACACTCCTAAACCTTGTGGACAGCCTTCCCAGAAGAGTTGAAGCTGTTAAAGCTGCAAAGGGTGGGCCAACTTCATATTGAACCCTATAGACTAATGCCGCGTACACACGATCACTTTTTGTGATGAAAAAAAACGTAATTTTATCTGACAAAACAAAACGACATTTTTCAAACTTCATTTTCAAAAACGACATTGCATACACACCATCGTTATTCCACAATGCTCTTGCAAAGCGCGGTTACGTAAGACACTTTCAAGACACTTTCAACGGCACTCTGTTCCATTGAAGCTCCCATCTCATAACTTGCGCGGGTTTAAAAACGTCGTTTTAAACGTTGTTTTGCCCACACACCATCACTTTTTATGACACAAAAAACAACATTTTGAAAAACGACACAAAAAATTCAAACATGTTGGAATTTTTTTTTGGTCGTTTTTTTGAAGACATAAAACGACGTTTTGCCCACACACGATCATTTTAAATTACGTTTTTTAAAACATCGTTTTTTTTTCATCACAAAAAGTGATCGTGTGTACGCGGCATAAGACTGAGATGCCATTAAAGTTTGAGTGTGTGTAAAGGCAGTGTGTGTGCTTGTGAACACTAATTTTAAACATACTCAAGTATATTTAGAGTATATATAATACAACATAAACCACTGAATCCTAAACTATTGGCCTATGCGTGTCCTGGATTCAGGTGCTGTTTTTTCTCCATTAAAACAACATCCAACATGGGTCTTTTGGCCACATGTTTTCCATTTACAGATCCTAACTATCTGGGATCCCCAGATCAGGCATAAAAAAACTGCACTAACATACATTATGTATACCTATAATTCTTTCCATATACTGTAATGGGATCATTGTCATGAGGTTCCACTCCAATAGGCATACATTTCCTATATAGAATTATGAATATCCACAAAGGTGCAGTTTAATCCATTTAGATGCCTGTTTTGTGGTATGCATATCTATTTTAAAATGCTTCCAAGAAATTATTCATATCTAGGCTGCAAAGTTATACAGCTCAATCACAAACTTAGACAGACATGGGCTTTGCAGTTCATGACATCATTTTTCTATACAACAATATGCACAATATAACCACAAAAATCATATTTTTTTCCAGCAATAAAATCATAACAAAGATAGAAATAAATGATATAAAGCTATAAACATGCAAAATACTTATTTTCTGTACAGCCACCCCTATAGTTTTCAGTTTACTGATAATTCCAGCAGCATTAACCAAAAGATATTCTTCAGAGCCAGAATGCCAAGAAAACACTTCATTCCTGAGGACTAAATCTACACTTCATGCTTATAACATTGCTAGGTTGTAGTAGAGCTTTTCTGACACACAGTCAGTAACGTGTGGCAAAAGGGACAAATGCCTCGGGCTCAGTCATTTGTTTATTCTATGCCTCAGAGCAGATAGAGAGTGTAATTGCATTCCCTAACACAAGAGACTCAGTAATACGCCCTCTGAAGGAACTAAGCTACAACCAGATGACATAACTACAGACAGAATTAAAGGGGTTGTAAAGGTTGTTTTTTTTTTTCTTCTAAATAGCTTACTTTAAGCTAGTGCATTGTTGGTTCCTTCAAATTCCCTTCTAAATGTGTTTTTTCTTTGTTTTCTTGTTGTCTGAATTTCTCACTTCCTGTTCCTCCTCGGTAAGCTTCTGGTTGACTAACCCCCTGCCAGAACGACTCGTATGATGGTGGCAATTTTACTGAGGAGAAACAGGAAGTGAGAAATTCAGACAAAGAAAAAAAACATTTAGAAGGGAAATCGAAGGAAAGGGTAAGTGAACCAACAATGCACTAGCTTAACCACTTAAGACCCGGACCTTTAGTCAGCTAAAGGACCCGGGCAGGTTTTGCGATTCGGCACTGCGTCACTTTAACAGACAATTGCGCGGTCGTGCGACGTGGCGCCCAAACAAAATTGGCATCCTTTATTTCCCACAAATAGAGCTTTCTATTGGTGGTATTTGATCACCTCTGCGGGTTTTTTTTGTGCTATAAACAAAAATAGAGCGACAATTTTGAAAAAAAAAACAATATTTTTTACTTTTTTCTATAATAAATATCCCCCAAAAATATATAAAAAAAAAATTCTCCTCAGTTTAGGCCGATACGTATTCTTCTACCTATTTTAGGTAAAAAAAATCACAATAAGCGTTTATCGGTTGGTTTGCGCAAAATTTATAGCGTTTACAAAATAAGGGATAGTTTTATTGCATGTTTATAATTATTTATTTTTTTACTACTAATGGCAGCGATCAGCGATTTTTTTTCATGACTGCGACATTATGGCGGACACTTCGGACAATTTTGACACATTTTTGGGACAATTGTCATTTTCACAGCAAAAAATGCATTTAAATTGCATTGTTTATTGTGAACATGACATTTGCAGTTTGGAAGTTAACCACAGGGGGCGCTGAAGGGGTTATGTGTTCCCTAATGTGTGTTAACAACTGTAGGGGGGTGTGGCTGTAGGTGTGACGTCATCGATTGTGATTCCCTATATAAGGGATCACACGATCGATGATGCCGCCACAGTGAAGAACGGGGAAGCCATGTTTACACACGGCTCTCCCCGTTCTTCAGCTCCGGGGACCGATCGCTGCACCCCAGCGGTGATCGGGTCCGTGAGCTTCGGACCAGGTCACGGCTGGATTCTAGTACCTGTACGTGGATGTGCCCAGCCGTGACATTCTGCCGACATATATGTGAAGGAGGCGGTCCTTAAGTGGTTAAAGGTACCTATTTAGAAAATAAAAAACAAACCTTTACAACCCCTTTATTTAGTAGGGATGTTTCAAATTTTCGGTATGGGTGATCTAGAATAGGTAAAGCTTCCAGAATTAGGTGTGATTTGTTCATATATGCTGTATGAGTTTGAGCAGAATGAATGTCACTGATATTCTTTAGCGTAGTGCAGCGGTTTACATTACAATTCGGTCTATTTAGGGAAAGACTGGCCACCTCTGGCTTGGGAGGCAAATGCAACAAAGTGCCCAAGATAATGTGCTATGCAAAGTGTACCACACTAATTTGTGGGCTAGGTTAAAGGTGGGTGTTCCTAAAGGACATGATTTATTGTAATACACTTTTTCACATCTTCCTACTTGGCATTCTATCACATAACACAGGGGTAGGCAATCTTGGCACTCCAGCTGTGGTAAAACTACAAATCCCATCATGCCTCTGCCTCTAGGAGTCATATCTGTGATTGTAAGGGTCTTGTAATGTCTCATGGGACTTGTAGTTTCACCACAGCTGGAGGGCCGAGGTTGCCTACCCCTGATATAACATCTCAAAACCACAAAGTAAGTCGGTAATGGTAAAAAGAAAAAAATTGCGCTTATTTGAAATTACATACAAGAAGCAGCGATCAAAAGATGTTATACTACATCAAACAATGTGCAAAAAAGAAAAAAGATCGCGCTAAAACTTAAATAAAAGTCCATAAGACAATATATTCAAATAAAAATTGGTTGGATAAAGTCCGTGAGACAGTGTGTTCAGATCAATGTTGATCACAAAAATAACAATCCACCAAAAGAAAGTTCATAAATAATCTCCACCAGGTGTTAGACGGTTACACACTAAACCAGTGCCAGAAAGATGAGAACCTCCACCATAATGATAAATGCACTCTTACCAGATGAAAATGATCCCTGTTTAAAGGAGATCAAATAAAGCGTGGTAAGAGACTGAGATCGAGGATAGCCGGGATGATCCGTGTCCTTGTTAAGGGGAATAGCACTCCCAAAACATCGATCCGAGGGTATATGAAAAATAAAGGGCTCACATAGTGTAAAATCCTTTTTAATCCATAAAAAGCAAAAGAAATGCACTTACAAATTTTGTAGAAATGTAGAGCGTTTAAAAATTAGCCGGCCGGCTTGGAACATACAGCCCGTATCCGGGTAGAGAAAAGCGCGGTGACGTCAGAACGCCGCCTCCCTACGTTTCGTCACGACAGGACTTGGTCACGGGATAACAGGCGGCGTCCTGAATCACCGCGTAAATACACACAACATCGGATGCAGCCTCGATGTGGTAAAAACATTTGACCCGATTTCGGACATCTTTATTACTGGAAACCCGTTAGGTATAATGGATGACCCATGCTAAGTAAGGGAACCGGAGAGAACAAATACACTGACCATATACGTTAAGGATAGGATCAGAGAAAAAAACAAAAAGGAAAAAGAAAGATAGATGCCTTCTCCCCTTATTACCTGGTAACGTCTAAAATGTGTTGATTTTTAAGTCAACAACACTATGGCACCAATAGCATTAATACCAGTATGGAAAATGCAAACAGCACTGCAGCAGTAACGCATGTCACGTAGCTGTAACTATGAAAAATAAAAAATTGCCAAATATGTTACAAATAATTGTGACGCAACCAACCAATTCTGTATAATCTACTTCATCCATAGATAAATAGATATATATATATATAAACCGAAAAACCGGTATCATTTAATATACCCGTATGGACGGCACCATAATAGTTGGGCATCACAGGAAAAATAAAATTTATATAAAAAATCCTAAATAAAACTGACAATTCAAAAGTTGCTGCCTGGACACCACATCGAGCTCGCATCCTTTCAAAATTGTAACAATTCTTAATAATAATAAATAAAATTAATGTAAAAAAACCTAAAAAAATAATAAAGAAAGAAGGTTAAACTGACCATAGCAATTATGAATTAGCCAAAAAACAGTTAACGTCCACTTCTATATTTAGGCCATAGGGCGTATAACACTTTAATTTATGGACCCAAGACATCTCCAACTTGGAAATGGTTCGCACCAAATGACTGCCCCTCCAGTGGGGGCGAAACGTATCTATTCCTACAAAAATGGTATTGTCAGGATTTTTGTGATGTACAGTCAGGTAGTGTTTAGATACAGAATGTTTAGTGTACCCTAAACGAATATTATTGATATGCTCATTTAAGCGTACCTGTAAGGGACGTTTAGTCCGGCCCACATATTGGAGCCCACACGGGCACTGGAGCATATAGACCACCCCTGTTGTGGAGCATGTAATGAAAGGTCTAATAGCATAGCTTTTCGAAGTGCACGAGGAACTAAACGTAGTAGTTCTTCTGCATTTGATACCATTAAGGGAACAAACCTGACATTTACCGCATTTGTAATACCCTGTAAGGCCAGGAAGAAATTTGGAGTCCATACTAGGTGGATTCAAGATGTTAGGGGCTAATTTATCCTTTAAGGAAGGTGCCCCCCTAAAAACGACCTGTGGCCTATCTGGCAAAATACCCCCCAAGATCTTGTCACTTTTTGGGATGAATGCATTCCTGTCGGTGGCCTTGAAAAATGTTGATGTAACAAAACCACCGTTAGTGACAGTACTCAGATGACTTTCTGACTACCACTCTAGCTGCTGTCCATGAGGTTAATAGAAGCGATTTATTGACTGTGGGGACAAATAAGGCTAAAGATAATACGTTTCGTAACCCTTTTATCACCAATTACTCTTGCCAACATGCGAACATCAAGCATATAGTAGACAAACATTGGCACATTCTGAAAAGTGACAAGATCTTGGGGGGTATTTTGCCAGATAGGCCACAGGTCGTTTTTAGGGGGGCACCTTCCTTAAAGGATAAATTAGCCCCTAACATCTTGAATCCACCTAGTATGGACTCCAAATTTCTTCCTGGCCTTACAGGGTATTACAAATGCGGTAAATGTCAGGTTTGTTCCCTTAATGGTATCAAATGCAGAAGAACTACTACGTTTAGTTCCTCGTGCACTTCAAAAAGCTATGCTATTAGACCTTTCATTACATGCTCCACAACAGGGGTGGTCTATATGCTCCAGTGCCCGTGTGGGCTCCAATATGTGGGCCGGACTAAACGTCCCTTACAGGTACGCTTAAATGAGCATATCAATAATATTCGTTTAGGGTACACTAAACATTCTGTATCTAAACACTACCTGACTGTACATCACAAAAATCCTGACAATACCATTTTTGTAGGAATAGATAAGTTTCGCCCCCACTGGAGGGGCAGTCATTTGGTGCGAACCATTTCCAAGTTGGAGATGTCTTGGGTCCATAAATTAAAGTGTTATACGCCCTATGGCCTAAATATAGAAGTGGACGTTAACTGTTTTTTGGCTAATTCATAATTGCTATGGTCAGTTTAACCTTCTTTCTTTATTATTTTTTTAGGTTTTTTTACATTCATTTTATTTATTATTATTAAGAATTGTTACAATTTTGAAAGGATGCGAGCTCGATGTGGTGTCCAGGCAGCAACTTTTGAATTGTCAGTTTTATTTAGGATTTTTTATATAAATTTTATTTTTCCTGTGATGCCCAACTATTATAGTGCCGTCCATACGGGTATATTAAATGATACCGGTTTTTCGGTTTATATATATATATATCTATTTATCTATGGATGAAGTAGATTATACAGAATTGGTTGGTTGCGTCACAATTATTTGTAACATATTTGGCAATTTTTTATTTTTCATAGTTACAGCTACGTGACATGCGTTACTGCTGCAGTGCTGTTTGCATTTTCCATACTGGTATTAATGCTATTGGTGCCATAGTGTTGTTGACTTAAAAATCAACACATTTTAGACGTTACCAGGTAATAAGGGGAGAAGGCATCTATCTTTCTTTTTCCTTTTTGTTTTTTTCTCTGATCCTATCCTTAACGTATATGGTCAGTGTATTTGTTCTCTCCGGTTCCCTTACTTAGCATGGGTCATCCATTATACCTAACGGGTTTCCAGTAATAAAGATGTCCGAAATCGGGTCAAATGTTTTTACCACATCGAGGCTGCATCCGATGTTGTGTGTATTTACGCGGTGATTCAGGACGCCGCCTGTTATCCCGTGACCAAGTCCTGTCGTGACGAAACGTAGGGAGGCGGCGTTCTGACGTCACCGCGCTTTTCTCTACCCGGATACGGGCTGTATGTTCCAAGCCGGCCGGCTAATTTTTAAACGCTCTACATTTCTACAAAATTTGTAAGTGCATTTCTTTTGCTTTTTATGGATTAAAAAGGATTTTACACTATGTGAGCCCTTTATTTTTCATATACCCTCGGATCGATGTTTTGGGAGTGCTATTCCCCTTAACAAGGACACGGATCATCCCGGCTATCCTCGATCTCAGTCTCTTACCACGCTTTATTTGATCTCCTTTAAACAGGGATCATTTTCATCTGGTAAGAGTGCATTTATCATTATGGTGGAGGTTCTCATCTTTCTGGCACTGGTTTAGTGTGTAACCGTCTAACACCTGGTGGAGATTATTTATGAACTTTCTTTTGGTGGATTGTTATTTTTGTGATCAACATTGATCTGAACACACTGTCTCACGGACTTTATCCAACCAATTTTTATTTGAATATATTGTCTTATGGACTTTTATTTAAGTTTAAGTCGGTAATGGAACATTTCAATCCACCAGACATTGTGATCACAAATCTGAGCAGAGAGCAGGTAGCAGCTAATTTATAGTTACCACAGGCAGTGTTGTAAGTAACGGCGTTTAAATAAACGCCGTTACGTAACGATTGCCCGGCAAGGGGTAACTAGTAATCTACCTGATTACTTTTACCCCAGCGAGAGCGCCGTTGCCGTTACATTTGCTCCGTTACCTCGTTACTTACACCTCAGGGCCGGCGGGATGGCATTGACGGACCGGTTGTGATTGGGTGGGTGAGTGTCGTGACTCAGTGACTGACTGTGTCATCATCAATCATCATCACATGCAAAAAAATTATGATTGGTCGCCGGTGGGCATGTGACTCTCAGTGTGGGTGGCGCTGGCCTGGCACTGCCAGCGCCACCCACACTGAGAGAGTCACATGCCTGCCGGCGACCAATCATTAATTTTTTTGACATCGATGCATGTGATGATGATGATGAGTTGACAGACAGTCACCCACCCAATCACAGTGGCAGAAGTGGCTTCACTTGGCGCATGCGACGCGCCCCCTGGAGTCTCCCGGGTCCCGCCCGCGGCCGTCTGCAGTCTGAGACGGTCAGACCCGCGTGAGGTGTGACACTCGCGTCGTGACTTCACTCGGCAACTGACTGAGCACAGTGAGCAGCAGAGCGTGTGAGCCCGCCGACGATCACACCCGACCCGAGTGACCCATCCCCCGCGGAGGCTCCGCTCCACCACGGACCTGAGTCCGGACCAAGGCCTCAGGCCTGAGGCCTAGCCAGAGTGGAACCGAACCAGGCAGCAAGTGAAGCACTGTGGCCCTGCCAGCAGACAGGAGGAGGTGAGGTGCACCGGGCAGCACCGTAATGCGCTCAGGTGGTCAGCACTCAGCAGTTGGTCACACGGTGTCGGTGTGACACACACATACACTGGTCCTTTTTTATACTTCATGAGCAGTTGTTCAAGTTGAAAAGACTGGGGAACTGTCTGTTGCTTAGACTCCAATTTTAACTGTAGTTAAATATAGGCTTAGTGACACTGACAGTCAGATAATAATTGGAGTAATTAGAGTACTAAGCTTACTTTACTTTACAATTAAAATCAGCAGTAGCCACTAGCCAGCCAGCAAGGCATTGTCAGACAGTCACTCTCAGCTCAGCAGTAGCACAGTGTTCATATTTTGCCACGCCTTAGGCCTGGTGTGGCAAAATATGAACTTTGTGCTAGCCTACTGGCTGACACTGTGACTGCTGCTGCTGCTTGATTGTAATTGTAAAGCTTAAGGACTCCAATTATCTGTAAGCCTGCTATATATTTATAGACAGATAATTGGAGTATTTTAAGCTTTACAATTAGGCAATGTAATTTTTTTTTGAGGTAATATAATTCACCAATATTAACCTGTGTATCTTTCATGGATTATAGAGTTCCAGGCACAGGCAGTCACCTCACCACTCACCAGGCAACACTGTGGCCCTGCCCCTGCCCTGCGCAAGCCAGCAGACAGCAGCACGGACCGACCGACCGACTGTGGCCCCTGCGCAGCCAGCCACCAGCCAGGTCCCAGGTGAGGACGGAGCCGATTGGAACTGGGGGGGCGGCCTAGTCTAAGGCCGCCTTAGGCCTGGTGTGGCAAAATATGAACTTTGTGCTAGCCTACTGGCTGAGCTGACACTGTGGCTGCAGTGCTGCTTGATTGTAATTGTAAAGCTCAAGGACTTCCAATTATCTGTCCATAAGCCTGTTATATATTTATAGACAGATAATTGGAGTATTTTAAGCTTTACAATTAGACAATGTAATTTTTTGAGGTGATATCATTCACCAATATTAACCTGTGTGTCTTTCATGAATTATAGGGTTCCAGGCAGTCACCTCACCAGACAACACTGTGGCCCTGCCCCTGCCCTGCGCAAGCCAGCAGACAGCAGCACCGACCGACCGACTGTGGTCCCTGCCCCCTGCGCAGCCACCAGCCACTCAGCCAGGTCCCAGGTGAGGAGCCGATTGGAACGGGGGGGGCGGCCTAGTCTAAGGCCGCATTAGGCCTGGCTTGTGGCGAAATATGAACTTTGTGCTACTGGCTGAGTCTGACTGATACTATACCAATAATATCATACAAACCAAACCTGGAAATCTAGAAAGGATTTTAAGGTGGACCAGTGGAGGACCAGTGGACCACATACAAAAAATAAAAAAATAAAAAAAAAGATATTGAGTACAGTGCTATGAGGCTCATGCCTTTCTTTTTCTAATGTTTGCTGCTAATTTTAATGCAAGCCTTTGTTAGAAGTTGCAGAATACTTCCATCGATAGGAAAAAATAGGATCCCAGCTGTAAAACAATGCTTAGAATATTGCGGTTTTGTCTTGTATTATATACTGCAACTTCTACCAAAGGCTTGCATTTAAATTAGCAGCAAACATTATTTAAAACAAGAGAGGCATGAGCCTCATATAGTAGCACTAGCACTGTACTCAATATTTATTTTTTATTTTTTTGAATGTGGTCCACCTTTAAAATCCTTTCTAAATTTCTAGGTTTAAAAAAAAACATGCCCTGCAGTAGAAAAGTCACCCAAAGAAAAAAAGGCATATGAATGATAAACCTTAAATTCTATATCATAGTTGCCATGTATTTTAAAGAAGACACGCCATTTTTTTTTTGCTTTTATTTAGGTGCACCCCAACCCCCCCAAAAAAAAAAAAAAATACAAGAGAGGAGAATCAAGGAGTCAGACTCAGATCACGGTCAGGTACCACCGTACCACACTGCCAGTACCCCCACCAGTGGAGTGCCACACCACCAGCCGTCAGCAACAATGGCGACGAGCTGGGGAAGATCAAAGTTAGCATTCTCAAACTGGAAGTACCGTGACTACTTCTCCTTGATTGAAATTAAAGGCAAGAATGTTTATGTAACATGCACGCTATGCTCAGGAAAAAAGACTTTGTCCACATCTTCTTCAAGCAACTCCAATCTTTTGAAGCACCTCACATCAACACATGCTAACGTGACACTTGTTGCTGCTGCTGCTAACCCAACCCGAATTCAGCTAGCGGAGTAGCCGGACCGTCTCTCCTAAAACAAGCAACGCTCGATTTTTCTGGTCAACATCAGGTGACCAAGCCCGAGCTGAATACATTGATTGCAAGGTATGTTGTTGAAAACATGCTCCCCCTGTCCACTGTGGTGTCTGAGTCATTCAGAGCTATCCTTTCTAAAATACCACTACGAGGAGGAGGAAAGGGGGTTGCCCCATGCCGAAACACTTTTGCTAAATTCTTGGACAGTGAATACGAAAAAATGATGATTGAGCTCAAAAAAACATTTGAGGGAATTACAGTACATTGCAAACTACAGCAGACATCTGGACTTGCACAATAAAAGTTACCTGGGTGTGACAGCACATTGGATCAATCCACATAACCTGGAAAGAGAGAAAGCAGCTCTTGCCTGCAGACGGTTTAAGGGGCATCATAGTCATGACGCCATAGCAGTTGAGCTTGACAATATACACTCAACATATGGGATAACACACAAAATCACAGCAACAGTGACTGATAATGGCTCAAATTTTGTAAAAGCATTTAAAAGGTACCAGCCACTTGAGGAAAGTGATTCTGAGGAAGACGAAGATGAGGTGACCTTTACAGACATTAATGATGCTCTACATGCAAGAGGTGATGATATTGATGGTGATGTGATCACTTTGCCCCCCCACAAGAGATGTGCATCACACACACATGAACTGATTTCATGCACAGATGTAGACAAGTGGCTGCTGTCAAAAATCTGCAACAAAGGCTGTTTATAGAAGTGCTAACTGCTACTGCAAATGTACTGCCCTATGGAACAAGACTAGTCGATCAGCTTTGGCTACTGAAACAGTTGATGAGTTGGTGTCAAAAAAGCTGCTTGTACCTTGTACAACACGATGGAATATCCTTCTATGATGCCCTGGCTCGAATCTGTGAAATATCCATGGTAGACCTTAACACCATTTCCTCCAAATTAGGACTGCAGCAATAACGGAAAGGGAACAACAGTTTTTAAAGGAGTACTGTATTGCGATGAAGCCCCTTACAGTTGCCTTGGATATACTTCAGGGAGAAGAGAATTGTTTTCATGGTACACTCCTACCAACAATTGAGACATTAATGTTAAAGACAGAAGCCCTTCAAAGTGGCCTGCAAATACTGAGGGACCTTCCTGACGCCATAGTCACAGTAAGAACTTAAATTTCATATTTTATTGTTTATTAAGTGAACATTGCTGTAGTACTCATAATACTAAATACAACTGCTACTAATTATGATTATTATTTCAGTCTATCAAAACCAGATTTGCTGATGTCCTGGGAAATGAAGAGGCTATACTTGCTGCCGTAACTCTTCCAAAATTCAAGCTTCGCTGGCTGCGGTCACAGGAGTTAAAGGATAAGGCTAAGGCAAGTTTGCTGGCAGAGTGCCGAAGAATTGTCCTTGAAGAACCACAACAAGGTAACAGCACATCTACACAACAACATCACACAGATTCAGCCAAAGAGAACGATTTCTTTTCCTTTGAAGAGGATGAGGAGGAAACAACCTCTTTAGCAGAAAACCAGGTGGCAGACTATATAAGATCTTCAGCACAAAATGTTGACTCTCTGTGTGGATTTTCTCTTATCAAGAAAATTTCGCTACGTTACAATGCTGCTACTCCATCTAGCGCACCTGTTGAGAGACTGTTCAGCCTGGGCAGCTTGTGTCTTCTCTCCAAAGAGGAACAGACTGTCAGACCAAAAATTTGAAAAGCTTCTCCTATTACGTTACAACCACTGGTTTAGTTAGATGATGAGAGGAGTTCAGAGTTGGATAGTGTTCTGTTTATTGTGCACTGCAGTATTATACAGTTAATTGCACTAATTAATAAAGGCGAGAGTTTCCTTTGTCTCCTATAGTCCTATTAGTATAAGAAACTAAGGAAAATCTGGCCTTTAATTAATGCAATGATTTATCTATATCTGTATAATTGTTTGAAAAGAAACAAAGGAAAATCTGGCCATTAGTACAAATCTCTGTATCTCTGTAGCTGTTATATTCAGCCTACTAGTGCACAATAAACAGAAGTTTTGTTAATGTACTGATTGAATAGTTAAGATTTGGATAGTGTTCTCCAACTCTTAACTATTCAGATCAGAATCAGTACAGTAACAAAACTTCCGTTTATTGTGCACTAGTAGGCTGAATATACAGCTACAGAGATTTGCACTAATGGCCAGGTTTTTCCTTTGTTTCTTTTAACACTATTATACAGATAATCGCACTAATTAAAGGCCAGATTTTTGTTTCTTTTTACCCTTGTTTACATTTGTGTGTCTTAATTTTGCACTTGAATTCTAGTTTAAATATTTTTTATTTTTTATGTTTCTGTGCATACCATTCATATGATCTATGGCAGGCTGCGCCGCTGCAATCTATTGAATTGGGTTCAAATAAATACGAAATGTTCTGAAATACTGTATATAGTGTTTTTAATCTTCAATCAGTTAATATAAACATCTTTGATATTAAAGATGTTATAGAACGTAATTGTATTGTAGAATATAAAAAAAAAATAATCAGTTACTTTTCCGAGTAACTAGTTACTTTGCCAATAAAGTAACTGAGTCACTAACTCACTTACTTTTTCGGGCAAGTAACTTGTAATTGTAACTAGTTACTTTTTTAAAGGAAGATGAACAACACTGACCACAGGTCACTAATATATGGTGAAGTCTCTTAAAATGGAATTAAACCCAAAACTGCAAATGTAATATATTGCAGCTTATTATTATTATTTAGGTTCTTATATAGCGCTGTCAATGTATGCAGCGCTCTACATATACAACATCAATCCCTACCCTCAAGGAGCTTACAATCTAAGGTCAGGACAAGGGGGGAGCACACTGATAAAAACTAAAAATGCACTTATGTTTATTGATTCCTGATACATAATTGTATAACGGTTATAACTGTAATAATAATAATAGCATTGGGTAACAAATTAATGGTTCATGTGTATACACATATATTCCAACATAGATAAGGATAGTAAATAAATCCATATAACCATTTTATTTTTTTGCCGTAAATACAGTAAACAGTTGAATCTCAGACATAATTTTGCAATGTGATAGCATGTAACAGTCGTTGAGTAGCTCTACGCGTTTCATGAGTTTTTCCAATCATCAGGAGCGATTAAAAGAAAAGCTGTCTATAATAAAACACAATAATGAGAATAAGTGCAAATTACTTTCATGGATGGGACAAGGGGGAGTGGTTGGAGTAGGGGGAACAAAACATTTCCCAAGCACTCTTACCTGAGGGTAATATAATGATACATATAGTAATATTGACGGCTGGAGCTGGGGCTACATAGTCTAAGGCCACGCTGGCTGACCAAACACAGTGTGACGACATAACAATGAGTGTGGGACCCACGGGGCAGGACACATAGTATTGGTAAATACTGTATAGGTTTCACAGACCGTTTCTGTGGAAGAGACAGTGTATAAATAAATAATACAGCCTGCAACGTAGGCAGAGAAATAGACTGTAGCCCAAGGGGACTAGAAAGATGTGAAAGCCTGTGACAGAGTGACACCGCTGTGTAGGAAAGAGCCTAAACCTCACCAGGAATAGTAATATAGACAGTGCCAAAGAGAGCCAAGCAAAGAGAGGCAGACAATACCTTGAAACCTTGGAGAGGAGATAACTCGTGTAAAGTGAAAGATGTTGGTCGCGCCAGCAAACCGAGGGTATCCGCCAACGTCATGTTGCATGATCCAAAGGGGCTGCACAAGTAGCCAGTGTCGTCCGGAAACTGGCATTATAAACCCCCCGTATTAATCAAGAGGTGGAAAAAACGTTGGAGCGTGACGTCGTATTGACGTCACACGTACGACGTCTAACACATGGCGTTGATGCTTGCTGGGTGACCGCCCACCCCCCCCCCCACACTAGCATGAGAGTAGTGGAGAGAGGGCCCCGGCAAGCCACAGGCGGGGATACAGGGCTAAGAGTCGCCAGTCAACACATGTAAATTGATATAATAGCCCCCTAAGTGCCAGCGGCCAGACATAGTTGCAGCCAAAAAAACATATTGTAGATACGTTAAACTGTGTTATAATCGGAGGGCTAAAAGTGTGCCCATCCCTGTGAAGCCATCCCGGCTTGCATCCATAGATTGCATAGAAGGGGGGGGGGTGGGACTTTGTGTGAGGCAAGTGGGTGTATGCCTCCATCCCTATCCCTAATATGTTTAGGGGGGAGTGTTGGTGGACTTTGAATGAAGCACCAGGGGCGGACTGACCATTGAGGAACTCGGGCACTGCCCGAGGGCCCCATGCCACCAGGGGGCCCCATCAGGGTTGCCAGGCACATTAAAACCAGGGACAGTATGTAAAAATATGTGTTTTTTTTACATCTGTCCCTGATATGTCCAAACCTACATGCTTTTGATGTGAAAAACCTGAGATTTTAGCTGCCCTGCCTCTGTACTGCCACCTGGCTTGGTGGCCATCTGTAAGCCCGGGGGCCCCATAATCTTCTATTGCCTGGGGGCCCCACGAGTTGTCAGTCCGCCCCTGTGAAGCACACTGCTAAAAATGTTACCCTTAGGTAAGAGTGCTTGGGAAATGTTTTGTTCCCCCTCTTCCAACCACTCCCCCTTGTCCCATCCATGAAAGTAATTGTGCAAATGCAAATGCACTTATTCTCATTATTATGTTTTATTATAGACAACTTTGCTTTTAATCGCTCCTGATGATTGGAAAAACCCATGAAATGCGTAGAGCTACTCAACGACTGTTAGATGCTATCACATTGCAAAATTATGTCTGCGATTCAACTGTTTACTGTAGTTACGGCAATATATGGTTATATGGATTTATTTACTATCTATTTTGGAATATATGTGTATATACATGAACCATTAATTTGTTACCTAATGCTATTATTATTACAGTTATTACCATTATACAATTATGTATCAGGAATCATCAATAAGCATAAGTGCATTTTTAATTTTTAGCAGTGTGCTTCATTCAAAGTCCCACCAATCCCCCCCCCCTTTTGTCTAAACATATTAGGGATGGAGGCACATGAATCTACCCCTCATTGCCTCACACAAAGTCTCACCCTCATTCCCCTCTTTTCTATACAATCTAAGGTCCCTAACTCACATTCATATACTAGGGCCAATTTTAGGCAGAAGCCAATTACCAGCATGTCTTTGGAGTGTGGGCTGAAACCGGCGTACATGGAGGAAACCCACGCAGGCACCGGGAGAACATGCAAACATGCAAACTCCAGGGAGGTAGTGTCGTGGTCAGATGTAGTGGCTGTATTTGTTTTCTTTCTTTAGTCTTTTTTCCCTGTCTGTTTTCACCTGGTGATCTGGCCATTGACACACCTCCTGTATTAATGTGAGCCCACTTTGGAAGAAGGCGCACAGGGACACAGCAGACAGCAGCATTGTCAGTCTGTTAGATGTTTTAGCAGATTTAGTTACACTAACAAATTGAAGCCAAACTCCAGCTCGCACTGCAGTTACATAAGCAGTTACAGCAACAGTTATTTTTTTTATATTATTTGGGGATAAAGTTTTTTTGTATTAATAAATAAAAGCTGATCATTGTAAACACCCCTGTCGGGGTAAATGGTCAGTCTCAACACTCTTGACTAAAGTCTTGTATACACGATATGATTGTTGGCCAGCCAAGCGCCTGATATTTGTCAGCAGGATTGTGCCACGTTCTTGTCTAACGTTACATAATTGTCGTGCCACAAACAAGTACGTAGTGGCGTACTACAAGGAAATTCAGCTCTTGAGTGCCACCCTTTTGGCCCCTTCTGCAAATGTTGTGTTTACTGAGCATTGATTCCGAGCATGTGTGTTTGTACTTTCGACTTTTGTGTGTGACGTATTTGTGTACTGACCATACGAAAATCAGATGACAAACTGTTGTTCGGCAAAAATGTACTAGTCTGTCATCCAACTAATGTTGGCCGAAAGTTAGACAACAATTGTCAAAAGAAGCATAATAACGGTAATATTTTAGGACAACAGTCTGTCAAAAGACAATCCCCTGCCAACAATCGAACCGTGTGTACGAAGCTCAAAGGGGTTTGTAAAGGTTCATGTTTTTTCACCTTAATGCATCCTATGCATTAACCCCCCTGGCGGTGTTCCCGAGTCTGGCTCGGGGTGGAATTTCAGAACCAAGAGCGGTAACCTCGAGCCAGACTCGGGATCGCCTCACAGCATCCAAAGGCATGGTTTACTTACCTTGTCCCTGGATCCTGTGATGCCTCTCCGATGTGTGATTGAGCGGTGTCCTCGCTCGATTCACACAGTGCCTGTGTGCCGCCGAGCTCCGTTCCCTGTGACGTTATGACGCACAGGGTCGGAAGAATGGTGCCAAATAAAAAAAAGTAAATAAACACAATACATACAGTACACTGTAATCTTATAGATTAAAGTACTGTGTGTAAAAAAATACACACCCCCTTTGTCCCTAGTGGTCTACCCAGTGTCCTACATGTACATTATATAATAAAAACTGTTCTTTCTGCCTGTAAACTGTAGATTGTCCATAGCAACCAAAAACTGTCCCTTTATGTCAAAATTGGTTTTAGACCAGCTAGAAAACAGTGATAATAAATTATAATCACTTGCAGAATTGAGCAATAGCGATTTGTGGGGAAATTCATCATAAAAAAAAAAAAAAGGGAATGACAGCAACAATTCTGCAACTGAGCAAATTTCAGTGTTTTTTGATTTGATTACATTATTGAATACATTTTATTATAATTATATTATTTATTGTTATAATTATTTATAGTTATTTATTATATCATAATTTATCATTTTGTTTTTCAAACTTTATTATACCCGAGATGTCTACTAGACTCTTGTTTGGACAGATTTAAGTGAGTTATTCCTAAGAATTACAGGCCTACAATGTAAAACGCCAAATTTCCTTGCAAAATAATGGTACCGCTTTCAGCACCTGAAATCTGAAATAATCATACCACCAGGGAGGTTAATGGGTTGTAAAGGTTAATTTATTTTTTCTAAATAGGTTCCTTTAAGCTAGTGGATTGTTGGTTCACTTACCTTTTCCTTTGATTTTCCTTCTAAATGTTATTTTTTTTTTCTTTGTTTGAACTTCTCACTTCCTGTTCCTTCTCAGATGATGGGGGCAAGCTTACAGGAAGTGATAAATTCAGACAAAGAAAAAAACATTTAGAAGGGAAATCGAAGGAAAAGGTAAGTGAAACAACAATGCACTAGCTTAAGGGAACCTATTTAGAAAATAAAAAACTAACCTTTACAACCCCTTTAAGGCTGGGTTCACACATATGTGAATTGAATGCGGCTTTCCTTCATATCCAATTCACATGACAGGCAAATGTGATCGACTCTCAATGGAGCCATATCACACATGTCCGGGGCAGCTGCAATCCTGATTGAAAAGGGGTCCTGTGCGTGTTTGGATCTGGTTCAGGTGAGAATTCAGGGAAACATTCAGACCTGAACCGGTGAATAGACACACAACGGACCTGGGCACGAACCCGCAGCCGCACATATGTGAACCCAGCCTAATACATTTGCAAGAGAGCTTGTTCTGTTGAAAAAACAACATACTTTCTGGCAAGATAACCAGATGAAGATAAAATAAATAAATCCATGTAAGAAAATTATTGTGGCCATTACATAAAGGAATGGGTGAGCTACTGTCATGGATATGCAGTAATGTCTGGCAGCTTACCTTCCTCTCCATATGTTCACCTTAGAGGCCAGACACTCTCACCTGGCTGCTTTTATCTTCTCTCCTCCCTGTATGGCTCCACCCCAGGCCATATCAGGAAATCTATAGTAACCAGTGCACTGCAGGTCTGCCTTGCTGATCAATGTTGTTTGTTAAGCATTGTGTTCCGGCTTGCCGTGTGCTACGTTTATCTCTGTGTACCGATCTTGGCTTGTCCCCAACTATTCTTGTTTGCTTGTGACCCTGATCTTTGGCCTGTCCTTTGTTTATCCTAGTCTGCTTGTCGCCCTGACCTTGGCTTACCCTTCACTATCTCTTGTACCCTGAGTGGCAGCTTTCCCTCTCTCCTCTATGCCCTACGGAGCGTGAGCTGGGGGACTCTGGGGGCAGCGACCTGGATTCCGTTGCAGCTAAGGCCATCCTCACCACTAGAGGCTTTGGTGAATACCTGCTGAATCTTAGACTCTGCGCCCTGGGGAATCTTAGGCTCAAGCTTCCTGTGGGATCCCTGTTGGTGCTCCAGTGGACCTGCCTTCCATATACACTCTGTGTTCCATCCGCAGCAGTTTTGCTTTTGGGTTCAATGCCACTTTAACTGAGTGACCAGCAGGGGAAAATAACCCCTACCCTCAAAGTTCAGTCTTTCCCTGGGTATAATGAATGTGCAGTAAGTACACCCATATCTACAAAGCAAAGTAATCGTTAAAACTTGAATGGCAACTGGATCACAATAGGCAATAGTAAGCGTTGATAACCTACCTGGGAGCAGATTTGGTTTGGCGTGTATCACTTCATGTAACCAGAAAGGTTTTTACTAGATGAATGTATCATAATATTTAACCTTTTTCCATTTCTGAAGAAATAAATGTATGTTTTTATGAACCGTGCAAATTATGGACCTGCTCAGTATCACCAGAGATTCATAAATAAATGTAGTAGTGAATGCATTTTTTTTTTTTTTTTTTGACCTGATGCCAACTCTAAAGAAAGAGTGGTACTTTGAAATGAAATTTTCATTTGCTTAAAAGCCTGGTATTTTACTTTCAAAGCACCCTTTTTTTTAATATAAATTCTGCCAGAATATTGCGCCATAATCTCCTTTCTCATTTAATGAGCTTTGGGTTCGCAGGCATTGGTGTTGACGTTTATAGTTTGGACACTGGGCAAGTGTAATAAACCTGCATTAAATCAACTTGACTCTTGGTATAAAATCCTCTTTCAACCTTTGCACTCCTAGGAAGAGACTAAGGAGGCTTTGCAGCTGTTCTTTTTAATGAAAGTCGAGAGCCTGCCTAATTTCAAGGGAGCATGGCAGCTGGAACAGCTGTGCTAGTAAGAAGAGATTTCTTACACACGGCAAACGTTTGTGTGAAACCTAATCCCCAACATAAGTCTGGAACATTGCAGCTACACCAAAGAATGACTAATGATTTGTCGTCTTATGTCAAAGCGCCCAATCAGCAGTCACAGTCTTTACTTTGGTTTAATAGATCTTTTCTTGCCAACAGTGTTGTCCTTTAACATTGTACTCCAGTTACAATCCTATTCACTACCCTTTAGCTAGTTTTTATGCCAAAGCTGTTTTTTTTATTTTTTTATTTTGAGCTTTTTTAAGCCGGCCTTATGTTATGAAAGGCACTGTTCAACTCAGATTGACACTGACCTCTGCAAGAAGAAATCCGGGAGCTTTTTGAAGTTTACCACTATGCCGGTTTTTATTTGAGTGTCGGAAAGTGGCAGAAGAAAACTGATTTTTGCTTCTCAGAGAAATTCTACAGAATAACTGAAGTTAACACTACAAAGTGTAAATGTAAATAAATGTAATATTTCGCAAGGACTGGTAGTGCAGATATGGCCATAATTTACTATTCTAAAGGTCCAAATACTTAAAAAACTAGCATCCATCTTTAGCATGGGTGACACAAAGACACATGCAAGCTCTCTCTCAAATATTAAAATTGTCTGCTCTCCTGCTCCCTACTATTTTAAGCCTTATGCCAGTTGGCATTTTTAACAAGTCTAAGACAATTAACGGCTTGCCGACCAAACACCGTCATTATACTGCTGGTGGCACGATCCCACAAATTGACGTGGCTGTACGTCGGTTCGGAAACCCACTTTTGTGGGCAGACATGCGCTCCCAGTGGTCAGCGGGGGAGCCAATTAGCTGGTCTGGTGGATTTGATGTCCGTAAGCCACCCACTATCGTTCCCTGCAGTGACAGAATGGGGATCTGCCTGTGTTAACAGGGCAAATCTCCGTTCTGACAGGAGAGTTCACACAGATCCTGTCTTTCTGCTATGCAGGAACATGGATCTGTGTGTTGTCCCAGTGAGCCCTTCCCCCATAGAGTTAGAACACACAGTGAGGGAACACAGTTAACCCCTTGATCTCCCCTGATGATAACCCCTTTCCTGCCAGTGTCGTTAGTACAATAACAGTGCATATTTTTAGCACTGGTCACTGTAATGACGCTGGTTCCCAAAAAAGTGTCAAAAATGTCAGTTAGGTGCCCAATCTGTCCACCACACTAGTAAAAAAAAAATTAAATAAATAAAAATGCCGTAAATCTATCCCCTATTTTGTAACTTTTGCGCAAAAACCAATTAATATACACTTATTGTGATTTTTTTTTTACCAAAAATATGTAGCAGAATACATATCGGCCTAAACTGATGAATATAATTTTTGGAAATGTTTTACAGCAGAAAGTAAAAATTTGTATTTATTTTTTCAAAATATTTTTGTTTATAGCTGAGCCTAAAATATAAAATCTCAGACTGGAGTAATTTTGTTTTTAGCATGTTGTCATGTCACTGATAACTGTGCCAACAGGCTAACATCACATCCTTCGTAATACTGTGCAAAAAATCCATCTGTATCTTTAGTAGTTTAGTGCTCGAATATATATAATTATATTTATTTGACAAACCTTATATGCTAGTACTTGAAACATCCAGTACCCGGAATGTTTGCATACCCAGGTCAGAGAGGTCAGCGCCTATGTACCTATTGTACGGTAATTATTATCACATATATATATATATATATATATATATATATATATATATGTTTTTTTCTTGTTATAGATGCAATTAATTTTTTCTTTATTTCCTGCGTATCATTGGTCCTTAACCTGTGGCCCTCCAGCTCTTGCTAAACTACAACTCCCATGAGGCATTGCATGGTTGACAGTTACAAGCATGACTCCTTAAGGCAGGGGCATGATGGGACTTGTAGTTCGGCAACAGCTGAAGGGCCACAGGTTAAGCACCCATGCCGGTGTATATAGATAAAATTTCTCTTGCTACCACTGAAGTTTCAGAAGTAAATGGCACTCAGGCTGCATTCACACCTAGGCGTTTTTACGCCCTACGCCCGACACTCGTGCCGCTGGAAGGTTGATTTTACATTGTTGTCTATGGAGATGGTTCACATTCCCACGCCGAACGCCGAAACGCCATACGCCTGAAGCTCAAAACAAGTCCCGGACCCTTTTTTCAGGTGGCTTTCGGCGTTCGGCATAGACAACAATGTTATGTAAAAAAAAAAAAAAGGTTAAAACGACCTGTTTTGGCGCATCAAATCGCGGTACAATACACCGCAATTTGACGTGGCAAAATATGCGCGTTATAGTGTGAATGCAGCCTAAACCTGGACAGCTATTTATGTCTCTGTATTTTAGTGGCAACAATTGCTCACTTGTGTCTTCTTTGGGGGTTTGTATAAAAATTGTCAGCTTAGACACTGTACCCATTATGCATTATCTGCCCAGTTGGTTAATAAAAAGTTTTGCCATTAGTCCCCAAATAAAGATAGCAACCTGGTGGATTTACTTGGCAGGCTTAGATACAGAAATCTGTTGTATACTCTGAGTTACTGTCACTCAGCTTCCATATCTTGCCTTGCAACTCTCTAAGGAGCAATCAGTACATTTTACAAGGTATTCATTAACTAAAATCTTCTGTTTGAGTGTATGAATATATAATATGTATACAGTCTAGGGCTCTAGGCAATATTTGATGGGCATTGACATTTGTAATTCAACTGTAAGGCCGCGTACATATGATCGAATTTATCTGCTGAAACTGGTCCGACGGACCGTTTCAGCAGACATCGCCGATCGTGTGTACGGGCTAGCGGACAGGTTTGTCCATCGGACAAATTTCAAAGCATGCTTTGAAATTTGTCTGCTATAAACCTGTCCGTCGGGTCTGTCCGCTGGTTAGTACACTAACCAGCGGACAGAACTGTCCGCGCATGTTTCGAATGGATTCGACGCATGCGCGGAAGCATTTTATTTCCGGGTTTGGTGACGTGGCGGCGTCAACGTCACCGCATCCTCAGATCGAGGGGATTTCGTCTCATCGTGTGTACGCGGCCTAAGAATCTAGGGGCTTTGGCTGCTCAGAGTGATTAAAATGTGTGTATTTAAAGACTGAATGACTGACATCCACACTGTCAATATTTGCTTGCAGGTTTATTTGGTTCGTGTCCAGGGGTATGGGTTAAGGGTTACTAGATAACTAAATAACTAACAACTAAATTCCCACCTTTCAAATAGACATAACTTCAGACTCTCTGAGTAATTGAGTGTGTGAGTGAGTGAAAAACTTGTATAGCGCAACACATGCGAACTGAATCGCCTCAGGGTGCTTGGTATCCATTCCCTACTGTATTTAGCCTTCAGAATAGATGTGTTTTTGAGTTTTTTTCTGAAGGCCTGGTGATTCACTTCTGTTCGAATGCTGGCTGGTAGAGCATTCCACAGTCTAGGTCCTTGGACTGCAAATCTTCGTTCTCCTTTGGACTTGTAACTGGCCTTGGGTATCTGGAGTAGTTTTTTGGTTGGTGAAGCGGAGAAAACGATCAGGGTAGTGAGATTTGAATTTTTCACATAGATATTGGGGAGCACTTCCTTGAATACACTTATGTGTCAGACAAAGTGTCTTAAATGTAATTCTGTTTTTTACTGGCAACCAGTGAAGGGATCTCAGGGAGGCCGAGATTGATTCCCAGGGTTTTTTTCCAGTCACAAGTCGTGCCGCCGTATTTTGAAATGACTTGTAGACGAGCGATTTGGTATTTTGGGAGACCGATGTAAAGGGGGGTTTGCATAGTCAAGTCTGGAGTTGATTAACGTTCCCACCACTGCAGTCTTGTTATTTGTGAATTATATATATATTTAGGGCCCTTTCACACGTCCGTTCCGTTCGTCCGTTTTTTGGACGTCCGGTAACGGACCTCAATGCTTCCCTATGGGAGCGGATCCGTTAGCGGATGATGCATCCGCTAACGTCCGCTAGATCCGATCCGTTTTTTCGGACGGAAAAATGTCCTATTTTTCTTCTGTCCGGCCAAACGGATCGGATACAAACGGACAGACGGTCCGTTTCCATCCGATTCCCCATAGGGGAGAGCGGAGGAGAGACGGGGCGGTCCCTGCACATTGTGCGGGGACCGCCCTGTCCGCCCGACAGCTCAGCGGAGACCCCCCCGCTGAGCTGACGGACACACGGAGCGGACCGAAAAACGGACCGCACGTGTGAAAGGACCCTTAGGTTCACAGGTTTTGCACTCTATTGAGTTATTGTTAGGGCAATACTCACACAATTTTCCACACATGCACTTTCAACCCCAAATTGTTTTGAATTTATTAAAAAAAATATATCCTTTACGTATGCACTGTAGAATGCAAGAACAAATGTCCAAGAAATTAAAACATTTGTGGAATGTTAAATAAAATAAAACATTCACTCATATTGGTCTTTACCCCCTGTTTTACTGCATCCTTGCTTTTTACACTGTGACACCAGAATCTCACTATGCAGTTCTTATATTCACAGTTTTATTTTCCAAATCAATCTTATAAATATTCACAAATATCTATTTTCCTTACAGATAACAGTTACTCCTAGCTTTTCCTAGCTTCTTTTACATAACAACCTTATTTCTCATACCAGATTGTTTCAGCTCTATTGGTTCACAACACTCTTTCCTCAGTACTCTATAAAAGGTATTACTTTACTATTTACATAGTCAATGCCATTGACATAAAAATCTCTTAAAGACATTTTATGTATTAGACATAAGCACACTGACCCAGTAGTGCCTTGCACATTACACTATTCATATGTATTATTTTTGTCTTTCCTAAGTACAGTATATTGTTTTATTGCATATGAGCTCTCCATGATCGTTAGTCTATTGAATTTTTAGTAACTTGTATCATTTTACAGCCTTTACTACATTCCCCTATGTTTTTAAATTATTTATATGTGTTTAAGATTGGGTTCTTTATTGCTCTTAATAATTCCTTATGTAAATCTTTGACAAAAGATCTACATGTATGCTTAGCATAATGAACAAATACGAAAAGCTTTCCTACCCACCTACTGAAAATACACATTAACACTAATTGCACCTTCCAGTTAGATCATTTATTATACTGTCATGCAATTTATTGTAGACCTGCTTTGGGCATAGATTTTTTTTTCTTTCAGCTCTCTCAAATTATAAAATAGTTTACCTAGTTGACACTCCAAGGTTTGAAAAAATATCAGGGAGCTGTGGTGGCTCAACGTGATTGGCACTGCGCTGACAAGCCATTCACCTCTGCAGCCAAGGGTTCGGATCCCGGTCTCGGCTACATGTGAATTGAGTTTGGTGGTCTCAGCCCGGCTCCCGGTGGGTGTGCTATGCAAGGTACGCCTGTGCTTAGTACGCCCACCCCCCCCCCCCACAAAAAAACCACCACACTTGCACGCACACGAAATTGGTTTAAAAACACATGCACTTTGGCCATGCGGTCTCTTAAAATAAAGAGAGGCGAAGGACCTACGGGGCTGGCTGGGTGGGCTAGGCCCCCTCACTCCCTCATAGGGGGAGTCCCTCTGCCCCATTGGGGTCCCGTTGGGCCCCAGCTGGGCTCCCAAGAGGAGCAGGTAGGGCGGGGTGAGTGGGAGGCCCCCCTTCACACCCGCCATTGCCACCAGGGGCATGGAGAAGGATGGCGATTGCCTCCGGGGGGAGGGTCTGCCTACTCCCAACTCCTGCAGTCCGGCTCCTCTCTCTCAAGTTCACGCACAAAATACACTTTTAAAAAAAAAAAAAAAAGAAAAAATATACCAGCTATATCATTCTTGAACTAAGGCCCAGATTCACAGAGCGATTACGCCTGCGCAACTGGTGTTGCGCGTGCGTAAGTCTAAATGTGCGCATGCGTTTAGATGCGCGCGATTCAGAAAACGATGTACGCCAGAAATCTATTTTTTTTTGTCCGGCGTAATTTCGTTAGACAGACGCATCCGTCCGCGCAAAAATGCGCTAGACACACCATTGATTTGCTAGTCAAATATGCTAATGAGGGACTTACGGGGATCCACAAAAAAACGTTGTTGCTGCGCAGGCTACGCGGTGTGCGCAACAGCAAAATGTTCTGTCTAAAATTAGAGCTGATAAAAGCTGGTCTAAAAAATGAAAAAAAGTCTACTTGTCAGATAAAGCAACACTGTTAGTGAGGAGTTCAGCAGTCACACGTGTTGCCCAACAATCTGTATGCCAACATGCCAGGGGCATCGTCGCGCATAGCTATACTACTGACTTTAGATGAACAAAGAAGGAGGAGGGCACGGAGGATGGCACTAAGGAGGGCACGGGAGATGTTTTTTTTTTTTTTTTATTTGCTTATATAAAATTTACAATTTAATCTAATCTACTACAATATTCTTATCTGATACAAGCCCCTCACTCTTCACTTGATATATCACACACGCATAGACATCTTTGGCATGAGTGATTCTGAGATGTCTCGCATCTTCAGATTCACCCCTCATGCCATCATGGAATTACCACAACCTTGCAGGAGGACATCAGCAGCCCAACACATGGCACCACCCATGACACCCATGACAGCTACATATACAATCAGAGCCCCATCCCCACAGATTTCGAACAGAACATGTATGGGGACAGCTGGCTGGTTGGTGAGTGACATGGGAGTCAGGCATGACTATCCCCTCCCGTGATGCACACCTCACAAGTGGCACATGCATGACTAACATCCTCCTGTCTTTTCCCTTCAAGGTGACTCTGCATATGCACTGGTACCCCATCTCATGACCCCATCTCATGCCAGCTCACATTATGCATCTTTGCACGTTAAACACACACATTAATCATGGCACAATGAGAATGCATGCATGCACACCACTGTGGTCCCTAGCACACACACACCACATCCTCATCACATTGGATTGGCACAAGCCCACCATGCAGGACTTGTGAGCTGCAACGCCATGCCACGGCTCCAATTATGTCACTGTACATTCATACACCATTCACACAGACCTGGGGATCACTTCTCCACCACAAATCAGGGTGACACCCCTTTTCCCGCAGGAATATCACCCCCACATTCCAAAATCATACACAAACAGAACCAAAAAAATTAAATAAATGACGAGCAAAAATAAAAAATGCCCAGCAAAAATATAATTTAAACAAAATAACAACAAAGAAAACACATAAAAGACAAAAATCACTCTGCAAAACAGTCCTCAAATATCTCAAAGACACGTCACAAACAAACAAAAGCACCTTGCTGTAGAGGGAGGGATACAAAGGGATGTATTTTTGCAAAGGAAGTGCATTTGTGTCTGTCTATTTATGCTGTCTGCGTAGTTCATAAAGTTGCCCTAGTCCATTTCCAATTTCACTGATTGCGCCGCTCCCGAGTTGTGAGCATGCGCACATCGGAGCTGACCATGGTCTCGTTCAAGCGCGCATGCGCGAGCCGGCCGGCCCTTCATTTGCATGGGGTCACGGCTCATTTCAATGTAACACGCCCACGTCCCTCCCAATTTGTATTACTCCTCCTTACGCCTCTGGAAAAAACCTTACGCTTGCGCAATTTCCTGCGCAAAAGCTACGTGAATCGGGGGATTACGCGGCTAGATGGCGCAAGTCTAACGTAATGGCAGTGCGCTACGCCGGACCAATAATGCGCCGATGTACGTGAATCTGGGCCTAAGACTTTACCTAGAGCCATAATTAGAATTTTTAAAATAAACTGTTGCCCATAGCCACCGATCAGATCTTTGCTGTGTGCTTGTTTTATTAAGGGGTATATCTTGGATGGGGATAGGAGATATGGGATGCCCAACATGAATAGATAGACATAGCAATTGGTATTGGGACAGCTATGTATATTGTATACAGGAAGAGGTTTGTTTGGCAGTGCCTTAGTCAAGTAGTATCAAAAAAATACAATAAAAAAAAAAAAAGTTTTAACACATTTTATTTTAACATCATTAAAAATTCAAGTAACATAAAAGTATTTGGCAGGTATGCCAACCATGTGATAAATGTATACCTGCCAATTACTTTTATCATGCTTGAAGCACATTATTCCTCACTTCACCAGCACATCACTTGCTGCAGACTGTTTCTTCTGGTCACCTCCAAGCACATCACTTGGTTCCCCAGGGACATCTAGCACTATTTGTTGGTTGGGCCTGACACTGACTTAGCCAGGCCTCAGCAAATGCCTTTTGCAGGCTGGGACCTTGGGCCCCACAGGTGTAGCAAAAAAGTCCTTGTGCTAGCTGCTCTTTCTATGGCTATTGATCCCAGTTAGCTCTTCAGGCCCTGCCAGCCCTCCTAGCTGCAGCTGCCTATTTCCACTGCCCCTTTCACCACAGTCCACACTTCTGGTTCTGCACTCATTTCAGACTGCAAGCTCCTATTCCTCTCAGGCGTGCCTCCCCGGTTATCCTGACTGTGCCTCACTCACCAGCCCTCCGGGCTTTGACCAGTTGTCCTCCCTGGAGTCTCTTAGAAGTTCTCTCTCCCGCAGTCCTCTCCTTGCTCTCTCTTGTGCCTCAGGCCCAGAACTTCTTCATGTGTGACTAAAGGTGGTCCCAACTGCCCTGAGCCCAGGCCCAGGGTAGTAACCTGAATAAAGTGACCCAGAGCTCCTTAATCTGTCTTTAACTTGGTTTACTACAAGAGATGATAAATGATCACTTGAAACCACTAACAAACTGCAACTGGTCCATGGGAACCACTGACATGCTGCAGGACAGCACCAGAAACTCGAGAGACTACCAGAAACAAGTGACATGATGCAGGACTGTAACACAGACCACCTATTTACTGTTAAGCCTCGTACACACGCACATCGGCAAGAACCAGCAAGAAAACTGTGCGTGTCTACGAGGCTTTCAGGTTTCTCGTCAAGAAAATTGCCCAAAATCTCGAGGAGAAAAATAGAGAACCTGCTCTCTATTTTCTCGTCATGATTCTCGGCAGTGTTTTCCTGCCGAGAAACCTGAGAGTGTGTATACTTACCTGACGCCGTGGAAACCCGTGCATGCTCGAAATGACTTTGACACATGCGCTGTAACTTTCTAGGCATAGATAGGGTGTAGCAAGATGGCGGCTACGGCATCAAATGTGACGAGCGCATGCTCGTTGTAGTCGATGACGTCACCGCGTTAGTTTCATTCAAAAGAGCGGCGATTCTTTTGAATGATTCTTGCCAAGAATCTCGTCGGGATAAACAACGTTTTTGCTCCTGGCGAGATTCTGGGCCGTGTGTACAGGGCTAATGGTAGAAGAGACCACTGATATGATGTAATAGATGACAAGGAACCACTAAAGACCACTGACAGTCTACCGCAGACTACTGACATGCTGCAGAACAGTACCAGAAACCACTAACATGCTGCAAGAGGCAACTAGAGAGCAATATATATTGTAAGACAGGGATATGCAATTAGCGGCCCTCCAGCTGTTGCAAAACTACAATTCCCATGAGGCAGAGCAAGACTCTGACAGCCACAAGCATGAACCCAAAGGCTGAGGCATGATGGGTCTTGTAGTTTTGCAGCATCTGGAGGTGCGCTAATTGATTATCCCTGTTGTAAGAGATTACTATAAACCACCAACATTATGCAGGAGAAAGCTAGAGACCACTGACAAGCTGCAAGAGAATAATAGAGACTAGAATAATAGAGACCACAATCATCCTTTAAAAGAATACTAGAGATAACTAACATGCTACAGGGACTTTTTATCTTTCTGTTTTTTATAAATTTTTAGATTTTGTTTTTTAATGTATGTATTCCTACATATGCACAAAATATATCAATGAGTTCACTTCTAAATGTAGACAGCTAATATAGTCAATTACCATATAAAGATGATCTTATCGTAAAAAAGTTAATAATTCTATAATAAATAAATGGAGAATCCAGCACTTTGCCCATCTGCAATGGGACTGGTCTCTCTTTTTCTCCTCACAAGACACAGAGACAGAAGTGGAAGCCATTGGCTCCTGCTGCTGTCAGTCCAATCCTGTTAGGAGGGTGTAGGGGTTCCAGTGCACAATTAAGCACAGTAAGCAAGTAAGTATACCATGTTTATTTTTAAAGAAACAAGTCTTTAAAACTGCTTTAAAGCTTAGTGTTACTAAATCAGTCTGTTTATGCAGTAAAGCATGCTTGTTATATGGTTAATCCTCTGAATTGTGTAAAAAGGCAATTCGATCCTGTATACACAGATGCTCCCGTTTTTGCATTGCCCCCAAAACTTGTCCAGATAAGGCAGAGTTCCTGGAGTCAGGCTGCACATGTTCAGTTTGTGTATTGAGTTTTTTTTTCTTGTATTTATTTTCTTGGGAGGGTGCATGTGATCAGCACAGGGTCAATCAGCACTGTCCAGACAAAGGGTCGTGGGTCCTGCATCCTGATAGGATAGCCAGTGCAGTATGAAAACTCATCCCGCAAGCTTTAACCACTTCAGCCCCGGACCATTTTGCTGGTCAATGACCGGGCCACTTTTTGCGATTCGGCACTGCGTCGCTTTAACTGACAATTGCGCGGTCGTGTGACGTGGCTCCCAAACAAAATTGGCGTCTTTTTTCCCACAAATAGAGCTTTCTTTCGGTGATATTTGATCACCTCTGCGATTTTTATTTTGTGCGCTATAAACAAAACTAGAGCGACAATTTTGAAAAAAAAATTTTTTTTACTTTTTGCTATAATAAATATCTCCCAAAAAAATATAAAAAAATTATTTTTTTCCTCAATTTAGGCCGATACGTATTCTTCTACATATTTTTCGTAGAAAAATCACATTAAGCGGCTATTGATTGGTTTGCGCAAAAGATATAGCGTCTACAAAATAGGGGATAGTTTTTTGGCATTTTTATTAATATTTTTTTTCTACTAGTAATAGCGGCGATTAGCGATTTTTATCGGTACTGCGACCTTATGGCGGACACTTCGGAAACATTTGAAACATTTTTGAGACCATTGGCATTGTTAGAATGATCAGTGCTGTAAAAATGCATTGATTGCTGTAAAAATGTCACTGGGAGGGAAGGGGTTAACACTAGGGGGCGAGGAAGGGGTTAATTATGTTCCCTAGGTGTGTTCTAACTTAAGGGGGGTGGGACTGACTAGGGGAAATGACAGATTGCTGTTCATACATTTACACACACAGCTCCTGGTTCTCACTCTGTAACAAGCGATCGCAGGTGCCCGGTGGTGATCGTGCCCGCCGGGCACGAGCGTGGCACGAGGGGCGAGCAGGGGGCTGAAATGCAAAATCACGTAATATTACGTGATTTTGCGCAGCCGAGCCGACCTGCCGCTGTAAAACTGCGGAGGCTGGTCGGCAAGCATGTAAGCAGCTGTCAGTGATAGGGTATTTCAGTGCTGCAAGAGTAAGTGGTAAAGCATCGTATGTATTTCACTCTGTAGCTAGTTGTTATGTTTATTATGTTACCACTATTTACCTCTATAGTGTCTCCAACACCATTTTGCAGGAGCCCTGCGTCCTGATAGGCCGCACTAGATCTCGAGAGATTTGGGAGGCCATTTTTGGGTGGTTTCCTTATATAAAAAAGCTCAGGCTCGTTTTTGGGGAGAACACGTGTGGATGCAGAAAGGGACAGAGACCCTGCTTGTGAGAGAGAGGTAGAAGAAGTCAGGGAGAGTGTTCCGGCCTGTAGGGATAGTTCAGGGCTCCTACGGAGTCGTGCAGTGATAACCTGGGTCGGATTAAAGACTCCCAGCTGCTACGGGTAACGTGTTTCCAGCCTCTTCCAATCTGCATTGGGTGCCGGGGTATATAGCGTACCATTGAGTGAGGAGTGCCTGTGTTACCCAGAAAGCCACATCGCTTAGAACATTAGCTGCTGTGTTGCATATGTGTGCCTCCGTGCCTGGAGAAGAACCGTTTGCTGTTTGATTATAAAGACTGTTGTTACTACCGCCTTTCGGTAATAAACGTTACTTTGTTCAAAGAACTTACTTGGCTTCCTCTGTGAAACGCAACACCCTTTCCCCGCTTACAAGCAGTTAACCAGGCACTGATGGAAGTCACAAGACTGCTTGATGAGACAAGGTTTTTTGCAGTTTATATTTACTAAAACAATTTTTAATTCCTCAGGTATGAGATATACTGTACATACTTACATTGGTCCAAGCGGGACCAGTATAACTTTGCAAAAAAAGATCTTACCAACACTTAAGTTTTAAATAAGAATCTAACCAATTGAAACGATCACTTATTAGCCAATTTTCTGTTACTAATATTAATCAATCAACTTATGTCTTTAAATTAAAATATTAACCTGAAAATTACTTTGACAATAAACTTTTCTAAATCTACTGTGTTTTAATTTTAGAATCCATTAGACACACGGGGATATATAGTATTTTTGCAGTTGTGAAGTTATCTGCATGCTTGAAGTTTAGCTGTAAGCATTAGGCCCCTTTCACATGGCCGTTCCGTATGGCCGTTTTTCATCCATCCTTTGACAGATGAAAAAACGGAAATACATGTATCTCTATGGGATAGCAGAGGTTAGCGGATGATCCACTTTCATCTGCTAAAATGCGTCTCCACTAAGCTCTGTTTTTCATAACGGAAGAAACCCCTATTTTTTCATCTGTAAAAAAACGGGAAACGAACGAATGGATGTTAGCGGACGATCCGCTTACATCCGATCCGCTGAAATCCGTTTTGTTTTTTTCTTTGTTTTTTCACATCAGCTGATACCTATCGTTTGAGACCCGTTCATATTTGAGGCTTCAATCGTCTCTACTAGCGGTTTTTGCATCATCTGTGAAACTTTGCAGTATTTGCTTCATCTCATTTGTTTTTTTTTGTTTTTTTTCCCTTTCCCCTTTCCTCCCCCTCCCAATTCTCCTCTCTTTGTCTTCGAAATAAACTTCAGTTTCATACAAATGGAGAAAAAAGAAGAAGAGGGGAAGACAAATCGGGGACCAACCCTTAAACCCCCCTCTCCCTGTTATAATGTGATAGCATATACCAATCCGAATGTCAAACTTGTGTTATAAGAGTCAAAACTCATGCTTTCTATTAAGGACCTTCCCTTGTATCCATCCTATCCTACTCAAAGCGACGGTCTTAATCCCTCTACGTAGTTCCATGTTTTTTTGTAATCCTTCCATTTATGCTCGAAAATCTTGGTTTCTGAGACGCTATCCTTCAGCTCCTCCATCCTATGGGTGTCTTCTATCGCCTCCATCCACTCCCATATCTGTGGGCTTTCAGTATCTTGCCATTTTTTTGGGATCATTTTTTTGCTGCATTCAATAGATGTGAAAGTAGTGACTGTTTATATATTTTTATTCCCTCGTCACTGCAATGAAACAATACGGCCCATGGATCTTTTACTTGACGTAGTATAGACTCCCAATATTTTTGGATTATCGGACAAGTCCACCACAAGTGTGCCATAGTGCCTCTCTCGGGGCAGCCACGCCAGCATTTAGCTGACTGGTCTGTTTTAAATTTACTGGCTTTAACCGGTGTAATGTACCAGCCCGAGATACACTTATAATTCATTTCCGCTGTTTGCAAATCTATGGCGGAAGAGTGGGTCAAGCTCATTATCTTATTTACCGAATTGTCCCCCCTGTCCATACCTAACTCCCTTTCCCATTTTTCGACTAAAGGTGCTGCTCCTCATGCCCCAATCTTAATTAGTATTTTATATAATTTAGAGATCGTGCCTTTAGTGTTCTCAGCTGTGCAAACCGTTTCTAATGGTGTCAGCTCCGCACCCGTCCGAAATGGTTGGGGGAGTTGCCGAACAAAGTGAGCTAGTTGCACGTAATGCCACCCATCCAGGTTCCAGACATCCTGTCTAGATTTCAGCTCCTCATAGGTGGCCAACCTGCCGCTCTTTATAATTTCTCCTAAGTAAACAGTGTCCTTTTTAATCCAGTTTCCTCCTATTTCTTTTTCACCGGGTGTGAAATATGGATTATCCTTTAAATTTATAAGTGGAGAATTGCATTTACTATTAGTGAGTGACTGTAACCTATCCCACCTTTTTAAAGTGCTTTTTGTCAAATCATATATATTGTGCTTCAGTGTTCGATATTGTGCTGGTATCCATAACATTTTTCTTAGTTGGGTCATATCTTGGGATTTTTCAATTTGTACCCACCTTTTCCTGTGTTTATCTCTGGCCCATTCCACCACCCGAGAGAGCACCGCCGCCTTGTAGTAACTTTTAATATCCGGGACCGCCAAACCGCCGTCTTGTTTGTCTTGTTTCAAGGTACATAGGGATATTCTATGCTTTCTATTTTTCCAAACAAAGTTCATCACTACGGAATTTAGGATATTTAAATATTGGGGGGGTAACGCGATTGGTAATAATTGAAATGTGTATAATATTTTAGGGATATAAATAATCTTTAAGATGTTGATACGGCCCACCCATGAAATGGGCTTAGTTATAATTTTTTTTAGTTTGTTTTTGATTTAATTTAAAAGTGGAATGAAATTAATCTTATAGATCCTCTTAGCCGTATTGGCTAATTTAATCCCCAGATAATTTAATTATTTTTTCCAAGGGAAGGCACATATCTCTTTGACCAATCCCATTTGGGTTTTATTTAAGTTTATATTTAATATTTCGGATTTGGCCACATTAATCTTGAAGTTAGAGATGTAGAACAGAATATCGTCTGCAAAGGCCGAAAACTTATGTTCCTCTCCGCCGACCCAGATCTCTTTTATATTGGGGTCTTTGCGGATCGTGGCAAGTAAAGGTTTGAGGGATAGGATGAAGAGAAGGGGTGACAGGGGACAACCCTGTCTAGTCCCATTTTTCATCTCGAAGGAGTCCGAAAGGGAGCCGTTGATCTGAAATCCGTTTTTTTAACCAATTTTTTCCTCCATTAAACACACTGTATATAGCTGTATATAGCTGGTTGCTAAGGAGGGGATCCTTAACAACAGATGAGTCATCAGCTATCAGCAGGGCTCCCCGCTGACAGCTGAATGTAAAAAAAAATTGCTGTCAAAAAAGAATCACAAAGAAAACAGCATGGGCCCCCCCCCCTCAGGTAAATACCAGGCCCTTTGGGTCTAGTATGGATCTGGAGTGGACAACCTCTTACACCAATATGTAAAAAAAAGGGGGACAAGCATGCTTCCCCCGAACCTGACAGGCCACATGCCCTCAACATAATGTTAATGGGGACAAGGGCCTTGTTGAGGTCTGAGGATGGGGGACTTATTGGAATCTGATCCCAGCCCCCCCCCCCCTATGTGAATGGGCAGGGGAGTCGA
Organism: Rana kukunoris; assembly: GCA_029574335.1. Lineage (NCBI taxonomy): Eukaryota > Metazoa > Chordata > Amphibia > Anura > Ranidae > Rana > Rana kukunoris. The sequence continues at coordinate 359,982,572 of CM056050.1, read as the reverse complement.
CTGCCGTATCCTTAATGAGTCAGACTTCCCGCTGACAGTTGGGTGACATTTGGGTCTAGTATGGATTCGGAGGGGACCAATATTTTTTTTTAAATGGCATGGGGGTCCCCCCAAAATCCATACCAGACCCTTATTCGAGCATACAGCTTGGCAGGTCAGGAAAGGGAGAGGATGAACGAGCCCCCACAAACCATATCAGGCCGCATGCCCTCAACATGCGGGGTCTGGGGTCTGGGGCCCACCCCCTATGTGAATGGGTATCGGGTATATACTACCCCTATCAATTCACCAAGGCAGTGAAATGTTTTTTTGACGATTCCTTTAATAATATCTCTGTCTTTTCCTGATGCCATCCTCTCTGGTGCCGTCCTCTCTGCTGCCATCATTTCCCGCCAAAGGGATGGTAGCAGAGAGAACGGCATCAGAGAGGATGGCACCGGGAATAGTGCTCTAAATTTTTTTACATTTCACTGCCTTTTTTGTTGAATGGGTAAGGGTAGTATGTAACCGATACCCATTCACATAGGGAGGTGGGCCCCGGATCCCACATGTTGAGGGCATGCGGCCTGGTATGGTTCGGGGGGCTTGTTCGTCGCCTCCTTTTTCTGACCTGCTGGGCTGCATGCTCAGATAAGGGTTTGGTATGGATTTTGGGGGGGGGCCCCACGCCATTTCTATAAAAATCTTGGCATGGGGGTCCCCTCGGAATCTATACTAGACCCGACCGGCCTAGTGTGGACCTGGTGGGGACCCCAAACTTTTATTTTCAGCTGTCAGTGGGAAATCATTGGTTGTTAAAGATGCAGCAGTCAACTTTCCTGCCCTCCTCCTTAGCAACCAGCTATATATAGTATTTGAAATTCAGTTCAGTTCCTTTTTTTTGTAAAAAAACGGATGTCAGTGGCTATAAAAACGAATGTAAAAATGTACATCTGTATCTGTTTTTTATCAAAAAAAAACGGACCGTCCGTGTGAAACCAGCCTTACAAATCCTTATTCTGTCATGAATAAATGAAATAATTTAGATTGCTTCACCTACAAGGGGCAGCTCAGAAGTGACATTAATATAGTTATGAATATTAGGGTTCAATTCATGTAGCATCATAGTCTATTACCAAAGGTTTCATGATTAATTAGCTTTTAATATAATAGCTCATTCTTTTTTCATGAGGTCCATGTGATCAATGTGTTACACTTAGCCTTTATCCTTCAAAAACACAAATGATACATGTGCCCTTTTCATAATACCTCATGAAATTCGAAGTACATCCTAAAAAAGAAATCAATGTAATCATCGATTTTTTTTCATGGTTACGAAAGGTCCGGATGTCAGGTTATTGATAATATGCCTTAACAAATTGAAAGGTTCTTCCAAGAAAAGGTCTTAAAAAAGCAACTCTGTGTGCCAGTACAGCAAATAGATGGAGCAGCTAGATAGGCAGAACTGGCTTATACATACCTGAATATTATTTAGATAGAAGATTTTTTTTCGTTATTTCTAATAGCAGAATTAGAGTATAATTTTTATACTAGAAAATATATAAACAGACTCTAAAATGACAGTTTTTTGTTTCATTGTGTTTAGGTATTTGATATGCAGAGTGTGCTGGTGCAATCAGTCAGTCAGCATGATAAACATATACTATAAGGCTGTTCATTGACCTTCCAGCCAGCAGTGTTTTTCATGTTTAAAAAGGTCAAATCTACGGTTACTATTTCAACATTCACGTGGACACTGTTTCAATGTTGAGTTGCTAAATATCTCATTAACCTTAGCAGGGAGATCTGCCCTGCCCCCCCCCCTACACCCGCTTGCAGAATCTAAATTGTAATAAGCTGTCCATCAAAATGGTTTCAAGGGAATGATGTTGGAATTTCTTTTACCACAGACCATGCAATCCTACCCTATGCTGCTATGTTTACACCTTTGCGTGTTAGGAATCATGCGCTTTCCTGATCCTCAAAGAAGCTTGCTTTAGAAGACGTGCAGTGGTTTCAATAATTGTTAATTGCACCCCCATGCCTCTGCTAACATGCCATCTGTGCAGCGTATTTTTGGAAAAGGGACTTCTTTTTCAGGTTTCTTGCACGTATTGTAATGAATGGAATGACCTACCCACAACGCGCTTAAATGTGAGCATACTAGCCTAAATAGGGAATTTAAGAGGAAATACACTTCAGAGTTCATGGGTAGTCAAATACAAACTTCTGTTTCATATTGTGTTGTTAATACTGCTGCAAACACTGTGGAGCAATTGTTCCTCAAAGTTCACCGTAATAGCACTGAAGTAGTTCAAGCCATTCTCTTAGGAGCTCAGCAAAGACTTATTTCCCGAGATTTGCTGAGGTCAGCCAATCTGTCCTTGGGCCTTTCCGTGCATTTCCGTACGGTGCCAAACAGCGCCGATCGGCAATGCTCAGCTCCGCCACCCCCCACCTCAGGCCAAACGCGGTACTCAACACCGCTTTGGCCTGAATCATGCTCCTTTTGCTAGACAACACTTGCAAACAGAGTTTACGATTTTTAAAAATAAAGTGCTTGTATTGCGAAACGCTCGTTAACTGCGTTACTCACAATCTGAGGTTCCACTGTATATATATCAATTTAAGTTATTTAGGAATTCATTTTCTTCAAGTAGCGCGACTATTTTTCCTTATACATTTTACCTTGCATGGATATCGCATGTTTTTGTGTCGCAGATTTTTTTTATAGGAGTATTATTTTTCATTTTTACCTATGCAGAAGAGAGAACTCTACAAACACACAAACATTTTTCTATCAGACCTCAATTGAATACCGTGACCTCCAAATATATTCCTGGAGTGTTCAACTCCCATGATCCAGAGGAAATAGAGGGGTGCAGGCATGCTAATGTGCCCATGTAGAGCATATACAGTATGTTATCAATGAATGAAGGCACTGCTCTCCTGACCAGCCAGCGTGACACAGACAAAAAAAGGACAGTTTTAACCTTCATATCTCCACCAGTGGCTATGCTCTGATGCGTTTCACCCACTGGGGCTTAGTCATAGGGTTTGAGCCTGGAGCAGAAAGAAGGTGTTATATGCATCATCAGCCATGAAGAGATTCAATGGGTAGCATAGACAAGACAGATGATGGATATTGTTTGTGATTAGATAGTGGTGGTCAAATGTTAAAGTTATGTTGCAAGCCAAAATAGCAAAACACAAAAAATAGCAAGTTGAAAAAAAATAAGAACAAACTTTCTTAAATAAAATACAGAAAAAAATAAAATAACAAAGAATAACTAAATACGATAGTGGGGAGCTGTGGTGGCTCAACGTGATTGGCACTGCGTTGACAAGCCATTCACCTCTGCAGCCAAGGGTTCAGATCCCGGTCTCGGCTACATGTGAATTGAGTTTGGTGGTCTCAGCCCGGCTCCCGGTGGGTGTGCTATGCAAGGTACGCCTGTGCTTAGTACGCCCACCCCCCCCCCCCCAAAAAAAACCCACCACACTTGCACGCACACTAAAATTGGTTTAAAACACACGCAATTTGGCCATGCGGTCTCCTAAAATAAAGAGAGGCGAAGGACCTACGGGGCTGGCTGGGTGGGCTAGGCCCCCTCACTCCCTCATAGGGGGAGTCCCTCTGCCCCATTGGGGTCCCGTTGGGCCCCAGTTGGGCTCCCAAGAGGAGCAGGTAGGGCGGGTGAGTGGGAGGCCCCCCTTCACACCCGCCATTGCCACCAGGGGCATGGAGAAGGATGGCGAATGCCTTCGGGGGGGAGGGTCTGCCTACTCCCAACTCCTGCAGTCTGGCTCCTCTCTCGAGTTCACACACAAAAATACACTTTAAAAAAAATAAAAAAACGAAATACGATAGAGCTGAATGAAAAGAATAGAAATAAAAGGTATTTTAACAAAAATAAATAAAAAAATAAAACAATAAAATGAAAATGTAATTGAATAGGTAAATAAAAATGAATACAAATTATAATTTTTTTCACTTAATTATTCTTTCTTTTTTTTTTTTATTTGTATTGATTGTTATTTACCTATTCAACTAAATTTTAATTTAAGCGCTAATTAAAAAAAAAAGATTCATACAGCTTCCCTGCATGCCTGGACTTTGTTGCCTTTTTGAACTGAACAATTTCACATTATAAAGCCATTATAAATGAGAGCACAAATTTAATTATTTTAAAAGTTCTTATTAGAATTTATTTTTAATTTTTTACTTACTCCAACTTATTAATATGATCTTTGACCAGATTTATTGTTTATGATTTACATGTTTAAACGTGCAATCTACTTTTTGACCTAAGAAATTTATATTCCATCATATTACAAAATATTTTTACAGTAATACTGTTGATATGCTTTCCTGTAATTACCCATCTCAAAAGCATTTAATTAAAAGAACAAACAAATGTGACTACAGCAGAAAGTTACCTAGTTTATTTCAGTAAAACAAATTGAATTGAAATTACTTTGACCTTAGGAATAGATTTATAGATTCTATTAGTGCAGACTCTTTAGAGAATATATGATGACGTCTATCGAGATACATATATCACGAAACGCAATCTACTAGGATGAGTTTAAGCAAGATTGCCAGGTGTTGTTGCATTCATATATCTAACTGCTGAAGAATATGAATAACATAATACATCCACTTATATTTTCAAACAAAGAGTAAAAGCCACATAGAAAAACTGTGTTAGCACTTACAGTAAAAACCAGACTATAGTATGGACGTATTACAGGGCAAAACAATTATTTGCGATGGTGCATTTGCCTAATGGGCCAGACCTACCAAAACTCCCTACTGGTACAGTATGTAGGCGTAAAGGATGAACATCGTATAATAAAGAAAAATATAGAAGCTCTTGAATACTGAAATCAGGAAGGACAAAAACACACATCAATATGTATATAAAAAAGTGAGCCTATTGTACACATAATCCACATAACCTCTGCACAAGAAGTGTGGATGAAGGAGAGACGCAAGAAAAATGGTTGGAACCTTTTGACATGACTACAACCTTCTGAGTATATGCCGTGAAGAAGCAACCCCATTTCACTGTGTATATTAGCGTTTTCAGCCTGGTTTTTACAAAGACAGGCATGCTGAGTGCACACCTGTGGGCTCCACCCAGGCAGGCAGAAAATCTCAGTGAGGAGTCCCCTGTGAGAGAAATTGCTGTTATTTTCCTATGAACTTTGTTTCTTCTAAATTAAAGTGGACTGCCAAGCCTTTAAAATACAGCCTAGACTGACACGTGTTCCTGAAATCGCATACATCACTTGAGTTGAATCACACCGATATCTTACAATTCTAATGGCATGTTTTTTACCTATTCTGGCAGTGTTAATTTGGGGGCTTGGAAACCAAATGCCCATGTAGATTAGATTTGGACTGTTTGGTTAAAGGGGTTGTAAAGGTTCATTTTTATTTTCTAAATAGGCTCCTTTAACTCCTTAAGGACCGCCGCATGTACATTTACGGCGGCAGAATGGCACGGACAGGCACATTGGCGTACCTGTACGTCCCTGCCTAGATGTGGGTCGATCGCCCCCCCCCCCCCCCCCCGGTACTTGCGGCGGTCCCCGTGGCTGCAGGAGCGATCCGGGATGAGGGGGCGGCTGTTTGTTTTTGTCCGCCCCCTCCGGATCGCTCCCAGCCAATCCGCTCCGAGCCAATCCTCTGCCTGTATAATGTAAAACACAGGCAGAGGAAGTGATGTCAGCTCTCCTCTCGTCTGTATTTTCAATCCAAAGTAAATTAATATTGATTTTTTTTTCAAATATGTTGCTCTATTTTTGTTTATAGCGTAAAAAGTAAAAATCGCAGAGACAATCAAATACCATCAAAAGAAAGCTCTGTTTGTGGGAAGAAAAGGACGCAAATTTTGTTTGGGAGCAACGTCGCACGACCGTGCAATTGTCTGTTAAAGCTATGCAGTGCCAAATTGTAAAAAAGGGCTCTGGGAATTTAGCAGCATGTTGGTCCGGGGCTTAAGTGGTTAAGCTAGTGCATTGTTGGTTCACTTACCTTTTCCTTTAATTTCCCTTCTAAATGTTTTTTTTTCTTTGTCTGAATTTCTCACTTCCTGTTCCTCCTCAGTGAGCTTGCCTCCATCATTAAAGCTGTTCTGGCAGGGGGTTAGTCAGCATGCTCACCCCCTTCCTTGGGACTACATCCCTGCGGGGAGACGTCCCCTCAAAATAACTCAACATACAGCCATTAATGTCTAACCCGCTGGCAACAAAAGTGAGTACACCCCTAAGTGAAATCGTCCAAATATTTTGTGTGCCCACCATTATTTTTCAGCACTGTCTTAACCCTCTTGGGTATGGAGTTCACCAGAGCTTCACAGGTTGCTACTGGAGTCCTCTTCCACTCCTCCATGATGACATCATAGAGCTAGTGGATGTTAGAGACCTTGCACTCCTCCACCTTCCATTTGAGGATGCCCCACAGATGCTCAGTAGGGTTTAGGTCTGGGAACATGGTTGGCCAGTCCATCACCTTTACCCTCAGCTTCTTTAGTGAGCCAGTGGTCATCTTAGCGCTGTGTTTGGGGTCGTTATCATGTTGGAATATGGCCCTGCAGCCCAGTTTCTCAAGGGAGGGGATAATGCTCTGATTCAGCATGTCACAGTACATGTTGGCATTCATGTTTCCCTCAATGAACTGTAGCTCCCCAGTGCCGGCAACACTCATGCAGCCCCAGACCATGACACTTCCACCACCATGCTTGACTGTATGCAAGACACACTTGTCTTTGTACTCCTCACCTGGTTGCCGCCACGCATGCTTGACACCATCTGAACCAAATACATTTATCTTGGTCTCATCAGACCACAGGCCATGATTCCAGTAATCCATGTCCTTAGTCTGCTTGTCATCAGCAAACTGTTTGTGGGCTTTCTTGTGCATCATTTTTAGATGAGGCTTCCTTCTGAGTCAATAGCCATGCAGACCAATTTGATGCAGTGTGCGGTATTTGGTCTGAGCACTGACAGGCTGACCCACCACCCCTTCAACCTCTGCAGCAATGCTGGCAGCACTTAAATGTCTATTTCCCAAAGACAAACTCTAGATATATCAACTTCTTTGGGCGACCATGGCAAGGCCTGTTCTGAGTGGAACCTGTTCTTTTAAACCACTGTATGGTCTTGGACACTGTGCTGCAGCTCGGTTTTAGGGTCTTGACAATCTTCTTATAGCATAGGCCAGTGATGGCGAAACTTGGCACCCCAGATGTTTTGGAACTACATTTCCCATGATGCTAAACTACACTGCAGAGTGCATGAGCATCATGGGAAATGTAGTTCCAAAACATCTGGGGTGCCAAGGTTCGCCATCACTGGCCTAGGCCATCTTTATGGCAACAATTATTTTTTTCAGATCCTCAGAGTTCTTTGCCATGAGGTTCCGTATTGAACTTCCAGTGACCATTATGAGGGATTAGGAGCGTTACCACCAAATTTAACACACCTGCTCCCCATTCACATCTATGACCTTGTAACACTAACGAGTCACATGACACGGGGAGGGAAATTGGCTAATTCATCCCAATTTGGACATTTTCACTTAGGGGTGTACTCACTTTTGTTGCCAGCGGTTTAGACATTAATGGATGTGTTCAGTTATTTTGAGTGGACAGCAAATTTACACTGTTATACAAGCTGTACACTCACAGTTTTTTCCCCTTAAAATAAGGGGAAAATCGTGGGTGCGCGATATACGCCGATACCCGCTTCCCCCGCTCAGTTTGAACTGAGCCGCCGACATATACCGAGTGCAGTACACTTGGGTACATTCGGCCAGGCTCGGCTTCGCTCGTAGTCACGCTTTGTGATGTTTATGCGTGAGAAGCTGAGCGTGGCCGAGCGTGCCCGAGTGTACTGCGCTCGGTATATGTCGGCGGAGGCTTCAAAATGAGCGCGGGAAGTGGGGATTCGACTGGGACAGCGCGGGAGAAGCCGGGAGGACACCACCGAGGCCGCAGACGGACGCCAGACCGGACGATGGACGCCGGGCAAGACACCAAAACTGTAAGTAATTTACAAGAATTTCGGGGCTACTTCGGAGCTAGTCAGTGAGGCAGACGGATTAGCTACAGGAGCTCCACAGTGGCGCACGTCTCCTAGGAGTAGGAGCGTGTGTGCCTTAGCTCCAGGCAGGCATAGGAGGCAGCTAGGCAGAGTCTCCCCCAGCCCTGCTAGCCCAGTCCACACTCCAGCTCCAGCCCTGGAAAATCCTGTGCCCCAATCTGATCTCTCCTCCAGCTCAGCTCCCTGGCTCTCCTGGAGGTAAGAGCCCTCCACCAAAGCTGCTGACGGCCGTCCTTTTCAGGATAAAGCCGCAGCAATACGGATCTCCCCTGCTCCTTTTTTGGCTCCTTTCCTCGATTCCCTGCACTCCCACACCTCCATCTTCATTAGGGGCCCCCTCCTGCCACCTCCCCTCGGCAATTCCGCCGTTCTGGAGGCTTTTTTAAGAGAACCGCGCCAGGCCGCCCTGAATCGCGGGGCCGCGGTCTAGGAAAGACCGCGGCTTCACTTGCGGCCTAATGGCGCGCTGGTCCCCACGCCTCTGCTGTCCTCACCCAGCCTCCAGGAAACCCCCCTTACCCCAGAAAGACAGCCACTCATCCCTGTTTTCACCCTCTCAGCCCCCAGTTCTTACAGAACCACCCTATCTGTCAGCCCTCATCCCACTGCCTGAGCAGGCAGCCATCCTACCAGACCAGCAACACGTTCACCCTCTCATCCCCAGCCCCCCCTCGTCTCTCCAACGTACAGAAGCTTGATCCAGGGGTTACTCGATCGCCTCTTACAGGGGTCAGGAAGGAATTTTTTCCCTACCGGAGCATATTGGCCTAGCGCCGCCAGAGTTTTTTGCCTTCCTCTGGACCAAGCCAGGAGAGAGGAATTAGCCAATTCCTCTCCCCACTGCCCCTGAAATCCCCCCCCCCGGTGTATTGGCGATCATGGCATGTCGGCAATATTCTGCCGAAACCATTTGGAGTTTGAGGCACTGCGCCGCAATACTGCCAGCCATCACCAAAAATGCCCTAAGAACTGAGCGACTATTGAGAATCGATCATAGATCGACTGTCAGACATTTCAGCCATTTACCCCAGCTCAAGCACATATCATGTGCTCTGATTAACACAAGATCGGCAGTAAAACACTGACTAGAAATCCGCGACTTCATTCAACAAAATGATTTAGACTGTCTCTTTATTACAGAGAGCTGGCTCACGGCCGACTGTAACACCATTCTAGGAGAACTGGTGCCAGAAAATTACCGAATAAAAACAGAATAGGGCAAAGAGGAGGCGGCCTGGCGGTGATCCACAAGACTCACCTTACGATCACCAAACCAGTCCGCCAAAACCCTCTTCCATTCATGGAAACCCTTACTCTACAACTACAAACAACTTCAAAGGAGACCGTCCACATTCTGCTCTGCTATAGACCGCCCGGCCCAAAATCGCAGCTGCTATCATCATGGACGGATTTCTTCTCCACTTACACCCTCAACAGCAAACATCTTTTGCTGCTTGGGGATTTCAATCTCTGGGCCAACTCCTCACAAGACCCCATTGCCGATGCCTGTATTAACCACCTGGAAGGATTAGGATTACAGCAACTAGTATGTGGGCCCACACATGCTTCAGGTCACACACTTGATCTTATTTTCAGACAAGCTCTGGAAATAAACATTTTGGAAAATGAAAAGTTGCCATGGACAGACCACCATGCAATTAAATTCAGTATTTCCACTATCCCCCCTGCAACAAAAACATCAAATCCAGTGACAACACAATGGACTAGATGTCCACTCGGAACTCTTCAAAACTACTTTAAGGAAAAAAATAGAAACAACTCAGCCGCATCAAACGGCCGTTGAAACATTGGATGCCATAAACTCGGCCATGCTACAGTCAGCCGACTTGGTAGCACCGAAACGAAAAACCCACATCCGGAAAAACAACCACAGCTGGTTTAACAACCAGCTGTCGTTACTGAAGCAAGAATGCAGAAGGGCAGAATCTGCCTGGAAAAGATGTTCTTCAGAGCTAAACCTATCCATCTACAAGGCGACAACAAGAAAATACCACAAAGAAATTTTCCAAGCCAAGAAAAATTATTTTTCGGAGGCTATCAACAGCGCCTTAAACCGCCCCCGCAAACTCTTCAAGATGGTCACCCAGACCATGAAACCAGGATGCATTGAAGCCCCCAGTTCGGACACACAAGAATTTTGCAATGAACTATCGGATTACTTCATTAATAAAATCGAGGCAATCCGTGAAAGCATTCAGCAAAACAATTCCCCCCTCAGCCCCCCCTGCAGCCTCTCACACAACACCCATAGTAATTCTCCTATATCAGGGTAAGTTCACCCTGGAACCCATCTCCATCGAGACCACTAAGAATGTCATTGGTACTTTGCGCAATGGCACAGCGCCAAATGACATCATCCCCACAAAACTGCTGAAGTAATGCGCCTACATCCTGGCTCCTCCCATCACGCAGCTTATCAACCAGTCTTTCTTGGAGGGCATAGTGCCCTCACAGTTGAAAGAGGGTATAATCCAACCCATCCTGAAGAAACCCTCCCTGGACCCCAAGGACCCACTCCACCGCCGTCCCATAACAAGCCTCAATGTACTCTCAAAGGTAATGGAGAAAGTAGTGGTACAACAGCTGCAACAGCATCTGGATACCCACAAGCTACTTGACCTATTGCAATCAGGCTTCCGTCCCGGACACGGGACGGAAACAGCATTGCTGAAAGTATGGGACGATGTTCTCAAGGCCGCAGACGAAGGAGAATCTTGTCTTCTAGCTCTGTTGGACCTAAGTGCATCTTTCGACACTGTAGACCACAAACTGTTACTGACTTGGCTTGCTGAAGTAGCCAGAGTCGCAGAAGGCGATTTATCTTGGTTCTCCTCTTTTCTGGAAAACCGATCGCAAACAGTGAAGTTAGGACCTTTTATGTCTGAGAAACGCACAGTAACATGCGGAGTCCCTCAAGGATCGCCTCTGTCACCAGTGCTGTTTAACATATATCTTCGTCCTCTTTTTGAGATTATCAGCAGCCAAAAACTGCTCTACCACTCATATGCGGATGACACGCAACTGTATTTCCGCATCTGCAACAGAAAGGATCACCACCTCAATCTAGAGACATGCCCCTCTTTGATAGAGGACTGGATGACAAAGAGTTATCTTAAACTCAACGGAGCGAAAACAGAACTTCTCCTGTTTCATGCCAAGCGCAGGAATCAACTTTCAACAGCATGGACCCCCCCCCGCCTATTTTGGGCAAACTCATCACCCCTAGCGCCAAAGTCAAAAGCCTAGGGGTCATTTTTGACTCCTTTATGACAATGGACGCACAAATAGGGTCAGTAGTCAGCGGATCTCACCATCTGCTGCGCCTACTACGCAGACTCACTCCGTTCATCCCTAAAGAAGATTTAGCGGTCGTGGTGGGAGCAATTGTAAACTCCAGACTGGACTATGCAAACGCCCTCTACCTCAGGCTCCCCAAGTACCAAATCGCTCGTCTGCAAGTCGTTCAGAATACGGCCGCCAGACTTGTGACTGGGAAAAAACCCTAGGAATCCATCTCACCTTCACTGAGAGCCCTTCACTGGCTGCCAGTTAAAGACAGAATTGCTTTTAAAGCCCTCTGACTTACGCATAGATGTGTCCATGGGAATGCCCCCCTTTATTTATGCGAAATAATAAAAGCTCATAACCCCAATCGCGTTTTGCGATCCACTAATCAGAACCTGTTCGAGGTTCCGAAAGCCAACTTCAAATCCAAAGGAGAAAGAAGATTCGCGATCCAAGGAACGCTTTACCAACCAGCATTCGGTTGGAGGAGAACCACCTAGCATTCAGGAAACAGGTCAAGACTTTTCTCTTTTGATATCAAAGGAGACAGGAACAACAAGCGCCCAGAGGCGATTCAGTTCGCATGTGCCGCGCTATATAAGTTTTCATTCATTCATTCATTACAAATGTAAACAAATAATTATAATAAAGAAAAAAAAAACAATATAAAAAGGAGGTAGTACAGTACAATACAAGAGGGTTAAGAGGGCATTTCTCATAAGAGCTTACAATCTAAGAGGGTGAGGCAAGTAGGGTTGCCACCCCATCCCTTTAAATCCGAACACATATAAATCACATGGGTTCTGAGGCTAAAATAATGCAGATAAGGCACCAAGTGAGTTTAGCTAGCACCTTAGATTCTCTTGCCGGCCGAGTGTACACATGTACGATTCAAAAGAACCGCCATTTAGAGCATGTGCGGGTTTCCATAGAGACAGGTAAGTATACACGCGCTTGGGTTTCTCAGCAAGAAAACACTGTCGAGAATCACAACGAGAAATAGAGAGCAGGTTCTCTATTTTGCTCGTCTAGATTATGGGCAGTTTTCATGACGAGAAACCTCAAAGCCTCGTACACACTCACAGAGGACTTTCCACTTCTGAGACAATGGCAATGACTCCTTGGTATAGGAGGTCTTCCAGAGAAGCAAAGAAGTCTGTTAGTTTTTGTGTGGAGACACAGTAAGGTTAGAGGAAATGAAGCCCCTGGACAACAGGTATTTTACCTGGAAATGTCTAGGTTGCCTCCTGGGAAATGGGATTAACTGTCTTCTGTGACGTGTGTGTGTGTCACAGAAGACAGCCACACATTCACAAATCGTGCATGCGCAGTAGGAAATGGGCAGTGAAGCCGCAAGGACATCTGCATGGACATCTGCATTGAAGTTGACCAAGGATGCACCAAAGAGATGTTCCCTATCAAAGGACATTCATAGCAAGCGGTTTTTACAGAGTTGTTCTGCAGACCAACATTTAAAGCGGTGGTTCACCCTCAAAAAAAAATCTAACATCACATGGAGCCGAGTCATCCTACCGACAGTATGCCAGTGTTTTTTTTTCCAGCACATACCTCGTTAGCCCGATTTTCAACCCCCAGGTTTCCCGCATGGAGTGGGCAATCCCAATCACTGGCTGTGATTGACACGCTTCCGACCGGCGCATACTGCGCGTCACAAGTTGCCGACAGAACCCGAACGTCGGTGCGCAGGCGCCGTATAGAGCCGCACCGACGTTCGGGTTCTTTCGGGATCTCGTGACACGCAGAATGCGCCGGTCTAAGGAACGTCAATCACAGCCTGTGATTGGAAACGTCCAGTCCCGTGGGATACCTGGAGGTGAAAAGAGGCCATAAAAAGGTATGTACTGAAAAAAAAAAACGGCATACTGTCGGTCTGATCGGTCGGCTCCATGTCATGCTAGAATTTTTTTTGAGGGTGAACCCCCGCTTTAAGTCAAAGAGCTCTCTCAATATTAACAGATATGACTCTCATTCTAGAGATGAGTCAAATAGACATGTGCAGAGATTTTGGATAGATTTGTTATGTAACTAATTTTGTTTCTGTTGATTAATTTCAGAATTTGTTTAGTTTATTTGTTTTCAAACTAATTTTCTAACGAATAGCAAATTTTCTAAACAATTCGGATTTGGATTGGTTGAAAAATTAACGACTTGCCGACTGCCGCATGCATTTTTACGTCAGCAGAATGGCACGGGCAGGCAAATGGACGTACATGTACGTCCCTTTAAATTTGCCACCACCTGGCCGTGAGCACGCCCCTGCCGCGATCGTGTCACAGAGCTGCAGAACGGGGGAATGCCTGTGTAAACAAGGCATCTCCCTGTTCTGCCTTGTGACAGGACACTTATCTTCTGCTCCCTGTCATCGGGAGCAGTGATCAGTGTTGTGTCACAGGAAGTTCAGCCCCCACACAGTTAGAATCACTCCCTAGGACACACTTAACCCCTAGTTGTTAACCCCTTCCCTGCCAGTGTCATTTTCACAGTAATCGGTGCATTTTTATAGCACTGATCGCTGTATAAATGACAATGGTCGCAAAATAGAGTCAAAATAGAGTAAAAATCGATGATCGCCGCCATTACTAGTAAAAAAAAAAATTATTAATAAAAATGCCATAAAGCGATGCCCTATTTTGTAGATGCTATAACTTTTGCTCAAACCAATCATTAAACGCTTTTTGCCATTTTTTTTACCAAAGATATGTATAAGAATACGTATCGGCCTAAACTAAGGAAAAAATTCATTTTTTATATATATATTTTTGGGGGGATATTTATTATAGCAAAAAGTAAAAAATGTAGAATTTTTTTCAAACTTGCAGCTCTATTTTTGTTTGTAGTGCAAAAAAATAAAAACCTCAGGAGGTAATCAAATACCACCAAAAGAAAGCTCTATTTGTGGGGAAAAAAGGACGTCAATTTTGTTTGGGAGCCACGTCGCACGACCACGCAATTGTCAGTTAAAGCGACGCAGTGCCGGAAGCTAAAATATTGTCTGGGCAGGAAGGAGGTGTAGGTGTACAGTAAGCAAGTGGTTAAACTGAATGGCTTACAAGGGTTTACAAGGTGGGGGTTTACATAATCTTAATTTATACAATGCTTTATTGTTGAACTAGATTCTGTTTTATTATGTTGCTGGTGTAACTGTAACCCCACTGCAAGGGGAGGTTTAAGTTTTTCTGGATTTGGGCTCTAATAAAATGTTTCTGCCCATGTCATGTTAATGATGGTTGCAAGGTACAAACATGTATTGTGTCTGTGGTTATCCTAGCTATCCTACTAGCTGCCACTGTTTGAAAACAGCTCGGCCATGCGGGGCTACTCCCACACGACCGCAAGCTGTCGGCTTGTAGTTCTCAATGAACTTGAGTCTTCTTGTCAGGGAGTATCGGCTAACCCATATGGGGAGTGTGCAGGAGACCTGCATGGCATCAGCGATCTGCTAATGCTGGTACAATGTTTTCCAGACTCCTGCAATGAAAATAACATATGCACTTTTTTTACCTGCAGATAAAAATTCCAATTTTATTTATTTATTTTTATTTAAAGTGAACTTATCCTTTAAGCTTTTAGTAAATCTTCCCCTTGGTGTTCTAAAGTGATGCTTTTCTTGCCCTTTTTTTATTTTAGGAAATGCTGCTTGTACTTTTTTTTTGCATCCTTCTTTTACCTCAGTGCTGCTAATTACATGCATCCTCTTTGCAGACACTGTCAGCATACATGTGCTGTATATTCCCTAGCAGGGGCTTCATGTCCTTGCTCAAGCTGCCTGCATATTGAGTGTTGGCAAGATTGCTTAGAACTTTCACCTTAAGAGCATGTGGCAGGGTACTAGCAAAAGAGAGCAATTTTGAGAGAGGTGTGAACGCTACAGAGTTAAAAAGGTTGATTAAAGATTGAATGGGATTTAGTCATTTGGTTTACATATATTTTAAGCCTGAGTTTCCATGTTCTACTCTCACTGTTGCTCATGGGACTTCCAGGGGTGTTGTCAGCAGTACTAAAAATAGCAATATATTCCATAGCATTTTACACAGATCAATAAAAATTCATACAAATAATCTTCCCTGGTGAGGCCTAAGGTACATTCAAGGACCAAAATAAACTAAAATCAATTATCTATCAATATGTTTTTGTCTGTGTGAAGAAAACGCATGCATGGAGAACATAGAATATGCATATCTATTACTTGTGAAATAAATATAATTAGATACTACTGTAGCGCCTGGTTACTTTGAAGTACCGGTGCTATTTAAAGTGGAGTTCCACCCAAAATTTAAACTTCCGTTCAACCCACTCCCCTCCCCCTTACATGCCACATTTGGCATGTCATTTTTTTGGGGGGGAGTGGGGGCTTTAGGAGGTGTGGGACTTCCTGTCCCACTTCCTGCTTCCGCCGAGGGGCTGGTTAGGCGATTAAGCTTAATCGCCTACAGCAGCCCCTCCCTGTAGGCAATCGCATTGGGACACTGACAGGTCCCATGCGATCGCCTGTCCAATCAACGGCGGGCCACGCTGCTCACGCATGCGCAGTGCCGCTCGCGCATGCGCAGTGGGTGCCCAGCCGTGAAGCCGAAGGCTGAAGACGCCGGCCGGGGAGGGGGGGAGAGGAGCGGACCCCCCTCCTGGCGCGTCGCTGTATCGTGGAGCAGGTGAGTGTGTGTTTATTAAAAGCCAGCAGCTACACTTTTTGTAGCTGCTGACTTTTAATAAACACTAAATTTGGCTGGAACACCCCTTTAAATTTAGAGGGAGATCAGAGTGTAGTTAAACTGTGATCCAAATTGTTATGCTTAAAACATGGTCTCTGTCTCAGCTTGGCTGTGCTGTGGACATGGGGCAGCCGCCATTGGTTCTGGGTTCAGTGTGGAACCACCTTTAGTGTGGCCACATCACAGCGTTATGTCCTAACTGGCCAGGGCATGCGTGCCACGTGGTGTTCCTGGTTCCAGGGCCACGTTGGCCCGGAACATCTGAGCAGCGACGGGGACCCAGTGAGTGACTGGGTTCCCACCTTTGAGGATCCCAAACGGTATTTCTGTTCAGTGGGGAGTCCGTCTGAGGAGCGCCAATGAGCAATGAGAGGCTGGCGATCCAAAAGGGTTTCGACAAACCACCGGGGATCAAGGTAGCCAGACACTGAGGGATTGATCACCTGTCAGTCGGTACCTGGGCGACATAAAAAAGGAGATGCAGGCGTAATTAACCTAAGGAGGATTACCTCCGTAACTGCAACCAGAGAGGGCATGTGGCAGAGATATCTCCCTGAAGTCCATTCAGGAGGGTCTGTGGCAGAGACTTTATCCTACAAATGTTCGAGTGATACTCCGGCTGCCAGGTCAGTGAGAGAGGCCTGTCCGGGTACACTAAACCCACTCAGGCAGGAGTGGTACGGAAAGTGTTACATATGGGAACAGGACTGTTCCAAATACTACGCCTGAATCTGCAGTTCTCCGTCTTCTTGCAAACTCTATCCCTTTCATCACCAGTACATTGTTTTTACCCATCTGGGTAATAAAGAGCAGAGCAAAGACACTTGTTGCGGACATTCCTTTACTATTGCTATATGCACCATTCACCCCTAGGAATTCGGAAGAGCCACAAAGTAAATGTGCCACCCAAAACAACCAGCAGCTCCTCCGGGGGTAGTGCTACACTACATTTTGCTATTGGCTATTCCAAGTGCTAAATGTTTTTTACTCTTGAATATGCACTAGACACATTTTCATAAACACTCGCTGTTACAAAGACTCTGATGCCCCATACACACGTGCGGGATTTCCGACGGGATAAGTTCCCTTTGGAAATCCCGAGGGGAAAGCCGAGAACATGCTCCGTTCAGTCTTTCCCCTACACACGTCCGTTTTTTCCCGACAGGAAAACTGTGATGGAGCTTTTCCCATAGGAAAACTGACAAAAAACGCCGGGCAAAAGTCCGGGCAAAAACTGGTTTGTCCGGCGTTTTTTGGGCAGTTTCCCCGTCGGAAAAACTGCGAGGAGCATACACACGGCCAGGATTCCTGACCAAAAGCTCTCCTCACAGTTTTCCCGTCGGGAAAACTGATCGTGTGTATGAGGCATTAGAAATACACAGTACAGGGGGTCCCCGAGTTACAAATAAGATAGGAACTGTAGGCTTGTTCTTAAAGGGGTGTTCCAGCCAAATATAATGTTTATTAAAAGTCAGCAGCTACAAAAAGTGTAGCTGCTGGCTTTTAATAAACATTCACTTACCTTCTCCACGCTCCAGCGACACGCCGACCGGGGCTCCACTCCTCTCTCCCCCTCCCCGGCCGGCGTCTTCATTCTTACTGTGGGCACCCAGCCGTGACAGCCTTCGGCTTCACGGCCGGGCACCCACTGCGCATGTGCGAGCGGCACTGTGCATGCGCTAGCGGCACTGCGCATGCGCGCACGGCGCGGTTTGCCGCTTATTGGACAGGCGATCGCATGGGACCTGTCATGTGTCCCATGCAATCGCCTACAGGGAGTGGCTGCTGTAGGCGATTAAGCTTAATCGCCTAACCAGCCCCTCGGCGGAAGCAGGGAGTGGGACAGGAAGTCCCACTCCTCCTGAAGCCCCCACTCCCCCCCCCCAAAAAAAATGACATGCCAAATGTGGCATGTAAGGGGGTGTGGAGTGGATTACGCGGAAGTTCCATTTTTGGGTGGAACTCCGCTTTAAGTTGAATTTGTTTGTAATTTGGAACAGGTACATTTTTAAAGTGTAGCTCCAGCCAAAACATCTATTTTTAAGCTTTTTGGATAGCATAGGGAAGGGATATCATCCCTGTAACATTTGTTTTGCTGTCTGTGCCCCTGTTCAGAAGATTTCATCTCACTTTCTGTCCCAATGACAATGACAATTAAAATTGGATTTTAAACACTTTGGGTTATTAGGAAAACAAGGATTGGTGATAAAGCATAAGTGGAGACACCTTGTTCCCATATTAACTCTTACAGGAGGGAAATTGACCTTCCTAGGGGTAGATTTCCTCTTACTTCCTGTTGTCTCCCTCCGTTTAAAAATGTGGTCACCCGAGTCTACCACTACTGTGGTCACCCGAGTCTGGCATTCCTGTGATGTGTCATGAGTACAAACACTGCAGTTTTGCAGTTTTGGTTACTGAAGCCCCCCGATTCCCTTGTGAAGACTGAGCAGAAGAATAAATTCAATACCTTTGCCATCTCCCAATCCTTTGTAACCAGATGTCCTTCCTTATTCTTTATGGAGCCAATGTGATCTGTCCTCCCATTTTTTTGCTCTCCTCCTCTATGCGTCTTTCGTGTCCTATCGTAACCGCCCTAATTGCACCCTTACATATCTTCTTGCATTCTTTGTAAAGTCTGAATGCTGATGATGATCCCTCAGCCTTGTATTTTTTGAAGGCCTTCTCCTTTGCTTCTATTTGCATTTTTACATTAGAGTTAAGCCATCAAGGACGTTTGCTCTCTCTTTAAAACGTACAGTATTTCCCGATGAGATGCACTGGCTAATGCTCCTATTTTTAGATGCTCTTAAAGCAAACACATCTCTCCTCCGTGTTCTTTGTTTCTAAGATAGTATCCCAATTTATATCTTCTAGCAAGGTTTGCAGTTTAGGGAAGTTGGCTCTTTTGAAATTCAGGGGGAAATTAGAGGGCCTATAGCATACTTCTAGTGCACTGCCTACCATAATATGGTGCCCTTTGCAGTGCTTTGGTAAGGTTTCACAGTAAGGATGGCTTGGCTATTATCAAGTGTTACTTTCACATTGATACATTTTTCCTGCATTTTTAACTTGCTAAAAACAGAAGAAAATGCAACAAATGCAGTGCATAAGGGGAAGCAAATTTGGTATGCACTTTTTTTTTTTTTTACAGTTTTTGTCTGTTTATTTTATCTTGTCACTTTAACTATTTTACCCTTCCCCTTTTTAGAACCCTTGGGAGGGGCCATGGCTCTCAGACTGTGGGTGTGTATTTAAGATATAGGTTATAAGTAAAACTGAGTGAACCATTTCTAACCAGGTTCTAAGGAAGAAGGTTCATCCTTCAAAACATGGCAGCAGACAGGGTCCCATCTAGGACCCAAGCGATTTGAGAGAGACTAGGCACTCATGTGGCTCGGTGAGCCTTTGAGTCTTTGTTTGTGAGTAGACATCTTTAAGTTTTCAGATATTTGTAATACATTTGTTGGATAATGCACTTAGGCCAGTGTGCTCTCTTTTTATTTATATTTCTAAAGCAAATTTGGTGCTGTGACCATGTGTTCTGTTCACACCATGAGTTCCTACACCCAAGTGTTAATAAAAGCACCCCTAGGGAAACCACTCCCAGGGGGCACAGGTACCATAGAGCCTCTGCCTTCCCAGCCCAAGGTAGACTGTTCAAATGAAGAGGTAATTGGCCCTTTCAGCTTTCCCGGAGGAATTACTCCATGCCCCAACTGCCTGTGGGCGTGCCCTGGTTTCTGTTCCAGCCGGTACTAACCTTCCAAGCCCTCATCACTCTAGCAGTTTTGCATAGCCGCCACCCCAACCTTGGGCAGGTCAGGATAGTAGCACAGTGCACAGTGCCTCCACTGGATCACTAATAAGAACACATTTTTTTCACCCTCAGACTAAATTACTACTGCAGCATGAACTCAAGAACTTCTTAACTGAGCAGTGTTGCTTAAATCATCCTGGCTCTGGTGGCGTGGCTGTTGGACTGAATCCCTTGATCCTATTGCTGGGTATCACAGATAACCTCCCTACCTCCACGCACAAGAAGCTTTTTATCTTCTACACAGCTTTTTATGCTCGTAAAGCGATCCTGCTCCAGTGGAAGGCAGCTGACCCGCCTGGTCTATCTTCCTGGCGGAAGCTGGTGAATGACACCCTCCCTATGTATAAGCTAACTTATATGGGACGCAACTGCCCCACAAAGTTTGACAAGATCTGGGGGGCCTGGGTGGCGGCCAAGGGACTAACGGTCTAGTGCGTTTAAATTTGTGGTCTGTGGTCTGTGCCCTATTCCCTCCCGGGTGGTCCTGGGTTTCCCCTGCCCTCTCCCGGGTCTATGAAGTGGGTTAGTGGGAACCTTCTATATGTATGTCCTTGGAATAATAACATGTCTGGGGCTCAGTGTGGATGCACATTGTAATATGTGGTGTGTCTACTCCAATCCATTTGGCCTGCTGTGTGGGATGTCTCCCCTCCTCCTCCCCTCTCCCCCTCCCCTCTCCCCCTCCCCCCCTCTCCTCCCCCCCTTTTTCCCCTTTCCCCCTCCCCCCCCCGTTGTTTCTCTCTCCTTTTTCCCCTTTGCGTCCATGTCTTCCCTCTCCTGCCCAGTTAGGCTAATATGACGTTTTTGTATGTGGATATTTATTTTATTTTTTATTGTCTTGGTTTTTTTTTTGGGTTTTTTTTTTTTTTTTTTTTTCTCTCCTGCACTGTCTGTAACAAATGTGTGGAGCCTTGTGGCCCTGACTGCATTATCTGTCTGGTATAAGCATGTAATCACCTGATTTTCTTGAATAAATATTCCTTCTGTTAAAAAAAAAAAATCATCCTGGCTCAAGGTTTATCACAAAAGCATTAAAAACCTTTCTCATAAAAAAAAATTTTTTTATCACATTACACACCACCCACTTCCATTCACCTCCTAAAATTCCACAATGCATCCTCCTCCTCAACCCCCAAACTCATCCTTTTCATCACTAACACATAATACATTTTCGCCAGACACGAATGCACGCAGTCCTTCTCCGTCAACACCATTTTGGTCTTACGCATTGCACACCTCGCCTCCCACACCACTTCCTTAAAAATAGCAGAAAATATTTTCTGCCGCACCACCCTTCCACCATCTCTCAAACCAAACACACCAGAAACAAAGGACACTGACTCCACACCCACCACCCTCCATACAAACCCCTCCATCCTCCTATTCACTTCCTTCACAAAGGCACATTCCCAAAACACATACCTAGTGCTCTCCTTCCCTCCACATCCTATTCTAGGGCAAACTTCACTCCTCACTAGATCTCTGGCTTTCAAAATTTCCATAGTTGATAAGCAACAATTGCAGTGTCATCCATCCAATCTCCTTCTGTTTGTTGTTTCCTTTTATTAACATATTCCTCCAACACATTTTGTTTAGTGCTCAATCTTGAGATATTAGACACTAACTCCTCCCTCCTCACCCATTTCCATAGACTTGCTTTCTTAACCGCATCAAGTCCCAACCAATGCAGCCCATTCTTCTCAAAAAAGGACTACATTTTTAAGTAGTACACAGGAGAGACCAGATACATAGGCATCCTCAGATCCTTCTCACATTTTTTTGCCTTGACTACCAGGGTCTTCCCGGACTTGGAATCAAATCGAATCCTGTAATACATGAGATGACATGTTTGGCGCAAAAGCACCTAATTTCCCCGATGCGCCCAGGTGACATCACAAAAGTGGCCCCCAAGAGCTCTCTCCAACCAAAGATCCACACGCAAAGGCACGCAGATCTTAAGCCAAAAGGCTGAGAAGCGATATGCACCACAAGTGTTAGCTATCCCATTCTGCTCTGATTCGGCAAAGAATCTGCTCATGGACACCCTGCTGAACAGAGTAGAGCGCACTATGTAAAAGTATCCTTAGTGTGCAGCCTTAGCAGATGCAAAGGGCATAATTTTGTGCTGGGCAGTATGCTCACAGTTTCCTTTAACCTTTTGTGTCATAAATAATTTTATTAAATCATCTGTTTCGCTCTTCAGATAACATTTGACAGGTGGTGGGGAGGCAATAATGTTGCCTCCTCGATGCCTGTTTTAACACGTAAAAATCTGCACCACTCCACTGCAACTGCATGGTGAATGAGTAGCGTTTGGTAGGTGCTACTGCCCACTGAGTTTGGGTATCCACACCTGCTGCTTTTGCAGCTTAAGGGGGGGGCAGATGTTTAGTTGTGTGGGTCTGACACTTCATGACCTCATGGACCATAGCGAACCAGGCTTGTCATCTTCAGTGATTTCCAGCTTCCAGGGGCATCGGCCAGGTATGGTATATACAGGCTTTCATTGGTCCAAGCTTGAACAATGTAACTATGTATAATATAGCCATGCCTGCAATTATTCTTTAAATATCATATGAAATTTTATTTAATTTCCTATATTTTGTTAAGGGTGAAATCAGCAAAACAAAAACAGAAAAAAAAAAAAAATGTTGAAAGCCCAGCGTTAAAAAAACAAAAAAAAAACCTAGGGGCAGATTCACATAGATGTAATCTTCCGCTGCGTAATCGAAATACGCTACGCTGCCGTCTATCACCAGACTCTACGCCGAATTCAGGTAGTTTTTTTGCGCGTACGCTATTGTATCGTATTTTTTTTCCGCCGCGCAATCGAAATACGTGAGTAGGGGGCGTGAAGCATTTAAATTAAGCGCGTCCCCGCGACGATCGAACTGCGCATGCTCTGTTCAGGAATTTCCCGCCGTGCATTGCGCGAAATCACGTCGTGACGTCATTCGTTGTTTGAGTAGCGGCGTTTACGAACATTCCTATTCCCGGACGACTTACGTTAAAAATAATAAAAGAAATCGAAAAACGTTGAAATTCGACGCGGGAACGACGGCCATACTTAACATGGGCTGTCTAATATTAGACCAGCAAAAAGCTGGTATAGTGAAACGGAAATAAAAGATGACTAAAGGTGCCGTAAGAGATTGCGTTTGAAGAGCGAAATTTTGTGGATTCCAGGCAAAAGCTCATTAGCATACCATGAAGGTGAAAAACAACAGGAAGTCCGCCCAGTGGCCGCAATTTTCAGGCAGCGTAGATCTGAAGGCGTACTAACACGTAATAAAGTCGAAATTTAGCACGCAGGTGTCTTTTCATGGTTTGAGGATTTCGACTAGCGTAAAAACGCTCGTAAATCGAAATTACTCCTGTCTAACAACATTTACACAGGCGTAATCGCTTTGTGAATCTAGGCCCTAGTTATGATTGTTGTCTAAGTAATAAGCTTTAATACCAAAAGCTGTCCTGCTGTGGGTTTTGAGCAGCACAGTCACAAGATCTGTCATCTGCCTTGTACTTGTCAGGTTACCAATGAGATTGCGTTTGTGTTACAGATCTTTTACAGCTGTTACTTGAAGACACAGAAAACACAACACAGTCCATTAAGCCACAAATTCAGAGTGCATGCTGACAGAAAGAGCTTTGCTGGGTGTGCATGTCTCTGATAAATACAGATCATTGCCTTCACTTGACATTGATATTAGGCCAAGTCAGTATTATGGGAACTTGATCCCTTACACTTCCTACAGGATTTTTTATTTCTTTATGAAATGTCTGTTCATTTCTTAGACATCTGCAAACAGGACCCCACAGATTGTATTTACCAAGGTATCCGATAATCCGAATGAAAAACTGTCTGTGTTGCCACAAAGCCCTTATATCAGATGCTTATACAAAGTTCTTAGTAAAGTATGGATGGCATCGGTACTAAAAAATAGCTATTATTATACATGCTATATAGCACCTCATCCTGTTTAAATATGTCCCTTAGTTTGCAAGCAACATTGTCAGACGTTTTCCCCCTGTATGACAACGCTGCTAGAAACGAAACGGGTTTGTGAGCGACAGCTCTGGTTTTGGCAGCAGGGGTCACTCTGAACACCAGTACTGCCATTAATAAAAATTTAAAAAATGACATAGCCAGCAGCACTGTGTCTATCATGAATGCTTTTACACATACACAGCCCGGCTGATGGGATGAGCTTTCAGTATTACAAATCTCTGTGTTAGATGAAAAGGAAGTTCCTGATTGCACACAATAAAAAAATAAGAAAAGTGTAACTACTACCAGAAACACTGACATATACCCCTCTACTGTCATCACCCCTCTGCAGGGTATATCAGCCTTGTCCTGTCCCTGATCTGACCTGTAAATTAACCCTTCACCTGTCTTATCCTGCCATAAATGTGCACAGCCTACTGCATTGGAATCGTGGACATGCTGGGTTAAAGGTGTTGTAAAGGGCAAAAGTTTTTTTTTATGCATTAAGATAAAAAACATTCTGTGTGTAGCAGCCTCTCCAGCACCCCCCAATACGTACCTCTCTCCAGCGATGTCCACAAGTGTATTAGCCATCTGGGACTCTCCTTCTAATTGGCTGAGATGCAGCAGTGGAGGGAGGGGCAGGGCTAGGCCACAACTCAGTGTCTGAATGGACACAGGGAGCTGCAGCTCAGCTTGGGTGCTCCCATAGCAGGCTGCTTGCAGTGGGGGCACTCGACAGGAGAGAGGGGTCAGGAGCAGTCAAAGGGGACCGCAGAAGAGGAAGATCTGGCTTTTTTTGTGCAAAAGCACTACACAGAGCAGGTAAGTATAACATGTTTGTAATTTAAATAAAAGACAAAAAAAAAGACTTTTTCAAATCACTTTAAGATCGTGGGGGGGGGGGGGTTGAATCAAGATCGCAATTTTTTAACGATTAATCGTCCAGCTCTAGTGTGCGACCCCAAACACACTTCCAAGATTACCACTGCCTTGCTAAAGAAGTTGATGATAAAGGTGATGGACTGGCCAAGCATGTCTCAGGACCTAAACCTTATTGAGCATCTGTGGGGCATCCTCAAATGGAAGGTGGAGGAGCACAAGGTCTCTAACATCCACCAGTACTGTGATGTCATCATGGAGGAGTGGAAGAGGACTCCAGTGACAACCTGTGAAACTTGGTGAACTCCATGCTCAAGAGGGTTAAGGCAGTGCTGGAAAATATTGACACTTTGGGCCCAATTTGTACATTTTAACTTAGGGGTGTCCTCACTTTTGTTGCCATTGGTTTAGATATTAATGGCTGTATGTTGAGTTATTTTGAGGGGACAGAAAATGTACACTGTTATACAAGCTGTACACTCACTGCTTCAGTGTTTTCACATGAAAAGATGCAATAAAATATTTACAAAAATGTGAGGGTGTATTCACTTTTGTGAGATACTGTGTGTTTGTGTGTGTATATATATATATATATATATATATATATATATATATATATATATATACACATACATACATATACACATACATACACACACACACACTTTTTTTGGCCAACAAGCATTGCTCTTTTTGGGCCAAGCCAGGGTTCATTATATTCATTATATTGATAGCTGCTGCTGCCCACCTGCCGCTGTCTACCGGTGCTTCTTCCAGTGGAAGAGAGATGCCAGAGGGCAGGTAGAGAGCAGCTGTATATCGCTCAGCCGGAACCTGCTGCTGGAGCTATAAAAGTCGCATTGGAAAATGCGTCTGGATTACTCCATGGCTGCGGTCCCTCATTCCCTCAGACAGAGCAAGGGGGTGATTAGGATGTGCCTGGGCACACCTGGCACACCTTGTGCGCCTGCCTATGCATCTTGCACATCTGTACATTAACTCATTCAGCTCCACATTCCCATTGTATGTGATCGCTATAAAGTGCTACCCCCTCAGGAGCCGCTGATTAGATGTGGGATCTACTCTCTTTTTGTGACTAACTCTTATTTAACTAGCTTGAACCCTCCCTTGACACATCAGAAGCCCAGCAAACGTATTGTGACCTCTGCTTGACCGGGGTCACAATAGCAGGCACGTAACATGAAGTAATAAGGGAATAACAATATTACCTGCTCCTGGGAGTTATGTAATGACACACAATGATTCTGGGCCCTTACGAGAATCAGTAGTTAATGTTAAGAGGAAACAAAAAAGGAAATCTAAGCTAAAGAATGGTACCATCCAGTTAAAATAATGTAAACGTACATTCTATGCTCGCAAGCCCCCCCTAGCGGGCAGCCCTGCGAACAGCTAAAGAAGTGTCTATAGACCAAAGTCCACGTTGCGGCCATTGGTGCACTTTAGATTTTGTAATTCAAAAGGGACAAACGATGAGATGAAATTAGTCAAAACAGGGTATTATAAATAGTAATGGTGGTGAACTGACCGCTCGTCAGCGTCAGTCACTGTGTGTAACAACTCTCAACTTAGAAGGCCTTGAAGCGTAGTCAGAGGCCAACACGTGTCTCTGGCTTAATGGGTGGCACTAGATTGTCTCTGCCAAAGGGAAAAGCTGAAAGTTGAGCAGGTGCTCTGTCACCCAAAGAGGCCGATCCGCCTGGGTTCTTCTCCAAAACGTTCTGGTCAGTCACCGTCCCGTAGCACAAGGTCTCCGGTATCAGGCCCTCCACTGTTTCAGTTGTCAGCTGGGTGGCTTCACCGATCTCCTGGAACACAAGCTAGGTACAGTGGCCTTGCTTCTCTCCGGCAGGTTGGCCTCCTGGCGACCCCAGGCTTCAGGCCTAACAGCACGGCTGTGCTGCTCTGCACAGCTCCGCAGAGGAAAAGATGCCAGTCCAGAGAGAGCGTGAGAGCTCCTCCCTCCCCTTAAGTAACCTCCCCCATAAGTCTGTGCGGAGGTGTCACATGCTCCAATAGTGCAAGGCATTGTGGGAAGCATAATCTGTTTTCACTAAGATTTAATGGAGTCCATATCTCCCAGCACTCGCAATCCCACAATGCATAACTTCTTAAAGGTATTCCAACATATTTACAAGGGTAAATAAAGTTCCAGTGAGGGTTCAGGCCTGTCATTAGTTCCTAGACATGTGCATTCGTTTTCGTTAGAATGCATTTTCGTCCAAAAATCGTGTTTTTTCGTTATCGTTTTAACTAACGATAACGAAAGTGCAAGAAACGAAAACCGAAAGATCCGACATAAAAAATGCTTTATTTTCGTTTGATATAGAGAGATTCGACATTATAGGGAAAAGATTCGACATCATAGAGAAAAGATTCGACATTATAGAGAAAAGATTCGACACTATAGAAATAATAGATTCGACTTTACAGAGAATAGATTTCGATTTATGAGACGTAAAGATTCGACGTTCCGTCGAATATTCTTTTGATCATTCGACAGAAATTAAGTATTATTGGATTTTCAGACGAAAGCTATTCCCCAGCGAAAAACTCAATAAATCAAAACGATTTTCGGGAGTAACTAAATAAATGTATTTTCCAAACTAAAACGAAAAAACAAAAAAAAATATTCCAGTCTGCACATGTCTATATAGTTCCTGACAGGATGACCCCGCTACACATACAATAACCCCTTCACCTCCTGATTGCACTTTGTGTGACGTGTATTTAATGCATCTAGTGCACCATTACCAAGCTCCATGTTTTGAATTACCTTGATACCAGCATGTTTCTTCATTTAAAAAATAAATTGTGGTAAAAAAAAAAAATCACTTTGGTGAGTCTACTCTGCAAAAAGGGTTCATTTGGAGGGTGTTCGGCAATTGTATTTGCTATGTTTATAAATCTCTTGTTTTTTTTTTATTTACATACTGAAGTAAAAAAACATCACAGTATTTATTAAAACATATCACAAAAGGAAAGCTCCTTCTGTCTAAACAAATATATAAAATAGACTTGGGTGCAGTTTTGCATGACCAAGTAATTGTCAGCCAGTGTCTAACAGCACAGAAAATTGAAAAATGGTCTGGTAATGAATGAGATTTAACACGTCGCTCATCATCTTCAAGTGGTTAAAAACGTATCCCTTTCATGTATATGGAACGTGCAATAAAAGACAAACATCCCTTTTCATCCCATGTATCATGTGCTATGTTGTGATGATTTGTGTTCTGCCTTTTGGGAGCAGTGGGTTTAGATCCTTTGTATACCTTGCCTGGAAAACATCAAATGATTATTAGCGTTGAGCGGAATATGCCATATTCGATTTTGCGATATTGCGCGAATATATAGAAGAATATTCGCGAATATTCGCTAATATCGAATATTCGTGATATTTTATCCAAAAAAAAATTTCCGCCCTTCTTTTGCATCAGAGCCAATCAGAATAACTAGAATATTCGGCAAAAGGAATATCACGCAATATTCCTTTTGCCGAATATTCGAGTTATTCTGATTGGCTCTGATGCAAAAGAAGGGCGGAGAAGATAATTGCGCAATATTCCTTTTGCTGAATATTCAAGTTATTCTGATTGGCTCTGATGCAAAAGAAGGGCGCATCAGAGCCAATCAGAATAACTCGAATATTCGGCAACAGGAATATTGCGCGATTATCTTCTCCGCCCTTCTTTTGCATCAGAGCCAATCAGAATAACTCGAATATTCGGCAAAAGGAATGTCGCGCAATATTCCTTTTGCCGAATATTTGAGTTATTCTGATTGGCTCTGATGCAAAAGAAGGGTGGAGAAGATAATCACGCAATATTCCGTTTGTCGAATATTCAAGTTATTCTGATTGGCTCTGATGCAAAAGAAGGGCCGAGTAGCTGATGCGATTCTTTTATGTTGCTGAAAATTCGCAATGCGAATTTTCGGCAACATAAAAGGACCGCCTCAGCTACTCGGCCCAGGGTCTCTAATCATACCAGCAATGCTTTTAGATGTCGATGGAGATCACTAGGATGTGATCTGTTTTAAAAATACATTTTAAAAAAATACGAATATTCGCCGCGATATTCGAGTTATTCGCAAATACTCGAATATGCAGTATTCGTAGCGAATATTCGCAATGCGAATATTCGTGAGCAACACTAATGATTATCTGTTGAGAAAAAAATTAGAAAAAGGGAAAAGGGAACCATAACCTTATCCACCTTATTGTACAACACTGCTAAAACTAGAAATGATCTAAAAGCTTATTCAGGTATAAATATCGTTTAACAGGGTATATCAGGGATGTAAATACATGTAAATTGATGTAAATGCAATTTCATATTGTTGGGAAAATAAACATTTGTTTTGCAACAGCTGCCATTTAAGGAGGGGGGAAGATATACCTGAAAATGTAAGATATGTCATATGCATTACAAAGTATACTAAAAAAATTCTGGGAAACTAGGGAAAACACATTGATAAATCCAACAGAGGGGATGTCTTAAAACATTCCTCCATCCAACTTGCTTGTGTGTTTGGTGGAATCTGTTCATTTTATTGACCCATCTATGGCCAGCCTTATGCCCAGTACACACGACCGGTCTATCTGATGAGAACGGTCTGATGGACCGTTTTCATCGGTTAACCGATGAAGCTGACTGATGGCCTGTCATGCCTACACACCATCAGTTAAAAAAAACAATTGTGTCAGAACGCGGTGACGTAAAACACAACAATGTGCTGAAAAAAATGAAGTTCAATGCTTCCAAGCATGCGTCGACTTGATTCTGAGCATGCGTGGATTTTTAACATATGGTCATGCCTACTAACAATCGTTTTTTTCTATCGGTTAGGAATCCATCGGTTAAATTTAAAACAAGTTTTTAACCGATGGTTAAATAACTGATGGCGGCCACACACGATTGGTTTGGACCGATGAAAACGGTCCATCAGACCATTCTCATTGGTTTAACCGATCGTGTGTATGCGGCCTAAGTCTCAAGAAAAAATTCTCAGCATTTGGTGATGTCACTACTGTGCTGCTCACTGTTCTCCTTGCTGGAGGCTCTGACATGCTGAAGCAAAACCCTGTCTCTACCAAGATGGCCACATCCACACTAAGACAAGGCAGAACAAGGCATGATAAGTCAGTAATTGGGGAAAGGTCATCTACAGAAACACCATAAAAATAATGGTGACTTGTGCTTTGCCCTCTGCCTTCCTTTTCTAGGGCACATCTTCCAAAGTTCCATTCCACCAGAAGCAATGACTTGCTTAAGGTAGCAAAGGATCCCCAATGTGTTTCTGTATCAAATCCAACAAAGCAACTTTTGCACCCTTGTCCGAAACAGGGCTGCTAACAAATTGAGCTGTGCTAGGTGGTGGCTAGCCTGGCTAATTTGTGATGGAGAATACAGGTTATGAGTATGTATTATTTTATCAGCAAAAAATATAGGTAGATGGCGCACGACTTAAAAAATGCAATCAAAAATAATTAATAGTATAATTAACAATTAGTAGATCATAAGGTCCATGTCAATATCAAAAGGGAAAAAAATAATAAATAAATAAAATAATAAATGACCATATAATGATAGTCCAAATAAATGACCATACAAAAGATGGTTAAAATAAAAAGTCCCAAAAGTTCAATGTTTAGTCCAGCAACACTAGTGGCAGCACAGTCCTGAGGCAGAAGCAGACTCTGAAAAATATATATAGACAAGAAGGACATGCGCCAAACTAAGTGTAGTAAATTAGGGATTTAATGAAGTGAAAATAATAGTAAACAGTAAATTGGCTACTCACAAAACAATTGAGAGCAAGGGCACATCAGGGGTTAACAGCTGGTCGAGGGTCACAACGATCGTTTACATCTGCAGGCAGGCTGACTTGGCCAAGTCTTGGGAGTTATGGAGACCCATCCTGGGGAAGCCTGAAAGAAGCGACAGGGGATCCAGAAGCTGTGTTTCCTGGATAGGACGCGCTATGCGTTCCAGCATGAAGCGCAGTCTATCGCCGTACGACCGGAAGTGACGTCGAACCTCGGGCCAGCCAATGGGATGACGCGTTTCTCAGCATCCGCTGGTTCATCAGATCCAAAACGTCCAATAGAAGCGGACGTACTATATATGCAGGGGATTATTGTGATTGGTCAGCGGGGCTTAGTAAACAAATGCACACAGGAAGTACTGGGAAATACTGACACAGATAGTAAAGGACACTAGAACTATATATATATATAGAAGAAAAAATGTGGAAAAATAGAATATATATAAAAATTTTTTAAAGATAATATATATAAAATTATAAAGAGGTATATATATAAATAAATAAATGAGTATATATATATATAAAAAAAAACACATACATATATATAATAAAAAGATCTATGACAACATCCTAAAAATTATTATCACTCAAAAAATTCCTAGAAAAAATTAACAAAAAGTGTATATGTATATACACATATACACATTAAAAAATATGCATATATATATATATAACACATGCTAAAAATATATTAAAAATATATATATATATTAGAACATACACACTAAAAAATATATATATACTAAAAAATATATATATATACTAAAAAATACCATAAAGTGCCATAGTCACAGAGACCTAATAT
The DNA here is from genome assembly GCA_029574335.1 of Rana kukunoris. Classification (NCBI taxonomy): domain Eukaryota; kingdom Metazoa; phylum Chordata; class Amphibia; order Anura; family Ranidae; genus Rana; species Rana kukunoris. Next base: position 359,951,109 of record CM056050.1, on the reverse strand, counting down.
AAGATGAAATAATATAGAATAATATAATAAATAATAAATAATAATCAAGCACATAAATTCAGTATGTATATATAAAGTCACCGTACGAATATGCTCAAAGCAAACATAACTCTGTGCGCATGGGTGACTCCAGGTGACACATCCACAGACCAAGGTAATATATGCACAATATATACATGTAGCTGGGGTGTAATACACATACACACACATGTATATACATAAATCAGTTTGAACAGTAATGTGCGGGGGGAAATAATATAATATAAAATAAAGCTGATGCACAAACAAGGCAATCCTGTATAGTCATGAGTGTGCAGCAACATATGTATTCTCTAAAAGAAATCATGTAAGAAAAAATTATTATTATTATTATTATACTATGTATATGTGTATATATACAAATGCATGTGTAATCGTATGCACACATGCACACCCACACACATAGTACGGTGCAAGGAAGTATATCGTCAGTCACCAAAAAATAAATAATAAAGACAATAATACAGAAAAAAATGATTATAAGAGTCATAACAGCAGAAGGGTAATTATAAGAATGGATCATTAAAAAAAAGTCTAAAGAAAAAAGTCTTAGATAATGTTGTTTGTTTCTATTTCCTCATTGAGTCCATGTGGCGTCATCGTATTGAGGGAATAAATCCAGAAGGTTTCTTGTCTGCATAGTCGTTGAAATCTCTCGACTGCAGTAGGGGTTTCAGGAATGGCCTCAATGACCCAAACCTGTAAAAGGGAAATGTCACCATGATGGTGAATAGCAAAGTGTCGTGCGATACTAGATTTGGGGTCACCAGCATGAACTGCACGTCGGTGCTCCCCAAATCTAGTACGAAGGGCTCTAATTGTCCTACCCACATAAAGGAGTCCGCAAGGGCAAGAAACACAGTAAATGACATATGTCGTCGAGCAATTATAAAACGAACTCAAATTATAAGTCTTGTTGTTGGCTGTAAAATTCTTTTTACCGTGTTTAACATAAGAACAAGTTAGACATTTGGCCTTTTTACATTGAAACATCCCTACTAAAGGTATAAGTGTTAGTTGTTTAAGCCTATGAAGTTTGGTGTTAGCATTGGACTTTATTTTGCTAGGGGCTATCTTACTCTTGATATTTGGGGCCCTACGGTACGCAAATTTTGGCTGGATAGTGATAGATGAAGACAAGAGGGGGTCCTGAGTTAGAATAGACCAATGTTTTTTAATGATGTTTTCCATTTTTTTATGTTTAGCATGGTACTGGGTAATGAACCTGGTGGTGGGGGCCTGTTCAATTTTCTTAGATATAGGTGGAGAATTAGAATCATACATAATGCGAGCAGACTCAACAAGGTTCGGAGGGTAGCCTTTGACAATAAATTTCTCTTTAAGATTGACACTCAAAGATTTGTAATCCTCCAATCTAGTACAATTCCGTCTAAGTCGATGGAATTGACTTTTCGGAACATTATTGATCCATTTGGGGTGGTGACAACTAGAATGATGGAGGTAAGAATTCACGGCTGTAGATTTAGTGTAATTCTTGGCACTGATAGTATTCCGGTCATGGAACAGTTCAAGGTCTAAATAACATATAGACTCAGGATCACTAACTGAAGTGAAGGTCAAGCCAAAAGGGTTGTTGTTGCAGTAGGCTACAAAGTTGGTGATAGAATCAATGGAACCATCCCAGATCATGATTATGTCATCTATATATCGGCCAAAGAAGACGATATGTGCAGAAAATGGGTTGTTCTTGTCTATATAGATGGCTTCCCAACGACCCATAGTGAGGTTGGCATAGCTGGGTGCAAAATTAGCACCCATCGCAGTGCCTTGCTTTTGTAGGTAAAATTCATCATCGAACAGGAAGTAATTGTGTTCGAGACAAAAGCGAGTAGACAGCAAGATGAATTCTATCTGTAGTGTGTTTAAACTGGGGTCTGCATTAAGGAAATGTGAGACAGCCTCAAGTCCCACCGAGTGTGGTATAGAGGTGTAGAGCGAGCAAACATCAAGAGATAACCAATGGTAAGAAGGTTCCCATGAATAGGGAGATAGCAAGTCAATAAGATGAGTACCATCCCGATTATAGGATGGGAGAGCTTGGGCAAGCGGTTGTAAAAAATGGTCAATATAGAGAGAAAAGCTGGTAGTGATGCTATCCATCGAGGCGACAATCGGGCGACCTGGTGGATTATTAACATCCTTATGTATTTTAGGCAAATGATATAGGTAGGGGACTTGAAAAAAGGGTTTTAAAAAGAAAGCAGCCTCCAATTTGTTCAGGGTGCCAACAGCAAGGGCCTCCCGAACAATGTTAGATGACTCAATAGTGAATTTAGGCAGAGGATCGTATTTAAGTTTCTCATAAGTATTTCCATCTGCGAGTAGTCGTCTGGCTTCAGACATATAGTCAACCTTGTCCTGTATAACTATTCCCCCTCCCTTATCTGCAGATCTGATGATGATCTCAGGATTAGTGCTAAGGGATTTTAGAGCTGAATATTCCGAAGATGTAAGATTACTATGAAACCTGGTGGTCTTGGAGTCTGTTTTACAGAGGTCCGTAAGCTCTTTGAAAACCACCTGATAGAAGGTGGAAAGGTAGGGGCCTTTAGATTGTGCAGGGAAAAAAATAGACTTGGGTCTAAAAGACGTATGGACTGTAGACCGAGGAGACTCAGTGTATTGAGACCATACTAACAAATCCTCCTCTTCTTCATCTGCATTCTGCAAATTTATTTTATCAGCCAATTGGCTGGAGTTCCTTTGGCTGCTGTTGGGAGCGGGTATTTATTTGGAGGTTCTTTCCACCCAGACAGGGGTCTGTGTGTGTGCATGAGGAGCAGGAGTTGTAGTGTAGGCCTGAGGCCTAACCATGTGTAAAGGGGCTTTGCCGGAGGGAGCCTGATCAATGTCGATGTCAGCAGGCATGAGAGAGGAAGTTGCCAGAGGGTCAACACCTCTTCTTGCCGGTGGCAGGCTGAGAGGGATGAAGTTCTGAAAGACTGACATAGGAGACTCTTCATAAGCCAGGGACTATGAAATGGCTGGTAAAGCTTCAGCAGAGAACTCATTTGTGGAACTACAGTGGGATATTGTGAGTTAAGTTGTTGCTACAGGAGACAACTGTTGCTAAAGAATACAGATCTCTGGATTCAGCTTAAAGAAACTGTTTCTGTATTGCTGTCAGCCCTGTTCTACTATGTGTCTGAGGAGTCTGCCAATTTGCTATTTAATTTGCCTAAGGGTGTCCGGTGCCCTACCCCTCTCTCCCGCATTTTCCTGTTAAGAGAAATAAACTTCTCTTTGTCAATTTTTAAAAGTGGCTAGTGCAGATCTTTCCACCTTGCACAACACCCACTATGCCTAGTAACCAGCACCCTGAGGAAGAATGTCAGCCCTTTCTGTCTCTGGGGGTCACCACCAGGTCTCTGGAGGCCAGGGAGAGCACTACACAAAGGATGGCAGCCACTAAGATCAATGTATAACTAGCACAGGAATAGCACACAAGGGTAGGGCAATACAAAGAATAAAGGGCCCTTTCACACTGATGCCCTTTTGATGTGACTTACAATGGAAGGTGCCTTTTTGGTGTGCTTTTGAAAAACTGCACCAAAGATGCAGCATGCAGGACTTAAAAGCGCAAGTGTGAAGGGTTAATGGATAATAGTTTTCATGTGATTTTGTTGCCCTGGAAAATCGCAACAGTGTAAAAGAGGCCATTATTTTAAACCAGTGGTGGCCCGTCCATAGGGGGCACCCAGGCGCCGCCCCCCCTCCTGTAGTCACAGAAAAAATGGGCCCTTTAAGAATATTTATTTTACTTAAAATGTATTTTTTACTTATACTAACTGCAGTGATGTCCTTCTATAGAGGGCGCTGCAGCGCCACCCCCTCTGGCTCTCGCAAATAACATACATTCATGTATTGCATGAATGTATGTTATTGTTGCCAGCTGCCGCAGGTCTATTCAGATGGCCAGACCTTGGGCGCCGGCTACCTGAATAACGGCAGCTGGTTGGCTGTGCGGAAGTGTCTATCAGAGCCAGCGGCGAGTACAGCCCTTCTCTCCCAGAAGGTCTAGGTTATCGGTACTCTTAAAACACAGAAAAAACACAGAAAAAACAAACTCCTGCACACGGGTGGATTGTCCAACAGTCAATGTTCCATGGGAAAATTGCCAAGAATGCCAAAAACAGTAACAGTGGCCTTGCTGCCCTTCATGGATAGGGAATATCCTGGTAGCAAACAAAACAGAAGAGAAAGAAAGGCGCACCAGCCTAGTGTGTTACCGTTGACAATTTAATATAATAAAAAACTACTCGCAAAGAAAGCAACATAATGGGCTTCTCAACAACGCTGTAGTAGAACCACACTCCAAATTGGGGGGATAAAGGTGTGTCACTGCCGGCTAACGCGTTTCGAGGCTACAAAGACCTCTTCATCAGAGCCCAGCAGTTGTTGATAAGACCATTATGTTGCTTTCTTTGTAAGTAGTTTCGTATTACATTTGTATTATATTAAATTGTCACCGGTAACACACTAGGCTGGTGCACCTTTCTTTCTCTTCTCTTTTGTCTGGTTATTGGTAACCTGATTGGCTGAAGCGTCACCAAGGCGGGAGATGACATCGAGGGACATGGAAGCAGAAAGGTAAGTGCATTTTACAGGGCACAGCGGCGACAATGGGCACAGTGGCATCACCAAGGACATGGGAAGTGTAAAGTTCCTAGTATGTGCGGACTGTGAAGTGGGACCTATCGGTTGGCACAGTTTGGAGGAGCAACTTTTATGTAGCACTGGAACATGTCCGACATGAGTGAGAGACAACCACTGCTCATAAGGGAGATTGCAAGGATAAAAACTGAAATTTATAGCATATAATATCTGATGAATTACAGAGGGGCTGCTATACATCAGTGTCATGTTTGTTATAAAATACGGTTTACAAGTGGTGACAAAGGACACAGTGGTGACAATGGGCACAGTGGCAACTATTAAAGGGCACAGTGACATGAACAGTGGCAACAATGGGCACAGAGGTGACAGTGGCAACAATTAAAGGGCACAGTGACATGCACAGTGGCAACAATGGGCACAGTGGTGACAATGGGCACAGTGGCGACAATTAAAGGGCACAGTCACATGCACAGTGGCAACAATGGTGACAATTGGCACAGTGGCTGCTTTTGATGGCATGGCACAGTGGTGACAATTGATGGCACAGTGGCTGCGTTTAATGGCATGGCACAGTGGTGACAATTGATGGCAGAGCGGCTGCGTTTGATAGCATGGCACAGTGGTGACAATTGATGGCACAGCGGCTGCGTTTGATGGCATGGCACAGTGGTGACAATTGATGGCACAGCAGCTGCATTTGATGGCATGGCACAGTGGTGACAATTGATGGCACAGCGGCTGCATTTGATGGCATGGAACAGTGGTGATAATTGATGGCACATCGGCTGTGTTTGATGGCATGGCACAGTGGTGACAATTGATGGCATGGCACAGTGGTGACAATTGATGGCACAGTGGCTGCATTTGATAGGCACAGTCAGGCTGCAATTTTTTATTTTCGGTTGCGCCCCCCCAAAAATTTTAAGGACCAGCCACCACTGCTCTAAACTATCTAAGTTTCCAACCTGGAGCACATACATCATATATAGCAACATAAACTGAGAGAAGGTAAGTCAAATGGGGCCTACACACGGTTGGAATTTCCGACAGTAAGCTCATATCAAACTTTTCTTGTCGGAATTCCGATCGAGTGTACGCAGCACAAGGGACAAATTGCATAATATATGGCCTGCCTTACAGATCCCGGGAGTGTACACTGCTTTGTGCATGTTTCATTATACAAAAAAATTCAATAGATTAAGACCCCTTGGGCACTTTTCAGGCGTTTTAGCGCTAAAAATAGTGCCTGTAAAGCTCCTGAAATGCGCCTCTCAAGCCCAATTTATACATTTTCACTTAGAGGTGTACTCGCTTTTGTTGCCAACAGTTTAGACATTAATGGCTGTGTGTTAAGTTATTTTGAGAGGACAGTTTTGTTACACAAGCTGTACACTTACTACTTTACATTCTAGCAAAATGTAATTTGTTCAGTGTTGTCACATGAAAAGATATAATAAAATATTTACAAAAATGTGAGAGGTGTACTCACTTTTGTGAGATACTGTATATATTCTGCTACATATTTTTGGTAAATAAGCGTATATTGATTGGTTTGCTCTAAAGTTATAGCATCCACAAACTATTGGATTGTTTATTGTATTTTGATTTATACTAGTAATGGCGGCAATCAGCTACTTATAATACTGCGATATTGCAGCGGACATTTGGACACTAACTGACACTTTCAACGCTTTTCGGGGACCATTGACACTAATACAATATTCAGTGCTAAAAATATGCACCCACCGACCCATGACTTGTGACAGAAGGTACCCCCTATAGAACCTGCAAAACCGTTTAGAACTCAATGACCCATGAAAGATGGATCAAGCCTGATGCCCGAGACAACCCCGCCATGAAGAATGAACTGCTTGTGACAAGAGGATGCATGGGGGAAATGGAGCAAGGTCCAAGCGGATTGAAATCCTTCAACCGGGCACTACCCATGCTGTTGTGGGAAAGTGAGAGGGTAAGTTGCAAAAAAAGTACAACTGGCAGGAGACTAAGGCCCAGATTCACGTACATCGGCGCATTATTGGACCGGCGTAGCGCACCGCCTTTACGTTAGACTTGCGCCATCTAGCCGCGTAATCCCCCGATTCACGTAGCTTTTGCGCAGGAAATTGCGCAAGCGTAAGGTTTTTTCCTGAGGCGTAAAGAGGAGTAATACAAATTGGGAAGGACGTGGGCGTGTTACATTGAAATGAGCCGTGACCCCATGCAAATGAAGGGCCGGCCGGCTCGCGCATGCGCGCTTGAACGAGACCATGGTCGGCTCCGCTGTGCGCATGCTCACAACTCGGGAGCGGCGCAATCAGTGAAATTGGAAATGGACTAGGGCAACTTTGTAAACTACGCAGACAGCATAAATAGACAGACACAAATGCACTTCCTTTGCAAAAGTACATCCCTTTGTATCCCTCCCTCTACAGCAAGGTGCTTTTGTTTGTTTGTGACGTGTCTTTGAGATATTTGGGGACTGTTTTGCAGAGTGATTTTTGTCTTTTATGGGTTTTCTTTGTTGTTATTTTGTTTAAATTATATTTTTGCTGGGCATTTTTTTTTTTTGCTCGTCATTTATTTAATTTTTTTGGTTCTGTTTGTGTATGATTTTGGAATGTGGGGGTGATATTCCTGCGGGAAAAGGGGTGTCACCCTCATTTGTGGTGGAGAAGTGATCCCCAGGTCTGTGTGAATGGTGTATGAATGTACAGTGACATAATTGGAGCCGTGGCATGGCGTTGCAGCTCACAAGTCCTGCATGGTGGACTGGTGCCAATCCAATGTGATGAGGATGTGGGGTGTGTGTGCTAGGGACCACAGTGGTGTGCATGCATGCATTCTCATTGTGCCATGATTAATGTGTGTGTTTAACGTGCAAAGATGCATAATGTGAGCTGGCATGAGATGGGGTCATGAGATGGGGTACCAGTGCATATGCAGAGTCACCTTGAAGGGAAAAGACAGGAGGATGTTAGTCATGCATGTGCCACTTGTGAGGTGTGCATCACGGGAGGGGATAGTCATGCCTGCCACCCATGTCACTCACCAACCAGCCAGCTGTCCCCATACATGTTCTGTTCGAAATCTGTGGGGATGGGGCTCTGATTGTATATGTAGCTGTCATGGGTGTCATGGGTAGTGTCATGTGTTGGGCTGCTGATGTCCTCCTGCAAGGTTGTGGTAATTCCAGGATGGCATGAGGGGTGAATCTGAAGATGCGAGACACCTCAGAATCACTCATGCCAAAGATGTCTATGCGTGTGTGATATATCAAGTGAAGAGTGAGGGGCTTGTATCAGATAAGAATATTGTATTAGATTAGATTAAATTGTAAATTTTATATAAGCAAATAAAAATAAAAAATAAAACATCTCCCGTGCCCTCCTTAGTGCCATCCTCCGTGCCCTCCTCCTTTTTTGTTCATCTAAAGTCAGTAGTATAGCTATGAGCATGGATGCCCCTGGCATGTTGGCATACAGATTGTTGAGCAACACGTGTGACTGCTGAACTCCTCACTAACAGTGTTGCTTTATCTGACAATTAGACTTTTTTTCTTTTTTTAGACCAGCTTTTATCAGCTCTAATTTTAGACAGGACATTTTGCTGTTGCGCACACTGCGTCGCCTGCGCTGCCCCAACGTTGTTTTGTGGATCCCCGTAAGTCCCTCATTAGCATATTTGACTAGCAAATCAATGGTGTGTCTATCGCACTTTTGCGCGGACGGATGCGCCAGTCTAACGAAATTACGCGGGACAAAAAAAAGACGATTTTTTGCGTATCTCGTTCTGGGGATGCCGCGCAACGAAACGCACGCGCACATTTAGACTTACGCACGCGCATCTCCTGTTGCGCAGGCGTAATCGCTCTGTGAATCTGGGCCTAAGTGTCAGCTACCTAGAGAAGGCGGATAAGGCCAATGCACTAGGCAATAGCATCATGGCACATGGGAACCAAGCCAGACTCACAGACTTAGGAACATAAACTAGCAAACAAGACAACAGACCACCAGACATACAACAACCACCACCCCCTCGGCACCTACCTAAGTACAAGAACATAAGCAGAAACGTCAAGACCACTGCGTGTGAATGAACCTAAAGACAGCCCCCCCCCCTTGTGTGAAAGGTAAATGAGCCCGAGTAACCTGCAGCGCAGACACAGGCAATTAACTGAACACTCAGAGCTAGTGTACCCATGAAGCGTGGTGGGTAGTCGTATAGGTGTAAGAATGAACGTGCATCGTATGACGTATGGTATACGGACGAGAAGATTGTGGACAACAATCATTAAAACAAAACCTCAGCCCGTATGGATCTGAAGACGTGACAGATCCCGAGATGCGAGTACTAGCTAACTAACCCAGGTGCAACATGACAAGTACAATGAGACATGATAACCAATGAACGACAACCACGCCATGACAGACAGACGCTATGACCGACATGCTGGGACAGAAATGACAGAAACGTGAGACTGGGGCAGAAATGACAGAAAGGTGAGACTGGGGCAGAAATGACAGAAATGCAGAGACTGGAACACTGGGCCAGAAACGCAGAGACTGGAAAGCTGGGCCAGAAACGCAGAGACTATAATGCTGGGCCAGAAACGCAGAGACTGGAACGCTGGGCCAGAAACGCATGCCAGAAACGCATGACAGAAATGCTGGGCCAGAAATGCTGCGACTGAACGCTGAGACGGAAGAGTGTGAGAGACTGAAACGCAGAGAGAGAGACTGAAACGCAGAGAGAGAGAGAGAGACTGAAATGCAGAGAAAGACTGAAATGCAGAGGAGAGAGACTGAAACCCCCCCACCAGAATTACATTGCTACGCAAACGCAGGGGCAAAAACCCGCTATGACAGAAGCGCAGGGGCAGAAACCCGATATGACAGAAGCGCAGGGGCAGAAACGCTAAAACAGCAACGCAGGGGCAGAACCGCTAAAACAGCAACGCAGGTGCAGAACCGCTAAGGCAGCAACGCAGGGGCAGAACCGCTAAGACAGCAACGCTGGGGCAGAACCGCTAAGACAGCGACGCAGGGGCAGAAACGCTAAGACAGCGACGCAGGGGCAGAAACGCTAAAATAACAACGCTGGGGCAGAAACGCTTAGACAGCAACGCAGGGGCAGAACACTAACGCCAAGACAAAAATGCAACGGCTGGAAACAGAGTGACAGAAAACTGCCAGCGTGGACAGCCTCCCCCCTCAAGTTGCCAAGTGACCCTAGGATGATTGGACAACCCCCCCCAACACCGGTGTGGACGATCGGATGGCCCCACAAAGTTAACAGCGTGCGCCCGGCGGAGTAAGTAGGTGGGTGCCCCCCTCTTCTCAGCGTGAGCCCATAAAACAGGCAGGGAGGAGAAGTGGGTTGTTGGCCCCCCCTCGTGCAGCAGCGTGCACCTGTAGAAGTGTGCTCCTCCCCCCATGTAACTCCCGGGAGGTGAGCAGGGGGGGTGTCCCCTCCATAATGCCCGCCCATGGAGCCAGGTTGAGAACCGGGAAGCATGTGGGCATCCCCTCCATGACGCACGTGGTTCCAGTCAGTGAGGAGAACCGGCTGGGTGGACAAACGATCCCCCCCCCAGCATGAGCGCCGGGTAAAGCGGGCGGGCGTCCCCCACCCTGCCGGAAGGAACACGGGGATGGCAGGGAGAAGCAGACGGCCCCCCCCCTTACCATGCGGGATTGAGCCCAGCGAAGGATGGCCAGACGACCTCCTCCCCCTCCAGCGGAAGCACAGCGGGAAGCGGGCGGGCGGCTCCCTGATGCACTGGAGAGAGAGGGTGGGTGGAGGATGGATGGACGGCCTTTCCGCTCCCCCCAGCATGAGCGCCGGGCGAAGCGGGGGGCCCCCCGATGCAGGTGAACCCAGGGATCACGGGGGGTGGGCAGGGGGTCCCCCACTGTGCCCCGGGAGAGAAACACTTTCTTGCTGCGGCCAAACCGCCGCTCTGTCTGGAAGCCGGAAGTGACACCTGAAATGGCGCCAACAACGGACCGGACGTGGGAGGAAGCTTAAGTTCTCAGCAGACTCCTCCCACAAACACAGGCTTCGGTCAGCCTTTACACATATTGGCCTAAATTGATAAAGAAATTAGATTTTGTTTCCATTTTCTTATTGGATATGTCTTATAACAGAAAAGTCAAAAATATAGTTTTATTTCTTTGTCAAAATTGTCGGTCTTTTTTGTTTTTTAGCGCAAAATTTAAAAAAAACGCAGAGGTGATCAAATACCACGAGAAGGAAGCTCTATTTGTGGGAAGAAAATGCATAAAGTTTATTTGGGCACAGTGACGCACAACTGCGCAATTGTCAGTTAAAGTAGCGTAGTGCTGTATCGCAAAAAAACTTTCCCGGAGCTGAAGTGGTTAAGAGCATAGTATTCTCCTGCCCATCATCTAGCTTAGACTCCAGTTTATTTAAGAATTAATACATCAAATCTGAACCCTTGCTTTGGTGAAAATTGCCACTTAACTTTCCTGCTGTATCCCATCTCACGCTTACTGTGAACTCCCTCTTTATTTCCCTTTAAAAAAAAAAAAAAACGAAGCTGCAAAAAAATCATTGCTAAAAAGAAACTGTCAACAAAGAAATGAGGACACAATCATTATAAATTTAAAAGCAGCGGGACTGAAAAACCCTCCGTTAGTCTTGCCAAACAAACTGTGCACTAGAACAGACTCATTTATCTTTTTTCTATGACTCTTAATTACAATATGAAAAAAAAAGAGATTTATTTTTCTTTATCGTATTTCTTTCATAACAATATAGAAGCAAAATATTTCAGTGTGTCAGAGAGCTGAATTTTTACAATCTATTCTAAAGTCTTGTCAGGGAAGTACAGAGCTCATGGTGGAGAACTATAAAACTCTCGGATGATTAAAGAGGCATACTACAGGAAGCAATAATAATCATGCCACACAGTCATAAGTCTTACAGGCAGATATTCATTTATACTCATCACATTAATATAGTCATTTGCACACAAAACTAACACAGAGAACTATTCCACATGCTAACTTAGTGGGAGGCAAACTGCAGACTACCACAGTAAAGGGATGTCACCAAGGCTTCCAGTGCAAATTTGTCCTCAAGTGTTCATTCTACGATGACTGTTATAGCTCACCCTGTTGGGAAATAATTTTGTATGTTTTTGGTCCTATTACATGGAATACCTACCCTATTAGTCTATCCAATAATATGGCTAACTGGGTCATTTATTTTGAACAGAAAACAGTGGCCCAGATTCACAGAGCGATTACGCGTGCGCAACTGCTGTTGCGCGTGCGTAAGTCTAAATGTGCGCGTGGGTATAGTTGCACGCGATTCACAAAACAATATACGCCAGAAATCTACGTTTTTTGGTCCGGCGTAATTGAGTTAGACATTCGCTTCCCTTCGCGCAAAACTGCGCTAGACACACCATTGATTTGCTAGTCAAATATGCTAATGAGGGAGTTACGGGGATTCACAAAAAAACGCAGTTGCTGCGCAACAGCAAAATGTCCTGTCTAAAGTTAGAGGACCTAAAAGCTGGTCTAAATTTTGAAAAAAAGTCTACTTGTCAGATAAAGCAACACTGTTAGTGAGGAGTTCAGCAGTCACACGTGTTGCCCAACAATCTGTATGCCAACATGCCAGGGGCATCGTCGCGCATAGCTATACTACTGACTTTAGATGAACAAAGAAGGATGAGGGCACGGAGGATGGCACGGAGGATGGCACGGGAGATGTTTTTTTTTTTTTTTGCTTATATAAAATTTACAATTTAATCTAATCTAATACAATATTCTTATCTGATACAAGCCCCTCACTCTTCACTTGATATATCACACACGCATAGACATCTTTGGCATGAGTGATTCTGAGGTGTCTCGCATCTTCAGATTCACCCCTCATGCCATCATGGAATTACCACAACCTTGCAGGAGGACATCAGCAGCCCAACACATGGCACCACCCATGACACCCATGACAGCTACATATACAATCAGAGCCCCATCCCCACAGATTTCCAACAGAACATGTATGGGGACAGCTGGCTGGTTGGTGAGTGACATGGGAGTCAGACATGACTATCCCCTCCCGTGATGCACACCTCACAAGTGGCACATGCATGACTAACATCCTCCTGTCTTTTCCCTTCAAGGTGACTCTGCATATGCACTGGTACCCCATCTCATGACCCCATCTCATGCCAGCTCACATTATGCATCTTTGCACGTTAAACACACACATTAATCATGGCACAATGAGAATGCATGCATGCACACCACTATGGTCCCTAGCACACACACCCCACATCCTCATCAAATTGGATTGGCACCGGTCCACCATGCAAGACTGGTGAGCAGTAACGCCATGCCACGGCTCCAATTATGTCACTGTACATTCATACACCATTCACACAGACCTGGGGATCACTTCTCCACCACAAATGAGGGTGACACCCCTTTTCCCGCAGGAATATCACCCCCACATTCCAAAATCATACACAAACAGAACCAAAAAAATTAAATAAATGACGAGCAAAAATAAAAAATGCCCAGCAAAAATATAATTTAAACAAAATAACAACAAAGAAAACACATAAAAGACAAAAATCACTCTGCAAAACAGTCCTAAAATATCTCAAAGACACGTCACAAACAAACAAAAGCACCTTGCTGTAGAGGGAGGGATACAAAGGGATGTATTTTTGCAAAGGAAGTGCATTTGTGTCTGTCTATTTATGCTGTCTGCGTAGTTCATAAAGTTGCCCTAGTCCATTTCCAATTTCACTGATTGCGCCGCTCCTGAGTTGTGAGCATGCGCACATCGGAGCTGACCATGGTCTCGTTCAAGCGCGCATGCGCGAGCCGGCCGGCCCTTCATTTGCATGGGGTCACGGCTCATTTCAATGTAACACGCCCACGTCCCTCCCAATTTGTATTACTCCTCCTTACGCCTCAGGAAAAAACCTTACGCTTGCGCAATTTCTTGCGCAAAAGCTACGTGAATCGCGGGATTACGCGGCTAGATTGCGCAAGTCTAACGGAAAAGTGGTGCGCTACGCCGGACCGATAATGCGCCGATCTACGTGAATCTGGGCCAGTGTGTTTGGAACAGTGATTTACCTTTGGTTTGAATGTCTGTTTTTTTTTGTCTTTTTTTTTTTGTTTTGTCTCTTTTTTTGTCTTTGTTGTTGTTTATTTGTTATGAAAATCTCAATAGTATGTGGGTTGGTAGTTTAGTGACAAGTGAAATCAAGCGTTAGCAGAACCAACAAACTTAAAGGGTAAGTTTACCTTTACAGAAAAATCTGTAAGGTGAACTTACATAGGATCCCCTTCTCGGCCCCTGGTCCCGCTAACCTGGACTGCGGCAATCTCCCGTTCTGAGCCCCGGTAAATATCCGCATCAGGAGTCCAGGGCTTAGAAATCCTCTCCGCTGAATGTTCAAAATGTACCTCATCAGTAGGAATGTTTCGGAGCATTCTAATTGGTCAGCGCTGTCACATGGACAGCACCAATCAGCAGCACCATAGCCCGTCCTGTCAGCTATGAAGAAGGTGTGTGAATGCCAAGGGGATTTCTAAGCCCCTGACTCCTTATGTGGAAATACCGGGGCTCAGAAGAGGAGATTGCCACGGTCCAAGTCAGTGGGACCCGGGGGGGGGGGGGGCGAGGAGAGGGTCCTGTGTAATTTCACCTTATACGTTTTTCTGTAAAAGGTGAATTTACACTTTAAAGACAAAGTGTATCTAAACCCAGGCACAAAAATGTAATATACCGTATATACTGCAGTTTACCAGTCCTTAGATATGGTGGCCGCATTACTTTTGTATGCTTTTTTCCTTTTTTTACTCACTTAGTGATTCTGCCATTATCACACTTCTTGTCCTAGGGTGCCAAAAATTACTCACTCTACTACAGCCATTCTCAACCAGGGTTCTGTGGAACCTTAATGTTCTCTTTTAGAGGTTACTTGGAGTTCCTTGAACTGGGATTGATTGACCTCCAATTTAATGGGGCCTGCATTCTTTTGGGGCCAGCACCACTTGACATAGCCAGTTGCATGACACCAATGATATTTTATCTGTTAGTAGAGGAGGTATTCCGACCTCCACTGTAAGGAAAGTATTCTTCCCACTGGCAAACCAATGTAAGGGTCATTTTTTCCACGGACTGCCAAAGAAATTGTTTTATGCCGCTGTTACCCAGGGCCTGAAAATTATTTCAAGGGTTTCACTGAAGTAAAATGGTTGAGAAAGGCTGCTCTACTGTATGTTGTGTGTTAGGACAATAGAGCATGTTTTGTAGTCCAAAGAGAGGCAGATATAATAACATGATTCCAGTGAAACATTTTCAATTCACTACAGGAAGCCGTTTGTGATAATCACAAGCGAATCCAGCAGGCTGGTTGTACCCAAGTTGATCGATCAATCAATTTGGTACATTCATTCTGCCCATTAATGGTTTGAATCTCGGCTTATTCGAGCTGAACTGGCCGAGATTCGAATCGTGTATCACCTACCGTCCTTATCGCCTACCAGGGGTGTCACCTGTAACATTTTATAAATCTTTTATAAATCTTTTAATTCTAAAATCTTTATAAAACACATGCAACATTAGATAAATAGCTGCTAAGACTCAGGATGGATAGAACTCTTCAGTCTAGGATAGTAACAGCTTTCCAACTGGCAGAGTAATGACAGACAGGAGCATGTGGAGCAGCCAACAAGATTCAATGGTGTGTGATGTGGAAAGTGTGAAGCCAAACTGATAGAAAAAGGTGTTGAAAAAAGGAAGGGGGGGGGGGTGACAGTACAAAAAAGAAATATGAACAGAAAGCACTGTAAACAGAGCAGAGAGAAAAATAAAGCAGCAAAGTCAGAGAGAAAGAAACTAAAGAAAGCTTAGATGAAGGGATCGGATAGAGAGCTAAAAAGGATTTCTAGATACGCTGACGTAAATGCTTTCTGAATCCGGCCCATAAAGTCCAAAAATATCCAAGGATAAATAAAATAAAATTAATCCGGATAATTAAATCTTCACCAGGTGACGATGACAAAACCAAACTTAAAGTGATCCCTCCACCAGTAAGGATGGGTACTCTCACCTTCACACATAGACCACTGTCTTACCAGATGGTCAAACAGGCAGATATCTCAGCTTGGGAGACCAGGAAGCAAGTTAGCAATACAGATCCTCATAGGTCAGCGTTGTCAAACGGACCCGAACATGAAAAGGAATCACAAACCAAGTGCTCTCCGCTTGGACAATTTATTAAAAAGTATTAAAGGTACAGGCTACTCACATTTAGCCACTGTAAAAACGGCAGTAAAGAATGCAGGCAAAAAAACTTGATTTCAAAGGACGGCAGTGAGCGACGTGTATTCAGGCTCCTATACCCTGTACATGTTACATTTTACAACTTCCTCAGCATGCTTTAAAAGTCTCCCATCGCAGCAGAACATCGTCACACTGTAGAAGTGTGGAGAAATCGGTCAATTTGCTGATTTATGTGGTCATGGGACAGAAACAGTTGCGTTGTGTGCCACTACTTATATTGGCATGGGGCAGATTTACCATGTGACAACCTCCGGAGGCCCTGCCCCTTATGATATCACTGCCCATCATGCCTCGGCTGGTGACATCATAAGGGGTAGGGCCTGTGGATGATGCCACACGGTGAGATGCCAGAATAAGTAGTGGCACACCGCGCACCCGGTATTAGAGTGGGAGAGAGCATTGAGTCAACATCGGAAGAAGAACAGAGGGAGAAAGCAGTGCAGAAAAACGGACAAAAGAGCGAGAAGACACCGGAGGAGACCCGGCAGAAGACAGCGGACAGAGAGAGAAGAACTGGGGAGAGAGCAGAGAAGAGCCGGAGAGGGGAGAGGAACCGGAGAGGGGAGAAGACATCAGCTGAAGAGGCAGAAGAGCTGGAGAGGGGAGAAGAAGTCAGAAGAGATGCCAGAGCTGCCTAATAAATTATTTTAAAAACTTTGTTTTATTTTTGACACTTTTTTTAGGTGAATGGATAGGGGTACAATGTACCCCATACTCATTCACATAGGGTGTGGGGCCGGGATCTGGAGACCCCAACAACCAATGGCCAGACAAGGTGCTTTGGGGTTGGGGGGTGCACTTGCTCATCCCCACCCCCTTTCCAGACCTGCCAGCCTGTGTGCTCGGATAAGGGTCTGGTATTGACTTTGGGGGACCCCCACGCCATTACTTGGGACACCTATTGTTATACCTTCATTCCTCTCAGTGCAGGTTTTTGAGAAGACTGAAGGTATAGTGGGGTTGAAGATCCCAGATGAGGAGCAAGGAGAAGTACACCTTTTTCTTTGATGTGGGTCTTTCAAGTGCTGTTGCCAATGTACTGCATGGGAGGTTATCATATGTCTGGTCAAGCATGTAGGGCCCAAGAGGCTGCTGATTTGGCCATGCTTGATCCACTTCAGACATAGGTTGCAAACAGAAATGGTGCAATCTGCTGCACACGTGTCAAAAAAGACCCACACCAAGGAACTTTTTAAAACCAGCAGCAAGTCAGTAGCGCCCTGCACCTGCGGAGCTCTGCAGTGTGATAGAATAGGGTGGCTGCCCTTAAGCTGTCCCCTAGTGGTCATCCTGCCTTGTTGGAGTTGTGCCTCCTCCTCCTCTCTTCTACCAGGCAGCCAAGTAGAGTCAGTGACCTCATCATCCCCTCCCTCCTGGTCACTGGAGCAAACTTGGCAGTATGCTGCAGCTGGGGGAGCATGGCTGCCAAATCGCTGTGCATCCTCCAGCAGCAAGTGCCTGACACTGTGGTCGTATAGTTCAGGGGACTCCTCCGTGCATGATGGTGGGGCTACGGAAGGAGTGACTGTGGACAAGGAATCGGTAGAATAGGCCGCTTTGGCAGCTGCATTGGAAGGCAAACTACTCTGAGCCTGGGTGACAGAGGATGAGGAGGAGGAGGATGGCTTTGTTATCCACTCCACAAACTCTTCTGCAAGAAAAGCATAGAGCAAAAAGAAGCCTGCATCAGCGCAGGGCCGGCATGACAGGGTTAACAGAACCCTTGCTGGTAGAGGGGGAGGGCTTGGTGGTGAGAGGAGAGTGGGGAGGGGAGGGGAGTCTATAAATGACTCCCGCCCCTCTTCCCGGGCACAGACGCATGGGGGAAAGTTTGCAGGTAGGACCACGTTCTGCTGGGCCATGGATGTTATTGCTGCTCTACTTGGGAGGCTGAGGGAGGAGGCAGGGAAGTGGGGCGAGAAGTGGTTACAGGACACTCTGGGGCCGCTTTTCCCGCCGAGCGGGGACAGTGACCAGGCGGCGGGGAGAGAATCTACTAGAGGCCGCAGGTCGCGGCCTCTGGCGCGGTACTCACCAGGCCCCTCTTCAGGGACACAGTGGCGGGATAGGAGCCCATACAGAGCGGCATCGGGCCCCCCCTGCCAAGCGATCGGCGGCGGGAGGGGGTCCCAGTACCACCCGGCGGGGAGAGCGGGACGCGGGGAGCGGCAAGGCCTCGGGCTCCAGAACGGCGGTTTGGCCTGCGGCCTCCGGTTGTGCGCCGGATGGCTCGGATCGTCGGCAGGGGAGATCGTTGGCGGCGGGGGTTAGCCTCCCTGTGGCTAGGCCCACCAGACGGGGGAGTCAGGCAGCTGCGGGCCCCGTCCCCAGTTGTGCACCGGAGGGCCCTGGGCCTCGTCGGGGGAAATCGTGTTCTGCGGTGGCCAGCCCAGCACCTTCCACGGCCAGCCACCTTCAGCCCAGCCCAGGTACGGTGCGGGTGAGGGGAAGTGATGTTGATGATGGCATGCGGGACAGAGGAACTTCTCCTAGAAAAGCGACGGCGAAATTCGTGGGCGGGTCCAGAGCGCGCAGAGGGAGCCAATCGAGCGCCGGACCCTCGGACACCAGGCCCGAGTCGCCCGGTGGTCTGTCTTTACAGGAGGATGGGAGGCCAGGAGGCATGTCGGAGGG
This sequence comes from Rana kukunoris, assembly GCA_029574335.1. Taxonomy (NCBI): domain Eukaryota; kingdom Metazoa; phylum Chordata; class Amphibia; order Anura; family Ranidae; genus Rana; species Rana kukunoris. Next base: position 359,932,455 of record CM056050.1, on the reverse strand, counting down.
GAAGCTGTCAGAGTCAGATGAGGATTTCGGTTCCAGATCGGTTGCAGCACCGCAGGAAACGGGACGATCGGCTGGTCGGATTGCTTTCAGGCAGCCCGGTAAGTCAGTTTCTGTTTTTCATGATTCTTTGCTATTGGTAGGCCTAGAGGGAGCCGGGGGGGCGGTCCTCGCGAGATAGTAGCGGTGCCCGTGGTTGCGGGGAGTGACGATGGTAGGGCTGGCATAGGAGACGGGGCCCAGGGGGGTGAAGTGACGGCTGACTCTGGGTTACAGCGGCTGTTGGCGGGTTTGGAGTTGTTGGTTGGTCAGCTAAAAGGGGGGGACAATCCAGGCGCGAGTCCGGCGGTGGCTTGGACGCCAGCTGGCGATTCAGGGGTGCTGTCCTCTGCTAGGGGTCTGGCGGCTGTCGTGCCAGGTACAGTGGTTTTAGATGGTGGAAATGTTGGTGCTAGCCTCGCCGTGCCCGCCAGGGACTAGGCGGACACGGTGGGGGATGCTACAAAAAAGCGGGATTTGGTTCGGTTGGCGGATGCGGCTAAAGGTGAAGTTTACACGTGCTACGAAGAGCCCCTGGGTTCACACTTGAAACAGGAAGTGCGGGAAAAATTTGGAAGAGCGAATATGTGGAGATATTTGTGCTGTTGCCGTTAGAAAAATTTAATTTAGATCGGGTTAGGCCTGAAAAGTCTAAGAAGGAAGATGAGGAGAAAGGGAGGTATAGGGTTATACCCAGGACTTTTGCAAATTGGTCGCAGGCTTACTCGATAATGGCGAGTGTGATAGGTGAGAAGAACCCGGAACATTGTTCGGCTCTTTTCAGCTATCAAGAAGCGATCAGTGAGGCTTACAGGTGTTACGGGGGCACTGGGTGGCTCCGCTACCATGAACAATTTCGTCAGCGCAGGGCGATCAGGCCCGAAATTCGGTGGGATACTAAAGACATTGGCCTTTGGATGCGGCTTATGTCGGCCCCGCGTACGTCCACGCCGTTTTTTCAGGGAGGGGTCAGTTCAACCTCGTCCCCTGGACAATCGGTCGGAAAAAGGAGGGGGACCTGTTGGCAGTTTAACGAAGGTAGCTGCAAGTTTGGGGAGACCTGTCAGTTCAAACACAAGTGTTCGGGCTGCGGAGGCACCCACCCCTACTCCAGGTGTTTCAAGCAGGGAAAAGGGCGTTCCGGAGAATCTCTGAACAAGAGGGAGAACTCCGTGATGGTGGAAAGGATGCGGCCGTTTCTCGGTAGGTATTAGGACAGGGCGGCTGCTTTGTTGTTGGAGAGGGGGTTTTCGGAGGGGTTTCAGATTCCGTGCTCGCTTCCGGTGGTGCCGCCGGTGGCAAAGAACTTGAGATCCACGCTACAACATCCTGAAGTGGTTTCGGAGAAGCTACGGAAGGAGGTTGCGTTGGGTCGTTTGGGGGGTCCATTTCGGTCTCCCCCGTTGGAGGGTTTGGTGGTGTCCCCGTTGGGAGTGGTACCGAAGAAGAAGCCGAACAAGTTTTTGACTGCACGGTGAGTTACACCTCTTTTGATGCGGCGGTAGGTTGGGTTCGGCGGTACGGTCGGGGGGCCTTGATGGCTAAGTCCGACATTGAGTCGGCATTCCGGTTGCTGCCGGTACACCCGGATAGCTTCAGGCTATTGGGGTGCCGCTGGGACGGAGAATTCTATGTCGATCGTTGCCTGCCGATGGGCTGCTCCGTTTCGTGTGCGTTTTTTGAACTTTTTAGTTCCTTTTTGGAGTGGGTGGTCCGGGATGTGGCAGGAGTGAACTTCCTAATCCATTACCTCGACGACTTACTGTGTGTGGGGCCGGCTTCTGCTCAGACCTGTGCTATGTTGTTGACCACGCTGGAACACATCGCGGAACGGTTTGTGGTCCCTTTGGCGTCCGAAAAAACCGAAGGGCCTAGGACGGTCATACAATTTTTGGGCATTGTCATTGACTCTGAGGCAATGGAGTGTCGCTTACCGCTGGGCAAATTGGAAGGTCTAAAAGAGGAGATTAAGGCGCTGTTGGGATTGCGGAAGGTGCAACTTAGAGTTTTGCAGTCGCTTCTGGGGAAGCTCAATTTTGCGTGTCGTATCCTCCCGATGGGCAGGGTGTTTTGCCGACGGCTGTCGGCTAGCACTGCGGGAGTGCGGGCTCCGAATCATTATGTGCAGCTGGTTAGTGATCATTGGGCCGATCTGGAGGTGTGGCACTCGTCCTTGGAATCCTTCAATGGTAGGGCGTTGTGGATGTCGGGTCCGGTGAGTAGGGATGAGCCGAACACCCCCGGGTTCGGTTCGCACCAGAACGTTCGAACAGACCGCGGGTTCGCGCGAACATTTCGAACCCCATTGAAGTCTATGGGACCCGAACGTTCAAATTCAATTAAATGTTGGAAAACGTCGTTCAGAACCCGGGTCTTGCCCCAGGGAACACGTATCAATGGAAATTTTAATGATGCTTAAAGTGAAAAAAAAAAATTCCTTTAAATATCACACCTGCTGGGTGTCTATAGTAGTGGCACGTGTTTAGAAATGTCCCTGCACAACATGAAAGGACCAAAAAAAAAAAGTAATTAATGCTACTTGCGCAAGTTTTGTGTGGCAACATTATGTTGAATATTTTAGCGGTGGTGGGGTGTTGTGTGAAACAACATTTTTAGAAAAAAGGGCACCCCTCAAACATACTGTAATTGGAGCGCAACAAGGAGCCACGTGCAAAGTATTGCATCCAAAATTGTTATTAGGTGCCCCTGTTAAACAGGGGCAGAAAAATTGTGCATTGGGCACAACACAACACTTGCAACCCCTCCCAATAACTCCAATTGGAGCGCAACAAGGAGCCACGTGCAAATTATTGCATCAAAAATTGTTATTGGCACCCCTGTTAAACAGGGGCTGAAAAATTGTGCCTTGGGCACAACACAACACTTGCAACCCCTCCCAATAACTCCAATTGGAGCGCAACAAGGAGCCACGTGCAAATTATTGCATCAAAAATTGTTATTAGGCGCCCCTGTTAAACAGGGGCTGAAAAATTGTGCCTTGGGCACAACATAACACTTGCAACCCCTCCCAATAACTCCAATTGGAGCGCAACAAGGAGCCACGTACAAATTATTGCATCAAAAATTGTTATTAGGCGCCCCTGTTAAACAGGGGCAGAAAAATTGTGCATTGGACACAACACAACACTTGCAACCCCTCCCAATAACTCCAATTGGAGTGCAACAAGGAGCCACGTGCAAATTATTGCATCAAAAATTGTATATAATCGCCGAGCAGTGGCATTATATGACCTCTGAAAATGCACACAGACTTTCCTGGCCTGCTTCAGGACATCCTGCAAGCCCGGGTACCTGCCCAAGAACCGCTGCACCACCAAATTGAGGACATGCGCAAAACAGGGCACGTGGGTGAGTTTTCCCTGTCGCAGGTCAGAGAGGAGGTTGGTGCCATTATCGCTGACCACCATTCCAGGCTTCAGCTGGCGTGGCGTCAACCACCTCTCAGCCTGACCCTGCAGAGCTGAGAAAATCTCTTGCCCAGTGTGGCACAAACTCACGGAATGGGGACAGAATCTACCAACTGAAAAGGTAGCAGTTGAAGTGCTAGCAATTTCGCTAAGCTAGCATTAAACTGCTGGGCATGTGGATGGCTGGGATTGTACTTCTTTCGGCGCTGCAGCAGCTGGGGCAGGGAAATTTGCCTGGTACTATCAGTAGATTGACCGCTACTACTAGCTTGTGACACACCTATTTCTACACCTTCACTGCAGGCTTCAGAAAGGACTGGGGGTCTACTGGGGTTGGAGGTCCCAGAAGGGCAAGGGGGGGTACACTTCTGTCTTTGGTGTGGGTCTTTCTGGTGTGCTTGCCAACGAGCTGCATGGCAGGTCAACATATGTCTGGACAAACATGTGGTACCCAGGCGGTTGATGTTTTGGCCACACGAGATACGCTTGCGACATAAGTTGCAAATAGCAAAGGTACGATCTTGTGGACATGTTTCAAAAAAGGCCCACACCAAAGAACTTTTGCTGTACCGGTCAGACACAGCAGCGCCATGCACAAGCGCCGTAGATGTGCGCTGTAATGCAGTGGGTGTGACCTTAAGCTGACCCCTGGAGGGCATCCTGCCTCTTTGGAGATGTGCCTGTGCCTCGTCGTCCTCCTCCTCCTCCTCTCTCCTATCAGGCACCCAGGTCACTAGAGTCAGTGACCTCATCATCCCCTCCCTCCTCATCACTGTCAACAACCTGGCAGTATGCTCCAGCTGGGGGAACATCATCACTGACAAATTGCTGTCCCTCTCGGCCACCCCCTCTCCCTGGGCTCACATCAACGCCTTCCTCTATCAGTGTTCCGTCATCGGAGTCTTCAAAACGCTGCGCATCTTCCTGCAGCATGTACTCCACACTGTGTTGAAACAGTTCGGGGGACTCCTCAGGAGGACATGGTGGTACTAGGGAAGTATTGTGTGAAGCCATTGTGCAGAGGGAAGAGGACGCCCTGGCAGCTGCTTTACCAGATAAAATTTGATCAGTCTGTGTGAGAGAGGATGAGGAGAATGAGGACGGCTTGGTCATCCACTCTACTAATTCCTTTGCATGTTGAGGTTCAACACGGCCAGCTCTCGAAAAGAAGGACGAGCGGCCACGGCCACGGCCACGGGCTGAAGAGGATGCACCACATCCACTACCAGCGTTACCTCTACATGCAGGGCCTGCTTGCCCTCCTGACTCTCTGCCTCTCTTTGTTCTCCTTCCAGACATATTGAAGTGCTCAGGTGGTATGTAACAGCACAAGCGGAGTGACACCAAATGCGCTCAGGTGATATATAACAGCACACGTACAGTGGCACTACCTGCGCTCAGGTGGTATATAGCAGCACACGTACAGTGGCACTATCTGTGCTCAGGTGGTATATAGCAGCACACGTACAGTGGCACTAACTGCGCTCAGGTGGTATATAGGAGCACACGTACAGTGGCAATATCTGTGCTCAGGTGGTATATAACAGCACACGTACAGTGGCACTACCTGCGCTCAGGTGGTATATAGCAGCACACGTACAGTGGCACTATCTGTGTTTAGGTGGTATATAGGAGCACACGTACAGTGGCACTATCTGTGCTCAGGTGGTATATAGCAGCACACGTACAGTGGCACTAACTGCACTCAGGTGGTATATAGGAGCACACGTACAGTGGCACTATCTGTGCTCAGGTGGTATATAGCAGCACACGTACAGTGGCACTAACTGCGCTCAGGTGGTATATAGGAGCACACTTACAGTGGCACTATCTGTGCTCAGGTGGTATATAGCAGCACACGTACAGTGGCACTAACTGCGCTCAGGTGGTATATAGGAGCACACGTACAGTGGCACTATCTGTGCTCAGGTGGTATATAGCAGCACACGTACAGTGGCACTATCTGTGCTCAGGTGGTATATAGCAGCACACGTACAGTGGCACTATCTGTGCTCAGGTGGTATATAGCAGCACACGTACAGTGGCACTGAGGGCCAGATTCAGGTAGATGGGAGCATCTTTGCTCCAGAGTAACGCTTCTCATTTACGTTACTCTGAAGACCCTTTCAGCGCAAGTACTGTTATTCACATAGCAGTTGCGCGTAAACTTGCGCCAGAGTAATGTTAATGCGCTGGCGTAACCCGACGCAAGTGGAAGTGGGTGTGATCATATGTAAATGATGGGCGGAGCCCAGCGCAGAGGCTTACGTTCAGCGCATCATCCACGGAGCATGCGCAGTGAGTGCGGCTCCACTCGCCCCCCTTGTGCGCATGCTCACAACTTCCGTCGGCACCACTTCACGGGAAACGTCAGCGCAATGCGTTCCGCTGGGCGCTTAAAAGCGCTGGCGGAAACGCCATTCCGGCGCAAAAGTATTTCCGTTTCCCCCCACCCCAGGGAAGATACTTTTGCTCGGTGATGGCTGCTCCCGCTACCCCCAGAGAGAGGAGGAACCTCAATTTCAACGCCCAGGAGGTGTCGGTCATCATTTCTGCAATGGAGACTGAGAATGCTTTGCTCCATGGCCAAAAAAGCCGGAAGACCAGCCGGGAGAGGAAGCAGGGCATCCTGGAGTCCATTGCTGCCAGGGTGAATGTCTTGGGGTACTCCACCCGGAGTGCTTCTGACATTCAGAAGAAAATTAATGACCTGCGGCGCAAGGTGAGGGGCAAGGTGGCCACCATCAGGAGGCATGAGAGGGGCACAGGTGGTGGTCCCCCATGTCCTGTCACCCTGACCGCAGAGGAGGAGGTGGTCGCACGCTGCCTGGAGAGGGAGCAGGTGGAGGGGGTCCCAGGCTATGACTCCATGGAGGAAGGCTCCAGGACAGGTAAGTGTTTTTTATCCCCTATTTGGTGTGTTGCATGTGGGGGGGGAGGGTACATGTGCCAAGTGTGTGGGACCACCAACATGTGTCTGCTTTGTGTCATCCACAGATGACGGAGCTGGGACATCATCGGTCGGCGGCCAGTCCACCCCATCCCCCCCACGCCATTGTGTGCCCGAGCCACTGGGTGGTGAAGAGGTTGTGGAGGAGAGTGGTCACACCACACCTGCCGAGGTGGTTGTGGAGGATCCTGCTGTGGCAGAGCAGGACTTTTCCTTAGTTTTGGAGATCTCCTCCCCTTCTTCTGGGCCGTCTGTTATCCCCTCCCCCATCCTTGGAAGCCCCTCAAGGGCGACTCCCTCCCCCCGGGGACAACCATCTTCTGGCCCCAGGAAGGCGACCCAGAAGACCAGGGGGGTGTCTGATGTTGTCCAGGACCAGTTGGCGAGGGATCACGCCAGACAGACAGAACAAATGGGGGCCATAGTTGGCCACTTACAGAAAGTGTCTGACAGCCTGGGCTCCGTTGCCCAGATAAGCAACGCAGTCCAGGATGTCAGCTGTAATTGCGCTGCAGTGGTCACCAGTTTGGGAGAGGTGCATGGTGAAATTACGCAACTCACTGCAGCCGTCCAGGCCAACACTGCTGCCATCCAGGGTAACAGTGCTGCCATCCGGGACCAGGGGAGGCTGAGTCGGCGGGCCCAGCATTACCAGGTCACCCGTCAGCTCCGGATGCAGGCCCAGACGAACAATTACCTCGGCCGGATAGCCATGGCCTTGGAGGGCATGCAGGCCACACCTGCCAGGAGTGGCCCACCTGGGGATCAGCCACCTCCAGATGCCCCCCCACCCCCACCCACTCCATCCAGACAGCTGAGGAGCCAGAGAGGTGCGGCAAGAAGAAGCCCCCGGCATCCCAGATGAGGCTTTTTTTGGGGGGGGTTTATATGATTTTTTTGGACATACTCAGGTCATGAGTTTTTGTTTATTTTTTATTATTATTTTTATACTCAGGTCATGAGTTTTTGTTTATTTATTTTCTCAGGTTATGAGATTTTGTATTTCTTTTTTTACTGCACACGGTCAGGAGTGCAGGGGACAGTGTGAATGGTGTGTGAATGTGAGAGGGTGGCACTCCTGACAGTAAGGGGTGTCACCCTCGGCCGTGGTGGTGAAGTTAACCCCACGGCTGTATGAATGACGCGTGAAAGGTGTATGAATGGACAGTGACATCATTGGGGCCTTGACGCTGGCGTTACTGCTCCCAACTCCTACATGCTGGACTTGGGCTAATCCAATGCGATGTGCATGTGGTGTGTGTGATCTAGGGACATCAGTGGTGTACACGCGTGCACTGTCTGTGTTATTAATGTTTTGGTTTAGTGTCCAAAGATGCCTACGGCGAGGACCCTCCTGACTGCTCTTCCATCAGCAGACTGGGTGTCCTCTGGCAGGTGGGGACTGTGTGGGTCGGGGGTCAGGTCATCACGTATGTCAATCTGCAGGCCTTTTCTCATAGCAAAGTTGTGCAGAATGCAACATGCACCGATGATCTGACACACAAAGGTAGGGGAATACAATAGGGTCCCCCCGGACTTATCCAGGCAGCGGAAACGGGACTTCAGGAGCCCAAATGTTTGCTCCACCACTCCACGTGTTTTGATGTGTGCTTCATTGTATTTTCTCTCTCCTCTGGTTTGGGGGTTCCGGAAAGGAGTCATTAGATGGGGTCCCAGTGCATATGCAGAGTCACCTGTAAGGTAAAAGACAGGAGAATGTTAGTCATGCATGTGCGACTTCTGTTGTGCATCACGGGAGGGGATAGTCATGCCTGACTCCCATGTCACTCACCAACCAGCCAGCTTTCCCCATACATGTTCTGGTTAAATTCTGCTGGGATGGGGCTCTGATTGTATATGAAGCTGTCATGGCTGGATCCGGGGTGTTTGGCACGGACGTGCCATATGAGGAGTTGGGCATCAGCTATCACCTGTACGTTGATGGAATGCCAATGCTTCCGATTGCGGTATATGTGCTCTGTGGCACTGGGGGGCTGTAGGGCCCCATGTGTGCAATCAATGGCCCCCACAGTGCGTGGGAATCTGGCAATGTTGTAGAAATCTGTCATTGCCTTCTGCCGTAGCTCCTCAGTGGTGGGTCTGATGAAGTGGTGGGACATGCGTCTGAGGATTGCGGGGACAACCTGGTGCACACATCTGCTCACGGAGGATTGTGACATCCCAGCCACCACTCCACTTGTACGCTGGAATGATCCACTTGCAAGGAAATGAAGTGTTGCCAGTACCTTCACCAGTGGCTGCACTGCTTGTGAGCGGTGTGTCTTGCTGGTGATGTCATCCTGCAGGGTTGTGGTTAGTTCAAGTATTGCATCTGGGCTGAATCTGAAGAGGCGATACACCTCCTCATCCCCCATGCCAAAGAGGCTCATACGTGTGCGGTATATCCTCTCACATGCCCGCCTCCTTTGTTCCGGGGGACCCATCAGTAGTTCTAGGACCACAATTGCCCCTGGCATGTTGGCACACAGAGGTGTTGTCCTTGCAAGTGTGGTTGTTCAGCTAGCTCCTATCGTCGGTAACGCTGCTGTAGCTGCTCTCCTGCTGACCTGTGGCCATCTGGAGTAAAGAAAAAGCAGCCTTTTGTAGAAATAACTTTGCGCCGGACAGACGAGATACGCGCGGCGCATGTAGCCAGCGTATGGTGCTAATCCGTTCGTGAATTGGGAAAAATCCCTCATTTGCATATTTGCAGGGGAAATCAATAGGCGCGACTGATGCGCCCAGCGAAATTAATCGCTGACGATACTCTGGCGTCGGAACGTTCCGCCGGTCGCAAATGACCCGTTATTGGGCGCATCTAGTTTGGTGGGTACGGGCACATAGAAACGACGGCGCATCATCACAGTTACGCGGCGCATATCGAAATACTCCAGCGCAAGTGTTGCTGAATCTGGCCCTATCTGTGCTCAGGTGGTATATAGCAGCACGCGTACAGTGGCACTAACTGCGCTCAGGTGGTATATACCAGCACACGTACAGTGGCACTAACTGTGCTCAGGTGGTATATAGGAGCACGCGTACAGTGGCACTAACTGCGCTCAGGTGGTATATACCAGCAAACTTACAGTGACACTAACTGTGCTCAGGTGGTATATACCAGCACACGTACAGTGGCACTAACTGTGCTCAGGTGGTATATAGGAGCACACGTACAGTGGCACTATCTGTGCTCAGGTGGTATATACCAGCACACATACAGTGGCACTATCTGTGCTCAGGTGGTATATAGCAGCACACGTACAGTGGCACTATCTGTGCTCAGGTGGTATATAGGAGTACAGGTACAGTGGCACTATCTGTGCTCAGGTGGTATATAGGAGCACACGTACAGTGGCACTATCTGTGCTCAGGTGATATATAACAGCACACGTACAGTGGCACTACCTGTGCTCAGGTTGTATATAGCAGTTCACGTACAGTGGCACTATCTGTGCTCAGGTGGTATATAGCAGCACACGTACAGTGGCACTAACTGCGCTCAGGTGGTATATAGGAGCACACGTACAGTGGCACTATCTGTGCTCAGGTGGTATATAGCAGCACACGTACAGTGGCACTATCTGTGCTCAGGTGGTATATAGCAGCACACGTACAGTGGCACTATCTGTGCTCAGGTGGTATATAACAGCACACGTACAGTGGCACTGCCTGCACTCAGGTGGTATATAGCAGCACACGTACAGTGGCACTATCTGTGCTCAGGTGGTATATATGAGCACACGTACAGTGGCACTATCTGTGCTCAGGTGGTATATAGCAGCACACGTACAGTGGCACTAACTGCGCTCAGGTGGTATATAGGAGCACACGTACAGTGGCACTATCTGTGCTCAGGTGGTATATAGGAGCACACGTACAGTGGCACTATCTGTGCTCAGGTGGTATATAGGAGCACACGTACAGTGGCACTATCTGTGCTCAGGTGGTATATACCAGCACACGTACAGTGGCACTAACTGTGCTCAGGTGGTATATAGGAGCACACGTACAGTGGCACTATCTGTGCTCAGGTGGTATATAGCAGCACACGTACAGTGGCACTATCTGTGCTCAGGTGGTATATAGGAGCACACGTACAGTGGCACTATCTGTGCTTAGGTGGTATATACCAGCACACGTACAGTGGCACTAACTGTGCTCAAGTGGTATATAGGAGCACACGTACAGTGGCACTATCTGTGCTCAGATGGTATATACCAGCACACGTACAGTGGCACTATCTGTGCTCAGGTGGTATATAGCAGCACACGTACAGTGGCACTATCTGTGCTCAGGTGGTATATAGGAGCACACGTACAGTGGCACTATCTGTGCTCAGGTGGTATATAGGAGCACAAGTACAGTGGCACTATCTGTGCTCAGGTGGTATATACCAGCACACGTACGGTGACCCCAAATGCGCTCAGGTGGTATGTCACAGCACACGTACGGTGACCCCAAATGCGCTCAGGTGGTATGTCACAGCACACGTACAGTGACCCCAAATGCGCTCAGGTGGTATTAAACAGCACACGCACAGTCAGAGCGACTGCGTTTCTGTGCAATTCAATAGCCCACTTGCATTAACAGCAACTGCCTTTCTGTGCAAATAAATAGCACACGTGCAGTAACAGTTAATACGTCTATGTGCAATGAACTAACACGTGTACACTAACACGTTAGAGCATCAAGCACAATCTCCTGCCTGACAGATACTAATAGCAGAACTAGCTAAGCTATACAGTCTATAAATATATTGACAACTCCTAGGGATGTCAATATATTCTCTACAAACTGTACATTTAACTATACTAACTAGTAGCCTCCCTGATCTATCTATCTAACTATCTATCTATCTATCTATCTGAAAAGACACTGTGGGCTAGATTCACATAGATCAGCAGATCTTTTGATCCGCGTGATCTATCTTTTTTACTATCCGCCTGCGCCAGTTTTTTTACTATTTAAATCACGCGCATCCCCGCGCGGATCGTACTGCGCATGCGCCGCCGGCTAAATTTCCCAGCGTGCATTGCTTTAAATGACGTCGCAAGGACGTCATTGTTTTCGTCGTTAACGCTATTAATGTATGGCCGTATTCCCGAACGACTTACGTAAACGACGTAAAAAAATTCAAAACTCGACGCGGGAACGACGGCCATACTTAACATAGGATTCGCCGCACTTACCCCGCATATAGCATGGGTAACGATCCGCCAGAAAAAGCCGAACGCAAACGACGTAAAAAAAAAACGACGGCCGGGCATTCGATTCTGAATCGGCGGTTCTCCTCATTTGCATATTCGTTGCGTATAATAACTGAAGCGCCACCTAGCGGACGGCGGGAGATTGCAGCCTAAGATCCGACAGTGTAACTCACTTACACCTGTCGGCTCTAAGGGAGATCTATGCGGAACCTGATTCGAGGAATCAGCCGCATAGATCCGAGCGTCGGATCACACAGATACGACGGTGTATCAGTAGATACACCGTCGGATCTCTACATGAATCTACCCCTGTGTCTCTATCTATCTATCTCTCTCTCTCTCTCTGTCTGTCTGACTTCTCTCTCTGAAAGCAAGCCGGAATACACTACACAAGCATGCCGCAGTGAATTATGGGCCGTTGCGCGTCATTCGAATTTGGCGCGAATAACCCGATTTGTTTGTTTTCGACGAACACTCGAACGGCCGATGTTCGATGCGAACATGTGTTCGCATCGAACGCGAAGCTCATCCCTACCGGTGAGCAATTTCGACATGGACCTGTACACGGATGCAGCCGGAGGGTCTGGTTTTGGGGCATTTTTCCAAGGCAGGTGGAGTGCGGGCGCTTGGCCCCAATCGTGGTTAGCCGCGGGCTTCACAAAGAACTTAGTGCTGCTGGAGCTGTTTCCGGTGGTACTGGCAGTGGAGTTGTGGGGCGCGGCCTTCCGGGATCGGAAGGTCCGGTTCCATGGGGACAACCTAGGAGTGGTGCGACGGCATCTTCTCCTCCAGTTATTCGTCTGCTGAGGCATCTGGTACTCCGCTGCTTGCAGTTGAATATATGTGTTTATGCTGTGCACTTGCCAGGGGTGGAGAATGTTGTGGCTGACGCCTTGTCGCGCTTCCAGTGGGACAGGATCCGGGAGCTGGCGCCAGAGGCGGAACAACACAGGGTCCCTTGTCCAGATTGGCTGTGGAGGATTCCGCTGGAATCGTCTCTCACTGGATCAGACGTTCGGTGAGTACGGGAACGTGGGCAGCCTATGGTAAGGTCTGGTTAGAGTGGCAGGAGTTGGCACGGGAGGTGGAGGTGGATCTTGCGGGACCAGAGCTCCGGGAGCTGGTTTTGTACTTTTTGGCCAGAAATATGGCGGACGCAGTGTCGCAATCAGTGCTGAATAGGAAGTTGGCAGGTTTGGCCTTTTGGTTTAAATGGCAAGGTTGCACAGGTTTCACGAAGGATTTTTGGGTGCGTCAAGCCATGAAAGGATATAGAAAGCAAGGGCGGGCTGCAGATTCCAGACGCCCGGTGTCTTTCGACATCTTGAGAGGGATTATGGGGGAATTAAGTACGTTTTGTTCTTCACGTTATGAGGTGGTGTTGTTTCATGCGGCTTTTGCAATGGCGTTTTTTGGGACCTTTCGGATTGGGGAATTAGTGAGCCCTTCGAAGAAGGTTCAAGGGGGTATGTTGGCAGCGGATGTGGTGGTGTCACGGGAAGGTATGACCATGTTCTTGCAGAGATCCAAAACGGATCAGAAGGGGCGGGGTAAATCGGTACAGGTGTACCCTTTGCCTGGTTCGCCCCTTTGCCCGGTTCGGGCGGTGTGGGAGTATATGGAGATGCGCCCGGCTGGGGAGGGTTCTTTCTTGTTGCATGAGGATGGGTCTCCCTTGTCACGCTATCAGTTTGGGGCTGTGTTTCGAAGGTGTGTGGGGGCTATGGGACTGCCAGAAAGGGACTTCTCGCCCCATTCCTTTCGGATTGGGGCAGCTACGGAGGCGGCGCGAAATGGGCTTGACGAGGCTACGGTCAAGCGGATAGGTAGGTGGGAATCCAGGAGATTTTTGCTGTACATTAGACCTCAACTGTTGTTGGGTGCCGCAGGGAAGGGGCCTGTATAAAAACAAAAAAAAAAAGGGGGGGGGTCACTGTGTTCGAGCTTGTTTGAAGGGATGAGGGGTGGTTGGATCGGGTGATCTTGTTTGGTGATGTGTTATGTTGCTTGCTGTTTTTCAGGTACAGGACAGGGCTTGGTATGGATACTAGGACACTCGTTCGTGATTGGACGCGCGGACACGCGACCGGGCGGTCGACAGCTGGGGGTATCAAGACAGGAAGCGTGTGTGAGATGGCTGGGGTTTCCCGGGATGCTTTGGCGCAGGGTGGTTCCGGAGGTACACCGGTTTGCCCGGTTGGACCGCCCACCTGACGTGCTGGTGCTCCATGTGGGAGGGAACGATTTGGGGGTCCGGTCAATGCTGGACATCACGCGGGACAATAAGTTCGATTTTATGCGTATCCATACGGCGTTCCCAGATACAGTGGTGGTGTGGTCGGACATGGTGCCAAGGACATCATGGAGGATGGCGAGATTGGTGGAAGGTGTCAATAGAGCTCGGAGAAAAGTAAACAGAGATGTGGGAAGGTTTGTGGTGAGGAATGGGGGTTTGGTGGCCAGGCATCCGGAGTTGGAGGTGGACACTTGGCGATACCTTCGGGGTGATGGAGTCCATTTTACGGAGGTGGGCATCGATATGTGGGTGTTGGGTCTGGAGGAAGAGACACAGCGGGCCTTGAGGGTGTGGAGGTGCGCCCAAAGGTAAGGTGGTTACCTTTGGTTGCTGGTGGCGGGTGCTGGACTTTGTAGGAGAAGGAATACCTCTAAGAAGGATGACAGTACCCATCGGTGGTATGGGTGCTGAAAAGGTATTATGTTTTCCAGTTAACCAAGGTGTGGCTGGAATGTGGGTTAATGGTGGCACTGCGGTCAGTGGTCATCTCTGAGCCAGCTTGTCGGCTTGAGGCCTAAGACCAGAGGTTAGGTATCGCAGTGCCCAAAATGTTAAAATGTTCAAAAAGGTTATGTATCGTGTTCAGTGTACCTGCAAAGTCCAGCACTAGTTATGGAAAGAAGTTTTCTCAGGAATGTTGTTGTTGTTGTTTATGTGTTATTTAAAGAGTAAATATTTAAATTTGTATTTAAATTTATTTTAAATAAAGGAGGCTGCTACTGCCAGTTTTTACTCCAAGGTTATTGGTTGTGGTCTCATTATTTTAAGGGGTATAGTTAATTGGAGTAAAGTGGGTCCACTGCAGCAATGGGTACATTCTGGTATACCATAGTCATGTTCTGGCTCAATAATACAGCCAGCAGCATAAAAAAAGGACACGCGTGCCCCACGGCCACCTGCAGAGGATGAAAAAAGAGGAGGGGGAGTTTTGGGACTTTAAATGAGGCACATATGTAGTGCACCTTTATCCCTGGTTCAAGATTTGAAAAAAGGAAATTTGGGACTTTGAATGAGACTGCAGACATGGTGATAAAGGGAAGCACATATTTATTAATCATGAAATTGCATGACATGTCTCAAAAACAGAAAACACATAGGGCCAGATTCAGAAAGACTTATCTCCAGATACGCCGCCGTAATTTCAAATGTGCACCGTCGCATCTTTGCGCCGAATTAACAAAGCGAGATACGGCGAAAAACATGGCTTCAGCCGTCCGACGTAACTTGCCTACGCCGGCGTATCATGGGCGCATAGTTACGCTGGACGCATTCGTCGTTCTCATGTTAAATATGCAAATGAGCAAGATAAGCCAATTCACAAACTTACGTACGCCCGACGCAGTAATCTACGCCGTTTACGTAAGGTGTTTTTCGGGCGTAAAGATAAACCACCAAAAAGGTGGGGCATCCCAAGCAACGGTATGGACGTCGGAGCAGCCGTTGTTTTTACGTCGTTTACGTAAGTCGTACGTGAATGGGGCTGTGCTTAAGTTACGTTCACGTCATAGGCATTTACGCAAAACGTATCTTAGGGAGTTTATGCAATGTGATTCTGAGCATGCGCGCGCATGCCCAGTTCGACCGGCCATTCATTTACATGGGGTCAAGCTTAAATTAACCACTTTAGCCCCGAACCATATTGCTGTCCAATGACCAGAGCACTTTTTGTGATTCGGCAGTGCGTCGCTTTAACTGACAATTGCGCGGTCGTGCGACGTGGCTCCCAAACAAATTTGGTGTCCTTTTTTTCCCACAAATAGAGCTTTCTTTTGGTGGTATTTGATCACCTCTGCGTTTTTTATTTTTTGCGCTATAAACAAAAATAGAGCGACAATTCTGAAAAAAATGCAATATTTTTTACTTTTTTCTGTAATAAATATCCCCCAAAAATATATTTAAAAAAAATTCCCTCAGTTTAGAGCGATACGTATTCTTCTACATATTTTTCGTGAAAAAAAAACGCAATAAGCGTTTATTGATTTTTTTTACTAGTAATGGCGGCGATCAGCGTTTTTTTTCAGCACTGCGACCTTATGGCGGACACTTCGGACACTTCTGACACATTTTTGGGACCATTGGCATTTTTTTAGCGATCAATGCTATAAAAATGCATTGGATTACTATAAAAATGCCATTGGCAGTGAAGGGGTTAACACTAGGGGACGGGGAAGGGGTTAAGTGTGTTCCTGGGTGTGTTCTAACTGTATGGGGGGGTGGCCTCACTAGGGGAAATCACTGATCTTCTGTTCATACATTGTATGAACAGAAGGTCAGCGTTTCCCCCGCTGACAGGACCGGGAGCTTTGTGTTTACACACATAGCTCCCGTTCCTTGCTCTGTGACGAGCGAGCGTGTGCCCGGCGGCGATCGGGGGCGAGCGGGGACAGTGGCCAAAAATGTAGCTGACGTAGAGCTACGTGCTCTAGCCCAGGAGAGCCGACCTGCCGCCGTAGAATGACGGCGGCTGGTCGGCAAGTGGTTAAATAGATGTCGCCCACCTCCTTCCTATTTTGAATTAGGCGGGCTTACGCCGGCCACTTTACGCTACACCGCGGCAAATAATGGAGCAAGTGCTTTGTGAATACAGCACTTGCCACTCTAAGTTGCGGTGGCGTAGTGTAAAGAAGATACGCTACGCCAGCACAAAGGTACGCCGCGGTACCTGAATCTGGCCCATAGAGGAAACAATCATTTTGTGTAAATGTCATTTCATAATGCTAACACACCCATATATTATGTGCATGTGCAAAATAGGCAGTGAGGGTACAACAGTGCATTATCTGGCGCCACACAGTGAAAAAGAGAAATCACCGCTCTAAGATACTAATCGGTATCGATTATCGGAAAACGTTCTGGACAGCAGCACTTCAAAAATAAATTGCTTTTATTGTAAAAAAAAAACACACACACAAAAAGCATGCCACAGCAGACAGGGTGAAAAACTGACGCGTTTCACACCAAACTTTAGTGCGTATTCATAGCTTACGAATAAGCACTAAAGTTTGGTGTGAAACGTGTCAGCTTTTTACCCTGTCTGCTGTGGCATGCTTTTTGTGTGTTTTTTTTTTATTCTACAATAAAAGCAATTTATTTTTGGAGTGCGGCTGTCCAGAACGTTTTTCATTCATTTTGCATGGCGCCACACAGTGGTCTGTATTGATCGATAAACACAATATAAGAGTTAACATATGTACATGTAACGGTCACCACCATTTACGATCTTCCATCAACCCAAGACAGCTTATTCGACAGTCCGACAATCCATGTAGACAGGATCCATTCCATTCCTCAGAATTAAGATGAGACAAGCTCTGTTCTCTCTGGTTTCAAATGTATTAACGAAAATTTTTAATGGTACCTTAGCTTTCTTATATACAGTACAAACATGGTACAGTTAATCAAAGGAACAAAGACACACTCCACCCACACACCACACTATGGGGCTTCAATTACATTCTTTTATGTAATGACATTCAGAGGAATTAATTATCCCCCAGAGTCATTATTGACCGGTTGTGTGTCAGCATTAACCAAACTGTAATATTCCAAGATATGCTGCAATACATGACTTATCAGTAATGTCCCATCTTATGTAATCCGAGATATCATTTCTCAGTCACCCTATGACCCTATCGGACATAGGATGAACCTAGACATAAGAGTCATTGGTGACGCCGGTACAGGAGCACCCCCCATCCCTCAAAAGTCTCTGGGTGTCACGGGCCATTCTGTTACATTTCACACCTTTCGGTGGGAGACGAACACAGGAGGGAAACACAAACGGGTTGACTCCAAAGTTAGTCAGTAGTTCCAGTCCTCCCATGCTGGTATCCATACCGTACCCCAAATAAATTGCTCCAAACAGAGCATTACTCACCCAGCCAACCTCTGCCTCTCTCAGAGAACATGTCTGCCGCTGGGGAGATGCCTAAACTAGCCCATCTCCCTGGAGTCCTTTCAGCTGCTGGAGAGAAGACAAGGTGACTGGGCTCAGTCCATCATGCTGTTGGGGTTCTGGGCCAACTGCCCCCCCTCCCTGGGGTATACGAGTGGAGACTGAAGTCACATCCACTGGTGGTAGGTGAAAATCCTCTGGTGCTTGCAAAGCAAAGCTGACATCCTCCTGTCTCAGTGCCGCACAATTTTCTGGGGTTGTGTCAATGAAGACTGAAGTCCCATCCACTACCCAAGGAACTCCCTCTTCTGTTAGTTGAGAGCAGAGGCTTGTGGCACTCTGCTCTGTTGCCAGCTCATCTGTTGGGTTGCTGTGAGTGGAGACCACAGTCCAATTCACTACCACAGGAACCCCCTCCTCTGTTAGTTGGGAGCAGAGACCCGTGGCACTCTGTTCTGTTGCCAGCTCTTCTGCTGGGTTGCTGTGAGTGGAGACCACAGTCCCATCCACTACCACAGGAACTCCCTTTCCTGCTAGTTGAGAGCAGAGGCTTGTGGCACTCTGCTCTGTTGCCAGCTCTTCTGCTGGGTTGCTGTGAGAGGAGACCACAGGTCAGCAGCATCCTGCCCCACTGCCAGTGATTCAGCTGGGAGTAAAAGCTTATTGCTGGAGGGAGGAGCCAACCGCCCTGTCTCCCTGGAACTCCACATCATCTGCCTTAGCTTTGGGAATGGCAATCTTCAGATTTTCCACTGCCGAGTCATCAGCCAGGATTTCACAGTTGTCATCAAGAATTTCCTCATAGTCCCAGGCAACGGGAGCCCCACCCTGCTGCTGAGCAGAGTCTAGCATCTGCCTGTAGGCGATCTCCAGCTCCCATTCCTGAATGGTCAGAAACTCCAAATCTTCCTGTAACCAGTGCCCTTCCGGGACATTCAGTTTTTGTTCTCTGTGCTCCATTATGTCCCCCAAGCGCCACTCCCTATCATCCCCAAAGTCAGGATCACTGGACATCCTCCAATACAATAATCCCAGGCCATCATAGTCATAGCCATTCCGTGGGGCTGTCATCCGCTGACCACGGGCACTCTCGGGCTACACACCATCGGAGGGCTCTGTAGCTTTCGTCCAACTGCATCTCTGCCCAGATCAGCCTGCTTAACTCAGCTGTCCACTCCTGCTTCGGTTGTTCCCTTAACAACGGCATTCGTACATCATACTGCGGCCAATACCTTACATGGATGGAGGGGAGGACCTTCCCCTGGTGTTGCTGCTCAAGAGCTAGCGCTTTCTTCCAGAGCTGGCAACAAATCACATCCGACCATCCCAGCAGGGCCTCCTCTGGTACTGGTCCTCTGTGCTGTATCCGCATCTCTTGTAACCTCCTTCTGAATTCCTCTTCCATGGCGACTGGTATCTGTACCTCTCCTCTCTCTTCAGTTGGTGCTGCTGTGACTTCTGCTGCTGCAGCACCTCTTTGATGTAGCCAAGTGGCATCCACAGCCGCTATAACCAGGTCTATGATCTCCGGTAGAGGATTAGGACCATACTGTACCAGTCCTCGTTTAACAGCCCGATCAAAACATTCTTCCTCGGGTGTCCTGTCTGTTACACCAGGCCTTTCAGCTCTATCCATTTTGGCAAGTTCTTTTCTTACTGTTGCTGGCCGATCTGCCCCAGCTCTCCAGTAAGTCCATGAGGGAAGAGAGCTTCAGCTGTTCATACTGAGCATCCATTGTCCTGTGTTCTTGTAGCTGTTCTTCTGGCAATGGAACCATCCCACTGCTACCACCACTGTAACGGTGACCACCGAGATATCACATTAACAGCAATAGCGAGGAAGATAAAAATTATTAAAACAAGTGGAGAGGATGCACCATGTCCATAACTAGCACTGTTGACTATAGACACAGAGCCTGCTTGCCCTCTTTTAGTGTAAAGGGAAAAAATATATGCGCTACCCAAAAACAAAAATAAGTGTAACAAAGAATGAACCCTGAATAGGAGTGAAGCAGCTACACAGGAATGTGACAAAACTCAGACAAATGTGGATGGAAATGTAGCGCTACATGTGAGCCAAAAAGCAATGGCTGTGTACACCTAATGGGGTGTGAAAATATATTGTGACACAAAGGATGTAATAGCAAAAATTGCCCCACAACAAAATGTGAAATTCAAATCAATAAAGTGAACAATATAAACAAAAATGTAATATAGTGTCCATAAACAATAAAACAATGAAGATGTCATGAGATGGTGAGGAACTTCCCAACAGAAATCTTCAAATATGAGGTGGAATACATATGTGCAACCACTGGACCCAAATGTCGTACGACAGTGGATCAATCAAGCTTGGAATGTCCCACAGAGATGTCACCGGAAATCCAGAAGGAAATGGAGTCTACCTCCTAGGCAGTCAGATGTCGTCAACCCAGGAAAGGGCAGGAAGACCAGATGTTCATCGGCCACCGACTACTCCAATACTGAAGATCCTAGTAAACTGTGGGTATGGCAATCATAAAAGATCCTCCATCCAAACACGATCTGGTTCAGGTAAGTGAGAACCCTGGCATGGGACCTGGAAACAAATTGGAGAGGGCTCAAAAAAAACGTATCTTCCACAAATTCATGTAAAGAGAAGAAACAAATGGGGGCTCCAATGGTGTAGGTTAAAGCTACTTCAAGATTAATGTAAGTAATGTGAGAAGTATATTGGCTGCCACTGCTAAGGCTGCATTCACACCTGAGCGTAGCATTTTGCTGCGTTTTTGGGCATTTTTTCCGGCGTTTTGACACACGTATTTGCGCATTTTTGCGCGTTTGCATACAGCATTTTCCAGCGTTTTTGAAATGTGTCATTTTTTATTTTGGCCAATAGGAAAAATTATCACCTCTGTCATCATTTGTTGCTATACTAAGTTTTTTTGTTTCTTCCTGGGTGAATATTCCTCTTCCGGGTCATCCTTGTGCTTCCTACTCCATTTTTTTGAATGAATGAATGAATGAAAACTTATATAGCGCGGCACATGCGAACTGAATCGCCTCTGGGCGCTTGTTGTTCCTGTCTCCTTTGGTATCAAAAGAGATGAGTCTTGATCTTTCTCCTGAATGCTAAGTAGTTCTCCTCCAACCGAATACTGGTTGGCAAAGCGTTCCATAGTCTGGGACCTTGGACCGCGAATCTTCTATCTCCTTTGGATTTATATCCGGCTTTCGGTATCTGCAGGAGATTTTGATTAGTGGATCGCAAGATGCGATTGGGGTTATGGGCTTTTATTTTTTCGCATAGATAATGGGGGGCATTCCCATGGATACATCTATGCGTTAGACAGAGTGCTTTAAAAGTGATTCTGTCTTTTACTGGTAACCAGTGAAGGGATCTCAGTGAGGGTGAGATTGATTCCCAGGGTTTTTTCCCAGTCACAAGTCTAGCGGCCGTATTTTGAACGACTTGTAGACGAGCGATTTGGTACTTTGGGAGTCCGAGGTAAAGGGCATTTGCATAGTCCAATCTGGAGTTAACAATTGCTCCCACCACGACCGCTATGTCTTCTTTGGGGATAAAAGGGATAAGCCTGCGTAGTATGGCGCAGCAGATGGTGGGATCCGCTGACTACTGACCCTATTTGTGCGTCCATAATCATGTAGGAGTCGAAAATGACCCCGAGGCTTTTGACTTTGGCGCTAGGGGTGATAATTTTGCCCAGAATTGGCGGGGGTGTGCAAGTTGTTGCAGGTAGCTTCTTGCGTTTGGCGTGAAACAGAAGGAGTTCTGTTTTCGCTCCGTTGAGTTTTAGATAACTCTTTGTCATCCAGTCCTCTATCAAAGAGAGACATGTCTCTAGATTGAGGTGGTGATCCTTTTTATTGCAAATGCGGAAATACAGTTGCGTGTCGTCTGCATATGAGTGATAGAGCAGTTTTTGACTGCTGATGATCTCAAAAAGAGGACGAAGATAAATGTTGAATAACACCGGCGACAGAGGGGATCCTTGAGGGACTCCACATGATACCGTGCGTTTTTCCGAAAAGAAAGGTCCTAACTTCACTATTTGCGATCTGTTTTCCAAAAAAGAGGAGAACCAAGATAAATCGCCTTCTGCGACTCTGGCTACTTCAGCTAGCCGGGTCAATAAAAGCTTATGGTCTACTGTGTCGAAAGCTGCGCTCAGGTCTAACAGAACCAGAAGACAAGATTCTCCTTCGTCTGCGGCCTCGAGAGCGTCGTCCCATATCTTGAGCAATGCTGTTTCCGTCCCGTGTCCAGGGAGGAAACCTGATTGAAATGGGTCGAGTAGGTTGTGGGTGTCTAGATGCTGTTGCAGCTGTTGCACCACTGCTTTCTCCATAATCTTGGAAAAAGTATTTAAGCTTGTTATAGGGCGGCGGTGGAGTGGATCCTTAGGGTCCAGGGTAGATTTCTTCAAGATGGGTCTAATTATACCCTCCTTCAACTGGGAGGGCACTATGCCCTCCATGAAAGATTGGTTAATAAGCTGTGTGATAGGAGGTGCCAGGATGTCGGCGCACTCCTTCAACAGTTTGGTGGGGATGATATCATTCGGCGCAGTGCTGTTACGCAGAGCACCGATGATATGGTTAGTGGCTTGGATAGTGATAGGTTCCAACGTGAACTCACCTGGTTGGGGTGAATTACTACAGGTGTTGTGTAAATAATTACAGGGGGGGCTACGGGGGGGATTGTTCTGTTGAATGCTTTGCCGGATTCCCTCGATTTTATTAATGAAGTAATCCGATAATTCATTGCAAAATTCTTGTGAGTCTGAATTGGGGGCTTCAAGACATTAACTTAATCCTTGATTCTGACTTGGTCCAGAGGAAGGCAAAAAAAACCTGGCCGTGCTATGCCAATATGCTACGACAGGGAAAAAAAATTCCTTCCTGACCCCTTGAGAGGCGATCGGGCGAACCCTGGATCAAGTTCAAATGGTATTTAGGAAGGGGGAATGGGGCTAGGGTGTTGCAAGATGGCTAACACTCCGGCTGCAAGAGCCAGGGTGGTGAGGATTGCCAACTAGTAGTTATTGAGTCAGGAGAGGGTGGTAGGTGACCCAATTACAAGGGAGTAGCAAGCTGGTATCTGGAGAGGGGGTGCGGGGGGCCACTCGGTCGCGGCAATGAACGGGGGAGGGGTGGGGGGGGCCCCTACCTATCTACACCCCGTGGGCCACACGTCCTACTCCTAGGAAGCGTGCGCCGCTAGCTACCGGGATGCAGTTCTAGCCCTAAGGAAGAGGGGGGTGCTGCAGGTGTCAAGGGGGGGATAGCGATGAAGCGGGGGGGTGGCGGGGGTCCTACCTATCTACATCCCGTGGGCCACACGTCCTACTCCTAGGAAACGTGCGCCGGTAGCTGCCGGGATGCAGTTCTCGCCCTGGGGAAGTGGGGGGTCCTGCTGGTGTCCAGGGGGGATTGCTGTATAGCTGGCCGGTGGATGGTGTATCAGGGGGGGAGGTGGGGGCGCAAGGCCCAAGCCGTGCTACAGCTGGCTGAATTTTACCCCTGAGAAAAAGGGGGGGGTGGATGGCTGAGCTGGAGGTGGATGGGGACTTCCACGGGTAGGGGGGGTGTGTTGGGCGAAACCCTGGGGGAGATGCAGAGTGCTGGAGCGTCGCGCCGCTAGGCCGCAGTTGAAGCCGCGGTCTTTCCTAAGCCGCAGCTCCCGCGGACCTAGCGTGGCTGGCGCGGACCAGCGAAAAACGGCCGAGAAACCAGCGGTGGGGAGGGGGGAACGAGGGGGGGTGCCTCGGTTAAAGTCCGGGGGTGAGATGCGCTTATTCCCCGGGTTGAGATGTTGCGGCGATCCTAAAAAGGACGGCCGCCCTTGACAGGCAGGATGGGGGGAAGGAGTGCTGGAGACGGCTGGAAGTGGAGGAGATCCGGAC
The DNA here is from genome assembly GCA_029574335.1 of Rana kukunoris. Lineage (NCBI taxonomy): Eukaryota > Metazoa > Chordata > Amphibia > Anura > Ranidae > Rana > Rana kukunoris. The sequence goes on along the minus strand of CM056050.1, from coordinate 359,908,737 downwards.
CAACCTTCACTACCTGGTGAAGTGAACTCTTCTCCCAGAGAATTGGAAATATGAGTGTTGATGAGATGGCGTGTTTTTTTGGCAGCAGCCACTGCTACGTCATATGTGCTATATGAAAGAGAGAGGAGAAGGAAGAGGGCACACAGATATTGGATCCACCCCGTCATTGCTGATCGGGAAGAGAGAGGCCAATTTTGGGTACAGTGACCTACGTGATGATGATGAGAAATTTCAGGACTACACCAGGATGTCCATAAAAAGGTTAGTCAAAATTACTTGGATTCATGCTGTTTGACATTGTTCCTTTCTTATCCACTTAAGACCCAGACCAAAATGCAGGTAAAGGGTTGGCAGATGAGGGTAAGTAGAAGGTGTGGTGCTGGCAGATGGTGCGGGGGTGAGTTGCATAGGGACCATAGGGTGGTGGAGGTTCAGAGGATTGATAGGGTGTGGTGGGTGGAATGAACGTTGCGATGTACCGTATGGTACCGGCAAACATGCCTGCCTGGAGATCTATTGGTACCCTCTCCATCAGCCCCTCCAGACATCTAGCAGAAACGTGACCATACGATCTGTTGCTGGACATTCTGTCAGGCATAGAGGCCATGATGTCTAACATTCTATTAAAGTCTGGTTCTGGAGCCTTCCTTCTTGTTCCTCTAGCAGGTACATGAGCAACAACTATTGGGGTGGACTCATCGTCTCCCACAGGTGTGGCACATGTGGACCGCGATGAAGTCGATAATTGACTCTCCGGCTCTTGGCCCGCCTGATCGCCTGATGCTTGGCTTGCTGTGTCCACATCATTGTTAGTAGTTTCCTCCCAACTGTTTTCAGTACTGAAAATAGAAATTAGTTATTCTAACTTACTTATTACATTTTGTTTAATGACATTAGTACAGATGATAGCTTACCTCCCCAAAGCCAGCAATGGTTGAAGGAACTCCAATTCTTTAGAAAACACTTAATCTTTTGTGGCACACGCCGCTGATCCACTCCTACGTTCTCTTTGAACTCTAAGGCCCTGTACACACATGGAGACATGTCCGATGACCGTTTTCATCGGACATGTCTCCAGGGATATTTTGGTCTGATGTGTGTACACACCATTAGACCAAAATCCCCACTGACAGAGAACGCGGTGACGTAGACAACACCGATGTGCTCAAACAAGGAAGTTCTATGCTTCCACGCATGCGTCAAATCAATTTGACGCATGCGCGGGATTTCGGTCCGATGGTTGGGCTTACTAACCATCGGACATGTCCGACGGCCAGGTTTCCAGCGGACAAGTTTCTAAGCATGCTTAGAAACTTTTGAAATTTTTGAAACTTAGAAACTTTTGGCAGCTGGAAACCTGTCCGCTAGGCCGTACACACGATCGAACATGTCCACGGAAACTGGTCTGCGGACCAGTTTCAGCGGACATGTCTCCTCGTGTGTACACGACCTAAGATAACGAGTGAAGGCGTCACGGATACTTTTCCATTTGGTTTTGAGCATTTTAACTGTCAAAAAACAAATAAAAAAATATATATTATTTCTTTGTAGGTATCTATCAACCAGACAATCCCTAGCAAGCATACATTATGCCTTTCGTATAGGAAAGTCGACTGCAAGTTATATCATCCGTGACACCTGCTCTGCAATTTGGTCCTAAAGGAAATTGTTTTTAAGAAACCTACAACAGAGGAATGGGCACATATTTCTGAAATCTTCTGGCAACGCTGCAACTTCCCCAATTGTGTTGGAGCGATTGATGGGAAACATATTCGTATCGTAAAGCCCATGGGTAGTGGAAGCCACTATATTTGGTAACTCATCCTTTGGACACATGCTGCGTAACAGTAGTCTAGACCTTCCGGAATACAGTCCTCTCCCGGGCACAAATGGCCCTCCCCTACCCAGTGTTTTTGTGGGTGATGAGGCCTTTGCTCTGAGTGCGCATCTTCTATGGCCTTATTCGGGGCATAATCTTACAGAAGAGAAGAGTGTGTTCAACTATCGCCTAACCAGAACACGTCGAGTAGTTGAATGTGCTTTTGGTATTTTGGCTAACAAATGGCGGGTCCTACACACTCCCATTGTACTAAATATGCAAAATGCAGTCTGTGCTGTGAAAGCTGCGTGTGCCTTGCACAACTTCGTAAGGCAGCGGGATGGATTCGATTTTGAGGAGCCAGTGCATGAGAATCTGGAAAGAGCTCATTGGACTGGTGTACGTGGAAACAGACAAGGTACACATGTCCGGGATCAATTTGCGTCATACTTTATGTCTCCAGCAGGACAGGTCCCATGGCAGCTTGATGCAATTTGATAATTTCACCTTTTCTGTTAACAACCATACCATATACTATGCTGTATTGTGAAAAAAATAAAAAAATTATTGATGTATTAAGAAGTCTCATGTTGTTTGTTTTTATATATGTATTTATCTTTGGATGCAGTATCCCTTTGATATCAAATAGGGGTCAGAGTGTGCCATTAGGCAGTGACATGCTTACAATTGTATACTTATTATGCATTATGTCAGGGGTCTACAAACTTAACAAACAAAGGGCCACTTTTTTGCCCTTCAGACTTTAGGAGGGCCGGATTGGGGCCAGCAAGGGAAGAAAAAGTCACGGTCCCGGCATCAGTGAGAACATATATGGCCTCAGGGTTGGTGGTCAATAGGAAGAGGAGTATTCCCCCTATTAGTAGGAGGAATAGTATCCCATCATTGGTATCAGTGGATAATACAGTATAGTGCCCCATTGTTGGTGTCAATGGGGGGAATAGTGCCTCATGTCATTGGAAGAAATTGTGCCCAAGTACCAGATAAAGGCTAGCAAAGGGCCACATCTGGCCCTCGGGCCGCAGCTTGAAGACCTCTGCATTAGGTGCTTACACAAGAAGGAGGCAATAGATGTGCCATTCCAGTTAATTCAGTTCACATTCCTACACACATGCAAACATGTGTGTACACGTCGCACGAAAGCTCAATGGTTAAAGCGACGCAGTGCCGAATCGCAAAAAAGGGGCAAGGTCCATAACCTGCATATTGGTCTGAGTGTTAAAAGTGGTTAATGTACTAAATAACAATCATCCTATTATCTCCCTATGGTCATTTTGGGGGGTAGTTATGTTTGCAGGGGTTTACCTTTCTCATCCTTCACACGTCGCTCGCAGCTTGTAGCATGGATCTCTGGTATCATAGAGACAGGGGTGCTGCTTTACCATTCAGATAAAGCTCTCCTGATCCAAAAGAGCTACTGTTTCATCCACTTCCCCCTCCATGTTGCTGGACTCCATGTGTGATATTAGCTAAAATGGTGATTTGTGAACTTCCTGTGTATGTTTATGTAATTTTTATGTAATCCTCTGTATGTTTATGTCATCCTCTATTTCACTTGAGCAGATTAGGCGACAAAACGCATGTAGAAACGCTCGCTGTCGCGCTAGACGCTTGAATTAAGCATTTTCCATTACTTTCTATGGGAAATACAAACGCTCAAAAACTCTCAAACCACCCGATTTGCGCGACAAAAAAGGGTCCGGAACTTGTTTGAGCTTCAGGCGTTCGGCGTCAAGCGCTTTGGAGTGGAGATGCAGGTGTGAATGCAGCCTAACTTTCTTCTTACAGTGCTAACTGTCTGGCTAAATTTGGCTTTATTAATTTATGTGTCACTGGCCTGGAATAAATATGCAGATCAGGAATTCTAAGTTCACTCTGACATCAGAGAATGCATGTTTATCCTGGGTTAACACAGTACAGTACAGCTATCCTATAGAAAATGGACATTTCATTCTTTTGTTTATTATATAATCAGGATACTTGGGTTCAAATTATATTTCCAGTAGAATATCATTGTTGGAAAACTTCCCATTTGTAACAGCAATCTTGAATAATTGGGTTCAATTCTTCTATTCCAAGGGGGCTCTTCTACAGTAAAAGCTAAACTGGGAAAACAAAATAAGATATTGCGCTGCATCATTTAAAAAAAAACAATTCCTTCAAATAATTTAACCTGATATAATGGAGGGCATACTAGTTAGTAATGAAAGTGACTTTACAACCACTTTAACCACTTCAGGCCCGCGCTACCGTCGGATGACGGCAACAGCGCGGGCCTGAATGTCCAACATGACGTCATTTGCAGGCATGTTATTCTGGCGTTCCCAGCGCACGCTGTAGAGAGCGCTGCGGGGAAGCCCTGTGTTGTCCGTGTCCCTTGGACACGGCCAATCACAGATCGCCGCGAACGGCCAATCAGAGTGGCGGTTTGCGATGCGATCTGTGGGCCAATGAGAGATGATCTCTCATAGATCATCTCTCATTGCCGTGTTACACAGAGACAGCGTCCTGTCTCTGGAGAGGAGGAGCCCGATCTGTGTTCCTTCCTACATAGGGACACAGATCGGTCACCCCCCCAGTCACCCCCCCCTCCCCCCACAGTTAGAACACACCTAGCATACACATTTAACCCCTTCCTCACCCCCTAGTGTTAACTCCTTCAATGCCAGTCACATTTATACTGTAATTAGTGCATATTTATCGCACTGATCGCAGTATAAATGTGAATGGCGCCAAAAATGTGTCAAAAGTGTCCGATGTGTCCGCCATAACGTCGCAGTACCAATAAAAATCGCAGATCGCCGCCATTTCTAGTAAAAAAAATTAATAAAAAATAATAATTCTCTCCCCTATTTTGTAAGCGCTATAACTTTTGCGCAAACCAGTCGCTTATTGCGATTTTTTATTTTTTTTTTTTACCAAAAATATGTAGAAGAATACGTATCGCCCTAAACTGAGAAAAAAAATTTTTTTTTTTTTTTTATTGGGATATTTATTATAGCAACAAGTAAAAAATATTGTATTTGTCTTCAAAATTGTCGCTCTTTTTTGTTTATAGCGCAAAAAATAAAAATCGCACAGGCGATCAAATACCAGCAAAAGAAAGCTCTACTTGTGGGGAAAAAAGGACGTAAATTTTGTTTGGGAGCCACGCTGCACGACCGCGCAATTGTCAGTTAAAGCGACGCAGTGCCGCAAGCTGAAATTTTACCTGGGCAGGAGGGGGGTGTAAGTGCCCAGTATGCAAGTGGTTAAAGTGTCGAGCAGAAGCAGGAAAATATATTGATTTTATTAACTAGTATTTAGCATTTGGAAGCTAGATTATTAGCTTGAATTGTAATGTATAATTATAATTTATAGGGCCGTGCAAATTAACTTTTAATTAATCGATTAATCTTAAATTTTTTTGATCGATCCAAATTTTTTTGATCGATTAAAATTCTTTTGGTTGGTACTCACCTCTCCGCCGGCTTCTGGGCCTTCAGGGAGTTCCGTCGGAGATCCGGTGACGTCACGGACACCGGCGGGGCTTGCCTTGTCCATCTGAAGGGCTCCTTTGCTGTACCTTCATATCTGCATGCCGGTGGGACCTTACTATCTGCCACACGCAAGGGCTGTTACACTTCCCTCTATCACTTCCCTCTATCAACCTGGGATTCTACAACCATCCACTGGGAGTTGTTATAGTTCCCTTCATGGGACATCTACATGCCGACGGACTGATGTTAACCCCTCCTCATCTGGATTCAGCAGTGGTATCGTTGTACACATTTTTATACCAGTATCATACTTAGCTACTTGATTTTATGACTGCTTTTGGTACCGTTTGGTATTACTCGCACCATTTTTACAGTTTATGTAGCTACATCGATTTTATCTCCAGTGAAATATTTATTTTGTTACCTACTTGGAGACCATAAAAGTTTTAATGCTATTCCCATCGAGCGCTGCCTTTGTGTGTTTTTTGTATCCTGCTATCCATTTTTTCCAGTGGTTGGTAGCTGCACTGGGAATCGGCCTGCAAGGAGATCAGCTAAAAGTAGTTGGATCTGTATGTGCGTTATAATTAATCGAAATTAGTCGATTAATCGATTAAAAAGAAAAACAATTAATCAAACACAAAAATTTTGATCAGTAACAGCCCTAATAATTTATATTTTATATATCATGTATTAAGGCTCATTAATATGTGGTATTTTATATTAGTTGCTTTAAATAAAGAAAATAAATGAAAAAATAAATGAAAGAATGTAATGTTGGTGAAAATGTGAAAAAAAAACACAAAGATTTTTGTCATGTAGCTACCCCCTTAACCCTCAGCCGCCAGTTATACTTACCTGAGCCCAATCTTAATCCAGCAATGTGCACCAGAGCAGTGGCTCTCTCAGCTTCTACTGCTGTCAATCAAAGCCATTGAAGAAGTAGTGGGGGGAGGTGGGTCGAGCAGCGCTTTGTGTGTCTTGCTGTGGGAGTCCCACAACAAGCAGCTTGCTATAAGGGCACCTGGCAGAAAGGAGGAGTGCATGCAGGGAACTCGAGAAAAGGAGGATCAGGGCTGCTCTGTGCACAATCATTGTACAGAACAGGTAAGTATGACATGTTTATTTTATTTTTTTACTTTTAAAATCACTTTGTAACACTACCCCTGCAGAGGCTGCTGGTAATTGGTTCCCCTACTCCTGCACAGCCAAGCAACACACATTCTCTGCTTGCATCCAAACACAAGATGACAGTCCCATGGCTTTGTTTTTATGTTTTATTAGGGGTAACAACTTGGATGGGTTAAGGGATTTATGGGATGCCCAACTCAAATTAAGAACAATGGGACAACTTGCTTCCTCTGTACAATAAGATCCCAGATTTCCCTCCTTTCCTCAAACAGTCCTTAGTGGATTTAGAAGCAAAAGTCCATTACAGACCAGGCACTCTCAGCCCCTGTTGGAAATAGCACAAAACATTTAGGTAAACTGCATGCAGAAGTGTATCCCCTCCTTGTGTAGATCTGCTCCCAGCTACACTTCTTGCAGGCACTAGCAGCCCACCCGGCTGCTTTGAAGATTTACCAGGGTAAGGTAATAAAAGGGTTAAGCACAATTAAGCACAGTTTTAGAACATGTGTCTCTCCCCTTGAAAATCCCTGAGTGTGCTGATGTACTCACACTGTCCTCCTTGCTCCCACTGCTTTTCCGACAAGATTCCATGTCAAACCGCTCTGTGGAATGGATTCTACTGAGCTAGCCCCAGCCTAACCTAGAGCTGATGTCTCCCCATGACCTTGGAGACGCCCTCTAGGCCACCAATAGTCTCCTCAGCACTCCATCTTCCACCCGACTCTCTTGCAGGCATAACTCATCCATATTTAAGGGCTGGCCAAGACCCTGCCAGGCCAGAATGCCTGAGGATCAGCTAGGTTCTCATGAAGCATGTAGATCAACCATCATGACCTCCGCCCACTAACTTCTAGAAACTTCTGCAAACTTTCACAATCAGAGGGATGCACCAGATACCTGCCTGTATGAGTCATCCAGCCTGACCTAAAATAAACCCTTCCCCAGATAACAGACTCACATTTACAAAATAAATTTGCCTATACTTCAACATTCGCACACTAGAAGGTGCTACAACTTTATTGAGCAGTTAACTCTGAAAAGATGGTAAGTCCAATGACAGGAGGACAAGGTCCAGATTAAAGTATGTAATGAAAAGGACTGCTTGAATCATAGGTAAGAAAAGGTTGTTAGCAAAAAAAGAAATGTGTGCTACGTGTAGCTTCTATTAGTAATTATACCTGAAAACTAGGAAAATATGTAAGAAGGGAGGTGGTTGACAGAACAAGGAAAGAGCGTGGTTGACAGAACAAGGAAACGATAATGACAGTGGCACAGACACTTGAATTTAACTGCAGATGATACACTAGTTATCCTTATTGTTTTGACAAGTCCAGGGAATCAGTGAACCGTCATAATCTCTTCTCATTCCCAGGGGGTGAACTTTGTTCGCCGCTCACTGCCCCATGTCCCCAAGGGAACAGAACAAGCTTCATGTGCATAAGTGACACGAATAAAATGAAACAGTTTAGGAAAGCCTATTATACAACTTTTGCTTGAACATGCTTCCTGTGTAAACACTATATTATTTTGCATGAGCTGTAGGGAATTTTGAAGCTGCAAACAACTGAGCTCATAGAGTCAACACAGAAAACAAAACTAAGTAAATGCAGCATATTAATGAAAAGATCTTTAATGAGAATTTTTTTTTTGTTTACACTGTTTTTAGAGGGAGCCAAATTCTGGCCAAGTCAAGATCTGGCCCAGAAAACTATACATTGCACAGTGCCCCTGAAAAAACTGATTTAGGGACCTGTGTGTTGGCACGTGTAGTGCCCTTTATTTGATGCCAATCCCCCAGTGAATTAGTAGGTGGAGTCTGTATCCATTTTAGTATCACCTGTGGGTGGGACTTAACAGTTCGGGTATGGGCGCCGGACACCCTTGACTATGGTGACCAGATTTTTAAAATGAAATCCGGGGACATATTTTTTCTTTACTAGTAATGGCAGCAATCAGCGACTCTCTGCCCGTCACCGCCCGCCTCACAGCCTCTCAAGTCTCACTCTTTGGGCCCCGGCTACTACTGGATGGGGAGCGGAGGAAGATCACTCTGTCAGGAAAGGCAAGGAGATAAGCAGGTGGCTGGCCGGGACTTGGAAGACACGCCGAATCAAGATGAGATCTCGCTCCGCGTGGACCAGGTAAGTTCCCTACACCTCGTTCCGAGGTAAGCATTTCATAATGAGCTAATATGCGGTGCATACTAGCTCATTATGACTTTTGCCTTGCAGGTCTAAAAAAACAAAAACGCTTTAATTCTCCACTGATTGTCTTTGAAATTGCCCCTGCCCCCTATTAAATCCAATCTGGGGACAAAACCAGGGACAGACTTGGTCCGGGGACAGTGTCCTCAATCAGGTCCTTGACCAACACCATGTAGGTGTCCTTTAAGCAAGAGAGAGAACTATTGGAAGGGCAGGACTGCCATGAGAAGTTGAGATTGATACCCAAGTTAAAAAATGTGAAGAACATTGCCACTCCTAGGCTTCACCTAGCAGATCTGTGGCTCAGTTTAGAATGGCCTTGGGGCCTATGACAGAGGAACACCTTGTGTATGGAACCATCTTAGGGGGGCTAACTGGTAACAATTTGGAAGATGTCTGGATATTATGGTACTCTGAGGCCTTGTACACATGAGGGAATAAATCCGCTGAACATGGTCCGACGGACCATTTCAGCCGAAAAATCCGCTCGTCGGATAGCTGCCCATCAGATATGTCCGCTGGTTAGTACGGCAAACCAGCGGACATATCTGCCCGCACATGCGTCATATCCTGTGAATGGATCCGACGCATGCGCGCGGAAGTGTTTACTTCCTGGTGCGGTGACGTGGCGGCGTCAACGTCACCGCCGCGTCACCGCACTGTCCACCGGCGGGGAATTTGATCCGATGGTGTGTACAGCCATCGGATCAAAACATCCCGGCGTAAATATGCGCTGTAAGCGGTCCGGGGACCGTTTACAGCGGATAAATCCCATCGTGTGTACAAGGCCTGAGTCTTACTAAGTGTCCTAAACTTAGACTATGAAGAAGGTGTGATGCTGGTGTGCTTAAAGGGACACTAAAGTTTCGAATGAAAGAGACAAAAAATAAAACATGTTATACTTACCTCCACTGTGCAGTTCGTTTTGCACAGAGTGGCCCCCGAATCTCATCTTCTGGTGTCCCTCAGCGGCTGTCTCAGCTTCTTCCATCAGATAACCCCTTCTGTGAAGCGCTTTTTCAAGGGGGCTACCTTGCGGGCACACTCCCGAGTCCAGCATTTGTGTCCATGGACACAAATGCCAGACTCGGCCCCGCCCCCCGCACCTGCGTAATTGAATTTGATTGACAGCAGTGGGAGCCAATGCCTGCGTTGCTATCAATCTATCCAATGAAGAGCCGAGAAGACCGGGCCGAGAAGAGTTGAGAAGCCAGCTTGTTCTCGACACAGGACTTTCGAGGGCTCAGGTAAGTAAACTTAGGGGCTGGGGGGCCAGTAATTAACGTATGTTTTTTCACCTTAATGCATAGGATGCATTAAAGGGACACTAAAGGTTTGTTTTTTATTAGATCAATTGATTGCTGTAATCTAGAGCATTTAAATATCACTTACCTCGTTTTTCCTTTTGACCTCCAAAATACAGTAATCCAGGTTTGAAAATGCCATTTCCTGTCTCTCCTCTTCTTGCTTTCCACCAGCCTCTGAGCCATTTTGCATGGTGGAAAGCAGAATGAGCTCACCCCCTCCCTATGACTACAGCCCTGTGTGAAGATGCTCTCTTATCTCTCACAGGCATGGAGGCTAAGCCTAATGGGAACTGTAGTTCCCATTAGGCCGTGATGTAGCAAGAATGAATGTGCACCGCAAACCAGGAAGTCAGTGAGAATAACGATTCAGGAGTGACGGAGGTGAATAAAACTCGATTTCAACAGGAATTAAACTAGTTATAATGCAAAACATTACTTTTTACTTTATCAGCTACTGTCAGACTTTAATTTAAGAGGAAAATATTTTTGCCTTTACAACCCTTTAAGGTGAAAAAACAGGAAGCTTTACAACCCGTTTAAGTTGATGCAGTAAAGCATTGAAAAGCAACTGGACAGGACATGTTGTCAGGTGCAGTGGAGGGGGATCATTGTACATCTAAAGGGGAAGGGTGGGAATGAGGGAGTAGTTGCTGAAGCTAAACCCAAAACAAATCCACCCAATTGATGTATGGACTATCTCGATACTGATAAGTCAAATTAAACAATAATAAGTAGAAAATATATTTATTTATAATAAAATTGTGCATTTAACAATAATGTACATCAGAAGATTGGTCGGATTCTCGAATAGTTTCGCAGGGGGCTCGCTTCTTCAGGAGAACCAATCTAAGAGACAATAATGCAATAAAATAATAAAAATACATATAATGCAATTCAGCAATAAAGTACATAATACATAACAGTTAAACGTTTACCCAATGTGTGGCGAAGCAGGCGTGGAGCCAAGCTGCCCAGGTGATGATCCCCCTGTGGCGGACATGGGGGATGGTGTGTTGATCTCTAAATATAATGCATACATTAAATTAGGGGGAGGGCTCAGTACGTAGATACAATGCAGGGTGGGAAAGTAAGGGAAATTGGGAAAGAAGGGGGAGGGTGGAAAAAGGGGGGAAAGGGGAAGGAGAGGCAGGGAGGGAAGGGGAGGAAGGAAGGGGAAGGGTGGGTTTTGGGAAAGGGGAAAGACGGGGGGGGCGGGGGCAAAAGGTGGGGGGAGGGGGGGTGGGGGATGGGGAAAAGTAGAAAGGGAACCGGAGAAGGAAAGGAGAGGAGGAAGTAGTGGGGGAGGGAAGAGAGAGGGGGGAAAATAGGAGGGAAAAAAGAGAAGGAAAGGAAGGGGGAAAAGGGGGAGGGAGGGGAGGAAGAGGGGGATGGAAGGAAGGGAAGGGCTAACCCTTGGAAGGTGGAAGATGCAAATTGCATCGATGGGGGCCAAAGCCAAGGAGAAAGGAAATCCAGATGGTGGGGGGCCAGGTGGACTGGCTTTAGGCAAGGGCAAGAACTGTTCCAGACGCATGGGGGGTCATGAGGGGAGCAAGGTCCGGTCCGGTATAGCTGGTGGCTGACCAGTGTTCTGTTAACCATGGAGGTATCCATATATGTGACAGGAATTGCAGGGTATTGCATGGACTGAGGATAGAGGCTCCTATAGAAATCCCCACTATAGAGCTGGTGCTGTCCTGGCTACAATGTCTCGTTGGAAATTCACCTAGGTGAGATCCGTGCTGGCTCATCCACGGGCCGAGGCACGTTAAATGAGCTCCCCAACCAGGGCACGCCCCAATGGCGTCCCCACACTGCGCAGGTGCACGATTCGTGATACTGCGCATGTGCGGTCGAACCAGGCCAGGGGGCGGGGAGCCACGAGCCATGGAAGAGCAAAAGGGGATGAGCTAAAGGGCATCCCCGCCAGGGGAAGAACAAGTCCGCCGCTAAGGGGAGGGGGGACACCATGGGCAGCCATGCATCGCAAACTACACAGGGTACTAATTATGAAAGGGAAGAAACAAAAAAATAATAACATAGGTAAGACATTAATGACAATGATAAATGTAGTGGGAGGGTAAATCCCTTAGAATGATTACTATACTGTGGTGACATAGGACATAGAAACCTCAATTAACAACTGCAGGACAACAGGGAAAACTGTGGAAGAGGGCGTTGTTAAGGGCGGGGCATTAATACATTGATTAAGTTGAAACTCGCAGGTGAGAGGTGATTGTGATAAGAAATATATTATATTTAATTACCTCAATGCATGCATTTTTTGTTCCGCACAACTCCCGTCCCAATTTATGAGGATCGGGAGTACCTATACTTTACACTTTTAATATATAATTATTCACTCACATCACTTTATTTCCCCCTTTTATTAGTTTATTATTTTCCTTCTTCATGCACATTTTTTATGCACCTGCTAGTGTTTGCAGCACCTTATTTTTTACCTTATTTATACTGTAACCCACTATGGGCTCAGGGACACTTGGGATGCTCCAATTGCTTGTTCCATGACAGCCCCGTTATCTTTTAACCTATTGCACTTATAATTTTATTTCTTATCATCACAATCACCTCTCAACTGCGAGTTTCAACTTAATCAATGTATTAATGTCCTGTCGTTAACAACGCCCTCTTTCGCAGTTTTCCCTGTTGTCCTGCAGTTGTTAATTGAGGTTTCTTTGTCCTATGTCACCACAGTATAGTAATCATTCTGTGGGATTTACCCTTCCACTACATTTATCATTGTCATTAATGTCTTACCTATGTTATTATTTTTTTTCTTTCTACCCTTTTATAATTAGTACCCCGTGTAATTTGCGATGCATGGCTGCCCATGGTGTCCCCCCTCCCCTTAGCGGCGGACTTGTGCTTTCCCTGGCGGGGATGCCCTTTAGCTCATCCCCTCTTGCTCTTCAATGGCTCGGGGCCCCTTTTGCTCTTCCATGGCTCGGGGCCCCTGGCGGGCAGGGCCGATCCCAGGCGGGGTGCAAAGGGTGCGCTGCACCCAGGCGCCAGAGAGGAGGAGGCGCCAAAGTGTCAGTAGCACCGTTGGTCCAGAGTGTGTTGCCAACAAGTCAGCATTGTGATTTCCCTAGACGAGTCACGAGTGCATGTCAGCGAGAGCGCCGTGATCACATTCATTGCCCCCCACCTCTGCCGCCCACTGACCCGCTCGCAGCACTCTCCACATCCCCCGCACAGCGCCCGCTATATCTGTACCAGGTCTAACCTCCTCCCCATGTCCTCCCCATGTGCCCGCCCACAACCCCTTGTGCCGCCAATCTGTGCCTGGAAAGGGGTGTGGGCGGGAGATTTCAAAGCAGCCAGACCAGTGACACCGATCTGATGTCGCTGCACAGTGTGCACACAGTCTCCTCCAGCCTCCTCTGTGCCCCAGCAGCAGTCAGTGAGGCCTGGAGGATAAGGACGATCTGACAGGGAGGTGCTGGAAGAAGCAGCAGAGGAGAGCACCTCCCGGATCAATAAGGTACTTGGCACCATACACGGACACACACACCGACCTATCTTGACTTTGGATACAGACAGGGCTAGGGATCTCACAGCCGTCCTCTCTCTCACAGCCACTCCCTCTCTCTGTCAGCACCCCTCGCTGTCCACTATGACACTATCCTCTCTCTGTCTCATCCCTCTCTCTGTCTCATCCCTCTCTCTCTGTCTCATCCCTCTCTCTGTCTCATCCCTCTCTCTCTGTCTCATCCCTCTCTCTGTCTCATCCCTCTCTCTCTGTCTCATCCCTCTCTCTCTGTCTCATCCCTCTCTCTCTGTCTCATCCCTCTCTCTCTGCCTCATCCCTCTCTCTGCCTCATCCCTCTCTCTGTCTCATCCCTCTCTCTGTCTCACCCCTCTCTCTCTGTCTCATCCCTCTCTCTCTGTCTCATCCCTCTCTCTCTGCCTCATCCCTCTCTCTCTGCCTCATCCCTCTCTCTCTGCCTCATCCCTCTCTCTCTGCCTCATCCCTCTCTCTCTGCCTCATCCCTCTCTCTCTGCCTCATCCCTCTCTCTCTGTCTCATCCCTCTCTCTCTGCCTCATCCCTCTCTCTCTGCCTCATCCCTCTCTCTCTGCCTCATCCCTCTCTCTCTGTCTCATCCCTCTCTCTCTGTCTCATCCCTCTCTCTCTGTCTCATCCCTCTCTCTCTGCCTCATCCCTCTCTCTGCCTCATCCCTCTCTCTGCCTCATCCCTCTCTCTCTGTCTCATCCCTCTCTCTCTGTCTCATCCCTCTCTCTCTGTCTCATCCCTCTCTCTCTGCCTCATCCCACCTCTCTCTGCCTCATCCCTCTCTCTCTCTGCCTCATCCCTCTCCCCCTTGCTCATCCCTCTCTCTCTGCCTCATCCCTCTCTCTCTGCCTCATCCCTCTCTCTCTGCCTCATCTCTCTCCCCCTTGCTCATCCCTCTCTCTCTGCCACATCCCTCTCTCTCTGCCTCATCCCTCTATCTCTGCCTCATCCCTCTCCCCCTTGCTCATCTCTCTCTCTGCCTCATCCCTCTCTCTCTGCCTCATCCCTCACCCCCGTGCTCATCCCTCTCTCTCTGCCTCATCCCTCTCTCTCTGCCTCATCCCTCTCTCTCTCTCTCTCTCTCTCTGTTTGCCTCACCCCCCCTCTCTCTCCCTCACCCCCCTCTCTCTCTCTCTCTCTCTCCCCCTCACCCCCACTCTCTCCCCCTCTCTCTCTCTGCCTCACCCCCCTCTCTCTCTCTGCCTCACCCCCTCTCTCTCTCTCTCTGCCTCTCCCCCACCTCTCTCTCTCTCTCTGCCTCATCCCCCCTCTCTCGCTCTGCCTCATCCCCCTCTCTCTCTCTGCCTCATCCCCCTCTCTCTCTCTGCCTCACCTCTCTCTCTCTCTCAGCCTCATCCATCTCTCTCTCTCTCTCAGCCTCATCCATCTCTCTCAGCCTCATCCATCTCTCTCTCTCTCTCTCTCTCTCAGCTTTATCCATCTCTCTCTCTCTCTCTCTCCCCCCCCCCAGCCTCGTCCATCTCTCTCTCTCTCTCTCTCTCTCTCTCTCTCTCCCAGTCTCGTCCATCTCTCTCTCTCTCTCTCTCTCTCTCTCTCTCTCTCACTCAACCCCCTTCTCTCTCCACCTCCATCTCTTTCAGACCCACCTCCTCTCTCTGTGCCTGATCTCTCTTTCAGCCCCACCTCCTCTCTCTGAGCCTGAGCTCTCTTTCAGCCCCACCTCTCTCTCTGAGCCTGAGCTCTCTTTCAGCCCCACCTCTCTCTCTCTGAGCCTGAGCTCTCTTTCAGCCCCATCTCTCTCTCTGAGCCTGAGCTCTCTTTCAGCCCCACCTCCTTTCTCTGTGCCTGAGCTCTTTTTCAGCCCCACCTCCTCTCTCTGTCCCTGAGCTCTCTTTCAGCCCCACCTCTCTCTCTGAGCCTGAGCTCTCTTTTAGCCCCCAATCAGGGTAATCAGGTTAGGGGTATCTGGGGAGGTGTGATCAGAGTGGGGGGGTATAGTTAGTATAATCAGTGTGATGTGTACCATAGGAGCCGCAAGTCGGTCTTTGTTTCAGTGGCTGCCTGGGCAAATTAAATCCAAGCTATGTGACAGCAGGATACTGCTCTTCTGTGTGATCCAGGGGCACTGGTAAGCTGAAATTGGTGATCAATTATAAGCCTGCAATTGTTGGGTACTGGTAGGCTGCATTTGGTGGGCACTGGTAGCCTGCATTTGATGGGCATTGACAAGGCTGCATTTGGTGGGCACTGGTAGGCTGAAATTGGTGATCAATTATAAGGCTGCAATTGTTGGGTACTGGTAGGCTGCATTTGGTGAGCACTGGTAGGCTGCATTTTATGGGCACTGGTAGGCTGCATTTTATGGGCACTGGTGAGGCTGCATTGATCTCTTGTACCATGGCTGCAGTCTCTGATCATCTCTTGTATCATGTTAGAAGTCTCTGACCATCTCCTGTATTATGTCTGGGGGCTCTTTCTAAACAGACTCTCTAACAGAAGTCCTCTCTGTGTCCATTAGAGAGACCCTCCTCCAGGTCCAATTAGAGTACTCTGCTTCTCTTCCTGTATTTTGTTCATTGCTAAGTGATCATGGGAGGATCCCAGGGTAACGATAACTCTTTAGGGGAGCATCCCTGTGTTCGAACCGTTGCCATAGAAACATTTGTAAAGGGGGAGGAGTTAGTAAGGTGACCACGCCCTTGTAGGGGGCGCCAGAAATATTTCTGCACCCAGGCGCATGTGACCCTAGGATCGGCCCTGCTGGCGGGGATGCCCTTTAGCTCATCCCCTCTTGCTCTTCCATGGCTCAGGGCTCCCCGCCCCCTGGCCTGGTTCGATCACACCTACGCAATATCGCGAATCGCGCACCTGCGCAGTGTAGGGAAGCAGACCCGGAGACGCCTGACGTCGCCGCTCCGACGGCGTTGGGGCGTGCCCTGGTCGGGGAGCTCATTTAACAGGCCTCGGCCCGTGGATGAGCCAGCGCGGATCTCGCCTAGGTGAATTCCCAACGAGACATTGTAGCCAGGACAGCACCAGCGCTATAGTGGGGATTTCTATGGGAGCCTCTGTCCATGCAATATCCTCAGTCCATGCAATACCCTGCAATTCCTGTCACATATATGGATACCTCCATGGTTGACAGAACATTGGTCAGCCACCAGCTATACCAGACCGGACCTTGCTCCCCTCATGACCCCTCATGCGTCTGGAACAGTCCTTGCCCTTGCCTACAGCCAGTCCACCTGGGGTGTATCATGATATCAGTGAGCCTGTGTGCAAGATAAAAAGTGGGCCCTGGGTAGTATATGCAGGAGAGGAGCGCAGAGTGTATGGTTGTGGGTAGTATGTGCAGGAGGGGAGCGCAGAGTGTATGGTTGTGGGTAGTATATGCAGGAGGGGAGCGCAGAGTGTATGGTTGTGGGTAGTATGTGCAGGAGAGGAGTGCAGAGTGTATGGTTGTGGGTAGTATATGCAGGAGAGGAATATGGAGTGTATGGCGGTGGGTAGTATGTGCAGGAGAGGAGTATGGCGTGTATGGTGTTGGGCATTATGTGAAGGAGAGGAGTGTGGAGTGTATGGTGGTTGGTAGTTTGTGCAGAAGAGGAGTATGGAGTGTATGGTGGTGGGTAATATGTGCAGGAGAGGAGTGTGGAGGGTATCTGCTCCACCGCCCCCCCCAAGAAAATTGCATACCAAATGTTGCATGTCAGGGGGTCTCCATCACTTAAAGCGGAGGTTCCATTTTTGAACGTAAACAGTTATTTGAAAAAGAAAACCAAACACTTGGATTTTTCAATATCCAGGTACTGACAATTGGAAACCCATTAATGCTACGCCTCAAATTTGACATGTAGCATTTTCTATATGATTATATACTATCTTAAAGCAGAGCTCCACCCTAAAGTGGAACTCCCTCTGATAGGAACCCTCCCCCCTCCGGTGTACACCTTTCAGGGGGAGGGGGGTGCAGATACCTGTCTAAAAACAGGTATTTGCACCCACTTCTGGTCACAGTCTGCAGGCAGACTGCGGGCAGGACTTCACCTCCCTCCCCCCCCCCCCCTTCCCCCGTTGTGTTCTGGGAACACTCGGCTTCCAGAGCACAGCGGGAGCCAATCAGCAGGCGCAGCGCAACAGGGGGGCAGCAGAGTGACGAGCGATCGCTCGTTCTCTGCTGCGGACGGCGCTGAACTCCATGACAGGTAAGTGTGCCAATATTAAAAGTCAGCAGCTGCAGTATTTGTAGCTGCTGACTTTTAATATTTCTTTTTTCAGCGGACATCCGCTTTAAATCAATACTAACATAATGAATTTATATCACTAACACTTAGACTTGAATTCTCATTTTTTCTTGTCAAACCAAGGATGACCCTAATGGCCTGATTTTGGATGCAACCGCGTGGAAATTTAATTTTTCTTCTTAAAACTAGCTTAATTGAATTAATCTTGTTATGTGAGGCCCTGAGATCTTAAGGGATACAACAGTTTTATTCTCAAAGCCTGATAAAGTTGCAGCAGTCACAAGATTAATGATAAACTAGTACAAGGTGCCAGACGTCAAAGTTAAGAAGCAGATATATAGTGACACCTGCTGGAATAACATATACATTACAGTGTGAATTTTGTATTAAACAGGTGAAAGTCGTATTTTCCATACAAAAAAAATTATAATTTTAATTAACAAATTACATTTATTATAGGGGTATTCCATTATTTTGTTACTGCAGTCTTCCATAATTCTCAGTAATTTCATATAGATAAAAAAAAAAAGAAGACCATTGGCATGCGTTTCCAATATCTATTAAGATCTCATTTTTGTTTGTTTTTTTACGTATACCTAGTGCAGAAAGTTCGGACTGGAAACACATTAACCTTTCAATTCATCGATTGTTCGCCAGAAAATGTCCAAACTTGTCCTTAATTTTTTGGGCTCAAAAACGTCCTAACGATTATCGATTTTGTGCCCATTAACTGGCCGGAAAAACAAGCGAACTGACCAAATGACTGAATTTCGGCTGATTTTTCGTATAGTGTATGGCCAGCATAAGGACTCCTTACTCTGTCAAAAGACACACCTTGACACAAAATTACATATAGTTACATAGTTGGTGTGTTTGAAAAGAGACACAAGTCCAACCTGCGTGTATGCTTTTATGTCAGGATTACATTGTATATCCAGCGCTCAAAAAATCCACTCGCCTGCTCGCATTTTGCGAGTGGATTTTTGAGGGGGGGGCGAGCACCGCCGTTGGACCGGGTTGTATGGGAGCCTTTGTTCCAGCGATTGTAGGGGAAGAGATAGGAGAGCCGCCACTGCCTGGCTGATTAGAGCGCTGGGGAACATAACAGCTTTCATTACAATAGCTGTGTGTTTCCCCGCCGTGCGGCGTCATATACAGCCCCCCCTGTCCGGGCACTTTGATAGACAGATCATCGTCCAATCCTGGGACGGTAATCTGTCTATCAAAGTTCCCCGTAAATGGATTGTAAAAAATGGACAGTTTGTCCGCCCGTGTGAAAGGGCCCTAAAACTGGGGGGAACACAGGCTGAAACTGGGGGGGTGGGGACACAGACTGAAACTGGGGGGGGACACAGGCTGAAACTGGGGGGGGACAAGCTTAAATTGGGGGGAGGAACACAGGCTGAAACTGGGGGGGGAGACACAGGCTGAAACTGGGGGGGGACACAGGCTGAAACTGGGGGGGGACACAGGTTGAAACTGGGGGGGGGGACACAGGCTGAAACTGGGGGGGTGGGCACAGGCTGAAACTGGGGGGGCGGGAACACAGGCTGAAACTGGGGGGAGGAACACAGGCTGAAACTGGGGGGGCACAGGCTGGAACTGGGGGGAACACAGGCTGAAACTGGGGGGGGACAGGTTGAAACTGGGGTGGGCACAGGCTGAAACTGGGGGGGACACAGGCTGAAACTGGGGGGAACACAGGCTGAAAGCAGCGGAGAAGCCCGGGGGGGTGGCCAGCCCCCGGCAGAAAATGGCGAAGCCCGGGGGGGTGACGCTACCCCCCCCCCCCCCCCGAAAGAAAACTACGAAGCCTGTGGCTCCCCCTGAATGTAAAAGAGCTTAAAGGGGGTGGGGGGCCCCGGCAGAAGGCAGCAGGGAAGCCCGGGGGGTGGCCCACCCCCCGGCAGAAAACTACGAAGCCCGTGCCCCCCCCCCCCGAATGTAAAAGAGCTTAAAGGGGGTGGGGGGCCCCGGCGGAAGGAAGCGGAGAAGACCCCCAGCTAACTAACAAATTCTTTTAAAAATCTGTGTGGTGTTTTTGTTTTTTTTTAACTTTACATTTTTCCCCCAGGTGAATGGGTAGGGGTACGATTTACCCCATACTAATTCACATAGGGTGGGGGGCCGGTATCTGGGGGCCACCTTATTAAAGGGGGCTCCCAGATTCTGATAAGCCCCCCGCCCCCATACCCCGACAGCCAAAGGCCCTTGTCCCTATCGACATGAGGACAAGAGTGCTTTGGGGTGGGGGCGCAGTGCCCCCCTGCGCCAAAGCACACACTCCCCCATGTTGAGGGCATGCGGTCTGGTACGGCAAACGAGGGGGGCGCTCGCTCGTCCCCACCCCAATTCCTGTCTGGCCAGACTGCGTGTATGGATAAGGGTTTGGTCTGGATCTTGGGGGAACCCCCACGCCGTTTTTTTGGCGTAGGTTTCCCCCCTTACTTTCAGACCAAGCCTAAGGGCCTAATGTGCCCCTAGAGGGGAACCCACGTCGTTTTTTTTTATTTGGTGCGGAGTTCCCCTTCATGATCAGCGCCCCCCGCTCGCCCCTGGTCCCGACGCAGGTGCCCTGCTGGCAAGAATGTCTTTGCTAAACAGATATGTTTTTGATCAAGGTTTTTTTTTTGGGCAATGTTTGTTTTTTTAACAGTGTTCACTTTGATTTATTTGTCTGTGGTAAATATTTCTCAAGATGTTGTGACTTATGTTTCAATCCTGTGTCTGTGGGTCTATCCTGTTATTTCCAAAGCATAAACCATATGCTGTTTACTGTCTTAAATGAACCTATGTTTATTTTTATATTTATTTATTTTTGTTTGTGTTTTTTTTATTTTTTTTTGACCAATAAAATTACTTTCAAATTTTGAAGTTTGTTTTGTGTTACTTTTTCATGCTACAGATTTTGACAGCTGCAGCTGAAATAGGTTTGGCCTAAACAATCAGTTATGATTTGTCTCAAAGCTCCTTTCCTGGTGTGTATGCATGAAATGTTTGCTGCCATGTGTAATCACCAGAAAAGGAAAAATACAGAGCGGTAAGTATTGTTTCCTTTTTACTGCAGTGGTTCTCAGCCTCAGTCCTCAAGTCCCCCCGACAGGACATGTTTTGTTGATTTATCTTATCAAGAATTTCTATCCAGACTGTCTTTTAAAGCACATGTGCAAGATGAAGGAAAACCTGCAAACATGGCCTGTTGTGGGGGGGGGGGTGTATTGGTGGGCAGGCTTGAAGTGCTGATTTACAGTACTGTGCTTAAATCTAGCGCAAGGCAATCCTATTCTAATTGTGGGTGTTTGAGGGAAGCCAAGTGAGTGTTAGAACCCCTGCTTGTGTTTTTTGGGTTGGGCTTTGTGTTCCTTTTCTTAAAATTGGCTTCACTTCCTGTCACACAGCTGAACAGGAAGTGAGGTTAAAACCCTACCAATGTCTTTTCTTGGGGACACACAGGTCAATCTAACTAGTGTCCCCATTAAGCAAATTGTACTGCTGTGTACACCCCAAATGATTAGTTAGTTTGGGGTTTAGTAAAGGCAAAGCGACTCTGCAGTACAAGCACTGAAAATCAGAGGGGAAGCACTGATGGTTTTAACATCCAATCCTGTAGAAGCAAAGTTTTTAATTTTTTTCTTCCTTGCTTGTCCACTTGTAGTGCAAAGTGGATTTGCCTTTAGTAAATGGACCCCAAAGTCCAAGATCCCTAATAATTTGGGGTGTACACAGCAAAATGCAATTTACATGGGAAACTATTTAGAAACTATTTAGATTGATCTGTGTGTCCCCAAGAAAAGACATTAGTAAGGTTTTACCCTCACTTTCTGTTTGGCTATGTGATAGGAAGTGAATGAAATCAAGTAGAAAGTGACAACATTTGTGAGGTGTCTTCACTCTATCAGGGGTGCAGACATCCCCAAAAAAATGAGCAGATGATACTTATTTGCAAATTAAGAAAATCATTTATTTAACATTGGGTGGTGTTTGTGGGGGTCCCTAACACACATTCATACATATTCGCAACGCTGTATCCTGGCCTATTGGCATGGTTATATTTTCTTAGGCCGTGTACACACGATCGAATTTATCTGCTGAAACCGGTCCGAATGGATTCGACGCATGCGTGGAAGTATTTTACTTCCTGGTTCGGTGACGTGGCGGTGTCAACGTCACCGCCACGTCACCGCGCTGTTTGCCGGCGGGGATTTTGGTTTGATCGTGTGTACACGATCAAACCAACATATCCCAGGAGACAAATCCGATCAGAAGACGCAGGATGTGTCCCTACACAACAAAGGTGTAGAATACAGAAACAAACAAGGAAACTGTCCTTCAGATGTGAACATAACCTCCAGCTAGTTGTATGCTGAATGGATCCTAAAAGAGATTGAAGAGTAGGGATGAGCTCCACGTTCGATTCAAACGTATGTTCGACTCGAACATCGTCTGTTCGTACGTTCGACGAAATTCGAACAAAACGGGTCGTTCGCGCCAAATTCGAGTGATGCGCAATGGCCCATAATTCACTGCGGCATTGCGCGCTGATGATTGGCCAAGCATGCTGTATGTGCCGCATGCTTGGTCAATCACAGCGTGCAAAAAATGAAAAGAGCCATAATTGGCCAAAGCCTGGATGGCTTTGGCCAATTATGTCTCAGGGCTTTAGCACACGCCCCACACTATATAAGGCCGCCTGCTGAACAGAGATCAGTCAGAAAGAGAGAGAGATTGTCTTTTTATATAGCTAGATAGGGCAGGCAGGCTAGTCAGTTTAGCTTAATTTACAGTGTGTAGAGGATATATATACATCCCTAGGAGTTGTACATATATTTATACACTGTATAGCTTAGCTAGATCAGCTATTCCTATTTGTCAGGCAGGAGATTGTGCTAGCTGCAGTGTTCTAACGTGTTGTATTGCCTGTGTGCTGTTTAGTTTACACCTAAACGTACTCGGTGTTACTGCACTTGTCCTGTTTAATAGCACCTAAACGCATTTGCTGTTACTGCACGTGTGCTGTTTTATTAGCAACTAAACGCATTTGCTGTTACTGCACGTGTGCTGTTTAATAGCACCTAAACGCATTTGCTGTTACTGCAAGTTTGCTGTTTAATAGCACCTAAACGCATTTGCTGTTACTGCATATGTGCTGTTTAATAGCACCTAAACGCATTTTCTGTTACTGCACATGTGCGGTTTAATAGCAACTAAACGCATTTGCTGTTACTGCACGTGTGCTGTTTAATAGCAACTAAACGCATTTGCTGTTACTGCATGTTTGCTGTTTAATAGCACCTAAACGCATTTGCTGTTACTGCACATGTGCTGTTTAATAGCAACTAAACGTACTTGCTGTTACTGCACATGTGCTGGTTAATAGCACCTAAACGCATTTGCTGTTACTGCACGTTTGCTGTTTAATAGCACCTAAACGCATTTGCTGTTACTGCACGTGTGCTGTTTGATAGCAACTAAATGCATTTGCTGTTACTGCACGTGTGTTGTTTAATAGCATCTAAACGCAGTTGCTGTTACTGCACGTGTGCTGTTGAATAGCAACTAAACGCATTTGCTATTACTGCAAGTGTGCTGTTTAATAGCACCTAAACACATTTGCTGTTACTGCATGTTTGCTGTTTAATAGCCCCTAAACACACTTGCTGTTACTGCACGTGTGCTGTTTAATAGCACCTAAACGCAGTTGCTGTTACTGAACGTGTGCTGTTTAATAGCACCTAAACGTCCTTTGTGTTACTGCACTTGTGCTGTTTATTAGCACCTAAACGTACTTTTTGTTACTGCACTTCTGTTGTTTATTTGCATCTAATCGTAGTTGGTGTTACTGCACTTGTGCTGTTTAGTTGCACCTAAACGTTCTTTGTGTTACTGCACTTGTGCTGTTTATTAGCACCTAAACGTAGTTGTGTTACTGCACTTGTGCTGTATATTTTTCACTTAAACCTACTTGGAGTTTACTGCACTTGTCCTCTCCAGTTTGACCTAAATGTACGAGGTGTGTGTACTCATTTTGTCCTGTGCAGGCCATTAAAATGTCTGGAAGGACAACAAAGAGAGGCAGAGAGTCACGAGGGCACGCAGGCTCTGCTGGTGGTGGACACGGTGCATCTTCTTCAGCACGAGGCCGTGGCCGCTTGTCCTTCTTTTCAGGAGTTGGTTGTGTTGAGCCTCAACATGCAGAGAAATTAGTAGAGTGGATGACCAAGCCGTCCTCATCCTCTCTCACCCAGGCTGAGCTTAGTTTGTCTGGCAAAGCATCTGCCAAGGCGTCCTCTTCCCTCTGCACAATGGCATCACACAATACTTCCCTAGTCCCACCATGTCCTCCTGAGGAGTCCCCCGAACTGTTTCAACACAGTGTTGGGTACATGCTGCATTAAGATGCGCAGCGTTTTGAAGGCTCCGAAGATGGAACACAGATAGAGGAAGGCAATCTGGCAGTGATGTTCCCCCAGCTGGAGCATACTGCCAGGTTTTCGACAGTGATGAGGAGGGAGGGGATGATGAGGTCACTGACTCTACGTGGGTGCCTGATAGGAGAGAGGAGGAGGAAGAGGAGGAGGACGACGAGGCACAGGCACATCTCCAAAGAGGCAGGATGCCCTCCAGGGGCCAGCTTAAGGGAAGCACACCAACTGCATTACATTGCAGAGCCAAGCCTGTGCAGGGCACTGCTGTGTCTCAACATTACTGCAAAAGTTCTTTGATGTGGGCCTTTTTGAGACATGTGCATCAGATCGCACCATTGCTATTTGCAACATATGTCTCAAGCGTATCTCGCGTGGCCAAAACACCACATGCTTGACCAGACATATGTCGACCTGCCATGCAGTTCGTTGGCAAGCATACCAGAAAGACCCACCCCAAAGAACAAAGCGGACCTCCACTTGCCCCTCATCAGCTGGGACCTCCAACCCCACTAGACCCTTAGTCCTCTCTGAAGCCTGCACTGATAGGACTGAAGGTGTAGAAATAGGTGTGTCACAACCTAGTAGTACATGCGGGGAGTCTATTGATAGTACCAGACAAATTTCCCTGCCCCAGCTGCTGCAGCGCTGAAAGAAGTACTCTCCCAGCCATCCACATGCCCAGCGGTTGAATGCTAGCTTAGCGAAATTGCTAGCACTTCAACTGCTACCTTTTCAGTTGGTAGATTCTGCCCCCTTCCGTGAGTTTGTGGAATGTGCGGTACCTCAGTGGAAAGTACCCAAAAGCCACTTTTTCTCACGGAAGGCGATTCCGGCTCTCTACCAGCATGTGGAAGGCAATGTCCATGCCTTGCTGGACAGGGCGGTCAGTGGTAAGGTGCATCTTACCGCTGACTCATGGTCCAGCAGGCATGGACAGGGACGTTACCTCTCTTTCACGGCGCATTGGGTGACTCTGCTGGCAGCTGGGAAGGACGCAGGGCAAGGTACAGTAGTGTTGGAGGTTGTTCCGCCACTACGCCTCCTAAAAAAACTACTACTGGTTGTGACACACCTCTCTCCTCCACTCCCTCCTCTTCTTCTTCCTCTATGGCCTCTTCCTGTGCTGATGTCCCCTCGGAACCAGCCGTGCTCTGTATTCGTACGAGGTGCTACGCAGGAATGCAGGCCAAGAGATGCCATGTGGTGCTAGAGCTGGTGTGCTTGGGAAACAGGAGCCACACTGGGGCAGAGGTTCTGTCAGCTCTGCAGGGGCAGGCTCAGAGGTGGTTGAAGCCACGCCAGCTTAAGCCTGGAATGGTGGTTAGCGACAATGGCACCAACCTCCTCTCTGCCCTGTGACAGGGAAAACTCACCCATGTGCCCTGTTTTGCTCATGTCCTGAATTTGGAGGCGCAGCGGTTCTTGGGCAGGTACCCGGGCTTACAGGATGTCCTGAAGTAGGCCAGGAAAGTCTGTGTGCATTTCCAGAGGTCATATAATGCCACTGTTTGGCTGACAGACCTCCAAAGGGAATACAACCTGCCCAAGAACGTCTAATCTGTGACATGCCCACCAGATGGAACTTTACATTGGCCATGCTGCAGCGGCTTACAAGATGTCCTGAAGTAGGCCAGGAAGGTCTGTGTGCATTTCCGGAGGTCATATAATGCCACTGCTCGGCTGACAGACCTCCAAAGGGAATACAACCTGCCCAAGAACCGTCTAATCTGGGACATGCCCACCAGATGGAACTCTACATTGGCCATGCTGCAGCGGCTGCACACGCAGCAGAGGGCCATCAATGAGTACCTGTGCCAATATGGCAGCAGAACTGGGTCAGGGGAGCTTGGTTTTTTTTACCCACGCCAGTGGGCCTTGATCAGGGATGCAAGCACTGTCCTGTCACCATTTTAGGAGGCCACGAGGATGGTGAGCAGTGACAGTGCATGCATCAGTGAGACTGTCCCTCTTATTCACATGTTGGAGCACACGCTACGTGGAATAATGGACAGGGCCCTTGAGGCAGAACAGAGGGAGGAAGGGAGGACTTCCTTACCTTTCAAGGCCCCCTTTATCCAGACAGTGGTCCTGCTTGCCCACCTAGCACACAGGAAGAGGACAAGGAAGAGGAGGAGGAGGATGATTGTATGAGCAGCATGGAGGTGGAGCCTAGCACTCAGCATCAGCAGCAGTCTTCAAGGGATCACTTACAGTCCCAAGGAACCCATGGACTTTTACGTGGCTGGGATGAGGTGGCTGCGGATCCTGTCGTCCTCAGTGACACAGAGAACTGTGCCCCGAATGCCTCAGCAAACCTACGCTGCATGGCCTCCCTGATCCTGCAAAGCCTGCGTAAGGATCCTCGTTTTCATGGTATCAAGGAGAGGGATCATTACTGGCTGGCAACTCTCCTTGATCCACATTACAAGAGTAAGGTTGCGGAGCTTATCTTGCCATCGCAGAGGGAGCAGAAGATGAAACTCCTGTGGGATTACCAAATTCTGGTCCTGGACAACGTGTTGCTGAGGCCTCGGTGAGTCACAGAAGGAGCGGTGGAGAAGATGGCCGTCTGACCGATGCGTTCAGGCAATTTTTTAGTCCGCAGCCCCAAGGTCTGAACGGTTCCAGCAACCATCGCCAGTGTCTGGTTTATATGGTGTGGGAATACCTAGGGGCAAGATCCAACTTGAAAACCTTTCCCACTGAAAATCCTCTGGCTTACTGGGTCTTAAGGATGGATCACTGGCCAGAGCTTGCACAGTACGCAATTGAGCTACTGGCTTGCCCTGCATCCAGCATTCTTTCAGAGCGCACATTCAGTGCTGCTGGAGGCTTTGTGACCAATCACAGGGTGCGCCTCTCCACCGACTCCGTCGATCGACTGACCTTTATCAAAATGAATCAGGCTTGGATCAACACCAGCTACCAAGCACCTGATGCAGATGTAACTGAATAATTTTTTTGAAATGTCAGATCCCTTTGAGACTGCCTATGCTGATGCTGAGTGACTGTCCTGTTATGCTGCTGATGGAATATCCTTTTCCTCCTCACTGATCTTGTTAATAGCTAGTAAGAAAATGTTTGTTCCTGGGCTCAATTTTTTTGCCCCTGTTTAACAGGGGCGTCTAATAACATTTTTTTGATGCAATACTTTGCATGTGGCTCTTTGTTGCGCTCCAATTACAGTATCTGTGAGGCCTTGTACACACGAGTAAATAAATCCGCTGAACATGGTCCGCTCGTGTGTAGGGGCAAACGGACCGTTCTGGCCGGATTCCTCCGGCGGAAAATTTCCAAAGCATGCTTTGGAATTTTTCCGCCAGAGAGCTGTCCATCAGATATGTCCGCTGGTTAGTACGGCAAACCAGCGGACATATCTGCCCGCACATGCGTCGTATCCTGTGAATGGATCCGACGCATGCGCGCAGAAGTGTTTACTTCCTGGTGCGGTGACGTGGCGGTCACGTGGCGGCGTCAACGTCACCGCCGCGTCACCGCGCTGTCCCCCGGCAGGGAATTTGATCCGATGGTGTGTACAGCCATCGGATCAAAGCAATCCGGCTGACAGATCCGATGGGAACGGTCCATCGGACCGTTCCCATCGGATCTATTCCCTGAGGGGTTGCAGTGTTGTGTTGTGCCTAAGGCCCAATTTTTCAGCCACTGCTTAACAGGGGCGTCTAATAACAATTTTTGATGCAATACTTTGCATGTGGCTCTTTGTTGCGCTCCAATTACAGTATCTGTCAGGGGTTGCAGTGTTGTGTCTAATGCCAAATTGTTCTGCCCCTGTTTAACAGGGGCGTCTAATAACAATTTTTGACGCAATACTTTGCATGTGGCTCTTTGTTGCGCTCCAATTACAGTATGACATGGTTCAGATTCTACTTAACAAACCTACAGTCCTTGTCTTGTTTGCACCGCCTGTATACTGCTGTTCAAAGTATATAGGGCCAAAGGGTCTTGTCAGGGCCAATCATCGCTTAGGGCCCCGCAAAGCTGCAAAGGGCCCCCCAAATTACTAGAGGAACCGCCTGGTGAGAAGTAATTTTCGCCCCCTCACCCCGCTTCTAAAATCGCTGGCTGAGTCATTTACGACAGCAGAACACCCCCTCCCCCCGCTTCTCAACTTTCTTTAATGTGACATGTCACTGTCGTCAGCGCCCCCCGCTTCTCATTTTTTTTTTTTCTCAAAAAAGGATGTTTATTGAATAGTATAACAACAATACATGGTTACAAATATTACGTCTGTCCCATTTCACTTCCTCTTTTGTACATCCATGCATAAGCGTACAACAATAAACTAACAAGAAAAACAAACCACACAAAACTTCCGGTCTGCTAAAATCATCTAATTTTGCATTAGAGCCATGTACGAGCATCAACAAGCTCCCACACCCCCGGCTCCTCCCCATTGTATACAAGGGTGTAATCCACTGTCCCCTCCCCCCTTTCGCAAAGTGCCTTGTATATAATCTTAAATCCTTGTCTCTGGCCTTTTATATTAGCAGCCTGTCCAGCACCAGCTCAAGTGGAGCTAAACCTGGGGAATTCAACCATGGGGCCCACAGCTTTTCAAACCTGCCCCACCGTTTCCTGTGTTGGTAGATGTATTTCTCTGCCAGGAGAGTGGACCCCATCTGGGCTATCCACTCCCCCAACCTTGGGGGCTCCGCATCCTTCCAGTGTCTAAGGATGAGTTTGCGGCCCTGAAAAAGGGCCCTACCAGCAGCTTTTTTAAAGTTATCCTCCAGTGGGAGGTCGTCTATAATACCCAGGATACATACTTTAGGCGGCGTACACACGATCGGACATATCCGATGAAAACGGTCCGCGGACCATTTCCATCGGATATGTCCGATCGGGAGTTTGATCCGATGGCGTGTACACACCATCGGATCAAATTCCCCGCCGCCGGATGGCGCGGTGACGTGGCGGTGACGCGGCGGTGACGTTGACGCCGCCGCGTCACCGCCACGTCACCGCACCAGGAAGTAAAACACTTCCGCGCATGCGCCGAATCCATTCGGCAGCGGCGGCGGTGGGGGCCGACATGTCTGCTGGTAAGTGTACTAACCAGCAGACATGTCGGGCGGACAGATTCCCACCGGATAGATTTCAAAGCATGCTTTGAAATCTGTCGGGTGGAGAAATCTGTCCGCTAGCCCATACACACGAGCGGAGATGTCTGCTGAAACGGTCCATCGGACCGTTTTCAGCGGACATATCCCCTCGTGTGTACGCCGCCTTAGGGGTTTGTGGTATTTGAATCATGAATACATCACTCAGTGTTTTGAGGACTCCTGTCCAGTATAGATGTAGCTTGGGACATTGCCACATCAAGTGGATGAGGTCTCCATGGTCCCTAGCACATCTAGGACAGTTGTCATTCCTAGCCAACCCCATCCTATGCATTCTGGCTGGGGTAAAATGTACTCGCAGAACAATGTATAGTTGTGACAAACAGTGTGCTACATTGAGCGATGCCCCCTGTATAGCTAGCAACGCTTCCTCCCACTGTTCCTCCTCAAAAACACCCACATCTCTTTCCCAGGAGTCCACCACCCTTGACAGAAGGGTCGGCAAGAATGCTGTAAGGAGCATGGCATAAGCGCTTGAAATGAAGCCCCTAAAGCTATTTATCCCAGTCAGAAAGTGGAAGATCGGGGCAGGGGACAATATCCAAGGGGTGTTCCCTGCTTGGGCCCAGACGGCGTGCCTCAACTGCACGTAGGAAAAGTGCATTGTCTGGGGAAGAGCAAACTTCTCTCGGAGCTCCGCAAAAGAAAGCAGACGGCCCCCAGAGAAGATATGCACCAAGTGTGTAACCCCAAACCTCCTCCAATGCTCACCACACGTCAGAGACATAAGTTCCACATAGTATCGGTTGTTCCAGATTGGGCTGTGTCCTGTAAACCCCTCTATGTTCTGTAATTGGCGGGTTTTATTCCAGACTTTCTGCATTAATGCATAGGTAGGAAAAAAGTTTGTTGGACTTCGCGCAATGCAACGACTCGAGGCCAGACACCATAGTATCCATGTCGGTCATGTGAATGACTATGTCGACCACCGGGTCCCCCCCGTCCCTTACTCATGGCCCGGGCTATATGTTGTAGCTGCGCTGCAAGGTAGTACACCCAAGGGTTTGGGAGAGCGAGCCCCCCCATCTCCTTCGGTTTTTGTAGTTGCTCTAGCTTAACCATGGGGGACTTGCCAAGCCAGAGGAACGTCCGGAAGAGGGAGTTAATAATTCTGAAAATCCTGAGGGGGACAACCATGGGGGTGTTGTGCAAAATATACAACAACTGAGGCATAAACACCATTTTCGTGAGGTTTACTCTACCGACCAGGGACATTTTTAATTTTGACCATATTTTAACTTTGTCTCTAATCCTGCCCACTAAGGTGTACGTTTAATAAACCGTGATAAGCCGAGATCACTGCTGATCACGGCTGATCACGGCTTATCACAGAGCATTGCCGGTTTAATAAACTGTGATAAGGAGCAGAGAACACATTCTCCACTTCACATCACAGCAAGTGGATGTTTTGTCACAAACGGCCAGTTTAATAAACCGTGATCTGAAGATTTCACAGCTCTTCCACTGAAATATCTCCCTTTCAGATTCACCAGCTCAGAGGTGGAGAATCTGGGAGAGAAGCTTGTGTGATAAAAGGAAGAAGGCTTATTTCTTCCTAATATCAACACCAGTGGGTTAAAAATAAATATTTTAACAACAATATACATGTGTGTGTGCATATAGATACTGTGTATATATATATATATATATATATATATATATATATATATATATATATATATATAAATATATATATATATATATATATATATATATATATATATAGATACTGTGTGTGTATATATATATATATACTGTATCTATATATATATATATATATACTGTATCTATATATATATGTGTGTGTGTGTGTATATATATATATATATATATATATATATATACATACATACAGTATCTGTATAGTATATATATATATATATATATATACATACATACACACACACATATACCGTATTTATCGGCGTATACCACACATTTTTTTGCCCTTAAAATCAGGGCAAAACCGTGGGTGCGCGATATACGCCGATACTCGCTTCCCATGCTATGTTTGAACTTTGCCGCCGATCCCTGCCTCCTGCGCTGTGTTTGAAGGCCGCCGCCGCTGCCGCCGCCGACATATACCGAGCGCAGTACACTCGGGTACAGTCGGCCAGGCTCGGCTCCCCTCGCAGTTATGCGAGAGGAGCCGAGCGTGGCCAAGCGTGCCCGAGTGTACTGTGCTCGGTATATGGCGGCGGCGCCGTTCAAACAGCGCGGGAAGCAGGGATCGGCTCAGAGACAGCGTGGGAGCAGCAGGGAGGACACCACGAAAGCCACAGACGGACGCCGGACCGGACAAGGCCACCGATGGACGCCGGACAAGACACCAAAACTGTAAGTAATAAAAAAAAAAAAAAAGGAATTTCACGTCCAGAGTAGGGGTGCGCGCTATACGCGGGTGCGCACAATAGGTCGATAAATACGGTATATATATATATATATATATATATATATATATATATATATATGTGTGTATGTATACACACATATATACAGTATTTATATATATATATATGTAGTTTTATATATATATATATATATATATATATGTGTGTATGTATACACACATATATACAGTATTTATATATATATATATATGTAGTTTTATATATATATATATATATATGTGTGTATGTATACACACATATATACAGTATTTATATATATATATATATGTAGTTTTATATATATATATATATATATATATATATATATATATATATATATATATATATATATATGTTATTACATGTCTTAAAACATTAATTATATGTTCTTTAAAACTTTAGTTTTACTTTTTGAACTCGGCTGCACCATAATCTCACAATATCTCACGAGATTACAGGCAGTCCACCCACTTTTACACAGATCTCGGCTGGTTTCAGAGAACAAACTTCACCTCTGTTCACCTTCTGAGAACTGAAGTTCTCAGTTTATTAAACCGGCTGCAGAGGAGATAATTTTCCTCCTGAGAACTGCCGTGAACTGCTGTGAACTGAACGGAGAAAAAACTTCACAGTTTATTAAACGGACACCTAAGGGAGTGAGATTTAGGGTGACGTAATCAAGCGGTTGTGGGGTAACCCAAACACCCAGATATTTGAATTTAGTCGCCGCTGGGATGTTTAATAGCGTGCGATCCTGAGGACCCGACGCATCCAGAAGCATAATTGTGGACTTAGTCCAGTTCATCAACAGACCCGAAAAGGACCCGAAAGTCTGAACTACCGACATCGCCTCCCGGAGAGAGCCCGACGTGTCTCCCAGTAGTAGCATGGTATCGTCCGCGTAGAGCATAATTTTTTCTTGTGTCTACCCGTACTGGAATCCCACAATCAGGGGGTTAGAGCGCACCAGAGCAGCCATTGCTGATTGCATATTAACAAACAATCTCCTAAGGTTGATGGCTGTAGATCGCTCCGGTATAAACCCTGATTAATCTGTGTGTATTATCGCTGCGATCACCTTATTCAGCCTCATTGCTAATACCTTCGCTAGTATTTTAATATCACTTTGTAGAAGTGAAATTGGCCTATAGGAACCAGGGTCCAATGGATCCTTTCCTGGTTTGAGTAGGAGAACTATGCTTGCTTGTCTCATGGAGTCCGGCAGTCGCCGCGCCTCCCTGGCTGCGTTCAAAGTGTGAAGCAGCCTCGGGAGTACAACGCTCCCATACTGCTTGTACACTTTGATCGGTATGCCATCATCCCCTGGGGCCTTAGAATTGGGAAAAGAGTTGGCAGCCTCCGTCATCTCCTCAATGGTGATGGGAGCCTCTAGGGACTCCGTCTGGGACTCCGTCAAACACGGTAGCTCTATCCCTTGCAGAAACCCGCTTCTCATTTTTAATGTGCCATGTCATTTTGCTAAGGGCCTCAGGGAAGTCAGGATTGGCACTGGGTCTTGTAATGACCTGGGGGGAGTGGTGGCGGGGAAACTCATGCTATTTTTTTTCAATGATGTGTATCCATATTGCAGGGACCAAACATTACATTAAAGCCGCAAGCAGTATTACATTTATTTTTTCTTATAGTAATCTCATGTTGTGCAGGGACATTTCTAAACACGTGCCACTACTATAGACACCCAGCAGGTACGATATTTAAAGTCATTTTTCATTTATTTATTTTTCACTTTAAGCATCATTAAAATCGCTGCTCCAGAAAAAACGACCGTTTTTAAAACCTTTTTTTCCATTGATACATGTTCCCTGGGGCAAGACCCGGGTTCTCAAAGATGTTTTCCAACAATAACTTGAATATTGGGCTTTAAAATTAACGCTTTTGAATTCGAACGTTCGAGTCCCATAGACTTCAATGGGGTTCTAAATGTTCGCGTGAACGGGCAGTCTGTTCGAATGTTCTGGTGCGAACTGAATGCGGGTGTGTTCGGCTCATCCCTATTGAAGAGCAGTGAATTTGATGTCTGTAGGTTGGTGTAGACCATGCTGTGGCTTGACAGAAACTAGCGCTTCTTCAAAAAGCCTGTATACTAAGTTTGCTATAATAGTAGAGAAATATAAACATTACAAAAATATCAAAATATATTAATAATAATCATAATTGCCGTGCTTGCAAATGGACACCATATGAGTTTTGCTTGCCATTAAAGAGGAAGTAAGATCCCTGCACGTTTGCGCAGAAATACGGCATTAAAGCGGTATTTCACCCTAAACATAATATCTCCCATGCGATCCAGCATACTGGCGTCAGCGCCAGTATGCTGTTTTTTTTTTTTTTTAATAGCACACTTACTGTATTATTGTAGAATTCCTTTTCTGTCCCCCGTGGTGGACGGCGCCAGTATAGCGCGTCACATCTTCCTAAAATACCCGATATGGACTCGGGTAATCTCGGCGAAAATGCGGCGCCTGCGCACAGACCTAGGAGCTGACTGCGCAGGCGCCGTATTTCTCCGAGCTATGGCGCGTCACGCCCTCCGAAATAGGACTCGGAGAAATACGGCGCCTGCGCAGTCAGCTCCTAGGTCTGTGCGCAGGCGCCGCATTTTCGCCGAGATTACCCGAGTCCATATCGGGTATTTTAGGAAGATGTGACGCGCTATACTACAGCCGTCCACCGCGGGGGACAGAAAAGGAATTCTACAATAATACAGTAAGTGTGCTATTAAGAAAAAAAAAACCCCAGCATACTGGCGCTGACGCCAGTATGCTGGATCGCATGGGAGATATTATATTTAGGGTGAACCTCCGCTTTAACCCTGGTTATGCTATTAAGAAAAATGGCACCTGCGCCATAGACATCTGGGCCTGTAATTACTGTAAATATCTCCTAAACCTTAATCTAGGCTTACCTGTAGGTGCAAGTTGTGTGGTTGGGTTTACAACCACTTTAATGTCCTTTAATTTTTTATGGGGGTTTAACCTTTTTTCTCCTGCCTTCCATATAGCATAGTAATCTTTCCTGCCTTCCATATACCTTGGTGCTTATTCTTTCCTGCCATCCATGTACCATAGTGATGCTTCCTGCCTTCCATGTGCCATAGTTACTCTTCCTGCCTTCCATTTACCACAGTAATCTTTCCTACCTTTCATGTGCCATAGTGATTCTTCCAGCCTTCCATATACCATAGTGATCCTTGTTGCCATCCATGTACCATTATTATACTTCCTGCCTTCCATGTTTCTTAGTGAGCCTCCCATGTGTCATAGGGATTCTTCCTGCCTTCCTTATACCATAGTGATCCTTCCTGCCTTCCATGCACCATAGTGAGTATTCCTGCCTTCCATATTAATCTTTAATGCATTTCACGTAGTGATCCTTCCATGTACTAAAGGGATCCTTTCTCCCTCTCAAGTACCATAGTGATGCCTCCTTCCTTCCATGTACCATCGTGATCCCTCCTTCCTTTCTTCCATGTACCATAGTGATCCCTCCTTCCATGTCCCATAATGATCCCTCCTTTCTTTTCTTCCATGTACCATCGTGATCCCTCCTTCCATGTCCCATAGTGATCCCTCCTTCCTTTCTTCCATGTACCATTGTGATCCCTCCTTCCATGTCCCATAGTGATCCCTCCTTCCTTTCTTCCATGTCCCATAGTGATCCCTCCTTCCATGTACCATAGTGATCCCTCCTTTCTTTCTTCCATGTACCATAGTGATCCCTCCTTCCTTTCTTTCATGTACCATAGTGATCCCTCCTTCCATGTACCATAGTGATCCCTCCTTTCTTTCTTCCATGTACCATAGTGATCCCTCCTTCCTTTCTTCCATGTACCATAGTGATCCCTCCTTCCTTTCTTTCATGTACCATAGTGATCCCTCCTTCCTTTCTTTCATGTACCATAGTGATCCCTCCTTCCTTTCTTCCATGTACCATAGTGATCCCTCCTTCCATGTACCATAGTGATCCCTCCTTCCTTTCTTCCACGTACCATAGTGAACCCTTCTTCCTTTTTTCCATGTACCATAGTGATCCCTCCTTCCTTTCTTTCATGTACCATAGTGATCCCTCCTTCCTTTCTTCCATGTACCATAGTGATCCCTCCTTCCATGTACCATAGTGATCCCTCCTTTCTTTCTTCCATGTACCATAGTGATCCCTCCTTCTTTTCTTCCATGTACCATCGTGATCCCTCCTTCCATGTCCCATAGTGATCCCTCCTTCCTTTCTTCCATGTACCATTGTGATCCCTCCTTCCATGTCCCATAGTGATCCCTCCTTCCTTTCTTCCATGTCCCATAGTGATCCCTCCTTCCATGTACCATAGTGATCCCTCCTTCCTTTCTTCCACGTACCATAGTGAACCCTTCTTCCTTTCTTCCATGTACCATAGTGATCCCTCCTTCCTTTCTTTCATGTACCATAGTGATCCCTCCTTCCTTTCTTCCATGTACCATAGTGATCCCTCCTTCCATGTACCATAGTGATCCCTCCTTTCTTTCTTCCATGTACCATAGTGATCCCTCCTTCCTTTCTTTCATGTACCATAGTGATCCCTCCTTCCATGTACCATAGTGATCCCTCCTTTCTTTCTTCCATGTACCATAGTGATCCCTGCTTCCTTTCTTCCATGTACCATAGTGATCCCTCCTTCCTTTCTTTCATGTACCATAGTGATCCCTCCTTCCTTTCTTCCATGTACCATAGTGATCCCTCCTTCCATGTACCATAGTGATCCCTCCTTCCTTTCTTCCACGTACCATAGTGAACCCTTCTTCCTTTTTTCCATGTACCATAGTGATCCCTCCTTCCTTTCTTTCATGTACCATAGTGATCCCTCCTTCCTTTCTTCCATGTACCATAGTGATCCCTCCTTCCTTTCTTCCATGTACCATAGTGATCCCTCCTTCCTTTCTTCCATGTACCATAGTGATCCCTCCTTCCATGTACCATAGTGATCCCTCCTTCCTTTCTTCCATGTACCATAGTGATCCCTCCTTCCATGTACCATAGTGATCCCTCCTTCCTTTCTTCCATGTACCATAGTGATCCCTCCTTCCTTTCTTTCATGTACCATAGTGATCCCTCCTTCCTTTCTTCCATGTACCATAGTGATCCCTCCTTCCATGTACCATAGTGATCCCTCCTTTCTTTCTTCCATGTACCATAGTGATTCCTCCTTCCTTTCTTCCATGTCCCATAGTGATCCCTTCTTCCTTTCTTCCATGTCCCATAGTACTTCTTCCTGCCTTCCATGCACCCTCCTACTATCAGTTTGGCAACACCCACTTTTTGCTTAGCGCACCACAGGTCACTTATGTCCCACATTCTCAAGATCAAAAGTTGGGAGGTATCTGTGATCATATTGTCCAATGCTTTGAAGAATCTTCTAGTCACATCATTACATATATAGCTATGATATGTGTCCCCAACCTACTCCCCCCAAATTGGCTGTGATGGCAGCAACAGGAAATTCTAGAAGAAACACATGTCCGCTGCTCTCATTCTCCCCAGCACTCCTTTGGTGGAGTCATGACTACAAGAAGGAGACACACGAGTCCCCTCCTCCAATGCTTCTATGGGACATGGCGGTAGTGAACACGCCCCGGTCAGGTGAGTCCTGCGCAGTTGTAGCGTTGCCATCCAATGCGGGTCGTAGTGGTTGGCGGAAGTGAGAGCACTTCCAGGTCAGACGCGTCATGCTGTGCTGGGGTGACGTAGTTCCATGATGGCCGAAGAACCCGGCATAATTTTGCTACCTTCTCCTCCTTTCCTTTGCCCGTTCCATGGTCTGTAGTCATGGCCCGGACCGGCACCCCCTCACCCACAGCTCGTGTGACCTCTTCACTTGTCAAGCTGCAGCCATGCCTAGGAAAGGGATGCCCAGGAAAGGGAACAGAAAACGGCTGAAGTATCGGGCCGATGATGTGAGCGCCCACAGAGGTGAGAGGGAGGAGCACGTGGAACTGACACCTGAGCCTGGCTCTAAACATATGGCCGATGCTGAAACATAGCTGGCTATGGGACCTCCTGAACTCCATGAGGCTGAGAGGGGGAGACTACCAGAGAACTATAGGGGGGACAACAATGTAGATATATACCACTTCTCTTCACATTGACTCCAAACTTTTTTTTATTGAAGTCTGATCAACTCACAAGCAAAGTGCAATGTTTCAGAGTCACGCCCCTTCATCAGACATGTAACTGATCACACGATTGACGAAGGGGTTCTGCGTGACTCCAAAACGTTGCACTCTCATTTGTGATGTGATTAGACTTCAATAAAAAAAAGTTTCGTAGTCAATCTGAAGATATGTGTTGTGCTGACGTTTCTTCAGATTAGGCGACTCGTCAGAATATGTAACAGAAGTGACGTTACGTTGCCGCGATCTTGCTACACCCCGCACTAATCCACAGTAGGGATGAGCTCTGGCGTGCACGTGCAGAGCCCGCCAGGATGTCTACACGGCGCTGCGCTAAGCACAGGCAGGGAGACATTTCCCAATCTCTGCAGCCGAGAAACGGGACAATGTCTCCCTGGCTGTGATTAGCGCAGCACCACGCAGACTTCCTGCCAGGCTCTGCATGTGCACTGTGCGAACACGCCGGAGCTCATCACTACTCCACAGTAAGGATACACTGAGAAGACAGCAAGCGGACATCTTGTTACACCCAACGGACACCTGAGGTGTCCGTTGGGTGTAACCTGAGGTGTATTTCAGCATATAAACTATGTTTACTGTTATAAGTGTGAAATGCAAAAGCATTTCACACTTATAACAGTAAACATAGTTTATATACTGAAATACACTGTTTAGAAATCCCTGTTTACATGTTGAATTATAAAATCTGCAGTGTTCTGTTAGATTAGCAAACCTGTGAGATCAGCAGGTTTGCCGCTGCTTTTAAAATTCAACATCTAAACAGTTCTTCAGATTTCTTAATACTGTATTTCACCATATAAGCTCCGCTTACTGTTAAAAATACGTGTGAAATGCAAAACTCCAGTGGGTGTAAAAAGATGTCTTCTTGCCACCTTCTTACTGTATCTTTACTGTGGAGGAGTGTGGGGTGTAGCAAGATGGCGGCGATGGAACTTCACTTCCTTTTATATATTCTGACAGGTTGCCTTATCTGATGAAACACCAGCAAATATCTATTCTACACTGTATCATGTTAGATCCAGCTGGTGGTTGCTGCAGAACCCAATATTGTAGTGCCTTTTGCAGAAACGTATGTGATTATTGATGGTTAGCTTAAGGGGGCAAGGCTGTTAGGGTGGGTAAGGGGGGGAAGCTGTCAGGAAACAGGTTAGGGTGGTGGGCACGGGTGAGGGGGCTAGGCTGATAGGGCGGGGGCGGGCCTATGCTGACACAAGGTTGAAAGGAGCCACATAAGGTGACAAGGCTAATAGAAGATGGGTGAGGTGACCTGACGGAGGTGGCCACAAGTGAGGGGACTAGGATTACAGGATGAGGCTGAAAAAAGGAACCACATAAGGTGACTAGGCTGACAGTGGACAGGTGAGGGAACAGGGACACAAGGCACAAGACTAACATAAGGGTACAAAGCTAACAGGGGATACATAAGGTGCAAGAGATTTCAAATTGGAAAAGGCTATTGGGGAACCTGATGAGGGTGTAGATGTAGTAAGCCACTTGAACGCAAGCAGCAAATGGTCCTTTCCCTACAATACTCCTGACAGCCAATGAACATTTGAGCTGGCAGTAATGTTTTCGATTATCAAGAAATTTTGGTTGTATTGTCAGTAAGGTTGACTCTGTAAGAACATGGCAGGTCTTGGTTCTTCTACAAATTATGTAAGGATAGGAAGATCGCTCGGCAGCCTAACAATTTGGGGCCTATTCATAAAACGGAAGAACGGCCTTATATCTGTCATACCACTGCTTTATAAATCACAGCACTGTTCTTTATACATGTGCATTTTGCTTGTTTAGGAGTCTAAAATGAGGAATGAGCTCAGGATCTCTCCCTATCATGGTGGGCTCCTTGTAAATTTCTTTAGAGGACACCAGTCTCCATGCGATGGCTTGCAGTTTTTTAGTTGTTCCTAAAATGCAGGCACAGTGTAAAGTAAACACTGCAGCATCCTATAGAGATTTTTAAATTGCCCATTTTTGTATAGAATTGTTGTTACTTTTCCCCATTTCTATAGATGCATTTGGTTATATCCTACTACACGTGTGTGTGTGTATATATATATATATATATATATAGTGTTGTCTTATGCAACAAATAGTATTCATGCTACAAGTTTATCTGCGTTTCCACTGCTGGGTAAAATTTATATTGATGTGAATGGATTTATTTGTTTTCAGTTACTGTGGCAGATTATGCAAATTCAGATCCAGCAGTTGTGAAGTCTGGAAGAATTAAAAAGGGGGTGGCCAATGCTGTTCAGAAAGAAGGTGAGTGCATGTCAGTTGATTGAGTCAGATGTTCTGATATTAATTACACTATAGCAGGTTCTATTGATCCTTAACCACTTAACGCCCGCCGCATGTATATGTACGTCCACAGAATGACACGTACAGGCAGATGGGCGTACATGTACGTCCCTGCCTTCTTGCGGGTCGGGGTCCCCCCCCCCCCCCCTCCCGCCCGCTACATGCTGTGGGCATCTTACCTCTGGGAGCGATCCGGGATGAGGGGGGTGGCTGTTCGTTTTTGTCCGCCCCCTCGTGATCGCTCCCAGCCAATCCGCAGAGCCTCCGCCATACACTTCCTCTGTAATGTAAACACTGGCAGAGGAAGTGGTGTCAGCGGTATTTTCAATCCGGCGAGAGGAGAGAAGACATCACAAGTAAGTCGCACCAACACTAAACTGACACCATACACATAGGCACACTTAACCCCTTCCTATCAGCCCCCTGTCACAGTGTCACTGATTGCAGTGATCATATATTTACTGATCACTGCATTTAGTGTTAGTGTGACAGGCAGTTAGTGTTAGGTCCAGGGTAGCCCCGTACCCCCCCTAATTAAGGTTTAACCCCTTGATCACCGCCCTAGTTAACCCTTTCACCCCCTATTGCCAATGTCGGTTTTCTGCTCGCTGTATTAGTGTCACTGTTGCCGCTAGGTAGCTAATTATTTATTTTTTTTATTGCGATTTTTATTTTTTACTAAAGACATGTGGCTGAATACATATTGGCCTAAATGTTTGGGAGCCACGTCACTGCGCAATTGTCTGTTAAAGCAACGCAGTGCCGAATTGTAAAAACGCCTTTGGGCATTTAGCAGCATATTGGTCCGGGCTTAAGTGGTTAAAGTAGATCTTGGGCCAAAGCTATTTTATTTTGGCAAACTTGGTCTCTTTTGTTAGGTGTTTATTGCTGCCTGATCACATGGTAAGTGACAAGAAATCTCCCCGCTGTCTGCACATTGCAATTAAAGTACAACTAAAAGCTCCTATGCAGATTAAAGCAGCTGTATTATACTCCCTATTAAGGGGTGTTGCAATATACCTTTGCTCTATGAACAGCGCTGACCTAAGTTAAACAAACAGTGCTACTTCACATATGGGTGCAAATGCTTGAAAAAATAAAGTGCTAATAAAAAATGCAAACTAAAGAATATTGCTATAAATAACAATCCACAATAAGTGCAAAGTTAATTTCTACAGTCTTCCAAACAAAGTGCCAGTGCACTGTGCAAATAATGTTACCATAAAGGCATTCTGCAATAAGTAAAAAAAATTCTACCACCTTTTTTTAAAGCTGGAAAACTCACCAGATTGGCATGACCATTCCCTACAGATGAGATATGAAAGGTATGTTTATATCAAGGAGTTTCCATTAACGGCATTCTCTTTTAATTTCCACCAGGGGATTCCATTCCTTTTTATATTATTAGCTAGTATGATCCCTTTTGCATGGGTTACTTCGATTGCACTGTGGAGCTGAATTTTGCACATATTGCAGAATGTGTTTATGGTAACATTAATTGCACAGCACCTCATAAAATTAACCAAAAAGCAACCTTGTTTAAGCCAAATTTGCATCTCACTGCAGTTCACAGCAGGAGGGTTTCAATAACGAATGCCGTACAGTTGATCCAAAAAGCAATATGCATGGCTAGGCGATGATTGAAAAGTTTCTTTTTAATGGCATGCCGTTCTTTTTTAGACACCCGACAGAGACTCTAATCCTTTGCCATTGTATGCAAAATAAACTAAATGTATACAACTAGTGTAAGTACCTGAATCTGTTGATGTTAGGTCTGGCAATTTAGAGGCCACCAATTGTAAAGGCGCCCATACGCTATACAATTTGTACAAAATCTTCTTTTAGCTTTACCAAAACGTTTTAATAGGAGGACACGCCTAATTATCCAGTCATTTTATATCCAGTCCTAGTTGATAGTA
Organism: Rana kukunoris; assembly: GCA_029574335.1. Classification (NCBI taxonomy): domain Eukaryota; kingdom Metazoa; phylum Chordata; class Amphibia; order Anura; family Ranidae; genus Rana; species Rana kukunoris. The sequence continues at coordinate 359,866,676 of CM056050.1, read as the reverse complement.
GATCTAAAGGAGATTATATAGATTGTATGGTGCGTGTAAAACTGCAGGTGATGTCTGCCTTTGTAAATATCTCACCAATGGTTGTTCTTATGTTCTATCCCTAGCAATTTTGATCCTTGGGTCTTAGGAATGATCTTTAAAAGAGAGCGTGCTTTTTTTCTTTTCTTTTTTATCATGCTAAAGCGGTGATCTTCTGTCTTTTTTTACTCTCCCTGCAATAGTGAAAGCACTTTGTGGTCTTGAAGCTTCTCAAGTGCCTACTGAAGATGGGTTATCCATATTATCAGAGAATGGACAACCCTATGGGAGCAGCGATGAACTGGAGGATAGTGAAAATCTGAATGATACTTGTAGCAAAAAGAAAAGTAAAAAACATAAAGGTAAGGAAGTTCACTATTTTTTACACACTGATCAGCCATAACTTTTTGACCACTGACAGGTTACATGAATAACTCTGATTATCTCATTACATTGCTGCGTCGGAAAGTAAGTGGGATATATTGGGCAGCCAGTAAACATGTTGTCCTTTGAATTTGAAAGCAGAAAAAAATGGGCATCGCATTTGTGGTGTATGGGGTTACGTATCCTTGGACAAGTCAGGGTGCATCTGCCGACCTGTGTCCACAGCTATAAATCACCTGCCTCAGAACTGGACCATAGAGCAATTGAAATGGGTGTCCTGCTCTGATGAATCGCATTTTATTTTACATCATGTGGGTGGCAGAGTGTGTCCCTTACCTGGGGAAAAAAGATGGCACCAGTATGCAGTATGGGAAGAAGGCAAGCTGGAGGAGGGGCAGTGTGATGCTTTGGGCAATGTTCTGCTGTGAAACCACCTACCTAAACATTTTTATTGGCAAAGTACATCCCTTCGTAGAAACGGTATTTCCTAATGGCAGTGGCCTCTTTCAGCAGGATAACATATCCTACCACACTGCAAAAATGCTTCAAGAAAGGTTTGGGGAACACATCATCGTGTTTAAGGTGTTGACTTTGCCTCCAAATTTTCCATTACATGGAGTAGCCATAGCTTTATGGCCACACACCTATTTTTCAGTAGGTCCCCTTATTTCTGCCAAAACATACTGACCCTTCAGGACATGTACTCCACTAGACCTTGGAAGGTATGCTGTGTTATCTGGCACCAAGCCATCAGTAGCAGATCCCTTAAGTACTGTTAGTTACTACGTGGGTACTCCAGGGATCAGACTTTGTTTTTCCAGCACATTCTTCAGATGTTCGATTGGATTGAGATCAGGAGACTTTGGAGGAAGTCAATACCTCAAACTTCTTTTGTTCCTCAAACCATTCTTGAATTCATCAGACCAGGCCAACTTCTTCCATTGCTTGGGATTCAGGTTTGATGGTCACTTGCAGGTGCTTTTGGCTGTGGAAATGGGGCAGCATGGGCACCTTGACTGGTCTGCGGCTACACCATCTTATACACCTAAAATCATTGTTTTGGCACCTTTCTACCAGAACCAGCATTAACTTTTTTTCAGAAATTTGAGCTACAGTAGCACTGGATCAGGCTACTTGAGCCAGCCTTTACTCCCCACGTGCATTCTTGAGCCCTGGCTGCCCATGAACCTGTCTGAAGTTGGCCATTTTTCCTTTCTTTGAACACTTTTTGGTAGGTCCTGACCACTGCAGACTGGGACCATTCCACAAGAGCCACAGGTGCCATTGTAATTGGACAATACGTTTTTTTTTTTTTTTATTATTTTTTTCTTTACCTGTTATTAGTCATAATGTTATGGCTGATCATTGTACTTTCTCCTTTTCCCCCTTCTTAAGTAATGAGAATATTGCTGCCAAATGGGTCCATAGCAGGAATGTAAAAATTGTGGCTGTACAAATGGGGGGGGGGGGGGTATTCAGGCTACTTGATGAATTCTCTTTGATAATTTCTGTCATGACCTATCTTTGCTACATACTATGTTTTTTTTCTTTCTTTTGAACAGTGTGTGGAAGGCATGAACTTGTAGCAATGTTTTGCCATCTCTGTGCCATTAGGGGAGATTTCCCCTTGTATAAGGACAGGAAGTTTTGGGAAACTTTTTCTTTCTCGTACATCACGGGACACAGAGCGGCATATTCATTACTATGTGGGTTATATGGAGTACCTTCAGGTGTGGACACTGGCAATCTTCAAACAGGAAGTCCCCTCCCTATATAACCCCCTCCCCTAGAGGGAGTCCCTCAGTTTTTTCGCCAGTGTCTTAGGTGTTGGTCACGGAATAGCTTTGCTCCACATCCTTTGGGATTAAGGGCGGGCTAACCGGATCTGTCCAAGGAGCCTCAGTGCCAAAGTGGACAGTACCCGGGCCCCAAACCGTGGGGTTTTGCCTATAATGCTCCTCTTTGGAGGGCTGGACCCTGGGCCCAGGACTTGGAGTTTGCAAAAACCATAAGGTTCCTGTTTTGCCAGGGTGCTATATAGGTCCAGGACAGTGGGTACCTTCATAGGACCCCAGGGCCTGAAGGTCTACTACGCTACCCACGGAGATGGGAGAAGACTGGATCAGTTTGCTGGTCAAACATCCTGCAGCATGGAGCAGGTAAGGGGGAGCCTGCGGGACTTGGTTCGACAGCAGGCTCCCCGGGGTAACCTAAAAGGGGGGATAGCCTGAGTATGCTCTGCATGGGCAACTGTGATCACTATGTCTTAGAGACAGGATGACACCCTTTCTCCCCCCATCACTAGGCCCCCCTGTCTAAAGTGTGTTGCTAGCTAACCTGCTGTTGCTTCCTAGAGGCTAGTAAAGGATCCTTAGGGGCCTTAAAAGAGTCCTACCTGGCCGGGAGTTTTGAATCTGCCGCCGTTTCTGCGCCATGGATCTCCAGCAGCGCGGCTCCTCCATGTTCTTCCTGTTTCCGGGTACGCGCGCGCGCGCGTGCACGCGCGCGTCTTATTGACGAATTTTCGCGCCATCCAGACAGGAGGGCGGGGGGGGGGGGGCGGGCCTGCGGCGTCATACAGGGGCGCGCCCTTCTGCTGTTATAGACAGCAGGCCTTGTCAGGGCTCAGTCTGTGGCTGATTGTTTCAAGAGAGGACGCAGGGCGGCAGAACAGTGACTCCCGGTGGCGGAAAAGGGGTAGTACATGTGGACTTTGTCCCAATGTCTATTGTTAAGCCAAAGAATCCCCCTTATTTGACAGCAGGTTGGAGGCTGGCAAACTTAAGTTAGGGGCATTGTGTATGGTCATAGAAAATATATAAGGTATAATATATAATTATTTAAAAAAAAAAAAAAAAAAAAAGGAGAAAAAGACCAACATACGGGCCCATCAGTTTTTGGGGACACTAGTGATCTACTCTCCCCTAAACTCTGGAATTGTACTCCTGGCCACTACAGTCTGTTGTGTGGGCGGAGTCCCTCGATTTTGTATTATGGCTTCCAAGGGTTCGGGGTCAAAGGGTACAAAAAAGACCAAAAAAACAAAAGGGTTCCCTTTCTGATTCTGATATGCCGATTCTTTCCCCGCAGCTTATTAATTTAAGAAGCGCCTTGGATGAGCCATTAGGGGGATCTGGTGCGGAGGCTGGCCCAGATCAGCCCAGCCCTGTGTTTATCACAGAGGAGATGCTAGCCGTATCCCTAGGGGGGCTAGAAGAGAGAATAGCAGCATTGATCGCTAGAGCTATTCCTGGTAAGAAACGGGTTAGATCCCCATCACCAGGGGGTGTATCCTCAGATGCTGAGATTCTCTCTCCGGAGGAATTAGAATCACAGGAGGATCAACTGGACCTGAACCAAGAGGGTTCAGGGATGGAGGGGTCTACCTCTGAGGAACCATTTTCAGACTCCCAGACAGAGAGACTGTGGGTACAGTCTTTGACGGACATGGTCCGCTCGGCATTTAGTTTGCCATTGCCAGAACCTCAGGTTCCTCCGGTATCCTCTCTGGGCTCTTTGAGAGCCCCGTTAAGCAACGCAGTTTTTCCGGTCCATCCTCTCTTGGAGGAATTGATCTTTCGGGATTGGGCGGCCGGACAGGGTTTTTCTGCCACCGAAAAGATTTGCGGTCATTTATCCCATGGAGAAGGTATCCTCCGTGGAGGCTCCCAGTAGTGGATGCAGCCATCTCATGTGTGAATAAATCACTAACTTGCCCGGTGGAAAACATACATATGTTTAAAGATCCGGTTGATAAAAGATTAGAAACACTTTTAAAAGCATCCTTTGCTACGGCAGGAGCAGTGGTACAGCCAGCGGTAGCTGCAATTGGAGTTTGTCAGGCATTAAAAGACCAGACAAAAGAGATGTTAAAAGACATGCCTACCCAACAAGCAGAAGAGTTTGCTGACATTCCCAGAGCTCTGTGTTTTGCGGTAGATGCTATAAAAGATCCATCCAGCAGGCTTCTCGTTTATCACTATGTTTGGTACATATGAGAAGGCTCTTATGGTTAAAGAACTGGGCGGCAGAACCCCCATGCAAAAAGCTTCTGGCAGGATTTCCCTTCCATGGAGGACGACTCTTCGGAGAGGATCTGGATAAATATATTCAGACTATTTCAAAGGGCAAGAGTACCCTTTTACCGGTCAAAAAGACATTCCGGGCTCCTACATTTAGAAGGCAGCTTTTTCCTGTCTCGGGGCCCTCTAATTCCAGGCAGTATCGACGGCGCCTGCACGATCCAACGGTAACAGTAGATCGCAGGGACAAACCCCTGGGGGTAAGAAGCCGTGGTATCGCAAGCCGTCAAAGACAGCCCCTAAGTCTGCCTTATGAAGGGGCGCCCCCACTCTCACGGGTGGGGGGAAGGCTTCGTCTCTTCTCAGAAGTTTGGGAAGCCAAGATCCCCGACAATTGGGTCCGGGTATCTGTAACCACAGGTTACAGACTGGAGTTTCTAAGGTATCCTCCGCCTCATTTTCAAATCTCTTTGTCATACCAAAGCCCAACGGCGATGTCAGGCCAATCTTAGACCTAAAGAGGTTGAACGGTTATCTAAGGGTGCGTTCCTTCCGGATGGAATCCATCCGGTCAGCAGCCGCCGCGCTTCAGAAAGACGATTTTCTGGCCTCCATAGACATAAAAGATGCTTACCTTCATGTACCAATCCTTCAGTCGCATCAAAGGTTTTTACGCTTCGCGGTCGGGCAGCGACACTTCCAATTCAGGGCGCTCCCTTTCGGGCTGGCCACGGCCCCCCGGGTATTCACGAAGATCCTAGCCCCAGTTCTGGCCAATTTAAGAATCCAAGGAGTCACAGTCCTAGCATACTTGGACGACCTTTTAATCATAGATCACTCACGGACGGGTCTGCAAAAGGCAGTAAACCTCACGGTTCGGTACCTCGAAGAATTCGGCTGGGTTCTAAACCAGGGAAAGTCAGCATTCCAGCCTACAAAGCAGTTGGAATACCTCGGCATGAGGTTAGACACAGAACATCAAAAGGTGTTCCTGCCCCTTGTAAAGATCAGGGCGATCAAGGGGTTGGTTCAGTTGGTTATAAACAAGAAAAGACCAACTATTCGCCTGTGTATGCGATTACTAGGCAAGCTAGGGGCCACATTCGAGGCAGTACCATCCGCTCAGATCCACACTCGCGTCCTACAAGCAGCCATTCTAGCAGCCTGGGGCAAGAGGGCACATGCCTTAGAGTCCCCTTTAACGCTATCATCAAGGGTCCGACAAAGCCTGGCCTGGTGGTTGAACCCTCAGAACCTTCTAAAGGGAAGATCCTTCAGCCCTGTTGTCTGGAAGGTAGTTACCACAGACGCCAGCCTGGCAGGCTGGGGGGGCGGTCTTCGAGGGGTTCTCCCGCCAGGGAACTTGGGTGAAAGCAGAGAGGCAGCTCCCCATCAATATCTTGGAAATCAGAGCTGCTCGCCTAGCCCTTCTGGCATGGACCTCCAGATTAAAGGGGTTCCCGGTGAGAATCCAGTCAGACAATGCCACGGCGGTGGCATACATAAACCACCAAGGGGGAACCAGGAGCCAGGCCGCTCAAAGGGAAGTGAACTTGATTTTTCAATGGGCAGAGGTTCATGTACCCTGCATTTCAGCGATATTCATTCCCGGAGTGGACAACCTGCAGGCAGACTTCTTAAGTCGCCAGAGTCTGTTGCCAGGGGAGTGGTCTCTGCATCCCCAGGTCTTTCAGACAATCTGACCAGAGGTGGGGAACGCCAGACGTAGATATAATGACATCCAGGTTCAACAAGAAACTAGACAGGTTCGTGTCGCGAGCGAGGGATCCTATGGCCTGCGGAACCGATGCGTTGGTTTGCCCTTGGCATCAATTCAAACTTCTATATGCATTCCCTCCACTACAGTTACTCCCCCGCCTGTTGCGCAAGATCAGAGTGGAGCACAAGCCAGTCATCCTAAATAGCTCCAGCCTGGCCCCGGAGGGCTTGGTACTCACTAGTCCTAAATATGGCAGTGGGAGACCCTTGGACTCCTCCTCTACAACCAGACCTACTCTCACAAGGTCCGATCCTCCACCCTACATTACAGCGTCTAAATTTGACGGCCTGGAGGCTGAATCCCTGATTCTCAGGGGTAGGGGTCTGTCTAGGCAGGTAATCCCTACCCTGATTAAGGCTAGAAAGCCGGTCTCCAGGGTAATTTATTACAGGGTGTGGAGGAACTATATAGGCTGGTGTGAATCCAAAGGATGGTATTGCCGCAAATATACTATTGATAGGGTGTTAAGTTTTCTCCAGCTAGGAGTGGATAAAGGCCTGGCACTAAGCACAATCAAGGGACAGATCTCAGCTCTGTCAGTGTGGTTTCAGAGGCCGCTGGCCGCCCACTCGCTGGTAAAGACCTTCTTACAGGGGGTCTTGCGTATTAATCCTCCTGTCAAGTCACCAGTTTGTCCTTGGGACTTAAATCTTGTCCTGTCCACTCTACAGAAACAGCCTTTTGAGCCTTTGGCTGAGATTCCTTTACTCTTACTGACAAGAAAATTGGTTTTCTTGGTCGCCATAGTTTCGGCCAGGAGAGTGTCAGAATTAGCAGCCTTATCGTGTAAGGAACCATATCTCGTTCTGCATAAGGACAGGGCAGTTCTCCGGCCCCATCCTTCCTTTCTACCAAAGGTTATATCTAAATTTCACTTAAACCAGGATTTGGTACTTCCATCCTTCTTTCCAAAACCTACATCTAGAAAGGAAGGGTTGCTGCATACCTTGGATATTGTCCGGGCCATGAAGGCCTATCTTAAAGCTACAGAAAAGATCCGGAAAACAGATGTGTTATTCGTTCTACCAGATGGCCCCAAGAAGGGGCAGGCAGCTGCAAAATCCACCATCTCGAGATGGATTAGACAATTAATCATTCAAGCCTACGGGTGGAAGAGGTTGCCTCCTCCGTTGTCGGTAAAGGCCCATTCTACCAGGGCCATGGGCGCCTCCTGGGCAGCACACCATCAGATCTCTATGACTCAGATATGCAAGGCGGCAACGTGGTCATCAGTCCACACGTTAACAAGGTTTTAGCAACTAGACGTGAGAAGGAATGCGGATTCTGCCTTTGGACAGGCAGTACTACAGGCTGCAGTTTGAAATCCTCGGGATCAGAAACACCCTTGGTTATAAAAAAAAAAAAAAAAAAAAAGAGAAAGTTTTTTCTTGACTAAGTTGGAATTATTATTATGATTTGAGTTTATCTCTAAATTGAATCCTTCTTTGGAAGATGTCTCCCTCCCCTCATTAAAGCATTGCTTTCGGACATCCCACATAGTAATGAATATGCCGCTCTGTGTCCCGTGATGTACGAGAAAGAAAAAGGGATTTTTAAATACAGCTTACCTGTAAAATCCTTTTCTTGGAGTACATCACGGGACACAGAGCTCCCACCCCTCTTTTGGGTGACCATTTTGGGAGGCATACTGCTTGCTACAAAACTGAGGGACTCCCTCTAGGGGAGGGGGTTATATAGGGAGGGGACTTCCTGTTTGAAGATTGCCAGTGTCCACACCTGAAGGTACTCCATATAACCCACATAGTAATGAATATGCCGCTCTGTGTCCCGTGATGTACTCCAAGAAAAGGATTTTACAGGTAAGCTGTATTTAAAAATCCCTTTTTTTCCAGGAGGTACACAGATTGTAACATGGGGAGACAGATACATTTTTGAACTTCTATTGGGCCTCATTTAGACTAGTGATTGTAGGGGCGTTTAAAAATATGTGGGCAAGCCACTTTTTATTGCACTCCAACTGCCTCTCCCGCTTTAAGGGTCACTAAAGGCCAATTTCTTTTTTTTTTTTTAATAACAAACATGTTATTCAGCTTGTTTTGCACAGAGTGGCCCCTAACCCTTTCTTCTGGGGTCCCTCGACGGCTGTCTCGACTCCTCCTTGCAAAAGCTTTCCACCTTCGTGCGAGCATGGTGGAAAGCTTTTGCGAGCGCGCTCCCGTGATCCAGTCGGCGGCTATGCCCGCCACTGTTTCACTCGGCCCCGCCCCCCGGTGCGGCACGTCATCCGCATAGGATGCATTAAGGTGAAAAAACATTTACCTTTACTACCCCTTTAAGCTGCAGTGGCGGTAAATGAAAGTGTTTCCATGCCAAGAGCTTCCTGCTCTTGGCAAAAACTATCCAACAAATTGCAATCAGTAGGCGGAAAGCCCACCAATTGCGACTTATTCGGGCAGTTGTTCAGAAAAAATGGGGTCAAAACAAATGGTCGCATTGCCTCTTCACCATCTGACAAAGTAGCCAGCTGTGTGTGCGAACTACAAGCCCTGACATATTTTGTGGCTATCGGCCTGTAGTTCTCAATGAACAACTGGGCTCTGGAGCATCGTGGTTCTTTGATTCTTCCTGTCAGTGTATCTGCTTGCCTGTACGTGATGTATGGGTACACAGATGCACTGGAATGGCACCAGTGATCTGCTGATCGCTGGTGCAATGCTTGACATGCTCCAAAATAAATGTAATTAAAATACACAGTTCCCAGAAGACGGCGGGACCATTCAAAAAGCTCAGCACGACTCGCACATGTGCAGTAGAAAACGGCGGTTTTATTTACTTGCAATGCTGGTGCCTGCACCCGAAGCCAACAGGTAAACACTAGGGGCATCGTCGGGCTAATATGGATCTGCTAGAGCAGGGGGTCTCAGAACTTTTTAAACAATGGGTCAGTTTATTATCCTTCAGACTTTAGGAAGGCTTGTTTGTGGCCAGCTGGGGAGAAAATATCCTGGGCCTAGCATCAGTGAGAATAAATATGGCCTCAGGGTTGGTGGTCAATAGGAGTAGTGCCCTAATAGTAAGAGGAATAGAATCCCATCATTCGTATCGATGAGAAATATTGCCCCATTGTTGGTGTCAGTGGGAGGAATAGTGCCCCAAGGGCCCGGATAATGGCTAGCAAAGGGCCACAGTTTTGTGACCCCTGTGCTAGAGTAACAGCCAACAGTGGAATGCTATGGTTCTGCAATCCCAGTCAAAACACAGCTTTGTCAGAGGGAGAGGACAGTGGGACACTACAGTACAGAAATGTGCCTGAGCACTGTGTAGGTTACTATTATTGTTCTAGAATACTTTGGTATGAACAAACGTGTATTTATTTTTCAGAAACTTTTTTAGAAGACCCAGCTGGAGGTGACTATACTATTGACATTTGGCTTGTCCTTTCCAACTACATAAGACCTGAAGATGTTTTGACATTTGCTCTTATTTGCAAGAAAGCTTGGACTGTTACTTGCACTGCCGTCTTTTGGATGAGATTGTACAAAAGGTGCGATAAGTAGTGTAGAATATTGATGCAACTTCTATTTTATTCACCCTAATGGGCAAGTCCCCCCAAGACTGATATTTCAAATGTTGGTAGGTGCCAACTAGGTAAACCACCAAAAGGTGTGTAGTGTGTGTGTGTTTGTTTTTTTTATTATTATTCTTGAGGACCTAAGTGGCAAGACCTATTTTCTTAAATTCTTTAATCTTTGCATTTCCAGCAGCCATTACATGCTTCTTCCTGCATGTATAATTTATTTAACTTTTATGCAGGAGTGACAACAACCATGGTAGGTGCAAACACCTAGAATTCCAAGGTGAGCTCACTTTTATAAATAGGAATAATTACAGGAAGATCTCTGGGCTGCAATTCTTAGTTACAAGTAAAGAGTGCGTCTCTCTGATTATTCCATTTCCACCTATAACTGAAATATAATTTTTTGGAGGGCAGGTTATTTTTTATATATATATAATACATATTGTGTGTATATATTGCATTTATTTTCAGAAGAAATAATACCTCTAGTCTTCTGTTTTTTTTTTTTTTTTGAAAAGTGGCAGTCTGTCAGGCGCCGAGCTGTGTATTGTAGGCCCTTTAAGAATACACATCGTGTGTGTGTGTGTGTGTGTATATGTGTGTGTATGTATATATATATATGTGTATGTATATATATATATATGTATGTATATATATATATATATATATATGTGTGTGTGTATATATATATATATATATATATATATATATATATATATATATATATATATATATATATATAATTTGCTGGTGTATAAGACTACCGTTTACACTTAAAAAAAATGGCCAAAAAGCAGGGGTCATTTTTATACGCCGGGTTAGCTGCTCGGATGTCTGCTAAATGTGCGGCTACATACAGTATATGCCACTTAGTCAATCCCGGTGAGCGATGTATTCAAATGAATACAGAGCCTGCTCGGATTGGATTTGAGAGTCAGAGAGGTGTGCGCTGATGATGTTACAGCCTCTGTCAATTCAAGCAGGCTTTGTATTCATTAATAGAATACATTGCTCGCCGTGATTGGCTCCAGCAAGAATGAAGTAGGATATGGCTCCAGAAGGAAGAAATATGAAGCATCAGAAGCCTCAGAAGGGGGGTCGTCTTATACGGTGAGTACAGGCAAAATATCTTAAAGTGTAAAATTAGGGGGTCGTCTTATACGCCCGGTCGCCTTATACACCGGGACATACAGTGTGTGTGTATATATAATATATATATAATGATTTAGAGCAGGGGTGCCCAACCAGTGGCCCACAATATCCTAGTGTGTATATATGGGCATATCTTTTCTGCAGTGGTTACTGGGCTGCTTTCAAATTGATCCGCAGGTGCAGAGCAGTTTACCTGTGGATTACCTGCACTAAGCCATAGACGTCTATAACCTGTGATTTTGGTGAGCTTTCTGAAAGTTCACCAAACCTGAAGAATATAATAGAAAGGAAAGCCAAAAGGTACACTGCGTAGCACACGCTGTGTGGGTAAACCACAGCGCATGAGTGTGAAAGCAGCCTTTCATTGCGTTGGACTGTCACAAAAGCAGTGCTTGCACTACTTCTACAAAACGCAGAGCAGCCGGATGGCATGGTACTTCTGCTTTTTGTTTTTAGGTTTGCAACCTATATTTGGGTGGTGTTGGTATTGCATTGACGCACCCACTGCAGTAGGATTTGAACACTGTGTGAAAAACGCACACAGAACGTGGGGTTTCTGCACTGCCTTCTGGTGTAAACTGGCTCTTTAACGGAAATATGTTTATGTAGTGAAACCTAGGTTGGATTTGGAATCCATATCTCTGTATTGAAAGCAGAGGTCTTTTGCGCTTGCCTAGTGAATCCAAAATTGTAAGGGGAATCAATGTGTTCAATATGTGAGGATGCTGCTGAAATCTATAAAGTGTACAAATCCACTAAAAATTTAATGAACAAAGGTGATGAGCGCAACCTCTAGGAACACTCTCTGGGATATGAGGGTCAATGCAGTGATCCAAATAAATAACCAAATATGGTGTGAGTACCTAATTAAAAAAGTGCAACCGTGCAATAAGTTAAACTCAGAGGAGTGTGTGGGGTCAGAGACCCCAATATCACTAAACCTCCTGATCTTTAACATGTGGGAGTGTCTGACACACAATAATAATAACAAAGGAATAAAAACAATGGCATTCGAAATATTTAATCAATCAGTCCAAAGTGCTTTTGCTGGTGTATTGCTATAAGATGCTTCAAATAGTGATATAAGTGCTTCAAGTGATGATCCTCTTTACATGTGGGCTCACATAGCGCTTACCTCAACGCCAAAGAAAACAAGCCTTGCATAACTCCAGGATGTCTTACTAAGGATAATGACTTTTGCATACAGCTTCCTGATGTCCTTAATAATGGCGATGGTCTTCAGTAGAATGGAGACTCACAATGTAGATAGGGAAAATGGCAGAAGAAAAGAACTGTCATCGTGAATTATGTAAAACCGAGAAAATGTAATAGAGCCAAAAATTGGGCGCTTGCAAGCAGTGTACAAAACAAACGGGGATATAAACCGCGATTAGACAAAATCCACGTCACTTCACTTGTATGTGAGCCCACATGTAAAGAGGATCATCACTTGAAGCACTTAGATCACTATTTGGAAAGAAGTGAAAAAATTACCCCTAGGGGCTTTGAGTTGCAGCAAATGGTATGTAAAAAAAGGTACAATGGAATATAAAAATATAAATTTATTAAATATCAAAGTTCAAAAAAGAGTCTGATGCAACTGGACTCAGGATATGAGCTCATATCCTGAGTCCTGTTGCATCAGACTCTTCTTTGAGCTTTGATATTTAATAAATTTATATTTTTATATTCCATTGTACCTTTTTTTACATACCATTTGCTGCAACTCAAAGCCCCTAGGGGTAATTTTTTTCACTTCTTTCCAAGTATTAGGGGTGTGCAGCACTCCATGTTCATCGGTTTCAGGCCTTTTCTTTGCCTTGATCACTATTTGGAGCATCTTACAGCAATACACCAGCAAATGCACTTTGGACTGATTGATTTAATATTTTGAATGCCATTGTTTTGTTTTTCTTCCTTTTTGTTGTTGTTATTGTTAGCACTTGGCCTGTTTCAGGCACTCCCACATGTTAAACCTCCTGATCGTTTAACTTATTTCACGGTTGCACTTTTTTCATTAGGTACTCGCACGATTTTTGGTTATTTATTTGGATCACTGCGTTGACCCTCATATCTCATTCAGAGAGTGTTCCTAGAGGTGGTGTATCTAGGGTATCACAGCCATGGCAAGTGCCATGGGCGCCATATGAAGGGGGCGCTGTTGGCTGAGTAGCAAGGCACTTGCCAGTTTCTGAGGGTCTCTTCTTCCCTCCTCCCGAGCATAGGCAGGATCTTCTTTTCAGCAGCTTTGCTAATGGACAATGGCAGCACTATCCCTGCTGCGTTCAGCCACAGCTCTCCCATTCCATCTGGTTGGATTAGCAGCGCACAAAGGAGGAACATCAGTTTCTCCCTCTCCTCTGTGAAAACAGAGGCCTTAAGTCAGGGATCCTCAAACTACGGCCCTCCAGCTGTTGCCGAACTACACATCCCATGAGGCATTGTAACGCACTGACATTCAAAGACATGACTAGGCATGATGGGAATTGTAGTTCCTAAACAACTGGAGGGCCGTAGTTTGAAGCCTCTGCGCTCATCACCTTTTTTCTTTATCGTAAATCACGGGACACAGAGCAGCATATTAATAACTGTGTGGGTTATAGAGCCTACCTTCAGGTGATGGACACTGGCAATCAAGACAGGAAGTTCCCTCCCTATATAACCCCTCCCTTACTGGGAGTACCTCAGTTTTTTCGCCAGTGTCTTAGGTGTTGGTCACGTTTGCAAAGCTCTTGCTTGGGAGTCCTGTCTGGACTGAAGCAGGCTTGAATTCCGGATCCGTTCAAAGTGCTTCATAGCCAAGGTGGACGGTACCCGGGCCTCGCTGGAAGAACGAGGTTTAGCCTATAACGCCTCTCTCATTGAGGGCTGGACTCTGGGCTCCAGAGCTCTGGCCTATTCCATGGCTAAGTGCTTCTGATGCCAGGGTGCTTTATAGGTCCAGGGGAGTGGTGTTCCTACTGATGGTCCCCGGTCCCTGAAGGTCTTTGGCAATACCCACGGTGAGGGGTGAAGATTGGGCCTCTTGCTTAGGCAATACCCTGCAGCGTGGAGAGGTAAGTGGGGGACCTGCGGGACTTGGTCCGACAGTAGGTCCTCCAGTTTATTCGGGGTCTGTGGGTGGCCTGTTATGCTGATCGCAGAGGCAATGTTGTCCACTATGTCTATACTAGGCAGGATGGCTTCTATTCCCCATATGGTTATCCCCTGGGCAATCCTACATTTCTACTTAAATGGTTGAATGAATGAATGAAAAACTTATATAGCGCGGCACATGCGAATTAAATCGCCTCTGGGCGCTTGTTGTTCCTGTCTCCTTTGGAATCAAAAGAGATGAGTCTTGATCTTTCTCCTGAATGCTAGGTGGTTCTCCTCCAACCGAATGCTGGTTGGTAAAGCGTTCCATAGTCTGGGACCTTGGACCGCGAATCTTCTATCTCCTTTGGACTTGTAGCTGGCTTTCGGTATCTGGAGTAGATTTTGGTTGGTGGATCGCAAGATGCGATTGGGATTATGAATTTTTATTTTTTCGCACAGATATTGGGGAGCATTCCCATGGATACATCTATGCGTTAGACAGAGTGCTTTAAAAGCAATTCTGTCTTTCACTGGCAACCAGTGAAGGGCTCTCAGTGAAGATGAGATGGATTCCCAGGGTTTTTTCCCAGTCACAAGTCTGGCGGCCGTATTTTGAACGACTTGCAGACGAGCGATTTGGTACTTCGGGAGTCCGAGGTAAAGGGCATTTGCATAGTCCAGTCTGGAGTTAACAATTGTTCCCACCACTACTGCTACGTCTTCTTTAGGAATGAAAGGAGTAAGTCTGCGTAGTAGGCGCAGCAGATGGTGAGATCCGCTGACTACTGACCCTATTTGTGCGTCCATTGTCATGTGGGAGTCGAAGATGACACCAAGACTTTTGACTTTGGCGCTAGGGGTGATGATTTTGCCCAGAATGGGCGGGGGTGTCCACGTTGTTGCTGGTTGGTTCCTACGCTTGGCGTGAAACAGGAGAAGTTCTGTTTTCGCTCCATTGAGTTTAAGATAACTCTTGGTCATCCAGTCCTCTATCAAAGAGAGACATGTCTCTAGATTGAGGTGATGATCCTTTTTATTGCAAATGCGGAAATACAGTTGCGTGTCATCTGCATATGAGTGATAGAGCAGTTTTTGACTGCTGATGATTTCAAAGAGAGGACGAAGATAGATGTTGAATAACACAGGCGATAGAGGGGATCCTTGAGGGACTCCGCATGATACTGTGCGCTTTCCAGAGGTGAAAGGTCCTAACTTCACTATTTGCGAACGGTTTTCCAAGAAAGAGGAGAACCAAGATAAATCGCCTTCTGCGACTCTGGCTACTTCAGCTAGCCGAGTCAATAGAAGCTTGTGGTCTACAGTGTCGAAAGCTGCGCTTAGGTCCAACAGAACCAGGAGACAAGATTCTCCTTCGTCTGCGGCCTCGAGAGCGTCGTCCCATATCTTGAGCAATGCGGTTTGTCCCGTGTCCGGGCCGGAAACCCGATTGATATGGATCAAGTAGGTTATGGGTATCTAGATGCTGTTGCAGCTGTTGTACCACTACTTTCTCCATGACCTTCGAAAGAGAGTTTAGGCCTGTTATGGGACGGCGGTGGAGTGGATCCTTGGGGTCCAGGGTGGGTTTCTTCAAGATAGGCCGAATTATACCCTCCTTCAACTGGGAGGGCACTATGCCCTCCCTAAAGGATTGGTTAATAAGCTGCGTGATCGGAGGCGCCAGGAAGTCGGCACATTCCTTCAGCAGTTTAGTGGGGATGATATCATTCGGCGCAGTGCTGTTACGCAGAGCGCCGATGATATTTTTGATGTCATGAGTACAGACGGGTTCCAGCGTGAACTCACCTGATTGTGGTGAGTTTCTGCCGGTGTTGTGTGAATAATTACTGGGGGGGCTACGGGGGGAGTTGTTCTGCTGAATGCTTTGCCGGATTCCCTCAATTTTATTAATGAAGTAATCCGACAATTCATCGCAAAATTCTTGTGTGTCCGAATTGGGGGCTTCAAGACATCCTGGATTCATGGTCTGAGTGACCAGCTTGAAGAGCTCGCGGGGGCGGTTGAGGGCGCTGTTGATAGCCTCAGAAAAATAATTTTTCTTGGCATCGAAAATTTCCTTGTGGTATTTTCTAGTTATTGCCTTGTAGATGGAGAGGTTCTCAACTGATGGACTTCTCTTCCAGGCGGCTTCAGCCCTTCTGCGCTCTTGCTTCAGTGACGCCAGCTGGTTGTTGAACCAGCCTGCGTTATTTTTCCGGATGTGGGTTTTACGTTTCGGCGCTATTAAGTCGGCTGACTGTAATAGGGCTGTGTTAATGGAATCCAGTGTTTCTTCAGCCGATTGATGCGGCTGAATTCTTTTTATTTTTTTCCTTAACGTGGCTTTGAAGAGTTCCGAGTGGAGCTTCTTCTGACATCTAGTCCAGTGTGTTGTCACTGGGTTTGATGTTTTTATTAAGGGGGGGAAATTGGGAATAATGAATTTAATTGCATGGTGGTCTGTCCATGGCAATGGTTCATTTCCCAAGATTTTTATTTCCAGATCGTGTCTGAAAATAAGATCGAGCGTGTGACCTGAAGCATGTGTGGGCCCACTTACTAGTTGCTGAAGCCCTAATCCTTCCAGGTGGTCAATGCAGGCGTCGGCAACGGGGTCTTGCGGGGAGTTGGCCCAGAGGTTGAAATCCCCGAGCAGCAAAAGGTGTTTGCTGTTCAGGGTATAGGTGGAGATAAAGTCCGTCAATGAAGGGAGAAACTGCGATTTTGGGCCGGGTGGCCTATAGCAGAGTAGAATCCGGACTGTCTCCTGGGAGTTTGCTTGCAGTTGTAGAGTAAGGGTTTCCATGAATGGAAGAGGGTTTTGAAGGACTGGTTTTGTGATCGCAAGGTGCGTCTTATGGATCACCGCCAATCCTCCTCCTCTTTGCCCTATTCTGTTTTCCGTTATAATACGGTAGTTATCTGGCACCAATTCTCCTAGAATGGTGTTACAGTCGGCTGTAAGCCAGCTCTCTGTAATAAAGAGGCAGTCTAAGTCATGTTGCAATAAGAAATCATGGATTTCTAATCGGTGTTTTACTGCCGATCTAGTGTTGATCAAAGCACATGATATGTGCTTAGGTTGGGGCAAACGGCTGAGACCTTTGACAATTGATCTTCGATTGATCCTCAATAGGCGCTCCGTTTGAAGGGCTTTTTTAGTAATGGCTGGTAGTATTGCGGCAAATCGCCTCAGACTCCAAATGGCCTCTGCCGAGTATTGCAGATTAACCATGGTAGCCAAACACCAGGGGGAGGGGGGGGGGGTTAAGGATTGTCAAGGATTAACTGAATCCTCAATCCTGGCTTGGTCCAGAGGAAGGCAAAAAAACCCTGACCGTGCTACGCCAATATGCAGCGGCAGGGAAAAAAATTCCTTCCTGACCCCTTGATAGGCGATCGGCGAACCCTGGATCAAGTTGTAATAGTTGAGATTTGGGGCTGGGTGTAGTAAGATGACCTGCCGATCGGCAGCAGGATCCAGGCTGAAAAAAACTCCCAGGTTAGGTGGATCGGTGCTGCCGTTGGGGCCAGGACTGGTAGACAGGGGTGTGAGGTACTTTCCAGGGGTAAGGGGTGGGTATCGGGTCCGTTTTGGGACTTTGGTGGCGGTTGGAGGGGATGAGAAGCGGCGCGCCGCTAGGCCGCGGGTGAAGCCGCGGCCTTTCCTAGTTGCGGCTGCCGCGATTGCCTCCAGGCCGGCGCGGAGGTACCGAGAAAGCGCCCGAGACGGCGGAAAATTGCAGGGATTGCCGGGATAGGTGGCGGATGGTTAGCTAGAGAGGGGCTAGTAGTGTGGGGGCATAGAAGGGTAGGTGTGGATAGGGTGGAGAGACGTGGCTTTAAGTTGCAGCGGTGGCTTGTCCTGAAAAGGACGGCTGCCTGCAACCTCAGTGGATGGCTTACCTGCTGGAGAGGGGTGAAGGAGGAAAGCCAGGGGGGGCCAGGTAGAGCCGGAGGAAAGCCGGTGGTGAGTTGCTTGAGGGATAGAGGGGTAGAGCAAGCCTACCTAGCAGTCTGCCTAGCCACTATCTGCCTGTCTGGTCCCTGGCGAGAGCAGACTCGAGCGGAAGACCGGAGCGTCCTACTCTCCCACTGACACTGACTGACTGACTGACTGACTGGTTAAGTGTAAACTGTTACCTGTCGGTTCGCTTCTTCAGCCCGGGTTAGATTGCTGAAGTCCTGGTTTGTTTCCTGCCTGGGCAGTCACCCCCTTCCTCCTCGCTGTCCTCCGGTTGGCGTGCGCATCGGTGCGTGTGCGCGTCTGTGTGCGCATCGGTGCGCGTGCGCGTCTGTGTGCGCGCGCGTGGCGCGTGTGTGTGGCGCGTGTGTGCACGCTTTTGGGGGGGGGCAGGTGTGACGCCCACCCGGATACAGACGGCAGGGAGTATAAAGCTCACTTGTGTCAGTCTGCAGGCAGGACACAGAGCGGTGGGTTATCCTGTGGCTCTGAGAACCTTTGATGGTGTGGACTCAGCAAAGAGAGCAGTCTCCTTCAGCGAGGACTCCCCTTAACCCTGAACACTCGGTTCCTCAGTAGGGTGTGTTGGATTGGCCCGGTAGCCCAGCAACAGTGTTTGGTAACTGTTCAGACAAGGAGGTCTCAGGGTTTATCCTTAGAGTGACCCTTTCCGTGTCTGATTGGTGGTTGTCCTGATAGCAGTCCTCCAGACAGGAACATGGCTCCTAAGGGGTCTGGGACAGCAAAAACCGCCAAAAATGCAAAGAAGCAAGAGGGCTCCCCATCGGGGTCTGAGGATCAGGGACAGGCCTCTATGACACCCGTCTCCCCTGAGGCACCAGAATTGGGCCCTCCAGTTGAGCCATTGGGTTCCTTAGGGGCTGTTGCCAGCCTAACCCAGGCGCCTCCTGTCTATGTTACAGAGGAGGTGTTGGCCTCCACCCTTGGGGGATTGGAGAAAAGATTGACTGCATTAATTGCAGCCGCTTTGCCTGAAAGAAAGCGGGCCAGGTCCCCCTCTCCAGGGGTACAATCCCTGGACAGGGAGGATTCCCTTTCAGAGGGGGACCAGGCGGATGAGCCAGAGACGCTGATTCAGAGGACTCCACCTTAGAGGAGCCGTTTTCTGCCACTCAGACAGAAAGGCTTTGGGTCCAGTCCTTAACGGACATGGTGCATTCAGCTTTTAAGCTACCCCGGCCCTTGCCGGCTGTCAGCACAGTCTCTTCGTTGGGTTCCTTAAAGGTCCCACAATCAAGCTCAGTGTTTCCGATACATCCCCTCTTGGAGGATCTGATGTATCAGGATTGGGTTCACCCGGACAAACTGTTTGCAACCCCAAAGAGATTTTCTGTCCTCTATCCGATGGAAGAGAGGTTCATGAAGAAATGGGCAGTCCCCGCAGTGGATATGGCGGTGTCATGTGTCAATAAAAATCTCACCTGCCCGGTGGATAATATCCAAATGTTCAAAGACCCGGCTGACAAGCGATTGGAAACTGTGTTAAGGGCATCCTTCTCCACAGCAGGGGCTGTTATTCAGCCAGCTATAGCAGCCATAGGGGTCTGTCAGGCCTTGAAAGACCAGACAAAACAGATCCTGAGGGATCTCCCACCTCAGCAGGCTCAGGATTTAGCCGATTTACCTAGAGCATTGTGTTTTGCTGTGGACGCCATTAAGGATTCCATCCAGCAGGCGTCCCGCCTTTCCATGGCGTTGGTCCATATGAGAAGGCTTATATGGCTGAAAAATTGGCCAGCTGAGACCCCCTGCAAGAAGCTCCTTGCGGGGTTTCCCTTTCATGGGGAAAGGCTATTTGGTGACGATCTCGACAAATACATACAGAAAATCTCTAGCGGTAAGAGTACCTTATTACCGGTAAAGAAGAGGATCAGGGGCCCCACTTTTAAACGGCCCCCCCCTCCGGCCCCGACAGCGCCTAGCTCTCGGCAGTATCGACGGCCTTCTGGTAGATCAGGCTCGGGGGGCAGACCCCAGGGTCAGGGTTCAAGTAGCAGAAAGCCTTGGACCCGTAAAACAGGCAGACCAGCCCCTAAAGCGTCCCTGTGAGGGGACGCCCCCACTCTCTCGAGTGGGGGGAAGGCTTCAGGGGTTTTCAGAGGCCTGGAAGGAGGAAATCCTAGACAAATGGGTTCTTTCCACAGTTTCCTCAGGCTACCGCTTGGAGTTTCGGGGTTTCCCTCCTCCTCGTTTTCTCATCTCAAACATACCAAAAGACCTAGGAAAGAGAAGGTCTCTTCTGACGGCCTTGGATCGCCTTCAACGTCAGGGGGTGATCGTGGAGGTACCAGTTCCAGAACGGGGACTGGGTTACTACTCAAATCTTTTCCTTGTCCCCAAGCCAAATGGCGACGTAAGGCCAATTTTGGACCTGAAGGGCCTAAACCGCTTCTTAAACATCCGGTCCTTCCGTATGGACTCGGTTCGCTCTGTGGCAGCGGCAGTACAAGGCAAAGATTTCCTTGCATCTATCGACATAAAAGATGCATACCTGCACGTCCCGATATTTCCAGGCCATCACAGGTACCTGCGCTTTGTGGTGGGTCACCAGCATTTCCAGTTCGTGGCCCTGCCCTTTGGGTTGGCCACGGCTCCCAGGGTTTTTACAAAGATCCTGGCCCCCTTGTTGGCCAATTTAAGAATTCAGGGAATCTCGGTGATAGCGTATTTAGACGACCTGTTGTTAACAGATCGCTCAGCTTTGGATTTAGAGAGAGCAATTCGCGTGTCGGTGCGTTATCTCCAGTCACTGGGCTGGATTATAAACAAAGACAAATCGGTCTTGCGTCCAACAAGGCGATTGGAGTATCTCGGCCTGCTGTTCGATACAGAACATCAGAAGGTTTTCTTGCCTCGTCCCAAGATCTACGATCTATGGGCATTGATTCGGTCCATTCTGAGCAGAAGAAAACCGCCCGTTCGCCTCTGTATGCGACTGTTAGGGAAACTGGTGGCCACGTTCGAGGCAGTGCCTTACGCACAGTTCCATTCGAGGAGGCTGCAGGCGGCCATCCTGGCTGCCTGGAACAAGCAGACCCAAACATTGGATCGCCCCATGTCTGTCTCCCCTAGTCCGTCAAAGTCTATGCTGGTGGCTATCGCCCCAAAATCTCCAGAAGGGGAGGTCCTTCAGTCCAATCATATGGGAAATAGTGACAACGGACGCCAGCCTGACAGGCTGGGGAGCGGTAATGGGCAACCTATCCCAGCAGGGAAGCTGGTCGGTTGCAGAAACTTACCTGCCCATCAACCAGTTGGAGATTCGAGCCATCCGGCTAGCCCTGAGGGCCTGGACAGCAGAGCTACAGGGTTGCCCAGTCAGAGTGCAATCGGACAGTGCCACTGCCGTTGCTTATATAAACCATCAGGGAGGCACTCGGAGCCGGGGGGCCCAGAAGGAGGTCGATCAGGTCCTCACATGTGCGGAAAGGCACATTCCCTGCATTTCAGCGGTGTTCATTCCCGGCGTAGAGAATTGGCGGGCGGATTATCTCAGCCGCCGGCAGATCTCGCCAGGGGAATGGTGCCTCCATCACCAGGTGTTTCAGGACATTTGCAGCAAATGGGGGGATGCCAGATATAGATCTGATGGCGTCGAGATTCAATACAAGGCTGGACAGGTTTGTGTCCCGATCAAGAGACCCCTTAGCATGCCAGACAGACGCACTAGTGTGCCCTTGGACCCGCTTCTCTTTGATTTACGCCTTTCCGCCGGTTCAGCTTCTGCCCCGTCTCCTCCATAGGATCCGGAGGGAGGGCAAGCCGGTTATTTTGATAGCTCCAGCATGGCCCCGAAGGTCGTGGTATACCCTAATCGTAAGGATGATGGTAGGGGACCCATGGCCCCTTCCTCTTCGACCAGACCTGCTAACTCAGGGCCCGATCTGCCACCCTTCCTTACCATCGTTAAATTTAACGGCGTGGCGGCTGAATCCTACATTTTGAAGAATAGAGGAATCCCTAAGTCGGTGATACCCACTTTGATTAATGCCAGGAAGCCGGTGTCAAGATTGATCTATTACAGGGTATGGAAGGCCTACGTGGCCTGGTGTGAACCCAAGAAATGGCATCCTCGCAAGTTCATGGTTGGTAGGATTCTGGAATTTCTTCAATTAGGGGTAGATATGAAATTAGCCATCGGCACCATTAAGGGGCAGATTTCGGCTCTATCCGTGTTCTTTCAGAGGCCGTTGACCACCCATTCTTTGATCAAAACCTTCCTACAAGGAATCTTGCGGGTTAATCCCCCAGTTAAAGTTCCCATATGTCCTTGGGACCTAAACCTGGTTCTTTCGGTTCTGCAGAGACAACCCTTTGAACCATTGAGGGAAATCCCCTTGGTACTACTTACTAGAAAGCTAGTGTTCTTGGTGGCCATATGCTCGGCCAGAAGAGTCTCTGAGTTAGCTGCTTTCTCTTGTCGAGAACCGTATTTAGTCGTCCACAAGGACAGAGTTGTCTTACGTCCTCATCCATCCTTCCTCCCGAAGGTGGTATCAAGTTTCCATTTAAATCAGGATGTCATCCTTCCCTCCTTTTTCCCTAATCCGGCTTCTGGCAAAGAGAGATTGCTACATTCCTTAGATGTGGTAAGAGCAATCAGAATCTATCTGAAGGCTACTGCCCAAATCCGTAAGACGGACGTCTTATTTGTTTTACCAGATGGACCTAGGAAGGGCCAGCCGGCCTCTAGGTCCACTATTGCCAGGTGGGTCCGGCAGACCATCTCTCAGGCCTACGGATTAAGGGGAAAGAACCCCCCAGGGTCCATAAAGGCTCATTCCACCAGGGCGGTGGGCGCCTCTTGGGCCGTGCACCATCAGACCCCCATGGCTCAAGTCTGTAGGGCGGCTACCTGGTCGTCGGTCCATACCTTTACAAGGTTTTATAAGTTAGATGTTGCACGGAGCTCGGACCTGGCCTTCGGGCAAGCGGTCCTGCAGGCTGCTGTTTAGATCCCCGGAACCCGGGGGTGCCTATATATATTACTCGATTTTTTTCTGGTTTCCCTCCCCTCAGTAGGCATTGCTATGGGACATCCCACACAGTTATTAATATGCTGCTCTGTGTCCCGTGATGTACGATAAAGAAAAAGGGATTTTTATAACAGCTTACCTGTAAAATCCTTTTCTTGGAGTACATCACGGGACACAGAGCACCCCCCCCCCCCCTCTTCTTGGGGACAGGGGGACCTGTACTGCTTGCTACAAAACTGAGGTACTCCCAGTAAGGGAGGGGTTATATAGGGAGGGAACTTCCTGTCTTGATTGCCAGTGTCCATCACCTGAAGGTAGGCTATATAACCCACACAGTTATTAATATTCTGCTCTGTGTCCCGTGATGTACTCCAAGAAAAGGATTTTACAGGTAAGCTGTTATAAAAATCCCTTTTTTTCTTTCATATGTCTGTATTAGATACCTTTTAAGAATGTTAGGTAATAAAAGTAAACAATTTTTTTAGTTTTTATGCCATTTTCACATGATTTCACAATATTTTTTGCAGACATTACAGAACGAGCACCTACCTTCCCATTCGTCTTCTTCCAGAATGTATGTACAGGCTGAGATCTTTGCGTGCATGTGTTATCCGTTCCTTTTACCACATGTACGAACCGTTTAGTTCAAGAGTTGCTAAAAATCCAGCATTACCTGAATCAACCCCCGGCACTTTACTGAATTCAAAAGTAAGTGTTTTTTGTTTTTGATTTGCACGTCTTTTTATAATTGTGCAGTGTCACGACACGATAATTACACAAGCATTTCATAATGAAATGCATATTGCCAGTGAAAGTTAAAACGTCTATATGTATCTTCCCATACCAACACCTGGCTTTGTTTCAAGCTGATTCTACCAACTTAATTTGCTGTTATTGTAAAAAAAAAAAAAAAAAAAAAAAAAAAAGGTAATAAAGCGACAAATGGTTGCAGTCTCAATGCAGGACTGTTTGATGTGCTGTAGAATTGTCATTGTCCACTAGAGGTCCTGTGTTCTGTATAACATATCAGAGTTGCTGTATTTTTGTATTTCGCCCCTCTTTTTGTTCATGGGGCTGTTTGATGATCTGCTGCTATAATACAGGTGATACAAAGATCACAGGTCCTAAGAGTTGCTTTAGCCAAGACATTTTTTTTTATTTATTAATTTAAGTAACGTTTTATTGAAAAATATAAGCATATAAATAAAAATTTACAACAATTCCAAGACAGCCTCCTAAGTTTCTTGAACATGCTCAGAAAACCACTCAAACAATGTATAACAAGCACAGTGGTACAAGGCTTAGCTTGCCTCTTTCACAGAAGAACATTACAGTTTGGTCATAGGTAAACCACACAATCAGTCCCCTCCTTTTTTCTACACTTGCTGACAAGTGTGTAGTAAAGTTCTCTTGTTGGGGGGGACAGAACTCAATCAATAAGTAACCTGTCCATCACCAGTTCTAAGAGGCCCTGGCGGCCAGCCAAATCCAATAACGTGGCTGCCGGGAGGTGGGGTGCGACCGAGACATACACTCTGGGGGTTATTTACTAAAGGAAAATCCACTTTGCACTACAAGTGCCCTTGGAAGTGCAGTCGCTGTAGATCCAAGGGGGGAATGCAAGGAGAATAAAAAACAGCATTTTAGCTTGCACATAATTGGATTATAAAATCAGCAGAGCTTCCCCTCATTTCAGATCTACCCCTCAGATTTACAGCGACTGCATTTCCAAGTACACTTGTAGTGCAAAGTGGATTTGCCTTTCGTAAATAAACCCCTCTGTGTATGGATGCCGAGTGAATGACACGGGAGCACGCCTGCAAGGTAATCCCCTCGGGAGAGAGCTTCCCTAGGGGGTTAGCTATTGCCGAGAGCTGCAAGGGCCGCCGTGCTACCCCAGAAGAGGACGATCGGTGACATTCTGTGCAAAACGAACTGCACAGTGGAGGCAAGTGTGATATGTTTGTTATTTAAAAATAAAACATTTACAGCCCCTTTTAAGAGAGCATTGGGGTACTGTCTGAAGCACTTTCTAGCCAAGAAATTCTGACGTGGGACTAAGGTAAGGGTTTCATGCATTGCACATGCCATGGCTCTCATGCTTCATAATCTAGGCTGGACCCTAGTGGATTTACCCTTTTTTTGTTTTTGCATTTTAGCAGCTGGTGTATTGCACTAAACTTCTACTGTAAAAACGCTGTAATGTTAACATAGACATTTAGCCTTAAGCCATACTTGAAATGTGTAAGGAAGTTGCATACACGGCCACATAGTTACATAACTGGTGAGTTGATCAACTTCCTGAAGTCACCCTGTGGAGTTTTGACAGACGTGTACACTTTTTTCACTGGAAACAAAACAGGTTTAAGATCCCTGTACACAGGAGAACCCGGTTTGGCAACAAACCATAGAATTCTGAGAAAAGAAGGGGTGTGTTTTTTATTTTTTCCTAGTAATTGTGAGTACCAGATAATTTCTGTTGGTGACTACAGTAGACTACTTGATTCCTATTAATTAATAATGTCAGTCTGCCACTGATTGCTGACATACATGTTCCAATTCAATACACGTGACCTCTGAACATATTTGCTTTTCAATTATACACACTACATTTATTATGCAGCGTTACACTGTTTTTGGCTTGTTATCATCCATCTCTTGCTTTTGCACATTATATTTGGTTCTAAAGGCAGAATCCTTTTTTATTTATTTTTTGTTTTTGTTTTTCTGGGTACAGGTACCCCCTTTATACTTGCCCGAACTCCATCTCGATCCAGCAATGTGCATGAGATTAGTGGCTCTCCCTCTTTCTTCATTGGCTCACACAGCAGCTGGAGCCATTGGCTCTTGCTGCTTTCAATTACAGCCAGTGAGCCAATGAGGAGAGTGTGGAGGGGGGGCCTAGCTCTGTGTGTAAATGGACCCTGATGGTTCTTCTAATGTGGACTCATTTCCTGTACTGGACAGACAATGCCACAGTCCCACTGTTGAATTTGCAGTGTTGTCAGCCCACAAATCTATGGCCTCTTATTCATACTGACATAATAATGTCCCCGCATTTTTTAGTATACAAGGGTTCATGGTTTGTTTTCCCATTCATGTAAATTAAAAAGTCATTGGGTTGCTGCATGCTTCAACATACCAGTGTTGTCCATCTCACTCCATTACCTCAACAGCATTGCTGGCCAGGACCAATTTTTCTCTGTCATTCAGCGCTGGAGAACGCTAATGTACGCATTTCCCTTCAGCTCACCCACTGCCTAAACAGTAGCAAGTGCTAGAAATGGATTGACAGATGCATGAGAAGTAAAGAAAAAAAATGGTGTTAATAAGCACATTTTTTGAAAATGGTAATGAAGAGCTGAATAATGCTAATGATGCAGGAGATTTTTATGTGGCTTACCTTACCCTTTCATGTATCTTTTTTCTCTGGTCTAATGAGCTAAAAAAAAAAATTAGATTTTGCGGTAATTTTTTTTAGTACCCTTTTTTTTTTTTTTTTTTTTTTTTTATGCATGTATGTATGACATTGACTTTTTTTTTTTTTTTTCCCCCAGTGTTTACTCTTCTGGTGCAGAAAAGCAACTGGAAACAAGCCTGAGTCATTGTGGGAGTTTTACTTCAAGTTTAAGAAGCCGGTATGGTATAACATACTATGGTATTTTATTTTGCATCAAAGCACTGTAGTACTTTGCCTAATACAACCCCAGTTTCAAAAAAAGTTGTGATGCTGTGTAAAAGCAACATGAAAACAAAATGCAATGATTTGCAAAGCTTGTGAAACCATATTTTATTCACAATCGAAAATATACCAGTAAATCATATCAAGAGTTTAAACTGTAAAAATAAAAAGGTAATTTTGAAATTGATGGCAGTAACACCTCTTTAACCACTTGCTTACTGGGCACGTATACCCCCTTCCTGACCAGGTGAAATTTCAGCTTCCGGCACTGCGTCGCTTTTACTGACAATTGTGCGGTCGTGCGACATGGCTCCCAAACAAAATTGACATCCTTATTTCTCCACAAATAGAGCTTTCTTTTGGTGGTATTTGATCACCTCTGCAGTTTTTATTTTTTGCGCTATAAGCAAAAAAAAAGTGACAATTTTGAAAAAAAAATTGCAATAAGCAACTGTTTTGCGCAAAAGTTATAGCGCTTGCACGCGCGTGGCCTGGAGGAGCACACGCCGTCAAAAGACGGCAGATCGGAGAAGTAGAACCACCCTGCGGCCATACAAAGTCGTAAGGCCGTCAGGAAGTGGTTAAAGAGAAAAGTCAGGATAGGGCCACGTTTACCACAGTGTAACATCACAAGTTACCTTTACCTAAGTTTATTGATTTTTCGAAAAGGTACATTTTTCCCAGTTTAAATATTTGATGATTTTTTTTTTTTTCATTGTAAATAAAATAGTCCCTTTTTTTGATGAATACCATTCATTTGTAGTTTTAGTACAAAAGGATATTTTTTTTCCTTTCTATGTATTAGGAGTAGCAAGCACTTTTCCCATATAATGCTATTTTAAAGCAGATGTCCGCTCAAAAAAAAATATTAAAAGCCAGCAGCTACAAATACTGCAGCTGCTGACTTTTAATATTAGGACACTTACCTGTCCTGCAGTCCAGCGACGTCCGCAGCAGAGGACGAGCGGTCGCTCGTCACTCTGCTGCCCCCTCGCCAACCACGGTGAGGGAACCAGAAAGTGAAGCAACGGGAGGTGACGACATGCCCGCATTCTGCCCGAGAATGCTGGGCCGGAAGTGGGTGCAAATACCTGTCTTTAGACAGGTATCTGCACCCCCCTCCCCCCTGAAAGGTGTCAAATATGACACCGGAGGGGGGAGGGTTCCCATCAGCGTGAGTTCCACTTTAGGGTTCAGCTCTGCTTTAAGAGTCACTTTTACAGTTTCAGCTCCTGTAGCATTCAGTTATTACACGTGTGTTTTGTGCCTGTTCAAGTGGAAATAAACCCCCCTATCCTTTACAGCCAAGGAAGCTGCCATCTTGGCCTCCTTTTTATTTTTATTTTTTTTCTTTTGATCTGTGGTTGTCATGTTGCTGCACACATGATCAGTTGATGGCTTGATAGTTTGGTTGAGAATACAAGCAGCTGTGGTGGGTTATTATTCATGACATGCTTTGAAAGAGACCAGTTTACATTTATTTAGTACATATGATCACGTACATTTTTTTTTTTTTTTTTTTTTTTCTTAGCCTCTAAAACAGAAGAATCATTGTGTTAATTATCTGCAGCCTCCCACCGAGTACAAAGAAGTCCATTATAACCCAGACCAAGACTGTTTACTACTTCAGATTACTACTCTAAACTTTATCTTCATCCCTGTGGTCATGGGTATGACACTAGCTTATGTAAGTATTCTATTACTTCTTTCATTGCCCTGAAAGTCTTGCCTGCAATCACTTGTATGTATGTCTAAACTTGTCATACACTGCATGGTGTTTTTTATATATATATATATATATATATATATATATATATATATATATATATTTGTTGGTTTGACTTTGTAGTATTCTAATGTGACTTATGTTACATCAGGCATATTACATAGTCTTACTGACTTGTGATGTTAACTGTACAGGGGAAAATTATGCGTTGGTAATGCTGTATGTGGTTCTTAACCTCCCTGGCGGTGTTCCCGAGTCTGACTCGGGGGTAAGATTTCTGTGCTACGATCGGTAACCCCGAGTCAGACTCGGGCTCGCCTCGCAGCATCCACAGAGACTGTTTACTTGCCTTCTCCGTGGATCCAGCGATGCATCCGCGCTGTGTGAGCGGGGGCTCGCTCGATTCACACAGCGTCCCCGTGTGCCGCCGAGCTCCGTTCCCTGCGACGTTACGACGCATGGGGACAGAGAACGGCGCCAAATTAAAAAATGTAAAACACTATACATACAGTACACTGTAATCTTATAGATTACAGTACTGTATGTAAAAAACACACCCCCCCATGTCCCTAGTGGTCTGCCCAGTGCACTACATGTCCTTTTATATAATAAAAACTGTTCTTTCTCCCTGCAAACTGTAGATTGCCCATAGCAACCAAAAGTGTCCCTTTATGGCAAAAATTGTTTTAGAGCATCTAAAAAACAGTGATAATAAATCAGAATCACTTGCAGAATTTAGCGATTTGTGGGGAAATACGTCATAAAAAAAAAAAAAAAATCACAGCAAAAAAAGACAGCAAAAATTCTGCAACTGAGCAAATTTCAGTGATTTTGATTTGATTACACTATTGAATAATTTTTACTATAATTATATTATTTGTTATAATTTTTTATAATTATTTATTATATTATAATTTTTAATAAAAAAATAAAAATCATACCCGGGATGCCCATTAGGCTCTTGTTTGGATAGATTTAAGTGAGTTATTCCTAAGAATTACAGGCCTACAGTATAAAACGCCAAATTTCCTTGCAAATAATGGTACCGGTTTCAGCACCTAAAATCTGAAAGAATCATACCGCCAGGGAGGTTAAAGGAGAAGTACAGCCAAAGCTTAGCTATACTTCCATGGATCACAGGAGTGCCAATCCTGGCACTGGCACTCCTGTGACGCTTTTTCAGCGGAGAGAATGATAAAGCCCAGTATCTGCTGACATCACAGAGCTGGTCGGTCCAGGATGGGGCAAGAACACGACAATATGGTTGGGATCTGCTGAGAGCCTGAGCTGGTCACTCCTGCCCCAGCCCAGTGCTCCAGAGGGGGCAGAGCAGAGAGCTGGTGACTGACAGTCACTAGTTCTCTGCTCGGGAGCTCTGAGAACCAAGCGATCGGAGGTGTTTGAATCTCACTGTTAGAGGCGCCGGGGGACATATGCAGCATCGGCCTATGCTGCACCCACCTAGGTGGGTTGAGTAATTCTTGCAGCTTAAAATGTAAATTCACCTTTTCCATAAAACATTTTTTTTTTTAAAGTGAACTACCCTCCCCTTCCATACTTGCCACCCAGGTTGCTGAGCTGTCAGTGCCCACACTGCTGGTCTGGGGATTTAAAATGTCCACACTCCTCCCTCTTCTGTCACTCTGGTCTGTCCCAGAGGTACTGCACAGAGAATGGTGTGGATTTCAAATCTGGACCACTGGTCTGGCTATGTGGGCACTTAGAGCTCGGCATTTCTGGTGGTACAGTGGGGGGGGGGGGCTGCTGTGTACAGTGTTCACCTTTTTTTTTCACTTCTTCTGTTAAGGTGAGCTAACACTTTAATTACATGAGCATATGACACTGACCACTTATTAATCGATTCCTTGCTAATAGTGGGATCTGCAGTAGGCCTAAAAGCCCATTCACATTTGTGTGTTATCTCTAGTGCCTGTGAGAAAATTTTCTGTTTTCTTTGTTAACACAAAACAGAAATGGCTTGGTTTTTGTTCCTCCTTTTATGAAGTTCACTTTTAAAGTAAATATTTGCTGACTATGCATGATAAGGTACATGTCTTATGAGCAAGCAGTCAAAGCAGCTTTAATATAGGTTTTAATTTACATTCGTAGCTAAGCCATTGCTGTAGCTGTCCCCCACTGCCTCTAAGCCCGAAAATCACATGACTGCTGATTGCTCAGTTTATCGGGTCTGCTCTGAGCAGACTGCAATGATTGTCAGTCACTGATCTCTGCTCTGCCTCTCCAGCACATACTGGAACACTGTGCAAAGTAGGTGGGAGCGGCTAGCACACTGATGGACAGAGCCAGCTCCCTGTAAGGCATCTAGGTGGATCCCAACACTAAAATTTGGATGGCTCTGTGATGTCAGCCGACAGCAGACTTTAGCCTGCTGTCAACTGATCCTGGGTCACAGAAGTGCACAAGCAAGAGCACTATGGTGACCTACAAGAGAAGTATGGCCAAAAGAACTTTGGCCATACTTCTCTTTTTAACCAAAGATTAAAAAAAAAATCTATTTTGGTTACAGATGTATATTATATTTTGTGTGTGTTATTTCACTGAAAGAGAAGCAACCTGTTGCAGACATGAAGTGTAAGCATCTACTGTATAGTGCCTGTGCATACCTGCAGCAGCTTCCCAATACTTTGTCACACCAAATGCCAGGCAATCTCAACATGCAAAGCTCCAATGCTTCTGGTAATATTGAAGCTTGCCGCTAAGCTCCTTCTGTCCTTCCACCCAAGCACACACATAATTGGCTGATCACTCAAAGGGGCAACCGCCCTGACCAGTATGATTACATGGCAGAGAGAGGGAGAGGCTTGCAAACTTCAGTAAGAAGTACCAAGGCTTTACCTGTCAGAAAACTCTTGAGATTGTGTGTGAGGATATACAAGTTTTTGCAGCTCTACAGCACTCGTGAACATATCATTATCGTGAAATATGACAGTTTTCTGTGTTGATCAGGAACCTAATTAATTTTTTTTTGTTTTAGCTCACAATAAACGTCAGTACTGACATGAGGCATCATCGTGTGCGACTGATCTTTCAAGACTGTCCATTGTTGAATGGCAAGAAGCTTCGTGGAGAACAAGGAGTACAAATCGTTCTGGATCCTGTCCATAGCGTCCATCTTCTTAACTGGTGGCATCCTAAATATCCTTTCTCAACCAAGGCTTAGTATCTCAACAGACCTCCTTTCTGGTAGCAGCCACTCTAAGAACCAAAGAAAATAACCAACACTAAAATGTTGTGAATTACAGGGTTGTTAAAAAAAAAAAAAAAAAATCTGTACTAAAAAAAATATACAAGCTGCCATTGTTAAACTCTCCTTTTGGAAATGCTTGACTGGTATGCTGATGTCTGGTCAATGACCCAGGAAGTGTCAAGGCCAGTAGAGAAGACAAGCGGCTCATCTTAGGTGTCGGCAATCAAAACCCCCGTGTTACTTAAAGCCTAACTGAATCGATTTTATTTTTCTTCTCCTATTGGGAATATTTAACCCCATTTCCTGTCCATATCTTGATGTCCATGCAAGAAAAGGGGGGGAATGGTCGTCGTTGGAACAAGAAGACACTGACAGCAATAAACACAGAAGTTGTAAACTTTATCCTCTGCGGTTTTTGTACCTATTGGAGAGATTTCCCATCATTTCCTGGCCTAGCAGAAGCACGAGGGTCAATAATCCTGAGGTTCTAATTCTTCGTTGTTCTTTCCAAAATGAAAGAAAAAACGTTTTTGGTTGCTTTTGGGTTTTGATGTAACAGGCATTTTTACAGTTCAGTGCCAAAGCACGACAAACATTATGTTTCAGTGTAAACTTGAAAGTTTTTTTCAAGGCCAAAATCTAATTTTGTTTTCAAAAAATATCAGCTTATTACTGATATAGCTTTGTTTGTGAAATTTAATGTGTTCAGCCTCTGAGTCTGGTCATTTCTAAAGCGAATGTATTTTCATTATGCCTACTATAAATATTAGGCTCATTAATTTAAGTATATGTTAGAGCTGCACGATTCTGACTAAAATGAGAATCGCATCTTTAATTTTTTTTTTTGCTTAGAATAAAGATCACGATTCTCGCAGTGTAATATCTTCCTTGACATCATACAAAAAAATTGGGCTAACTTTGCTGTTTAGATTATTTTTTATTTATTTTTTTATTCATTAAAGTGTACTTTTTTCCAAAAATTTTTTGAAAAACCGCTGGGCAAATACGGTGTGACATAAAATATTGCATCAACCACCATTTTATTCTCTAGGGTCTCTTCTAAAAATGTATATATAAATATACGATTTTTTTACTTGTAAGCAACACATGTAAGAAAAGGTTTGGTCTCTAACCACTTCAGCCCCGGAAGAATTTACCCCCCCTTGACCAAAGCCCTTTTTGTGATACGGCACTGCGTCGCTTTAACTGATATTGCGATGTTGCACTCAAACAAAATTTACATCCTCTTTTTTTCCCACAAATAGAGCTTTCTTTTGGTGGTATTTGATCACCAGTGTTTTCAGTTTTTGTGCTGTAAACAAAAAAAGAGCGACAGTTTTGGAAAAACAATATTTTTGACTTTTTGCTATAATATCCCCCAAAAATATATATAAAAAAAAAAGTTTTCCTCAGTTTAGGCATATATGTATTCTTCATATTGGTAAAATTGCAGTAAGCGTATATTGATTGGTTTGCGCAAAAGTTATAGCGTCTACAAAATGTGGGATATATTTATGGCATTTTTATTGGTAATTTTTTTATTTATGTTTTTACTAGTAATGGCGGCGATCTGCGACACATCGGACACTTTTGACACTATTTTGTGACCGTTGTCATTTATACAGTGATCTAAAAAATGCACTGATTACTGTGTAAATGAAACTGGCAGGCATGGGGTTAAACACTAGGGGGCGATCGTGGGGGTTAAGCGTGTCTTATTGAGTGATTGTAACGGAGGGGGGGGGGGGGTCTACCACTAACATGACAGCGGTCACTGCTCCCAGGGAAATGCTTTGTTTACATAGGCATCTTCCCATTCTGCCTTAACGTGATGCGATCACGGGCCGCCGGGGAACATAAAATTTGCGGGCGCGGTCACAGAGTGCGGCGGGCAGGCGGAAAATTAAAGGGGACATACCTGTATGCCCTTTTGCCCACCGCTGCCATTGTGCTGACGTATATCGCTGTGCAGCGGTCAGCAAGTGGTGAAATGGTTACACTTCCTTCATCTACATGCCGGAGTTCTTTCCTTTGCTAAAAGAATGAAAAGATACGTTGTTTCCACTTATTCGCAGGTGTTGTAGTAAACCATGGCAGCTGAGAAAACTCTTTACTTGTTAGAAAGATTGACATGCTGTTTTGAAGGGAAAAAGATCGCAATTTTGATTTCTTCACGATTAATCGCGCAGCTCTAGTATATGTGAACTTATGATGTTTGTTCTCCTTTTTATTTTTTTTTATCATCTGCTTGATAAATGAAAAACGATACCCCTTGTTCCCACAAGAAATCCAGCAAGCTTGTGTGACATTCTATGCTCTCTACCTCTGCTGCAGCGTAATCTCAAGCAGTGTTATCAGTCCTGCCTAGTACACCTCTTATGACTGCAGAACATCACCCCCCCTGTTTTGTGTAGATGAGGGAAGGGGATGATTTTATGTAGTCCTAATACACTTCCTGACTCAAAGTTTGTGGGCAATTGTCACCTTTGGACAAGAAGTGTATTACTGGCAGGATCACCATGTGAAAATAAAGGAAAATTGATGCAGCTGCTGTATCATAGGACAGTGTACTGCAGTATTTCCAATTGTGTTCTTGAGTTTAAATACATTCTAAGTTCAATAACACTTTAGGAAGTTGAGCAAATGGAGAAAGATTAAAATCTTTCTGTTAACCTGTGATGTCTGAACTTTGGCAGGGTTTTTTTTTTTTTTTCATGGCAGTAGAAATGTCTTCACACTCGTTTCTTGTAAATAGAAAGCTGCAGTATTACAGTAGATTAGCCAACTTCCATAGACTTCTGTCTGAATTTAGACGAACTTTGTCGACAAGGAAGCTGCAAAAGAAAACGCAGTTGTTGCAGGTGACTGCTTGCTGGAGCAGAGGGAATTATAGGCAACTTTATTAACTACACACCTAAATGCAATTGAATGATGTTGGGTAGCAAAGTGTGGAGAAATCTCCAACTTCTGTGCTTATTTTCTAATTTGTTCAAAAGTTCCTGACCTGTTTCTGCAAGTTTGCCAGTTGTATTTACAAAATTATTAATGGATGTATTAATAACCAACATGAATCTCCAAATGTCTTAAGACGGTCATAGATGGTTTGAATCTCAGCTGGTTCAGTAGGAACCGACTGAGATTGGAACCATTTATGGGCATGCTGATTGTACCATCCGTCGATCGATTTGGAGACTGTTGATGGGTGGGGGGGAATAGAGCAATTCTCTTTCCGCCAAACCATGGTTGCTGGAAAGAGAATCCTATATTCCATGGCCTGCTTTAATCAAACAGGGTAAAAAGAACAAAACTGAGTAACCAGTCAGAGTTCCGCTTGATGTCAAATCTGTAAACTTATTAAACAAGGTTGCCGTTGGTTACTGCACTGCTTTATTAAGCAGTTGATGGAGAGAATACACCTTTTATTTCAGTGGTTTTTACGATCTTTTAGGCTATACTGTCTATATGCTGCTAGCGGACTGTATTGCATACCACGATTGCTTCAGTGGCTATAGTGTTTTTGTATCGAATGTAATAATTGGCACTGGACTTTTTTTATTTTTTTTGAGCTTATATGCAGAAAATAAAATCGATTCCTTATTTATAATTCTTCATGTATTTGATTTCCTAAAAAAAATAAAAAATAGTATTTTAAATATATACTTTATTTTATTCAGAAGTGTATGTCTTTGTACCAACAATGTAGTAATTAAATATTTCATAGATGTACATGAGAATAAAACACTTTCATTCACTGTTTCATTTTGAAAGCTGGATATGGTGCGTTAATGAATGCAGAATAAAAAAATGTTTTTTATTCCTGACTGCTTTTGCATTTTGTGAAAAAACATTTTCGGATGGTTATTTCCTCTCAAAAATGAATTATACTGGATTTTCTTTTTTGTTTTTTTTTTTTTTTTAATTTTTATATTATAACCACATGAATATACTGTATCTAAGGGGGGGGGGGGGGGGGTGTTCTCCTTGACTGCTTGCTTGGGGTTTTTTTTTTTTTATGTTGACCTTTTACATAATGATCCCTAGTCATCAGTGTCTCAAAGACTTTTAATATAATATAATTTTTTTTTTTGTTGGAGTGTTTAACCATTTAAGACCCGGACCTTTAGGCAGCTAAAGGACCTGGCCAGTTTTTGCGATTTGGCACTGCGTCACTTTGACAATTGCGTGGTCGTGCAACGTGGCTCCGAAACAAAATTGGCGTCCTTTTTTTCCCATAAATATAGCTTTCTTTTGGTGGTATTTGATCACCTCTGCGGTTTTAATTTTTTGCGCTATAAACAAAAATAGGGCGACAATTTGGAAAAAAATTCAATATTTTTTACTTTTTGCTATACTAAATATCCCCCAAAAAAAAAAGTGTGTATATATATATATATATATATATATATATATATATATATATATATATATATATATATATATATATATATATATATATATATATATATATATATATATAATATATAAAAAATGTCCTCAGTTTAGGCCGATACGTATTCTTCTACCTATTTTTGGTAAAAATCGCAATAAGCTTTATCGATTGGTTTGTGCAAAATTTTTAGCGTTTACAAAATAGGGGATAGTTTTATTGCATTTTTATTATTATTATTTTTTTTACTACTAATGGCGGTGATCAAGGTTGTTTACTGTGAAAATGACAATTGCAGTTTGGGAGTTAACAACAAGGGGGCGCTGAAGGGGTTAAGTGTGACCTCATCGCCATTTCTAACTGTAGGGGGGGTGTGGCTGTAGGTGTGACATTGATTGTGTTTCCCTATAAAAGGGAACACACGACCAATGACGCCGCCACAGTGAAGAACGGGAAAGCTGTGTTTTACACACAGCTCTCCCCGTTCTTCAGCTCCAAGAAACGACTGCGGGACTTCAGCGGCGATCGGGTCCGTGACCCCATTTTGCCGACGTATATCGGCGTGAAGGGGTCCTTAAGTGGTTAAAAAAAATGCACAAAATAACTTACATTTTCAGTAGTTTAGAGCTATCCTCTGTCTTGTTCACTGTGTGGCATTTCAAGAGCCTAATTGGCCTATCCACTTCTTCTCTTTGACTACAGAGCAGTTACTCTTCATGTTGTTGGGGATGAGGGGAGGTGTTTGGTAGTTTACCAAAAGACGGCCAAGTAGGGCAAACACAATTTCTCGTAAATGTTCGCTCACAAAATCCTGCGAGAGGGATTTATCAGAATCCACAGCAGGTACGCATGGTAACTGTAACGATATGGCCTGTGGGAACCAGAGACGTTTGAAGGATGCGGGGTACTCCTGTGCCAGCTTCACCAATGACTCTTGGGTCATCCTATGTCCGATAGGGGCATAGGATGACTGAGGAATGATATCATGAATTACATGAGATGAGACATTAAAGCGGGGTTTCACCCTAAAAAAATCTATCTACCATTAGATCCAGCATACTGCTGACATCTTGCAGTATGCTGTTTTTTTTTTTTTTCCCCGCTGTACTTACCGTGTTATCGTAGTTTTCACCCAGTTCCTAAGACAAGGCGTAGATGATTGACGTGCTGGTAAAGCGCATCACGCCTTCCGAAAATACCCGAAGTGGGACTCGGCTTTTTCCCCGCGCCTGCGCAGTCAGCTCTACACGGCAGGCACAGGCGCCATAAACAGCCGAGTCTCACGTCGTCTGTTTTTGGAAGGTGTGACTTGCTGTACCCGCACGTCAATCATCTACGTTTTGTCTTAGGAGCGCCTACTCCCCGTGGGGAATCAGCTCGGAATCGGATGAGAACTACGATAACACGGTAAGTACAGCAAAAAAAAAAGCATACTGCAGATGTCAGCAGTATAGTATGCTGGATCTAATGGTAAATAGTTAATTTTCAGGGTGAACCTCCGCTTTAATAATTAATGTATTGCAGGATATCTTGAAATAATACAAGTTGTTTATTCTGACCTCAACAGGTCAATAGTTTCATTCAATGTGTAACATAGACTGTTGAGGTGCTAAATAAGTCTGCTCCTAAGATATTTCATTGTGTATGCTAATGACACTGTATTGTGTGAAAGTCTATTGAGGATAGACTTTCGGGTGTAGTGGATTAGCATGTCAATTATGTTTCAGCTTGTCGCAGAGTCAGAACGTCTGTCTGAGATGTGGATTGAGGGGAACTCATTGTGTGATGCTAAAACTGTTTTGTGTGAATTCTATTGATAGATGTGGAATGTGACTTGTCAGCTGTAGTAATCAGTTCATGTTAATTATGTCAGACCGGTGCCGAAAAGTCTGTGGGATGTGTACTGGAGGCTCGTTGGCCCCCCATTGTGTAATGTGGGTGGAGTGTGTCATTGTCCCTTTGATTACTGCAGCATGCTTTTTGGTTGTGAACTGTATGAAAACCTGAGTTTTAGAGCTGCGTGTCTCGTTATTCTGGGAGATGGAATGGGTCGTACCTGCTGGTGTGTCGGATAAGCTGTCTTGGGTTGGTGGAATGGAAATCGTAAACAGTGTTGACTGTTATAGTAACCAATCGGCTTCTATATGACTACAGACTTGCTACAAGAGATGGTCAGTGACTGACACTAATGGTGAACATGCTTTAGGAAGACCTAGATTGACTCATTACATGAGACTGCTAAAAGTCCCTATTATTACAGGGCAATTGGAAAACGCAGACTACTATCTGCAGAGGCCATGAGGCCCACAAAAAAAGTGCCAAAGAGCTGCAGTTTGTGTTCCAGAGCTACTAGACTGGTTTCCAGATAGTGAGAACTGTAAACCATATCTACTCAATGTATTTCCTCAGGTCTGTTTGCAGTCTCCGCCAGAGGCATATGTGATGGAATGAAAATACAGGAGCGCAATTAGGCATAGGTGTCACCTAATAACATTATCTAAACCAGGACCCTTTACTGAAAGCTTGTGTTTATGGAGATTGAAATCTTATGTGCACGTACATTCTCACTTACTAATTAGGAGCAGAAATCCATCCTTCAGCCCATTGAGGCTCTGAATCATCACAGAAGAATTGGTCATTTAACAAAGACAAACAAAAAGGGGGGGCACGCTATGCTCCTTCAGCCCCTACCAAAAATCCCCAGTGATGCCAGGGCAGGGGTAGGAGGGAGGTTGTCCCATTTTATAAAGGAATGGTCAGATTTCCAACAATCCCTTTATCCTCCAAATGATAGACCTTACATGTTGGAATTCAAAAGCCCCCTTCCTCAGAGGTTTTTTTTCTTACCCATCTGCGAGGGACCAAGAGAGATGGCAAGCCATGGTGAATCTGATTACTATGTGGGAAACAGAGGGAGTTATTTTTGCCGTTGCGGGAGATCAAAAATTACAGGGATCAGGCCCAGTACGTCTTACCCTTTTTGTCACTGTTGGCTCTCACGAAAAGAGAAATGCCAGCACTCGGTGGTAACTTTCTGCACTTCCGTGGGATGACCTTTGTGGCTCAAAATATTCGCTGAGGAAGTCCTTACGCACCGACGATACGCGCGCGGGGGGCCTTGTGATGTCAGGACAGCCATTTAGCTGTTTTTTTTTTTTTTATATGTGTATACCACATGACTTCAATCCATGCACTTGGACACAGTACCGTGTAGTTAATCTGTTTTAATAAATGAGTGTGGTTTATGCAAATGGGGAGTACTATGTATTTTCTTTGCATTTTTACATGAACAAATGCATGTCTATGAGTGAGTCTGGAGGGCATGTATTGATTGAGGAGACTGCGAAGCACCATATGTGAAGACACCCCCCCTCTCATCTTTTATAATTACCCTTGTTAAGGGACTGCCTGAATGACCTTCAGAGGTCTATTTGTTAAGGTGAGTGGCCTGTATTTCTGGTGAAGAAGACACTGAAATTGATGCACACTGACTGTTTCAGGCACCCTCTTCACTGCCTAATGAGTTTTCTTCCTCTTCCTGCTGTCCTTCATTATTTACACTTGATTTCATTTTAGCGCTGCACTGCTTTTTTTTTTTATATATACGTTTTTATCTAAAGACTTTTTTTATATTGACCTCCCAGTGTTCATCTGCATTTAGTAGGACTGGTTTTGCGCGGTCTGATTTTCTTTACTGGATTGTGGGGTGACTTGAATTTCTGAGTCCTTGAGAGTCTATCCCAAGTTTCTAGCGAAAAGGAGAGAGTAGGACATAGTATAATCGATCTCTCCTTCATTGGAAACCACATAATATGAGAAATTGGTTCAGGGCGACAGGAATAAGATTCCATAGTCATCCATATTGCTCGGGGTTGCTGGGAGTGGAACCTCGTGAGGTGGGCCATCTGGGCCGCATAAAAATTATTTCTGTAGATTAGGCAGGCCAAGTCCCCCTTTCTGTTTTGGAGTATACATTGTACCTTTGTTCACCCTAGGCCTCTTATCGCCCCAAATAAACTGGAGAATTTTATTTTGAAATAATTGGAGGTCAGCTCTAACTAATGACGCAGGTATGGTACGAAACAAGTATAGGACCTTCGGTAGTATGTTAATTTTTATCGAGTGTAATCTGTCAAACTATGACGGGGGGGGGGGTGGTGAATCTGCCATCTGCCATCTGCCCAGGTCGTCAATCAGCCATTTGAGCAGGGTAATTTTAGTTTGTACAACATTTGAATAGATTGGGTCAGATGTATCCCAAGATATGGAAGAGCCTTCGGCTCCCAAAGAAATTGGTAGGACTGTTCCAGTGTTTTCTGGGTGGAATTCTGCAAAGAGAGGGTTAATGCCCTAAATTTGCTGTGGTTGATTTTTAGACCTGAGATTTCAGAGACCGGTTGTAAAATTGCATATAAATTGGGGAGGGAAGTGATTTGGTGATGACCAAGCCAGCAGCAGGTCATGAGCAAAGAGTAGGCATTTATGCTCACCGTCCCCAAAAAAACATTCCCCCTGATGTCCTGGCTGGTGCAAATATTGATATAAGTAACCCTCCTAATATCAAGGGGTTGGGAAGAGTATCCCCTAAGCATTAAAGATGCTGTCGGGGTTTCATACAGCATCGGAAGAAGGGCCAGAAAGCGCTCCCCAAATCCAAAGTGATGTAACAAGTCAAATAATCCCAGGAGAGGGAATCGAACGCTTCCTGGATGTCCAA
This sequence comes from Rana kukunoris, assembly GCA_029574335.1. Lineage (NCBI taxonomy): Eukaryota > Metazoa > Chordata > Amphibia > Anura > Ranidae > Rana > Rana kukunoris. The sequence continues at coordinate 359,826,023 of CM056050.1, read as the reverse complement.
CGAAAGCAGCATTCCCTTTCTAGGTTCCTTACCATCCCAGTCAGACTGAATAGCTGAAATTTGATTTATTATCCTGTGGGTCTGATCCGATGCCTGGCGGTTTGGAACAAAGCCTGCCTGGTCTGGATGAATATAGTGTGGGAGGAAAGAGTTTAATATAAGGGCCATTACTTTAGTAAAACATTTTAGTGCAACTTATTTTTGTTAAGTCCCTTACTAAGTCGCATAAAATGTATGTTTGATTCGCCTGGCAAAGTTGTACCGTAAGTTGCATGACTTTCAGGTGGCGGTAGTGTGAACAGAGCCTCACTATGAACATGGACAGAGACAAACAAAAAGCGAATTCTTCAAAATAACAAAGGTAGGAATCTGCAACAACATTTTTTTTTTTAATCCTTATAATATACAGCCAGTGATATCATCACTGGGTATCGTTGCTTCTCCATAGAATGAAGGCAAATTGTGGCCTGTGGGAGGGGCCTGCATTGTGCTGCACATGGCATCCACCCTGAGTACTTTTCTGAGAGCCCCCAGTCCTGATGCAAGCAGTGGGCTAGCTCTTGGGAGGGGGTTATGCAAATTAAAAATGCTTTGATGTGTGGATGTCAGTGTGGAGGAGTGAGCATTCCTAGGCAGACTGTATGTGCATGCTAACACGTGATACTGAACCTCGATGATGGAAAAAAATGAAATCTAAACAATGAATAGGGTGGGCAGTCAGAGTGGAGAAGAAAGTGTGCAGTGTAATCAGAGTAAGAAATTCCAGTACAATCCAAGTATAATTCTGCTAGACTGGTGTAAGGCTGGAGTTCAGTTTAAAAAATATATATATAAATTAGACAAATTATTTAATTTCTAACATAGTTTGCAAGAATGTCTCAAAAATAAAATATATATTTTTCGGAGACAGCCTCAAAATAAAGTGTCCACAGGTCTCTCTTATCCTGTGTTTTTATATATATATATATATATATATGTAATAGCCCTGGGTCTATAGAGCAGTCTATAGACAAAAGGCAAGTAAAAAGCCATAAAGCTTCCAACCAGCTAGAGCAGCCAACAAATTAAAGTCCTTTCTAAATAAAATGCATTCAGCTTGTCTTCTTTCTATGCATGATAGAAGGTGACTGTAATGGTTGCGTCAGTCTCAGTTAATTATTACCATCTGTTTTATTGTTTGGGTTTTCACTGTTTGCCCAAGTAAATTAAAGATTTATTTTGATTAATGGTGAAATACAAAAAAGCCGAAGGTATCATTCTCATCAAAACTGGATTTAGCAAAATAACCTGGAATAATATTAACTGAGCGGCAACTGCTATCTTGATGCTGTATGATGAAGAATGAGCATTGGATGGTAACACTACAGAAAATTTTCTATCCATTTTTGGCTGTTATAGGAATCCCATGTAAGTTTGTATACACTATTTACTGTGGGTTTTTTTTTTTTTTGCTTTTTTAATTAGGCTCATAGGCATTTGCTTAAGACCATTCTTGTCTTCCGTTATCCTTCATGGATCTTTTTCAATTTCCCTTTATACTCAGAGGTAATAGTTTAGGGATCTGCTTATGTTTTCACACAACATTCAGCCACAATTTTTTTTTTTTCTAATTTACAGTAATTCAATTTGAAAATGTGTAAATCCAGAGGGAAATGTATGTGAATTTTGTGTGATACATTTATGAATATACCCTCTCTACCCTTATGTACTTTTTCCAGCTTGCAATAGTTTTTGCAACACTTTGCCTCTTTTCAGTAATCACAGCATTTTATCAACAATTTTTTTTGACAAGATATATACCCTTACTTACACATTAACATAAACAAGCGATCCAATGAATTTGTCACTTTTTATTTTTTCTTAACCTTTGTTTGTCCCAAGCATGTTTACATTAATTTACTGTTGACTGGCTCACTAACTCTGCTGGAAGTCTGTTCCAAGCATCAACTACTTCTTTGATAAACTAACACTTTTTAAGTTTAGTTTTGAACTTTCCTCCAGATAGTTTGAGGTACTGTCCCTGTGTTCTTGATCCTAGCTTGATATTGAAATACTACCCTTCTGTACCTTATTCACAGTTTCAATAATGTTGCCTCTTTCCCTCCTTTGCTCAAGATTATGGATGAGCAGGCATTAATTACCTACAGGATTTTTATTCGAATGGATACATTAAATCCTTCCAATCTATTCAATCCGAATATGACCCACCTCACATTAATTACCCTCAATATACACAGGTAGTACATTGTCTATATAAATTAGGCCATTTCTCTAAACTCATCCACACTTCAGCCTGGTCATATTTGACTTCACCAGTACAACAAAAAAAAGGCATTTCCTTATTTTATTATTTAATGCAACGAAAACGTACTTTCACTAAATCTTCTCATCTAATGTGGGAAAAAGACCTTGGGACAGATTCACACAGAAATAGATTATCGTAGCGTATCAGAAATACACTACGCCGCCGTTTTTTACCTGGCTCTACGTGGAATTCAGGTAGATTTAGTCCAGTAAACGACGGCGGCGTAATGTATTTCTCCCGTCGCAATCCATCTGCGCGAGTAGGGGGCGTGAATCATTTAAAATAGGCGCGTTCCCGCGGCGATCGATCTGCGCATGCTCCGTTCGCAAATTTCCCGCCGTGCATTGCGCGAAATCACGTTGTGACGTCATTCGTTGTTTAGGTAGCGTCGTTTACGGGCGATCCTAGTCCCGAACGAGTTACGTAAACAAAAATAAAAAAATAAAAAATTCGAAGCGGGAACGACGGCCATACTTAACATGGGCGACGTAACGTTAGAGCAGCAAAAAGCTGCTCTAACATTACGTACAAAAAAATACACGAAAGCGATTGCGACGACCACTCGTATCTTCGGGAATCGCCGTAAAAAAACATTTACATATCCCGACGCTTCAAAATGACGCGAACTCCTCCCAGCGGCCGCAAATAGATGGCAGCGTAGATCCGAAGGCTTACGAAGACGTAAGCCTCTCGGATCGAAGCCCGAAGCCGCCGTATCATGGTTTGAGGATTCAAACTAGTGATACGGCGCGCAAAATTTTAAATTACTCCTGTCTAACATCAGTTAGACAGGCGTAATTGCTCTATGAATCTGGGCCCTTCAATGTTCCTTTTCAGACAACCAATGGCTTAAAGCTTGTAAAGCCAATCAATCTGCTTCTATGTGCACCTCTCTTTGGGAATTATCTACCAAAATTACTTTACGTTGGTATTTTACCCCAGCGGTAATGTCCAAATTTAATTCCCAAACCCCTAACACTTGTTGGAGACGTTGTCCCACTAAAGGGAATTTGTACCATTTATTGTGGAGTTGTCCTAAACTTAAAAAATACTGGACAGAAATTTTCTAAATAATCTCTGATATGACACACACTCAAATAGAACCTGATCCAGCTCTGTCTCTGTTATCCCTAGGAATAGAAAAATTCCCAACTAATCTACAGAGAACAATAACTCACTTTCTCTTAGCAGCTAGGTTATCTATTACTAGAAAATGGAAAGATTCTATTCCACTATCTCCAGATGACACTATTGATCTTACCAACCTTCATAATTATTATGAGAAAATTCTGGCATCATCCTTAGGCATGCTTAACAAATATGGGATCCAATGGACTTCTTGGAATCTCTGGTACGATAATATGACTTAATTTAATTCGTTGATTAAATTCCAATATTTATTCTTCTTTATTTGGTTGACATTTCTTATGGGACTGTCCCTCCTGAACACTATGAGTCCCCTCGGGGGTGATCGGGAGAACCAATACTACCTTATATAATTAATGTTACATCTTTAGTTTTGATAATAATTATTACTAAATATTATTTTACCTTCTTATGCTATATTACATGTACTCGGCTTCCTAAACTACGTATTATTTATGTACTTGAAGATATATACTGAGTTACCTCTTATATACTATACAACATTGTTATCTTATTTACTACTATTGTAAAAAAAATTAAATAATCCAATAAAAATCTATTGAAATAAAAAAAAAAAAAAAGATTATGGATGAGCCAAACTGATCTGAGTTTGGTTTGAGCAGGGTTTGGCAAACCTCAAAGAAGATTGGATGCTGAACCCCACTGAAATCAATGAGAGCCAAATCTGTCAAATTAAAATGCTAATTTTCTGTGCTAATAGGCAAGGGGGTGTAAAAAAAAAAAGCTCGGGGGCAGTGAGCATTACCGTAGGGAACATGCAACAAAAAAATCAATTCCATGTAGTCGGAGCAGTGATTTTTTTTTAGCATTGCCATTTACAAAGGGTAAAAGAGTTTTAAATTGCCATCACATTACATCTTCCTCCTTACATTTTTTTTCAAAGAAATAACAACATACAAACTTTTAGGCAGGCCACACACCACGGGTTGTAGGAAAGAAATTTGCACAATTCCGCCCATCAACATAATCACAAGAGAATCCGTCAGGTCGATCGATCAACTTGGTACATTCAGCTTGTCCCTTAATGGTCTAAATCTCAGAATCTGCTGAGATTTAAACCCTGTATGGCTGGCCTAAAGGTCCCCTCCTTGGAGCCCTTGTGGTTCTTCTGTTGGAAGGAGTTTCAGAGGTGGTATTTCCAAATGGAATCCACCAGATCAATCATAGCCTCCTTCCATCATGGAGACTTATAAAGATACATAGTTTCATATTCCTATTTTTACAGTACATCAGCAATTCCTTCCCTTTTGCTGTGGATTGCCAACACTTCAATTTGTAGTCCTGACATTCTGCCTGTTTTTCATGCATCCCGTGTGTTCACCAAAGTCCTAGCCTCTGTGCTTGCTTTGTTACACCCCCAGGGCATCCCTATTGGGGGGACATCTGGACAACCTCCTGTTGGAGGTAACAGTTGGCACAAGTCCTGATTAACAATGTTACATAGATAATTTAGACTTTGAAAAGATTTTGTTGGATTGTGAACCTTTAGAAGTTTGTGTTGAAGCCGACTCATCACTTGCAGTATCTGGATCTTATCCTAGACACAGCTCGAGCCAAAGTTTTACTTCCACAAGAGAGACTTCAAACTCTCTGTATTCCCCTCAAAATACTTTTCTTGAAGATCATTGAGTCTTTGCTTTTGTTTACCAAGTTGAAACATGCCAGGAGTGGGAGGGGTGGAATGAGCCATGGTGGTCATTGTTTTTTGTTTGCCAGTGTCCAAATATTCTTGTAGGTGGCTGTATAACCCAGGTGTCCCTGAATCCTGTCCTTAATGAACTCCGGGATATTACAGTGAGTACAAAAATCCAGTTCTGTAACAGAACTTGGCTGACTGCTGACATCTATTTAGGAATGTTTAGGCCGTGTTCACACTATGCATAACGGGAACCTGCAATCAGACTCGCAATTTTTTTGAGCAATTCCCCCGCAGGGGTCTCACAAGTCGGATCCCATGTCGTGGCAGTGTGAACTCAGCCTTAGAGATTGGTATAGGTTGATGTAACCAGATTTGCTCTGCAGCTCTGTACACACGAGGCAATCGATTTGTTCAAAACGGTCTGTCCGACCGATTTGAACAAATCTGTCTGCTGGCATTTTGGTTTGCTCGCGTGTACACACGAGCAAACCAAAATCCCCGCCAGCAGACAGCGCGCTGACGTGTCGGTGACGTTGACGCTGCCACGTCACCGCACCAGGAAGTAAAACACTTCCGCGCATGCGTCTAAATCATTTGGCGCGTGTGCGAGAAGACATGTCTGCTGGTTAGCATACTAACCAGCAGACATGTCGGGCGGACGGGTTCCTAAGATTTATTAGACGTGGAGAGTATAGCTATACTTATAGTACATTTTTCATCTTTTTCCAGTAGATTTTTGCTCATATATCACTCTTACAGTCTTTGTATTGTTTATTATCGCTAGGCTTAATACAAGGAAAATTGGGAAAACATTGAAAATCTTTGTACTAATTTACTAAGCAATCATTGCTTGGCAGGAAACCAAGACTTTATTTCTTTCTCGTACATCACGGGACACAGAGCGGCATATTCATTACTATGTGGGTTATATGGAGTACCTTCAGGTGTGGACACTGGCAATCTCAAACAGGAAGTCCCCTCCCTATATAACCCCCTCCCCTAGAGGGAGTCCCTCAGTTTTTTCGCCAGTGTCTTAGGTGTTGGTCACGGAATAGCTTTGCTCCACATCCTTGGGATTAAGGGCGGGCTAACCGGATCTGTCCAAGGAGCCTCAGTGCCAAAGTGGACAGTACCCGGGCCCCAAGCCGTGGGGTTTTGCCTATAATGCTCCTCTTTGGAGGGCTGGACCCTGGGCCCAGGACTTGGAGTTTGAAAAAACCATAAGTTCCTGTTTGCCAGGGTGCTATATAGGTCCAGGACAGTGGGTACCTTCATAGGACCCCAGGGCCTGAAGGTCTACTACGCTACCCACGGAGATGGGAGAAGATTGGATCAGTTTGCTGGACAAACATCCTGCAGCATGGAGCAGGTAAGGGGGAGCCTGCGGGACTTGGTTCGACAGCAGGCTCTCCGGGGTAACCTAAAAGGGGGGATAGCCTAAGTATGCTCTGCATGGGCAACCTTGTTCACTATGTCTAAAGAGAGACAGGATGACAACTTTTCTCCCCCATCACTAGGTCCCCCTGTCTAAATATGTGTGCTAGCTAAACCTGCTGTTTCTTCCTAGGGCTAGTAAGGATCCCTAGGGGCCTTTGGAGAGTCCTACCTGGCCGGGAGTTTGAATCTGCCGCCTGTTTCTGCGTTCCTGGATCTCCAGCAGCGCGGCTCCTCCATGTTCCTCCTGTTTCCGGCATGTGCGCGCGCACGTCTTATTGATATTTTTCGCGCCGTTCAGACAGGAGGGCGGGGGGGGGCGTGCCTGCGGCGTCATACAGGGGCGCGCCTTTGTGCTGTTATAGACAGCAGGCATGGTCAGTGCTCAGTCTGAGGCTGATTTTCACAGGAGAGGACGCAGAGCGGCAGAACAGTGACTCCCGGTGGCGGAAGAGGGGTAGTACATCTGGACTTTGTTCCAAATACCTTTTTTGTTAAGCCAAGAAATTCCCCTCTTTTGCAGCAGGTTTGGAGGCTGGCAAACTTAGTTTGGGGTCACGGTATGTTGTCAAAAGAAAATATATAATATATTTAAAAAAAAAAAAAAAAAGAGAACATACGGGATCCCATCAGTTTTTGGGCATTAGTAATCTATTGTCCCCTAAACTCTGATTTTTTACTCCTGCCCACTACAGTCTGTTGTGTGGGCGGAGTCCCTCGATTTTGTATTATGGCTTCCAAGGGTTCGGGGTCAAAGGGTACAAAAAAGACCAAAAAACAAAAGGGTTCCCTTTCTGATTCTGATATGCCGATACTTTCCCCGCAACTTATTAACATAAGAAGCGCCTTGGATGAGCCATTAGGGGGATCTGGTGCGGAGGCTGGCCCAGATCAGCCCAGCCCTGTGTTTATCACAGAGGAGATGCTAGCCGTATCCCTAGGGGGGCTAGAAGAGAGAATAGCAACATTGATCGCTAGAGCTATTCCTGGTAAAAAACGGGTTAGATCCCCATCACCAGGAGGTGTGTCCTCAGATGCTGAGATTCTCTCTCTAGAGGAATTGGAATCACAGGAGGATCAACTAGACCTGAACCAAGAGGGTTCAGGGATTGAGGGATCTGCCTCTGAGGAACCATTTTCAGACTCCCAGACAGAAAGACTGTGGGTACAGTCTTTGACGGACATGGTCCGCTCGGCATTTAGTTTACCATTGCCAGAGCCTCAGGTTCCTCTGGTATCCTCTCTGGGCTCTTTGAAAGCTCCGTTAAACAACGCAGTTTTTCCGGTCCATCCTCTCTTGGAGGAATTGATCTTTCGGGATTGGGTACGGCCGGACAGGATTTTTCTGCCACCGAAAAGATTTGCGGTCGTTTACCCCATGGAGGAAAAGTTCTCCAAGAGGTGGAGGCTCCCAGTAGTGGATGCAGCCATCTCATGTGTGAATAAATCACTAACTTGCCCGGTGGAAAACATACATATGTTTAAAGATCCAGTTGATAAAAGATTAGAAACACTTTTAAAAGCATCCTTTGCTACGGCAGGAGCAGTGGTGCAGCCAGCGGTGGCTGCAATTGGAGTTTGTCAGGCATTAAAAGACCAGACAAAGGAAATGTTAAGGGACATGCCTACCCAACAAGCAGAAGAGTTTTCTGACATTCCCAGAGCTCTGTGTTTTGCGGTAGATGCTATAAAAGATTCCATCCAGCAGGCCTCTCGTTTATCACTATGTTTGGTGCACATGAGAAGGCTCTTATGGTTGAAGAACTGGGCGGCGGAGCCCCCATGCAAAAAGCTTCTGGCAGGGTTTCCCTTCCATGGAGGACGACTCTTCGGAGAGGATCTGGATAAATATATTCAGACTATTTCAAATGGCAAGAGTACCCTTTTACCGGTCAAAAAGACATTCCGGGCTCCTACATTTAAAAGGCAGCTCTTTCCTGTCTCGGGGCCCTCAAATTCCAGGCAGTATCGACGGCCGCCTGCACGATCCAACGTTAACAGTAGATCGCAGGGACAGACCCCTGGGGGTAAGAGGCCGTGGTATCGCAAGCCGTCAAAGACAGCCCCTAAGTCTGCCTTATGAAGGGGCGCCCCCACTCTTGCGGGTGGGGGGAAGGCTTCGTTTCTTCTCAGAGGTTTGGGAAGCCAAGATCCCCGACAAATGGGTCCGGGCATCTGTAACCACAGGTTACAGACTGGAGTTTCTAAGGTATCCTCCGCCTCATTTTCAAGAATCAAGGCTACCAAGGGATCCAGCAAGGAAGGCCTCAATGCTGGCAGCTTTGGATCACCTGCTTGGCCAGGACGTAATTATAGAAGTGCCAGCCCAAGAGCAAGGCCTAGGTTTCTATTCCAATCTCTTTGTCATACCAAAGCCCAACGGCGATGTCAGGCCAATCTTGGACCTAAAGAGGTTAAACGGTTACCTAAGGGTTCGTTCCTTCCGGATGGAATCCATCCGGTCAGCAGCCGCCGCGCTTCAGAAGGACGATTTTCTGGCCTCCATAGATATAAAGGATGCTTACCTTCATGTACCAATCTTTCAGTCGCATCAAAGGTTTTTACGCTTCGCGGTGGGGCAGCGACACTTCCAATTCAGGGCGCTCCCCTTCGGGCTGGCCACGGCCCCCCGGGTATTCACGAAGATCCTAGCCCCAATTCTGGCCAATTTAAGGATCCAAGGGGTCACAGTCCTAGCATACTTGGACGACCTTTTAATCATAGATCACTCACGGCCGGGTCTGCAAAAGGCAGTAAACCTCACGGTTCGGTACCTCGAAGAATTCGGCTGGGTCCTGAACCGGGGAAAGTCAGCGTTCCAGCCTACAAAGCAGTTGGAATACCTCGGCATGAGGTTAGACACAGAACATCAAAAGGTGTTCCTGCCCCTTGTAAAGATCGAAGCTATCAAGGGGTTGGTTCAGTTGGTTCTAAACAAGAAAAAACCAACTATTCGCCTGTGTATGCGATTACTAGGCAAGCTAGTGGCCACATTCGAGGCAGTACCATACGCTCAGATCCACACTCGCGTCCTACAGGCAGCCATTCTAGCAGCCTGGGGCAAGAGGGCACATGCCTTAGAGTCCCCTTTGACGCTATCATCAAGGGTCCGACAAAGCCTGGCCTGGTGATTGAACCCTCAGAATCTTCTAAAGGGAAAATCCTTCAGCCCTGTTGTCTGGAAGGTAGTTACCACAGACGCCAGCCTGGCAGGCTGGGGGGCGGTCTTCGAGGGGTTCTCCCGCCAGGGAACTTGGGTGAAAGCAGAGAGGCAGCTCCCCATCAATATCTTGGAAATCAGAGCTGCCCGCCTAGCCCTTCTGGCTTGGACCTCCAGATTAAAGGGGTTCCCGGTGAGAATCCAGTCAGACAATGCCACGGCGGTGGCATACATAAACCACCAAGGGGGAACCAGGAGCCAGGCCGCTCAGAGGGAGGTGAACTTGATTTTTCAATGGGCAGAGGTTCATGTACCCTGCATTTCAGCGATATTCATTCCCGGAGTGGACAACCTGCAGGCAGACTTCTTAAGTCGCCAGAGTCTGTTACCAGGGGAGTGGTCTCTGCATCCCCAGGTCTTTCAGACAATCTGCCAGAGGTGGGGAATGCCGGACGTAGATATAATGGCATCCAGGTTCAACAAGAAACTAGACAGGTTCGTGTCGCGAGCGAGGGATCCTATGGCCTGCGGAACCGATGCGTTGGTTTGCCCTTGGCATCAATTCAGACTTCTATATGCATTCCCTCCACTACAGTTACTCCCGCGCCTGTTGCGCAAGATCAGAGTGGAGAACAAGCCAGTCATTCTAGTAGCTCCGGCTTGGCCCCGGAGGACTTGGTACTCACTAGTCCTGAAGATGGCAGTGGGAGACCCTTGGACTCTTCCTCTACAACCAGACCTACTCTCACAAGGCCCGATCCTCCACCCTACATTACAGCGTCTAAATTTGACGGCCTGGAGGCTGAATCCCTGATTCTCAGGGATAGAGGCCTGTCTAGGCAGGTAATTCCTACCCTGATTAGGGCTAGAAAGCCGGTCTCCAGGGTGATTTATTACAGGGTGTGGAGGAACTACGTAGGCTGGTGTGAATCCAAAAGATGGAATTCCCGCAAATATACTATTGATAGGGTGTTAAGTTTTCTCCAGCTAGGAGTGGATAAAGGCCTGGCACTAAGCACAATCAAGGGACAGATCTCAGCTCTGTCAGTGTGGTTTCAGAGGCCGCTGGCCACCCACTCGCTGGTAAAGACCTTCTTACAGGGGGTCTTGCGTATTAATCCTCCTGTCAAGTCACCAATTTGTCCATGGGACTTAAATCTTGTCCTGTCCACTCTACAGAAACAGCCTTTTGAGCCGTTGGCTGAGATTCCTTTACTCTTACTGACAAGAAAGTTGGTTTTCTTGGTCGCCATAGTTTCGGCCAGGAGAGTGTCAGAATTAGCGGCCTTATCGTGTAAGGAACCATATCTCGTTCTGCATAAGGACAGGGCAGTTCTCCGGCCCCATCCTTCCTTTCTACCAAAGGTTATATCCAAATTTCACTTAAACCAGGATTTGGTACTTCCATCCTTCTTTCCAAAACCTACATCTAGAAAGGAAGGGTTGCTGCATACCTTGGATATTGTCCGGGCCATGAAGGCCTATCTTAAAGCTACAGAAAAGATCCGGAAAACAGATGTGTTATTCGTTCTACCAGATGGCCCCAAGAAGGGGCAGGCAGCTGCAAAATCCACCATCTCGAGATGGATTAGACAATTAATCATTCAAGCCTACGGGTTGAAGAGGTTGCCTCCTCCGTTGTCGGTAAAGGCCCATTCTACCAGGGCCATGGGCGCCTCTTGGGCAGCACACCATCAGATCTCTATGGCTCAGATATGCAAGGCGGCAACGTGGTCATCAGTCCACACGTTTACAAGGTTTTATCAACTAGACGTGAGAAGAAATGCGCATACTGCCTTTGGTCAGGCAGTATTACAGGCTGCAGTTTGAAATCCTCGGGATCAGAAACACCCTTGGATATAAAAAAAAAAAAAAAAAAAAGAAGTTTTTTCTTGACTAAGTTAGAATTATTATTATGATTTGAGTTTATCTCTAAATTGAATCCTTCTTTGGAAGATGTCTCCCTCCCCTCATTAAAGCATTGCTTTCGGACATCCCACATAGTAATGAATATGCCGCTCTGTGTCCCGTGATGTACGAGAAAGAAAAAGGGATTTTTAAATACAGCTTACCTGTAAAATCCTTTTCTTGGAGTACATCACGGGACACAGAGCTCCCACCCCTCTTTTGGGTGACCATTTTGGGAGGCATACTGCTTGCTACAAAACTGAGGGACTCCCTCTAGGGGAGGGGGTTATATAGGGAGGGGACTTCCTGTTTGAGATTGCCAGTGTCCACACCTGAAGGTACTCCATATAACCCACATAGTAATGAATATGCCGCTCTGTGTCCCGTGATGTACTCCAAGAAAAGGATTTTACAGGTAAGCTGTATTTAAAAATCCCTTTTTACAATTCACCTACTCCCAAAAGTAGTTATTTGCCCATAATAACAGCTTATGACATAGAATAAAATAAATAGTAACACTACATAAATCATAATTCACCACAGCATATCGCAACCAAGGAACTGAATAATATATTTAACATGAAGACATTTTCTTGGTAAAATAAAGTGGTTGTAAACCCTTACATATACCCAGTGAACCAATGTTGATTTGCGGCAGAACCCTTGGGGACCAGCAACATTTGCTCGTGGCCCATCAGTGGTCCACAGACCACGGGCTGGTGACCCCTACTCTAGATCACACGTGTCAAATATGCCAGGCCATTTTATGTGGCCTTCACACTTCTCCTGCAACTGTAGCACCCCTTTGTCTGCGCCTCCACTTTGTCTCAGCAGTTGGCAGCAGAGAGGAGGAAGGAACTCTCCTGCCAGATCCTGCGCTTCTCCTGGCAGCTGCGGATTGGCTCGTCTCTGCCCCCCCCCCCCCCGATCCCAGCAGTCAACAGGAGAGAGGAGGACATAACTCTCCGACAGAACTTGCACCTCTCTGTGTAGCCACAGCTACTGATATAAGAAAAATAAATAAAAATTGCCTAAATATATACCATAGTTTGTAGACGCTATAACGTTTCCGTAAACCAATTATTATACGCTTATTGGAATTTTTTTGCAAAAACGTAGCAGAATACATGTTGGCCTGAATGAAGAAATTAGATTTTTTTTTTATCATTATTTTATTGGTAATTTTTTTTAGCAGAAAGTAAAAAATATATATATACATTTTTAAATTGTCAGTCTTTTTTGTTTATAGAGCAAAAAGATTTTTTTTTTACCCCAGCACTTACAGCTTAAAACTTTCAGCACTGAGAGAGTAGGATCCAGTAGCCCCTCTTAGGCCATGTACACACAATCGGTTTTGTCCGATGAAACTGGCCTTAAAACTTTCAGCACTGAGAGACTAGAAGCCAGTAGCACCTCTTAGGCCACGTACACACGATCGGTTTTGTCCGATGAAACTGGCCTTGGAAGCATTCAACTTCGTTTTTCAGTACGTCATTGTGTTCTACGTCACCGCATTCTGACCTGATCGGATTTTGGACTGATGGTGTGTACGCACATCAGACCATCAGGCCACTTAAGCGGTGAACTGATGAAAACGGTCCGTCGGACCATTCTCATCGGGTTGGACCGATCTTGTGTACGCGGCCTTAGACACACCTCCAAGATGACCGCTGCCTTACTAAAGAAGCTGAGGATAAAGGCGATGGACTGGCCAAGAATATCTCCAGACGTAAACCCTATTGAGCATCTGTAGGGCATCCTCAAATGGAAGGTGGAGGAGCGCAAGGTCTCCACCTGCCATTTGGGTTTATCCACAAAAGATGTTTCACCAACAAAGCGATTTGCTCACCAACACCCCATGGAGGAAATTGGGTTCTTCGGCTGTTGACCTGAGTATTTCCTATATAAGCAAAACCCTCACTGACCCGACAAATGAGATCCCGGTCTAACCACTTTCCAGTTGTTATACGTAAAATACCCAACGGCTGTCTTCCAAGTGTGGGAGAATGTTTTAAAATAGCTTCACCTTTGCAGATCACTCTGTGATCTCTGTGTTCATTGGACACAGCAGATCGCAAAACAAGGGTGCAGAGCCAAAATTGACCAATCACAACAATATCACATGTAAATAGAAACTATGTCTCCTCTCACGCCGTTCAGCTTTGAAAGGAAACAGAATGTTTCCAGACTATGGCTGCCAGAAGCTTTTTAACAGTTTTCCTGATCACTAGCCACAGTGCCCCTGATGGCCACCACACCAGTATAGTGTCACGAGACCAGTGCAGCCAGTCACAATGTCACTGATTACTGTGACTGGCACCACACACCAGTACAGTGTTACCAGACCAGTGCAGCCAGCCACAGTGTCCCTATTCTCTAACTTCACCAGTATAGTATCACAAGACCAGTACAACCAGCCACAGTGTCCATGATTGCTAGTCTCACCAGTTCCAATGTCGCCAGACTAGCGCAGCTATTCACAGTGTTTCTGATCACAAGCCACACCAGTACCAGTGTCAACAGACCAGCGCAGCCTGACACAGTGTTCCTGATTGCTGCCACACCAGTCCCATATTACCAGTTTAAGCCTAGTTTAACAGTGTTCCCAAACACTAGCCACAGTGTCAAAAGACCAGTGCAACCAGCTACAGTGTCCTTCATTGCCACCACACCAGTCACAGTGTCACCAGACCAGCTCAGCCAGCAGCAATGTTCCTGAGTGCTGCCACACCAGTTCCAATATAGCCTGCAACAGTGTCCTGCTCGATAGCCACACCAATGCCAGCGTAAGCTAGCAACAGTGTTCTCATCACCCACACCAGTACAGTGTCACCAGAGCTAGTGTAATCCAGCAACAGTGTTCTGATCGCTAGCCACACCAGTGTCACCAAAGCCAGTGAAGACAGCAACATTGTCCTAATCACTAACCACAGCAGAGCCAGTGAAAACAGCAACAGTGTTTTGATCATTATCCACACCAGTGCTAGTGTCATAATATCCAGTGTAAGGCAGCAACAGTATTCTTGTTCACCATCATGCCAGTGTAAGCCAGCAATAATGTTCTGATCGCTATTGCTGCCAGTGAGATCAGCAACATTTTATTTTCCTGATCACAAACCACACCAATACCAGTGTCAACAGAGCGAGTGAAGCCAGCAATAGTATTGTGTTCACTATCCACACCAGTAGATTGTCCCCAGAGCCAGTATATGCCAGCACAGTATCTTGATTTCTGTCACACCAGTACAGTGTCACCAGTGCCAGGGTAAACCAGCACCAGAAACCTGATCACCAGCCACATACAGTAGCTTTGTCATATAGTACTTGGTACAAATATCCTGATTGCCAACCAGCAGCAGTACCAGTGTCGTCAGGTACCAGTAGCAAAGCAGCAGTTCATTAACAGCCAATTCTGATTCAGAGGATCAATGGTTCCTCCTCAAAGAGGCAGGCATACTATGTCACAAAGCACTAAACATCCTACTCACTCTTAACACACCGCCAGTGTTGTACATCCTGGTGAAAAATGTGCGGTAGTACTAGTCAGGAAATAAGATGTATAATTTATGACCCTTGAAAGCTTAAAGGTGCTTTTGGATTTAGGGCCACTCTATGTGGCTAGGCAGCAAAGATCATAAGTTACATAGTTACATAGTAGGTGAGGTTGAAAAAAGACACAAGTCCAACCTATGTGTGTGATTAGTATTGCCATTGTCATGTGTGTCAGTATTACATTGTATATCCCTGTATGTTGTGGTTGTTCAGGTGCTTATCTAATAGTTTTTTTTAAACTATGGATGTCTCCCGCTGAGACCACCGCCTGTTTTATTAAGTTCTATCCCTATTGTGGGGTCACCAGTACTGTATTTGTAAATGTAAATCATATCCCCTCTCAATCGTCTCTTCTCCATAGAGAATAAGCTCATAACTAATATCCTCCAGACCCTTTATTAGCTTTGTTGCCCTTCTCTGTACTCGCTACATTTCCAGTACATCCTTCCTGAGGACTGGTGCCCAAAACTGGACAGCATACTCTAGGTGCGGCCTGACCAGAGAGTCTTGTAGAGCAGGAGAATTATCGTTTTATCTCTGGAGTTAATCCCTTTTTTAATGCACACCAATATTCTGTTTGCTTTGTTAGCAGCAGCTTGGCATTGCATGCCATTGCTGAGTCTATCATCTACTAGGATCCCCGGGTCCTTTTTCATCCTAGATTCCCCCAGAGGATCTCCCTCTAGTAAGTAGATTGCATTCATATTTTTGCCACCCAAATGCATTTTTTTAAATTTTTCTACATTAAACCTCATTTACCATGTAGTTGCCGACCCCATTAATTTGTTCAGATCTTCTTGCAAGGTTTCCATATCCTGCAGAGAAAGTATTGTCCTGCTTAGCTTAGAATTATCTGCAAATACAAAGATTGTACTGTTTACCCAATCCTCCAGGTCGTTTATGAAAAAATTAAATAGTATTGGTCCCAGCACAGAACACTGGGGGACACCACTTCCTACCCCTAACCATTTCGAGTACTCCCCATTTATCATGATGTCCCACACATGTGGTATTCCCATAGTCAAGAGGAATATCAGAATGTATTTTGGGGTGTAGGTCTAAGAAAGCCTAAACCATGTGTTAAAATTATCTTATTAATTGACAACTTTGTGTGAAAAAATATATTTTTTTCCCCTATTTGTCCCAAAAATTTGTAGCAGAAAACAAAATCTTTAAAAGAATTCTTATGCCTCATAGAAAATACCATGCAGTGCCTGTTTTCCAAAATGTGGACATTTTGTGGGTATTTCCACTTTCCTGGCACTCAAGGGCTTTCACAAATATGATAGGTAGTCAGGAAATTATGTGGCCCATGTGTGAGACAGAAAAGTCTCTCACATGTTATACCTCCTTTTTTTGGAGGAGTAGAAGAATGTGCTTTTGGGTGTAATTGTAAGTATGCCTATGCTGTTTGTGAGAATGAACTTGCTAAAATAACAACTGTAAAAAAAAAAATATTTTTTTACTTTCTTCATTTCCCAAAAAAGTGTTGCAAAATAAATACAACTTAAAAAAAGTCACAAGAGCCTATTATTTAATACATTTCAGTGTCTACTTTCCTACTTTCCTACTTTCCTGGCCTCAAGAAATTAGATATGCAGTCCAAACATCAGAGCTGATACATGTCATGTTTAAATAGTTAGGCCTCAAATAGAGATAATCAAGTAATTTAAAAGAGGAGTACCATCATCCTGTTTTGACAATCAACTGAAAACGGAGACCACCACCAATGGCCACCCATTTAGTTGATTGATTTATTTTTTTGTGTTTCTTTTTGTTAACCAAAGAAATTTAGTCATATACATTTTAGCCTAAATTTATGAAGAGAGAATATTTATTTGCAAAGTTTGGTAACAGAAACTAAGGAAAACCTTCTTTTTTTTTTCAGCCTTTTCATTTATATAGTATAAACTTAAAACCCATTAAATAACAATAAAAAAAAATATCTGTCCAAGAAATTATTATAAAATTAATTTGGGTACAACATTGCATGGTATTGTAACTGTCAAAGTATCACAGTACTAAAAACTGAAAATTACTAGACAGGAAGGGGGTTAAACATGCTGGTTGTCAAGTAGCTAAGGACAACATGAATTAGAGGCTAGAGACCCTCGTTAAGGCATCCTTCTGTCTGGTAGGATTGACTCTGTAGCCTGCAAGGGCTGTGGTGTGAATTTGCTAAGCCCCTAAAGTCTCGGCTAGCATATGCTCAATTTCAAAGCATTTGGCAGCTCTTGAAAGACATTTTATAGCCTTTAGTTTCTGAGTGGATAGCATGGAAGACTCTAAGACAGCTTTCTTGGATGGGCACTATGTTTGTACACGAGAAGGATTCTATGGCTCAAGAATTGGTTGGCCTAACTTTTCTGTAAGAAGCAAATTCACAGGCAGTGCTTTGAGGGCAAATACTGTTTGTGCCATACTTGGATGCTTCCCTCCAAAAGTTGACATTGGGAAACAGCACACTATTTCCTTTAAGAAAAAGGCAAAGGTGACGTCTTTGAAATTCAAGAAGAGTTCCTTTTGTAAACAACCCAATTACTCACAGCAACCAATCGTAAATTAACTTTCTTCTATGCCCACTCTTAACTTTTGAAAGCCCGTTTATTGGTTACTGCCTTTGCCCAGATGTGTAAACATTTTGGAGGCTCTAGCACAGTGATGGCAAACCTTGGCACCCCAGGTGTTTTAGAACTACATTTCCCATGATGCTCATGCACTCTGCAGTGTAGTTGAGCATCATGGGA
The DNA here is from genome assembly GCA_029574335.1 of Rana kukunoris. Lineage (NCBI taxonomy): Eukaryota > Metazoa > Chordata > Amphibia > Anura > Ranidae > Rana > Rana kukunoris. Next base: position 359,808,111 of record CM056050.1, on the reverse strand, counting down.
AATGTAGTTCCAAAACATCTGGGGTCCCAAGGTTCGCCATCACTGCTCTAGCATAACTTGTCCACATTTAAATGAAGTTATAACTAAGGTCTAACCCACATTTTAATCAATACATATCTTACCTTACAGCAAATGTACTCACACTACTCATTTTCTGGAAAAGAGATTGTGGGCTCTCACCATCTTGCCGTTGTTACATGATAGCAATGTCTATAGCAGATACAATGGTCCTCTTCCACATCGTCATCCTTGAACTAATTCTTCAACATTTTACAACTGAACCTTTTTGGAGCAGAGCTCCTTGGTGTATGATTAGGGATGTACTAAGTTTTGGAGCTTACAACTCATCTGTCTGGCTGGTGGTCTGCTTCACCATCGAACGTTTCATTGCAATTTGGACTCTGTGGCATAAATCCAGGTTATGTACTAAAAAATGCACTCTTTATGTGATATGCTCTGTCTTTATACTCAGTCACCTTTTTTCTATACCATATTATTGGGCTAATGAGTCTAAGCTAATAAATGGAACTGGAAGCTTTAAGTGTATCTACCACACTGGTCGATCAAGGCTATATGTAGAAAGTCTGGTGTGGTTCCAAAACACGCTTGTGTATATCTTGCCCTACATTATCATCTTTACGCTTAATGCTTTAGTGTTAAGACAAATTTGCCACAGCAACAAAATCCACTGTGAAGGTCAAGACAGCAGAAGTTCAAGAAGGTTTCCTCATATAAAAAAGCATAGAGTGAAATCTGTGGTGCTTCTAGTGACCATTTCATTGACTTTTGTCTACTTGTGCTCCACAAGATTTGTCACCCAAATCATTATCAAGACAATGCATTACAAAATAGAAAGAAACGATTACAGTAATATTATCAATGTTGCTGCTGACATTGGAACCATGCTCGACCTCACAAACACCGCAATCAATATGTATCTGTATGCCTGTACCCAATCCAGGTTTCGAAAAGAGTTACGGGAGATGTTAAAAATAAGGACAAATTCATGCAGAACGGACATTCTGCACGCTAATATTCCTGGGATCTTTCAGATTTCATCTAGAAAACTCTGTTGTAGGTCACATAACATGGTTTCTTAATAAAGCATGTCTCTTGATATATCTGTATGAATTTGAGTAAGGCTTATCAGTGTGCATCAAACATTAACAATCATTTAATAAAACTGGTATTTCAAAAAATGTATACACCTTGCATTTCTAATTTCTGTAAATGTGCTGGGAAAATTATGAGATGATTTACATTCTCTATTTACTCATCTGAACTCCATGCACAAAAACGTTCATGTGAATATATTACTCAATAGCCACAAAAGGTAAAAATCCAACTTGTATGCACCAAATGCCTTTGGTAAACCCAATAAAGAACTACTGTAAACCCAATTATTCTCTTGTAAAAGAAGTAGTAATAACGTAACTGTGCTGTACCTTTCCTGTACAGAGAGCAGAGCTGTAGGAGGATCCCAGCAGGCACATCCACTACAGGTAGTTTGCAGAAAACTACACGAGTGGGCAGAGACAAGACCAGATACCCTGCACAAGGAGAAATAGCACCAGTGACCATTTTTTTATAACAGGAAGTTCCATTTTCACACTGGATTACTGCACAGATCCTGAAGAAATACACAAAGCACACAAAGATTCAAGTAAGAATACACATTACCTTTGTATTTGGGCAATATTTGCTTATCTGGGAGTTTAGCTTTAACTTCTATAAGAGTGTTTCAGTTTAAAGCCAAAAACTTCTTTGACTCGGGCAGTACAATTAGGTCCGCCTGTCAGTCTTTCAGGTAGACCTCATCGGAAGGTCCATGTAAGTCTATAGGCAGGTGGGTGTAAAGGAACAAGCATCTGTTTCCAGGTTCGCAAAAAAAAATTGGAAAAAGTTTGTATGCTTGACTGTGCTCTTCGCTGGCTCGCATCCTACCTATTCCACCACACCTTCAGTGTCACTTACAATTCTACTTCCTCCTCTCTTCTTCCTTTCTCTGTCAGGGTAAGTCAGGGTCCCCAAGGGGTCTTGGACCTTTCCTATTCTCAATCCACACCTCCTCCCTGAGTCAGCTGATATCCTCCTATGGCTAATTTCTACACTGATGACACCCAAATATATCTTTCTACCCCCCAGCTCACATCAGTCTCCTTATGCATCACTAATTTACTGACCGACATATCAGCCTGTCACACCACTTCCTCAACCTCAACCTGTCCAAAACCAAACATAATATTTCTTCCCCCCTTCCCCTGACTTCTCTGTCAAAATCAATGGCACAATTATCAACTCCCCATATGCTTGCTGCCTCAACAGCCACAACATCTCCAAAATACGCCCCTCCCTAACCAATGACACCACAAAGCTCCTTATTTCCTCCCTGGTTGTTGCCAGACTCATTCATCTTACAAACCACTCAGTATCGGCTACCCCTGTCTGCTAATCCCTCCATTGGTTGCCACTCACCCAACAAATTAAATCCAAAATACTACTAATAATATACAAATCCATCCACAACTTGGACCCCAGATACATCACTAACCTAGTTTCAAAATACCAACCAAATCTTTCTTTTCAAACCGCTCAGTATCAGATACACCCCTCTGCAAATTCCTCCATTGGATGCCACTCACCCAACAAATTAAATCCAAAATACTAACAAAAAAAGCAATCCACAACTTGGCCCCCAGCTACATCACTAACCTAGTCTCAAAATACCAACCAAATAGTTCTCTTCGAGCATCCCAAGACCTCCTGCTGTCTAGTTTCTTGTCATCTCCTCCCACGCTCACCTCCAGGACTTCTCCCAGGCCTCTCCCATCCTTTGGAATTAGCTACCCCAATCTGTATCTCCTACTCTATTCACTTTTAGGCAATCCCTGCAGATGTTTCTTCACCTAACAACTGTACTTTTATTTTTCCATCAGGTCATCTCCCACAGTTATTACCTTTAATATGACTTGACCCTCCCTCTTAGATTGTAAGCTCTAATGAGCAGGGCCCTCTGATTCCACCTGTATTGAATTGTATTGTAACTGTACTGTTTGCCCTAACGTAAAGCAGTGCACAAACTGTTGGTGTGTATACACTAAATCCTGTAAAATAATAATAATAAGTATTCTTTTCAATTTTTCTGGACCTAAATGTGTCTGGAGGTAGTTTAATGTAAATGAACAGTAAAGTCGATTTACATTCGGCCATCCATAGATCTAATATGGGTCCAGAAAGCACAATTTTAATGGCGCTAAACAGTGAACAGATACAGGTGCCACAAAAGTAACATCCTCCCATTTCCGCTCCATTTCACCAGGTGATCTGTTGACGAATACCCCTCTGAATTAGCTATGAGTAAGCACTGATTGTAGTGCAAAACGTCAGCTGTATGCCCCTGTCTTTGCTGTGATGTGTGGTGTTTGAAAACTTTTATCAATAAAAGGCAACCGAGAAGGTTTTTCCAGAGTGCGGCTGTCCAAACATTTCTTTCTACAATTACCCCTCTGAATTGACTGAACTGGCCCCATGTAGAAAGGGTTTTCCGAAATGTACAGTATCTTTACGTAAGGATAAAGTGGGGAAAAAAGTAAAATAACTATCAGATTTTTGTCACTGTGATGCCAGGAAAAGCATCACTGAAACAGGAAGACCTACTGTATATAGCAGCAATAGCTTGAAAACGTTTGTAATGCTTCCTATACCTTTTTTGCTTTTTTGTTAATCTAACCTTGTTAGCGGCTTTATTTTTGTTCTTACACCCTTACATTGGTGTTAGTAGAAAGAAGAATGCCCTTTCTTGTGAAAAAAATAAATAAAAAGAAAGAAGAATGCCCCTTACATTTCTGTCAATGGGAGGAAGGGTGCCCCTTACATTGGTATCTGTGGTAGAATGACTGTACCTTACAAAGTAAGGTACAGGTAGGTAGGAAAACTGGCCATTTACATTGATGTCAGTAGTAGGAAGACTACTTCAGCATTGATGTTAGAGGAAGGAAGACTGCCCCAGCACTGGTTTCAGTGGATACTAACCTGAGAAAATAAGAAGAGGCGTTTCATGTACTGAGCAACCGACTCTTGTTCTGTCAAGTTATGTTGGCACCAAATAAATTAACTTGGCTGTGCCTGCAGCAAGCTGAGTGTCATTGACCCCTGGGGACCAAACAGGAGTTTTAGGCCTTATACCCCAGGTACCTATGTCTAGCCATGCCCTTTTTATATCTTGGTTTGAATATCTGTGGTTGCACTATGCATAGAAAAGCTGAGTTGGGAAGTTTGTATATAATTCTTCCCTCTTCCTATAAAATAAAAAGTATCCCAAGCCCAAGTATCCTTATCTCCCAAACTTAATTTCTCGTTCTGTTAAAAGTTAGTTTTGTAAAGGTTTGTTTTTTATTTTCTAAATAGGTTCCTTTAAGCTAGTGCATTTATTGTTGGTTCACTTACCTTTTCCTTCGATTTCCCTTCTAATTGTTTTTTTTTGTCTGAATTTCTCACTTCCTTTTTCTCCTGAGTAAGATTGCCCCCATGTTCTGGCTGGGGGTTAATCAGCCAGAACAGCTTACTGAGGAGGAACAGGAATTGAGAAATTCAGACAAAGAAAACAAAGAGAAAAAAAAATTATAATGGAAATCAAAGGAAAAGTTAAGTGAACCAACAATGCACTAGCTTAAAGAAACCTATTTAGAAAATAAAAAAACAAACCTTTACAACCCCTTTAATACCTTGAGTCACTAACCCAGAACAAGTATACACATAAGGAGTTCTGAATTTTCTCCGGCTTTTCTGATCTGCACACTTGTTCTAGGTCACTGACTCAGACAGTATTAAAACTAGTAGCTCAGTTTAATAGCCTGGAAACAATGGGCCAGATTCACAGAGCGATTACGCCGGCGTAACAGGAGATGCGCGGCGTAAGTCTAATTGTGCGTGTGCGTTTCGATGCACGGCATCCCCAAAACAAGATACGCAAGAAAGGCGTATCCGTCCGCTCAAAACTGTGCTAGACACACCATTGATTTGCTATTCAAATATGCTAATGAGGGAGTTACGGGGATCCACAAAAGAACGTTGGTGCAGCGCAGGCTACGCGCTGTGCGCAACAGCTAAATGTCCTGTCTAAAATTAGACCATATAAAAGCTGGTCTAAAATTTGAAAATTCGTCTACATGTCAGATAAAGCAACAATGTTAGTGAGGAGCTGAGCAGTCACACATGTTGCCCAACAAACTGTATGCCAACATGCCAGTGTCATCCATGCTCATAGCTATACTACTGACTTTAGATGAGCAAAGAAGGAGGAGGGCACTGAGGAGGGCACAGTATTTTTTTTTTTTTCAAAAATTTTTGGCTTATATAAACTTTACAATTTAATCTAATCTAATACAATATTCTTAGCTGATACAAGCCCCTCAATCTTCACTCTTCACTCTTCACGGGAGAGTATATCTTTCACACGCCTAGACATCTATGGCATGGGTGATTCTGAGGTGTCTCGCATCTTCAGATTCACCCCTCATATGCCATCATGGAATTAACCACAACCCTGCAGGAGGACCAGCCCAACACATGACACTACCCATGACACCCATGACAGCTACATATACAATCAGAGCCCCATCCCCACAGATTGCGAACAGAACATGTATGGGGACAGCTGGCTGGTTGGTGAGTGACATGGGTGGCAGGCATGACTGCCCCCCCCCCCCCCATGATGCACACATCACAGGGGGCACATGCACTACTAACATCCTCCTGTCTTTTCCCTTCAAGGTGACTCTGCATATGCACTGGGACCCCATCTCATGACCCCATCTCATGCCAGCTCGCATTATGCATCTTTGCACGTTAAACACAAAAAAATAAAAAATAAAACCAAAAAAAAAAGGGGAAAAACAAATTAATGCCGTTGACGTGAGCCACGCCTGGGGCGCCAGGGGAGACTCATGGGGGAGGGGGTAAACCGGGGAAGGAGGAGCAGCCCCTGGTCTCTGCCCACCTGGCGGCCTGCCCTCCAAGGCCACGGCAATTCTGTCTAGGCCAGCACTAATTGATGCCGTATTGGCCTGGATAGCCTGGGTGAGGGCCCTCACATCCTGCCCAACGCCTGCTGTTGTAGTCTGCAGGTGGTTTAGGCAGTTTGTAAGAGCCAGGGAGTGGCAGTCCAGGTCCCCAAGCATATCCTTTATGGAGGACAGGCTCTCCTCCATCCGCCCCAAAGTCTTGCTGACCTCTCCCAGATGGCGGGTCTGACGGAACTGGTCCTTTCTCAGAGTGGCGGGCAGGAGATCGGCCAGCCCCCTGGTCTTCTGGGTCGCCTTCCTGCCTCCAGCTGAGGCTTGTGGCCGGGGAGAAGGGGAGCCCCTTGGGAGGGGATCCCTGTTGGGGGAGGAGTGGGGGGGGCTACCCCTTATGGAGGGCTGGCTGCTGCCAGCCAGAGGGGAAGAGTCCTCCAAAAACAAAAATCCAGTGCCTGACATGGACTCCTCCTCAAACTCCTCCTCCTCCACTTCAACCTCCTCCTCTTCAACCTCCTCCTCCTCAACCTCCTCCTCTCCAACCTCCTCCGAGGACTCCGGCCTTGTCGGGGGGTCCTCATCAGGCTGGGATGGTGCGGTCAGCCCAGATGGCCCAGCACCCTCCTGCTCATCTGTGGATGACACAAAACATTCACAGGTTGGAGTATCCACACACTTGCCACATATTCCCTTTCACCCCTCCCCCACACATGCTACACACCTGATAGGGCCAAAAAACCTTACCTGGCATCACGCCTTCATGACTTGAGTCATAGCCGGGCAGGCCCTCCACTTCTTGCCTATGAAAGGTCAGGGCCACCGCACGCTCCTCCGCTGTCAGCCTAACAGGGCATGGTGGGCCCCCTCCTGTGCCCCTGGCATGGGCTAGCATTTTGGCCAGCTTCTTTTTGTCCGGGTCTCCTCTCCCCCCCCCCCCCCCCCGATGAATTCACCTGGTCAGTAATCCTGTCCAAAATCTCTCTCCTCCTGGCCGGGGGGGTGTTGGCACTCTCCGGGCCGTGGAGGAAACGCCCATATTCGGAAATGGTCCGGGCAAGAATTTGTTTCTCCCCCACAGTAAAATGTAACTTCCTCTTCCTCTCAGTCATACTCATACAAAAACTCACTCCCAAACAGTCAGCAAAAATCACTCAGAAAAAGAAGCAGGAAAAATCAGTCACAAAAACAAACAGGAAAAATCAGTCACAAAAACAAACAGGAGAAATCAAGCAAGAAAACAAACGAACCAAAAAATAACAACCAAAAAATATCACAAGCAGTCACCAAAAATCACTTACAAATATCTTCTACCAAACACAAGATCACACAGTCCACAAATATCACAAAGACAAAACACAACGCAACTAACAACAGAACAAAAGCACCTTGCTGTATAGGGAGGGATACAAAGGGATGTACTTTTGCAAAGGAAGTGCGTCTGTGTCTGTCTATTTATGCTGTCTGCGTAGTTGAGAACGTTTCCCTAGTCCACTTCCAAATTTAACTGATTGCGCTGTTCCCGAGTTGGGAGCATGCGCACAGAGGTGCTGACATGGTCTGCTTCAAGCGCGCATGCGCGAGCCGGCCGGCCCTTCATTTGCATGGGGTCACGGCTCATTTCAATGTAACACGCCCACGTCCTTCCCAATTTGTATTACTCTGCCTTGCACCTCAGAAATAACATTGCGCAGGCGCTAATTTCTGCGTAAAAGCGACGAGAAGAGGGTGATTGCGCCGCTACATTGCGCCAGTCTAACGTAAAGTCGGTGCGCTACGCTGGTCCAATAATGCGCAGATGTACCTGAATCTGGCACAATATTTTTTCAGAAGGATATTAGCAAAAGTAGCCTTGTTGCTTTAGAAGTTGAACTTTACTCTCTCAATCAACATTGACTATTTTTATTTTAATTAGGCAGCTAGCATTAGTAAATTGATAGTAACATATATTATATTTACTTCAGAGGAGTAACTAGAATCTTCAGGGCCCCAGTGTAAAAAAAAATACAGATCCAGGGGCCCTTTAGTTCGATCGCAAGGCTCTTTATTATGGTCCCACAGTGGATCCCTTTCATGTGTTCTGCATTGGGCCCTCTTCCTGCTGTCTTGGCCCCCCACAGTGGCAGAATGCCAGGGCCCGGTCAGAAGTGTGACCTTTGCGATCCTGGTAGTTCCACTACTGATGTCAGTAGGACTGTGAATGGTGTCAGTCAGTAGAGCAGTGGACAGTGTCAATATAGCAGTGGACTTTGTCAGTAATGCAGTGGATAGGGTTAGTTGTTTTTCAAAGAGGTCTGTTTAGATCATAGATATTTCACCAAAGTCCCCCCAAGGGGGCTCCTAAAAAAATTATAAAATAAAACAGCCCCTAAGCTCCATCCCTGCAGCCTCACGGAACAAATGGACAGGAAAATCTCTGTACAGGAGGGGGGCAGTATGATGGGGAGCAGTGTGACAGGGAGGGCAGTGTGATAAAAGGGGGGCAGTGAACTTATTTTCTAGGCTACCAGTCGTGAGCGACCTCAGAGAAGCAACTCTTACCTTACCCGGCAGGAGCAACCTAGAGGCAAAAAAGCTGAAGCCAGAGTCAGGGGGTAGTGCAGGGAGGCAGAGCTCGTGGTCTTAGCAACTGATGGCTGCCAGAAACACCTAGCACCAGGCTGGATAGGAGGGGAGGCTGGAACAACATATAGGGGAACCGATGCCCTGCATTTTGCTCCTGCAGCTGCTAAATGCCTGCTTCTCCTCTTCTCCCTCCCACAGGCATTCAGCGACTGCAGGAGTAAAAGGCAGAGCATCAGTTTGCCTATATGCTACTCATCTCATCCAGGTGTAGATAAATGTGACAGAGGAGCCGCACGGGCCCCCTGAAGGATGGTCAGGTCTGGTGCAATTACCCCATCTATGGTGGGCAATGCTTCTCGCAGACTTCATCAGCAGCTTCCCTTGCTTAGTGATAGCAGTGATGGCTTTCACTTCCCCTGCTCTCCACAGGCATTGCGGCGGCATCTGTTTTCTCCCTCACCCTCTGCGGCCAATCCGAAAATGGGTCGTAGACCTGCTTCTGATTGTCCGGATTAAGGATCAGTGTTTCAATAGCGAATATTCATTCGCTGTTGTAACACCTGGGTGGCCTCGTAGCTCAAAGCTCTGTGCCACTCACCCACTCAATGGAAAAGAGTTTAGTTTCAAGCCCTGCGACCTATGCTGTGCTCCCGCCCTGTAGTACTGACAGGTGCAGACTCTGCGCTGATCCGTGGAAAAAATAAATGTTCCTGGACTGCCGCACTCTAATAGGCGATTTATTGAAACAAAATGAACAAAGGATAAAATCCAAAGCTGTATAACATCCAAAAATGTATGCAACACTGCAATCAATGGTAGAAAGTGGACATAGGGGACAAAAAAGCTAACATGTTTTACATCATGGATAGATGCTTAGTCATAGCTGGGTTGTGTGAGGATCTGAAAGGATTTAAATAGAAAACTTTGAATGCATCCAAACCAATTAGAGCTGGTCTGCACAGCATTAGACAATTCGATACCTGATTGAAACTGACACAACCCTTGGACAGACCAGCATCTGCACAATCAAAAACAATCAAGAACAAAAATACACATGTGTATGTGACATTGGGGCTGATTTACTAATGAATCTGCGCTGCGCCGGTACATGCCTTAATTAGTGCGCTGGATGAATCCCTAATTAGGCGCATGAACCGGCGGCAGCAGCAGCGCGATGTGATTGATAACTAAAGCCGCCGCCGAACTCCCTGTATAAGTCTATGGGGGGAAATCTTAATAGTGAATTTTAATGGCTAATCTGCAAGTTTTGTCCTAAAAAGTGTTTGGGGACCTCAGTCCTGCCCCAGGGGACATGTACCAATGCTTTTTTTATTTTTTAAAACGGCCGTTTTTTCGGGAGCAGTGATTTTAATAATGCTAAAAGTGCAATAATAAAAGTGTAATTTTTCTTTAAATTTCGTACTATGGGGGGCTCTAATGTCAGCATGTGAAAAAGCGCATGTTTCCCGTGGTTAGAACTGTCTCTGCACAAAATGTCATTTTTCAAAGTAAAAAAGCCATTTAAAACTGACTCGCGGCAATAATGAATTGTCGGCTCCCGGCAATTGCAGGAGAATTCATTCATTAAAAAAAGGAAAAAAAAAGCGTGGGGGTCCCCCCAAATTCAATAACCAGACCCTTTAGGTCTGGTATGGATATTAAGGGGAACCCCGCCATCAATTTAAAAAAAAAAATGACGTGGGGTTCCCCCCAAATATCCATAACCAGACCCTTCGGGTCTGGTGTGGAATTTAAGGGGAACTCCACTCCAAATTTAAAAAAAAATGGCGTGGAGTCCCCCCTAAAATCCACACCAGACCCCTTATCCGAGCACGTTGACCTGGCCGGCCGCAGAAAAGAGGGGGGGACAGAGCGCGGCCCCCCCCCTCTCCTGAACCGCACCAGGCCACATGCCCTCAACATTGGGAGGGTGTTTTGGGGTGCCCCCCAAAACACCTTGTCCCCATGTTGATGAGGACAAGGGTCTCTTCCCCACAACCCTTGCCCGGTGGTTGTGGGGGTCTGCGGGCAGGAGGCTTATCGAAATCTGGAAGACCCCTTTTACAAAGGGGCCCCCCAGATCCCGGCCCCCCCCCTGTGTGAAATGGTAATGGGGTACCTTGTACCTCTACCATTTCACGAGTAAAAAAAATGTAAAGGGTTAAAAAAGACAAGAGCCGGTTTTTGACAAGTCCTTTATTATCTTCTTTCTTCTTTCCTTCGGGTTTCTTCTTCCTCCTCCTTCTTCTTCCTCTGCTTCTGTCTTGGGTCTTCTATTCCCGCATCTTGCCCGGCGTGTTCTTCCATCTTCTGTTCCTCCCGCTGTCCTTCTCGTCCGCATCTTCTTCTCCTTCTTGTTCTTCTTCGCCGGAGCGGCCGCTTCCAATTGAAATCCCCGCTGTCTGCCGGACCACGCCCCCCCCTCTGACGCCTCGGGCAAGCTCTTAGGAGTGTGCTGCAAGTGCGTCCGAGGGGGGCGTGGTCACAAGTGAGAGGGCGGGCAATTCAATTTGAAGCTCGTGCGCGGCTTTTTCTTTGCCAGAGTCGCCGCTTCCAATTGAATTGCCCGCTTTCTGGAACATGTGACCACGCCCCCCTCTGACGCACTGGCACCACACGGGGACTTTCCTAAGAGCTCGCCCGTGGCGTCAGAGGGGGGGCGTGGTCCGGCAGACAGCGGGGATTTCAATTGGAAGCGGCCGCTCCGGCGAAGAAGAAGAAGGAGAAGATGCGGACGAGAAGGACAGCGGAAGAAGATGGAAGAACACGCCGGGCAAGATGCGGGAATAGAAGACCCAAGACAGAAGCAGAGGAAGAAGAAGGAGGAGGAAGAAGAAACCCGAAGGAAAGAAGAAAGAAGATAATAAAGGACTTGTCAAAAACCGGCTCTTGTCTTTTTTTACACTGACACTTTTTTTTTACTCGTGAAATGGTAGAGGTACAAGGTACCCCATTACCATTTCACACAGGGGGGGGCCGGGATCTGGGGGGCCCCTTTGTTAAAGGGGTCTTCCAGATTTCGATAAGCCTCCTGCCCGCAGACCCCCACAACCACCGGGCAAGGGTTGTGGGGAAGAGACCCTTGTCCTCATCAACATGGGGACAAGGTGTTTTGGGGGGCACCCCAAAACACCCTCCCAATGTTGAGGGCATGTGGCCTGGTGCGGTTCAGGAGAGGGGGGGGCCGCGCTCTGTCCCCCCCTCTTTTCTGCGGCCGGCCAGGTCAACGTGCTCGGATAAGGGGTCTGGTGTGGATTTTAGGGGGGACTCCACGCCATTTTTTTTTTAATTTGGAGTGGAGTTCCCCTTAAATTCCACACCAGACCTGAAGGGTCTGGTTATGGATATTTGGGGGGAGCCCCACGTCATTTTTTTTAAAAATTGATGGCGGGGTTCCCCTTAATATCCATACCAGACCTAAAGGGTCTGGTTATTGAATTTGGGGGGACCCCCACGCTTTTTTTTTGGTGTTTTTAATGAATGAATTCTCCTGCAATTTCCAAGAGCTGACAATTCATTATAGCCGCGAGTCAGTTTTAAATGGCTTTTTTCCTTCAGAATGTCATTTTTCACATGCTGACATTACACCCAGGGCCGCCATCAGGGGGGTACAGGCAGTACACCTGCAGGGCCGCCATTAGGGGGGTACAGGCATTACACCGCCCGGGGGTCCCCAGGGGCCCCCAGGGGCCCGGATGGGAACCACCCTAAAACAAAAAAAAGAATTTTTTTTTTTTTTTTTTTGTTTAAGGGCTCCGAAGGTCCCCAGGGGCCCGGAGGCCACTAAGGGCCCCAGATGGCAAGCCCTTTTTTTTAAATAAAATATATATATTTAAAAAAATATATATATTTTTTTAATATATTTGTTTTTTTTTTTCTAAGGAAAGGGCCCAGAGGTCCCCAGGGCCCTGGAAGGCTACCCCCTTGTTTTTTTACTTTTTTTCGATAAATGTTATATTTAAAAAATATATATATATGTATTTTCTCTCTTTTTTATTTTTATTTGATAAAGAGCACAGAGGTCCCCAGGGCCCCGGATGGCTACCCCCCTTTTTTATATATATTTTTCTTTATTTCTTATTTCTGTCAAAATTTTTGTAAAGGGCCCCCCCGCTCCTCAATTTGTGGCACCACCCCCCCCCCCCCGCTTCTCAATTTCATGCGGCAGCACCCCCCCCCCCGGTTCTCTGCTCCAGGGGGCCCATGCCTGAAGCTGTGTAAGGGGCCCCAAAATTCATGATGGCGGCCCTGTACACCTGTAAGGGGCCCGGGGGTCCGGAGGTGCCCAGATGCCTGGAGGCCCCCCAGCGCCCCAGATGGTAACCCCCCTCTTTTTTTTTTTGTATATATATTTGTTAGTTGGTTTTTGTAGGATTTTTTATTAAAGGGCCAATTTTTGGAATTTAATATTTTTTAGCAGTCTGGAGGTCCCCAGGGCCCCGGGTGGCAACCCCCCAAATTTTTTGTTATTAAAGGGCCAATGTTTTGGTTTAGGGGTCTGGAGGTCCCCAGTGGCCTGGTCCCCAGTGGCCCGGAGATCCCCAGGGCTCCAGATGACAACCCCCCACCTTTACAAAAAAATCAAAAAAATAACATATGATATATTTTTTGGTTATTTTTTAAACATATATATATATAATATAATTTTGAAAGCTCCCAGAGGGCCCCTTTTTGCTTCTAAAAATGTTATAAACATTTTCCCCAGGTTTGTAACTTTTTACTTTAATTTCTTTTTTAAAGTGTATTTTGTGCGTGAAGTCGAGAGAGAGGAGCTGGACTTGCAATCGCCATCCTTCTCCATGCCCCCGGTGGCAATGGTGGGTGTGAGGGGGGCCTCACCCCACCTGCTACACTTGGGAGCCCGATGGGACAGAGGGACTCCCCCTATGAAGGAGTGTAGCCCACCCAGCCAGCCCTGTAGGTCCTTCGCCTCCCTTTATTTTAGGAGACCTCATGGCCAAAGTGTGTGCAAGTGTGGTGTTTTTTTTTGGGGGGGGGGGGTGGGCATACTAAGCACAGGCGTACCTTGCATAGCACACCCACCAGGAGCCGGGCTGACACCACCAAACTCAATTCACATGTAGCCGAGACCGGGATCCGAACCCTTGGCTGCAGAGGTGAACGGTTTGTCAGCGCAGTGCCATTCACGTTGAGCCACCACAGCTCCCATCCAATGTTATTTTTTTTTTAGATTTTTGGTAGTTATTTTTTATTAAAGGGCCCAGAGCTCCCAAGGCAACCCCCTTTTTTATTATTTTATATATATATATATATATATATATAGATATTTTAATTTATTTTTCATTAAAGAGCCCAGAAGTTTCTTTTTATTAAAGGGCCCAGTGGTCCCCAGGGCCCCCGGATGGCTACCACCCTTTTTAATATATATTTTTCTATATGTATTTTTTAGTAAAGGAACCCCCCGCTTATCAAATTGCGGCAGCCCCCCCCCCTTCTTAATATCAGGCGGCACCCCCCCCCTATTCTCTGCTCCAGGGGGCCCATGCCTGAAGCTGTGTAAGGGGCCCCATAATTCCTGATGGCGCCCCTAATTGCCTCCCCCCCCCCCCATGGTACGAAATTTCAAGGAATTTTTCACTTTTATTGTTGCACTTTAACCACTTCCATACCGCGCCTATTCTGGCACTTCTCTCCTTCATGTAACAATTATATTTTCTTCCTTGAAACTTACTCAGGACCCCCAAACATTATATATATTTTATTAACAAACACCCTAGGGAATAAAGTGGCGGCCATTTTTTCGGACACATTTCCAACAGTATTTGTGCCAAAAATTTTCAAACGTTTTTTTTTTTTTTTGGCTTTCAAAAAAAAAACCTGTTTCATGAATGACAAAATAAGAAAGCAGTAAAGCTAGGCCAATTTTTAGGGATAAGGTAAAAGATGATGTTACACCGAGTAAATAGATACCTAACTTGTCACGCTTTCATATTGCGCACACTCATGGAATGGCGCTAAACTTCGTTATTAAAAATCTCCATAGGCAACGCTTGACTTTTTTTCTCAGGTTACCACTTTTGAGTTACAGAGGAGGTCTAGTGCTAAAATGATTGCTCTCGCTCTAACGCACGCTATGATACCTCACATGTGGGGTTTGAAGGATGTTTACATATGTGGGTGGGACTTGCATGCGTGTTCGCTTCTGAGTGCGAGCTACTAGGGACAGGAGCATTTAAATTCCTTTGTTATTTTATTTTTTTACTTAATATTTTAATTTTTGCACTTGTTTGTCCCTTTGTTTGTATTATTTTTCACTTTTCTTCCTATTACAAGGAATGTAAACATCCCTTGTAATAGGACTAGTGTGTGACAGGTCCTCTTTATAGAGAAAGGCGGGGTCAATTAGACCCCACATCTGTCCTCCAGGCTGGAAAGCATGGAATTGGTAAAAAAAAAAACATCTCATGCTTTCAGCTGCAATCATGTTCGTTCAGCACAGTAGTGTAGTGTGTAGCATGTTCACCTAGCAGCAAAAGGGTTGCTGGTTCGAATCCCGCCCGTGACACTATCTGCCTGGAGTTTGCATGTTCTCCCTGTGTGGGTTTCCTCCCACAATCTAAAAACATGCTGTAAATTGGATCCTGTCTAAATAAGCCCTAATGTGCAGTAGGAGATTTAGGTTTTGTGCTGCCCTAGGCCTGACCAAATTTTGGCACCCCCCTAATAGAAAAATGACCCACCCTTCCTGTCAAGGCCACACCCTGTTTTTTTATGACCCACCCAGGAATTTTCAGGGGACACACACAAGTTCTGTGGGGGGGGACCTGGGGGGCCTTTAATTTGCCTAGTTTTTCGATCACTTCCTGTTTGGCTATGGGGCAGGAAGTGAAGGCCAATCTCCCCAAACGGACAGGGATAATACAAAATAAACTGACAGAGCTTCTAACCCCCCCCCCCCCCACCAACTCTATCCAAAATGAAAGAAATCCAAAAAATAAAAGTGATGATTATTGTTCCAGTTTAACCCCAAATTTCAGATCATTTTATTGAGAGGCTTAAGAAAATATAACCATGCCAATAGGCCAGGATCCAGCGTTGCTAATATGTATGAATGTGTGTTAGGGACCCCCACAAACACCACCCAATGTTAAATCAACTATTTTCTTGTTTGTTTTGGGGATGCCTGCACCCCTGATAGGGTAAAGACACCTCACAAATGTTGTCACTTTCTACTTAATTCATTCACTTCCTGCCACACAGCCAAACAGGAAGTGAGGGAAACACCTGAGTAATGTTTTGTTGGGGACACACAGATCAATATAAATAGTTTCCCATTTTGGAAATGGCATTTTGCTGTGTACACCCCAAATTAGTAGGAATCTTGGACTTTGGGGTCCATTTACTAAAGGCAAATCCACTTTGCACTACAAGTGGACAAGCAAGGAAGAAAACTCAAAACTTGGCGGGATTGGAAGTAAAAACCATCAGTGCTTCCCTTCTGATTTTCATTGCCTACGCTTCTACTGCAGAGCGGCTTTGCCTTTACTAAACCCCAAAGTAACTAATCATTTGGGGTGTACACTGCAGTGCAATTTGCTTAATGGTGACACTAGTTAGATTGACCTGTGCCCCGAAGAAAAGACCATTGGTAGGGTTTTAACCTCACTTCCTGTTCAGCTGTGTGACAGGAAGTGAAGCCAATTTTAGGAAAAGGGACACAAAGCCCAACCTAAAAACACTAGCAGGGGTTCTAACACTCAATTGGCTTCCCTCAAACAACCCACAATTAGAATAGGATTGTCTTGTGCTAGTTTCAAGCACAGCGCTGTAAATCAGCACTTCAAGCCTGTCCAAAAAAAAAACACCACCCCCCCCCCCCCCTCCAACAGGCCCTGTTTGCAGCTTTTCCTACATCTTGCACATGTGCTTTAAAAAGTCAGTCTGGACATCAGTTCTAGGAAACAATACTTACCGCTTTGTCCTTCCTTTTCTGGTGACTAAACATTTCATGCATACACACCAGGAAAGAGCTTAGAGACAAATCACACTTGATGGTTTAGGCCCAAACTAGTTCAGCTGCAGCGGTTGAAATCCATAGCATGAAAAAAATATCACAAAACAAACTTCAAAATTTGAAAGTAATTTTATTGGTCCACAAAACAAGGAAAGCAAAAAAAAAATTACAAATAAACACACCAAAAATATATAAAAACACCTAAAAACAAAAAAGACCAACGTTTATTTCACAGTCATTGGAAAAATAAATCATGCTTTTGAAATAACAGGATAGACCCACAGGATTAAAACATTAGTCATTAACATCTTGAGAAACATTTAGCAAAATTATGTAGCAGAGAAAACATCAAAAAATACAAAACTTGCTCCAAAACATCTCTGTTTCGCTCCGCCATTACTTCCAGCCAGCAAATCTGCCCCCTCTGAGGGGCAGCTGACACGTGCAGTATCCACGCTTTTTATAACATGTGTGCTAATGAACCAATTGGAAACACATGAAGAAATGTCAGCCTCTAGTTTGTGTGCACTTGTAACTGCTTACACCTGTTAAGGATGTCCTTAAATTACTAAGCCAAAAAAAGAGCTTTCTGAGCATGCTCAGAAAGATGCAAGTCATTTTCAGGATGAAACTTCCAACTTCTTTTTCTAACTGTTCGAGCATGCCCAGTTCACTCGAAATGCAGTACCAGAATCAAATCTGCAATGGCGGATGAAAGCATTAGAGGTGTTAAATTATTTTTTTGGTCCCCTGAAGTGATGCTTTACAAGCTGAACGGGAGGTCTTATAGAATTTTTACGTAACAAACCTAAATAGTAATAATTTAAAAGCCCCTGTCCCTAGTAGCTCGCAGTCAGAAGCGAACAAGCAGCATTTTTATTGTTTCCGGTTACCAGTTTAGATTTACAGATGAGGTCTAGTGCTATAAATATTCCTCTTGCTGTTACGCACGCTATGATACCTCACATGTGTGGTTTGAAGAATGTTTCCATATATGGGGGCGGGCCTTAAATGTGTAAGCCCCGCCCACATATTGAACCCCCGTTCAAACCCCACATGTGAGGTATCATAGCGTACGTTAGAGCGAGAGCAATACTTTTAGCACTAGACCTCCTCTGTAAATCTAAACTGGTAACCTGAAACACATAAAAAAGCGTTGCCTATGGGTATTTTCAAGTACTGAAGTTTGGCGCCATTCCATGAGTGTGTGCAATATTAAAGTGTAACATGTTGGGTATCTATTTACTCGGTGTAACATCATCTTTCACATTATGGCCATAAATTGGGCTAACTTTAGTGTATTCTTAATTTGTAACCACTTGAGCCCCAGAGCATATTACTGGTCACTGACGGGGCCATTTTTTGCATTTCAACACTGCGTCATTTTGACTGACAATTGCGTGGTTGTGCGACGTGGCCCCCAAAAAAATTGGGCGTCCCCATCCCCCCCCCCCCCCCCCCCCCCCTAAAAATTTTTTTTTTTTTTTTTGTTGGTGGTATTTGATCACCTCTGCGTTTTTTCTTATTTTTGCTTGACCCAAAAATATAGCGACAATTTGGTAACTAAAAAAACATCTTTTTTACGGTTTGCTATAATAAATCTCCCCCAAAATATATTCAAAAAATGTTTGCCCTCAGTTTAGGCCGATAAGTATTCTTGGACATCTTTTTGGTTGCAAAAAATCACAATAAGCGTTTGATTGGTTTGGGCAAAAGTTCTAAGTAGGGGTTGGTCTTATGGGTTTTTTTGGAATAATTTTTTGTTTTACTAGTAATGGTGGCTATCATTGTTTTTTCTGTCTAATGCGACATTGTGGCGGACACATTTTTGTGAGATTTGGCATTTTTGTAGCGAGCAATGGTATATAAATGCATTGCTTACTATAAAAATGACACTGGCAGGGAAGGGGTTAACACTAGGGGCGCGGAAGGGGTTGAATATGTTACCTGGGTGTGTTCTAACTGTAAAGGGGGTGGGACTGTGTAGGGGAAATGACAGATCGCTGTTCATACATTGTAGGGACAGACGAGCAGGCATTCCCCCCCCCCCCCGACAGGACCGGGATAAAGGGGAACTCCACCCCAAATTACAAAAAAAAACGGCGTGGGGGTCCCCCTTCAGGTGCACAACAGGCTCTTAGATTTGATCTGGAACATAAGGGGTTAAACCCACGCCAAAAAACGGCGTGGGGTTCCCCCTCAGATCCAGACCAAACCCTTCTCCCAGGCACGCAGTCTGGCCGGACAGGAATGGGGGTGGGGACGAGCGAGCGCCCCCCCCCCCTCCTGAGCCGTACCAGACCACATGCCCTCGACATGGGGGAGTGTGTGCTGTGGGGGAGGGGGGCACTGCCCCCCCACCCCAAAGCACTCTTGTCCCCATGTCGATCGGGACAAGAGCCTCTTCCCGACAACCCTGGCCGTTGGTTGTCGGGGTATGCGGGCGGGGGGCTTATCAGAATCTGAGAGCCCCCTATATTAAGGGGGCCCCCAGATTCTGGCCACCCACCCTATGTGAATGAGTATGGGGTACATCGTACCCCTACCCATTCACCGGGTGGAAAAGTGTAAACACCAAAAAAAACACACAGAGAAAAAAATAATTTATTAGTCAGCTCCGGGGGTCTTCTGCCGGGACCCCCCCACCACCAGCCCATTGGGCCCCGGGCTTCGCCGTCTTCTGCCGGGGGGGACACCCACCGATGATCTCCGCCATGTCCAGCCAGGCCCCCACCCCAAAATAAGCTCTTTCACATTCGGGGGGGGGGCCGGCCGAAAAAAGCAGAGAACAACGGGGGCGGAGCCCCTCGGTCTTCCAGACGTTTTCTGCCGGGGGGGCTCCAGCCCCGCACCGGTCTTCGCCGCCGCCTTCCGCCGGGGGGGGACACCCACCGATGCTCTCGGCCATGTTCGGCCAGGCCCCCTACCCCAAATCAAGCTCTTTTACATCCGGGGGGGGCCGGCGGAAATGGCGGAGAACAACGGGGGCGAAACCCCTCCTCGGTCTCAGTGCAGCTCCACCCACTGGCAGTAGTTCCGGCTCCTCCCACAGAGCTCATTCTGCTTCCTGCTGGAGAGGAGAGAAGACCTGTCTTCCAGAGCTCCTGTGTTCCAGCCTACCAGGACCAGCCTCCAGCCCCCAGCCCCCTGCCCCGGAAGAGGGGTGGGATGGCCTCCCTCAGCCCCGGAGGTGGACCGGCTTCCGGCCTCCGGAGGAGTCAACAGCACCTGCCCTCCAGCCAGACCACCGCCACCACCATCAGCAGGGAGGACCGTCTCTTCCTGGAGACCCAGGAGGGTCTCTCAGACTGGACAGCCCCTCAGCCAGGTGAGAATGAGGCAAGAACCAGGAGGAGGCGGGATAAAATCAAATCC
This sequence comes from Rana kukunoris, assembly GCA_029574335.1. Taxonomy (NCBI): domain Eukaryota; kingdom Metazoa; phylum Chordata; class Amphibia; order Anura; family Ranidae; genus Rana; species Rana kukunoris. Next base: position 359,788,182 of record CM056050.1, on the reverse strand, counting down.
CTGCTGGTGAGGATATCTCAGGCCTGCGTGGAAAAGATGACTACTCTCGCAGGCCTGAGGGAAAAGAGGGACAGGTGCTCCAGTAATAAGAGATCTGAATTCAAGGGGGCCATCACCACCCTAGGACTAGAAGTAAAAGAAATATGGGAATACCTGGGGGGCTTTTGCCAACGTGGGGCTGGAGAGGTGAACTTCCTAGAGGAGCTCCGGAGGACCCTCCAGCAGGCCAACCGGGAAGGGAGCCAGGCAGCGAGGAGGAGCGGGCGGTCTAAGAAGGGGTCCCAACCCCCCAAACAGCCAGGAGAGTCAGGGGAGCCTGGGTGCAGTGGGGGGGGGGGCGAGTGCCGGTGGTGCAGGGCCCAGTATGGCCATAAAACCTGGGGAGGGTTCCCGGGAGCCGATCCCTCGGTCCGTGGAAGGGACTGGGGGGTTGGCGAAGACCGGGGAGTCCAGTGATCCAGGAGGTCGCCGGGCCCAGGTGCCGCCGGCGGTACCCCCCCGCCATCTTCAGGTCAGCATACCCAGGCTCCCCCAGGATGGTCGCACTGCCACAGCTGAAGCCCGCCATGTGTCGGCTTCCATGACCCCTCAGCTTGCAGTGGAGCGGGAGGATCTGGCCATGGAAAGGCCAGGGACTGCTCCTGCGGCTGCTATGTCATCGGGAGAGAGGCAGACACATGGTGGAGGCATTGTGCTGCGGTCATCTGGAGGTAAACAGCTTGTGTGCAGTGTGGCCAAGATGGCGCCGGCTGTTGGGGGTGGAGTAGACCGGGACCCGGAAGTGACCGCCCAAGAACCGGAAGTGCCCCAGCCGGAACCGGAAGTGCCCAGCCGGAACCGGAAGTGCCCCAGCCGGAACCGGAAGTGCCCCAGCCGGAACCGGAAGTGCCCCAGCCCGGAACCGGAAGTGCCCCAGACCGGAACCGGAAGTGACCAGACCGGAACCGGAAGTGACCGTCCCGCGACCGGAAGTGCCCCCCCGCGAGTTTGCGGTGGTCGGTGGGGGCTCAGGGGACCTGGGGGATGAGAGGCTGGGGGTGCAGGGGTGCCCAGCCCCGGACGCTGCAGCAGGCACCTCCAGGCACCCCCGGCAGGAGATGGACAGAGACGGTGAGGACGGTAAATTGGACGGTAAGCTGCCACCCCCCCAGGTCCCCATGGACACTGCCACAAGCCCCGAGGGGCCCCCTGCAGCACAGGCGGGGTGGGGGGAAAGTCAGGTGGGACCCCTCCCAGTGGACTGTATAGCATACGATTATATCCGGCAGTTGGAGGGGTCCCAGGGGGGCTCCCCCCCAGTACAGGTGGAGTCCCAAGGGGCTGGTGTGGTCGCGGAGGGGTCTGGGTGGGGGAGTTTGGTGGGGGTGGTACCCCCCTCTGCTGTGGTCCCGGGGGGGGGGGAGCCTGTAGTCAGGCCAAAGGTGGTGGGTCAGGGTGGTCAGGGTATATCAGCGGGGGTGGGTGCAACACCACCGGCAGGGATGGGGGCCCCCCCGTCCCCCCCCCACTTCTGGGGGTGCTGAGGGGGGTGCCCCACTTCCGGAGAACATCTTTCGGGGGTCTCCGGAGGCCAACTTATTGTCTGCCCTAAAGGGGGGTCGCTCTTTCGCCCAGGTGTTGGGCTCTCGTGCCCCTCTGGACCACCTGTACAGCCGGTTTGGCGCCCAGAATTTCCGCGCCCCCCCTGCTGACCAGGAGAGGACGCAGGGGTCGGCGTGGACGAGGGGTACAGGTGGTCCAGAGAGGAGGCGTAGGAATGTTGTCCAGCTTCGGTACGAGGGTCCGGACCCCTGCCCCCGCTCGAGGTGAGGTGGTGGGCCTGGTACTCTCCTTGGGTTTTGGGGTGGATGACCTTTTTGCTGTCATCCATCCCACCAACACACGGGAGTTTGATATAAGTTTTGTCACTCCCGTGTGTATGGAACGCTTTATCACCGGCTTTGGGTTGGTGAGGGGCGTTGACCCTTGGAAGAGGTACAGGCTCATTCCCATCTCCAGGCAGGAGGAGGTTAAGAACATCACCATCCTGGTGAGGAATGAGTCGCTCCCTCCGGAGGACATTGCCACCTGGCTCGGGAGGTACGGGCAGTTGCAGACCCCCCTGAGGAAGAACCTTGATGAGCGCGGGGTCTGGACCGGGGCTTGGTTGACCAGGATCCGGCTCAAGAGGGAGGGCAACAGTGTTGCCCACCTCCCTGGCAGCGCCTTTCTAGGCAGAGACCGGATCCTGGCGTTCTACCCGGGACAGCCCCGTCGTTGCTTCAAGTGCGGCAGCCCGACCCACATGAGCTCGGACTGCACGGTGGTCAGATGTGGCCGGTGCCACGAGTTTGGCCACCAGTCCGAGTCATGTGGGAAGATATGCTGCAACTTGTGTGGTGAGATGGGGCACCCATTTAGCAGGTGTCCCCAAAGCATATCGGGGTTCTTCCTCAGGGGGGGGACCTCCCGGGCCGGGAGCGGCCGAAGCCCCCCCGGCGAGTGATGGCCGGGGGGGTGGGGATCCTGGAGCCCCTAGTACTACTCCGGAGGGACCAACAGGCCCATTGCCTCAAAGAAGGCGGAGCAGGCGTGGGCGTGGGGCTCCCCCCCGGGGGACACGGGCTCGGTTGGCCAGGAGGCTCCCGATCCTCCGGAGGGCGGAGCCGGTGGGGAGGAGTCGGGGAGGCCTGGGGGTCCCGGGCCTGAGGGTCCGGGGCCAGGGCCTTCCCCTCCTAATGTTGCAGGGCCGATCCCCATCCCCCTTCCCTTTCCCCCTCCTCACCATTGCCCCTCCCCTCCACCTGGCCCTCCATCTGTTTCCCCATGCCCTCCTCCCTCATCTTCCCCCCCTCGTACCCCCCCCCCCGTCGTCCCCCCCTCCCAAGTCCCGTCCCCCCCCTCCCCCTTCTTCTTCCCGTCCAGCTAAGTCTGGTCCCCCCCCTGTCCTCTCCCCTGTCTCTGGCCCCCCTCCTGCCTCTTCCATTCCCCCCCCTTCTGGTACCCAGAGTCTCCTCTGGCCCTGTGGCCATGGAGATGGAAGCTGCTCGAGCCTCATCCAAGAGGGAAATCTCGAGCAGCGGGTCCGAGGAGGGGGGTGGTGTAGTCATCTCGGAGAGGTGGCAGGAGTGGGAGCAGGTGAGACGCAAAAAGAAGAAGGGGAAGGCTGCCAGATCTGGGGGCGGGAAGTCCCCAGTGAAGGGTGGGGTTCCCCCAGGGGCACGAAGTGGGGTGTCCCTGGGGAACCCGTTTGGTATCTTCTCCTCCTCCTCGGGCTCAGAGGAGGAGGAAGTGTAGATATGTAAATATGTTTTTGTGTTTGTAGTATGAAGGAGAACATGACCACTTTCAATCATTCTGATGGCGGTACCCTCTCCAATACGGCTTGCGACCATTAATGTCGCAAGTATTCGTTCTGCGGGAGCTCGTTTTATGGCCTTCGATTTTCTCAGCCGTGTTGAAGCTGACATTTTGTTTTTGCAGGAGACCTGGCTGGCATCTGTGGCAGAGATGCATCTAGCAAAGAGGGAGTGGAGATGTGGGCCCTCCCTCTGGTCTCTTGCGGCCGAGCCCTGCAGTGGGGTTGCGGTCCTTTTTAAGACTGGTCCGGTGGCTTGCCGGCGAGTGATTGAAGTGGAGATCGGTAGATGTCTGGTGGTGGACGCTGTCGTGAGGGGGCAATTCCTCCGGCTCATAAATTTTTATGGGCCTCAAACTAGGAGGGAGAGGAGGAGCCTCCTTACGGCGGTTAAGCCTTATCTTTTTACGTCCCAGCAGGTGATTTTTGGTGGCGATTTCAATATGATCACTAGGCCCAAAGACCGGGCAGGTGCCGCCAACCCTCTGGGATATGATAGTATTTTTTTTGAATAACGTAGTGAGGGAGGCCAGGTTGGTGGATGTGCACGTTCGTCACCTCCCCAACCTCACTGGTTTCACATTTTCCCCGAGGTAGTAGTAAGAGTAGATTAGATAGGTTTTTTTTAAAGGAGGACTCTGTCTGCTCGGCTCCTGAGCTGCAGTCGGTAGAGTTCTCCGATCACTGTATGGTATCTGTGGCCCTGAATGTCGCTGACACTCCTCAGAAAGGGAGGGGTTTGTGGCGCCTGAATGGGTCGCTACTGGAGGATCCTGAGGTTAGGGAAGCCTATGAGGTTTTCTTCCTGGGCCAGACCTCGCTCCTTGAGGGCAACTGCTCCCGCCTTGAGTGGTGGGAAGTAGTTAAAAAGAGGTCTGGCGACTTTTTCCGGGAAATCTCTGGGTACAGGGCAGCTTCCAAGTACCAGGCTTACCAGAGACTACGCAGGCAGCTTGACCGCCTGGTGTCCTCTGGGGGCTCTCAGGAACAGATATCCGGTCTGAAGGCGCAGATGAAGGAGTGTCAGTACGACCGTCTCGCCTCCCTGGTTTTTGAGAGGGATTATGGGAAGTTTATCTCTCCTGATCCCTACAGGAGCTGTGGTGAGGTGGCGAGGTCGAAGGTCGTACATGGCCTGAAGGATGCCTCAGGATCTCTGGTCCGGTCCAGATCGGGGATCCTGGGTGTCGTCAGAGACCACTTTTCGGACCTCCTGAAGAAGCGGCCTCTAGACATGGAGAAAGTCAGGGAATTCCTTGATGAGACCCCGCTGGAAGTGGGGTCTGACCTTCCTGACTCTCTGACAGAAGAGATCTCGGTAGCTGAAGTTGAGCAGGCTATTAGCTCTTTAGCTTCTAAAAAGTCACCTGGGCCCGATGGGCTCACGGCCGAGTTCTACAAAACCTTTAAGAGCCTCTTGGCTCCTCATCTGAGGGACGTGTTTAGTGAATGTTTGGCCTATGGCCTGCTGCCTCCCTCAATGAGAAGGTCAGCTCTGATCCTACTGTCAAAGGGGAAAGATCCGTCTGTGGTGGAGAATTGGCGTCCGATCGCCCTTCTTACCACAGATAGGAAGATACTGGCAAAGATCTTGTTTACACGTCTGTCTGCTTTGGCGGGCAGGATGCTGTCTCCCTCTCAGCACTGCACAATTCCTGGCCGGGGCACTTTTAGTGCCGTCCTGAGCGTCCGGGAGGCTGTGGAAAGGTGCAGGGCTGATGGCAGCGAGCGGTATCTGCTTGCATTGGATCAGGCTAAGGCGTTTGATCGGGTGAACCACGAGTACCTTTGGCTGCTTCTGAGGAGATACGGTCTGCCTGATCAATTCGTTGATTGGCTGCAGGTATTGTATAGGGGAGCTGAGAGCTTCCCTCTTGTCAACGGTTGGGTGGGCCGGGCCTTTGCCGTGGACTCTGGCGTCCGGCAGGGGTGCCCGCTGAGCCCCCTCCTGTACATCTTTGCGGTCGACCCCTTCGTAAGGAGGCTAGACTGCGGGCGTCGGGGGGGGTTCCGGTGGGACCTGTCGGGGGTCCGGTTTTCGGCGGTGAGGGTTGTGGCCTATGCGGACGACGTCTCGGTGGTGGTATCTGGTCGTGAGGAGGCCCATTATGTGGAGTCCCAGATCGGGTGCTACTCTGAGGCGTCAGGCTCGCTGGTCAATTGGGACAAGAGTGAAGTTTTCTGGTTGGGGAAGGAGGGGGAGCAGTTCCCCCTTCCGGACGTGTTCCCCACGCCCGTACCAGAGATTCGAGTTCTTGGCATTCATTTCGGCCCGGGTGATTATCCCAAGCTAAACTGGGAGCGCAGGCTGGTGAGTGCCACTCGGAAGGTGAAGGCCTGGAAAGGTTGGAAACTTTCCCTGAGGGAAAGGGTAAGCTTGGTCAAGACGTACTTATTGCCTGAGTTTTTCTCTTTGTAAGCTATGTGTGTCTTTTGCCAGCATCTCTCTATGCAGATGTCGGGTCTATGGTGGCCTGTTCTTCCTGCTGTTGTGGGGAAGCAGACTGAAAACCTGATCAAGAGGGAGGTCACATACCGCCAGCGACGGCAAGGTGGGTTGGACATGGTCAACCCGGTGGTGTTCTTTGTCACCATCTTTGTTAAATACAATTTGCAGTCCATATTTGTGGACGAGCCTTCCTGGTGGGAGTGTTCATGCAAGGACTGGCTCTTGCTGTTCTTGAGGCAGTGGGGGGAGGGGGGGAGGCCCGGCGATCTGAGGAGATCGCATGGGTATCTCCCTTCCTATGTCCCCCTGGCATTAAAGGTACTGAGGCAGTGGCGGATAACTGCCCTGGAGGTGGGCTCTTTGGGTCGGCGGGAGCTGTACCTGAGGGTCATGGCCTCGGACATTTTGAAGCCCCTGTCTTTGAGGGACTGCCCTGAGAGGGTCCTCACGGAGGGCTAGCCCTCTTGAATTCTTCTAGAATTCCAAGTAAGTTTGGGATCTCGCATGGAGGTCGTTCCATGGACGACTCTATGTCCGTGCGAATCTCAAATACAGGAACCTGGGGGACAGGGACTGCCCCCGTCAGGAATGTGGTGGGACATTGGAGACCATGGACCATTTTCTGGTCCAATGTCCCTTCAACATGGAGGTTTCTTACGAAGGTAGGGGGTGCCATTGGCTACCCCCGCCTTCCGGCCCTGACCTATGCTGAGCGAGTGTATGGTGATTTTGGGGTCCGCAGGGGATTTGAGTTATCGTCACTTTATTTAGTCAGCCTAGTTGTGCTTTATTACACTTGGCACGCTCGGTGTTTGGTGTCCACTAGGGACAAAAATCCTGCCTGTGCATGAGGTGGTGGGCGGTATCTTTCGGGAGTTGGTGAAGGTGCGGGATCTGGAAAGGAGCAGGGTCGGGCCTGAGAGGTGTGCCCATTTATGGAGGGGGTTCCTCTTCCAGCCCCCTTAGGTCACGGCTCTGCCCCTCTCCATGGGTAGGGGCATCTATCCTTTTTCACCCCCTTAGATTTTGTTTATGGTATTTTTTTGAAATAAGGCTACAGACATGTCTGACTATCATGTTCTTGCTCATACGTGGGTTGTAGGTATTTGTTGTTGTGATGGTGGGGGGTGTGTTGTGGGTTGGCGATGATCTGGACAGTAGTGGTTTCTATGGACTTTAATATCTCCCTACTGTACCAGTGAGCCGTTTTAAGTGTGTTTTTTTTTTTTTTTGGCAATGATCTGGGCAAGCTTTTCTGATGGACTATAAAGACTTTCTCTTGTACCAGTGAGCCTGTTGTAAATACCTGTTCTGGTGCTATTTTTTTTTTTTTTTCTTTATAGTTATTTCTTGGTGGGTGGAGGTCGGTGATTTGATGGTTTGTGTTTTGTTGTTTGTTTTTGTGTTATTTGGTTTATTTAGTTATTTTGTTTATTTTATATATTTGTTAACCTTTTGGTCGTAGTTTTATAAATAAAAAATTACCCCTCCTCGGTCTCAGTGCAGCTCCTCCCACTGGCAGTAGTTCCGGCTCCTCCCACAGAGCTCATTCTGCTTCCTGCTGGAGAGGAGAGAAGACCTGTCTTCCAGAGCTCCTGTGTTCCAGCCTACCAGGACCAGCCTCCAGCCCCCAGCCCCCTGCCCCGGAAGAGGGGTGGGATGGCCTCCCTCAGCCCCGGAGGTGGACCGGCTTCCGGCCTCCGGAGGAGTCAACAGCACCTGCCCTCCAGCCAGACCACCGCCACCACCATCAGCAGGGAGGACCGTCTCTTCCTGGAGACCCAGGAGGGTCTCTCAGACTGGACAGCCCCTCAGCCAGGTGAGAATGAGGCAAGAACCAGGAGGAGGCGGGATAAAATCAAATCCCTGCTGGTGAGGATATCTCAGGCCTGCGTGGAAAAGATGACTACTCTCGCAGGCCTGAGGGAAAAGAGGGACAGGTGCTCCAGTAATAAGAGATCTGAATTCAAGGGGGCCATCACCACCCTAGGACTAGAAGTAAAAGAAATATGGGAATACCTGGGGGGCTTTTGCCAACGTGGGGCTGGAGAGGTGAACTTCCTAGAGGAGCTCCGGAGGACCCTCCAGCAGGCCAACCGGGAAGGGAGCCAGGCAGCGAGGAGGAGCGGGCGGTCTAAGAAGGGGTCCCAACCCCCCAAACAGCCAGGAGAGTCAGGGGAGCCTGGGTGCAGTGGGGGGGGGGGCGAGTGCCGGTGGTGCAGGGCCCAGTATGGCCATAAAACCTGGGGAGGGTTCCCGGGAGCCGATCCCTCGGTCCGTGGAAGGGACTGGGGGGTTGGCGAAGTCCGGGGAGTCCAGTGATCCAGGAGGTCGCCGGGCCCAGGTGCCGCCGGCGGTACCCCCCGCCATCTTCAGGTCAGCATACCCAGGCTCCCCCAGGATGGTCGCACTGCCACAGCTGAAGCCCGCCATGTGTCGGCTTCCATGACCCCTCAGCTTGCAGTGGAGCGGGAGGATCTGGCCATGGAAAGGCCAGGGACTGCTCCTGCGGCTGCTATGTCATCGGGAGAGAGGCAGACACATGGTGGAGGCATTGTGCTGCGGTCATCTGGAGGTAAACAGCTTGTGTGCAGTGTGGCCAAGATGGCGCCGGCTGTTGGGGGTGGAGTAGACCGGGACCCGGAAGTGACCGCCCAAGAACCGGAAGTGCCCCAGCCGGAACGGAAGTGCCCCAGCCGGAACCGGAAGTGCCCAGCCGGAACGGAAGTGACCAGCCGGAACGGAAGTGACCGGAACCGGAAGTGACCGGAAGTGACCAGACGAAACCGGAAGTGCCGTCCCGCGACCGGAAGTGCCCCCCCGCGAGTTTGCGGTGGTCGGTGGGGGCTCAGGGGACCTGGGGGATGAGAGGCCGGGGGTGCAGGGGTGCCCAGCCCCGGACGCTGCAGCAGGCACCTCCAGGCACCCCCGGCAGGAGATGGACAGAGACGGTGAGGACGGTAAATTGGACGGTAAGCTGCCCCCCCCAGGTCCCCATGGACACTGCCACAGGCCCCGAGGGGCTCCCTGCAGCACAGGCGGGGTGGGGGGAAAGTCAGGTGGGACCCCTCCCAGTGGACTGTATAGCATATGATTATATCCGGCAGTTGGAGGGGTCCCAGGGGGGCTCCCCCCCAGTACAGGTGGAGTCCCAAGGGGCTGGTGTGGTCGCGGAGGGGTCTGGGTGGGGGAGTTTGGTGGGGGTGGTACCCCCCTCTGCTGTGGTCCCGGGGGGGGGGGAGCCTGTAGTCAGGCCAAAGGTGGTGGGTCAGGGTGGTCAGGGTATATCAGCGGGGGTGGGTGCAACACCACCGGCAGGGATGGGGGCCCCCCCGTCCCCCCCCCACTTCTGGGGGTGCTGAGGGGGGTGCCCCACTTCCGGAGAACATCTTTCGGGGGTCTCGGAGGCCAACTTATTGTCTGCCCTAAAGGGGGGTCGCTCTTTCGCCCAGGTGTTGGGCTCTCGTGCCCCTCTGGACCACCTGTACAGCCGGTTTGGCGCCCAGAATTTCCGCGCCCCCCTGCTGACCAGGAGAGGACGCAGGGGGTCGGCGTGGACGAGGGGTACAGGTGGTCCAGAGAGGAGGCGTAGGAATGTTGTCCAGCTTCGGTACGAGGGTCCGGACCCCTGCCCCGCTCGAGGTGAGGTGGTGGGCCTGGTACTCTCCTTGGGTTTTGGGGTGGATGACCTTTTTGCTGTCATCCATCCCACCAACACACGGGAGTTTGATATAAGTTTTGTCACTCCCGTGTGTATGGAACGCTTTATCACCGGCTTTGGGTTGGTGAGGGGCGTTGACCCTTGGAAGAGGTACAGGCTCATTCCCATCTCCAGGCAGGAGGAGGTTAAGAACATCACCATCCTGGTGAGGAATGAGTCGCTCCCTCCGGAGGACATTGCCACCTGGCTCGGGAGGTACGGGCAGTTGCAGACCCCCCTGAGGAAGAACCTTGATGAGCGCGGGGTCTGGACGGGGCTTGGTTGACCAGGATCCGGCTCAAGAGGGAGGGCAACAGTGTTGCCCACCTCCCTGGCAGCGCCTTTCTAGGCAGAGACCGGATCCTGGCGTTCTACCCGGGACAGCCCCGTCGTTGCTTCAAGTGCGGCAGCCCGACCCACATGAGCTCGGACTGCACGGTGGTCAGATGTGGCCGGTGCCACGAGTTTGGCCACCAGTCCGAGTCATGTGGGAAGATATGCTGCAACTTGTGTGGTGAGATGGGGCACCCATTTAGCAGGTGTCCCAAAGCATATCGGGGTTCTTCCTCAGGGGGGGGACCTCCCGGGCCGGGAGCGGCCGAAGCCCCCCCGGCGAGTGATGGCCGGGGGGGTGGGGATCCTGGAGCCCCTAGTACTACTCCGGAGGGACCAACAGGCCCATTGCCTCAAAGAAGGCGGAGCAGGCGTGGGCGTGGGGCTCCCCCCCGGGGGACACGGGCTCGGTTGGCCAGGAGGCTCCCGATCCTCCGGAGGGCGGAGCCGGTGGGGAGGAGTCGGGGAGGCCTGGGGGTCCCGGGCCTGAGGGTCCGGGGCCAGGGCCTTCCTCTCCTAATGTTGCAGGGCCGATCCCCATCCCCCTTCCCTTTCCCCCTCTCACCATTGCCCCTCCCCTCCACCTGGCCCTCCATCTGTTTCCCCATGCCCTCCTCCCTCATCTTCCCCTCCTCGTACCCCCCCCCCTCGTCCCCCCCCTCCCAAGTCCCGTCCCCCCCTTCCCCTTCTTCTTCCCGTCCAGCTAAGTCTGGTCCCCCCCCTGTCCTCTCCCCTGTCTCTGGCCCCCCTCCTGCCTCTTCCATTCCCCCCCCTTCTGGACCCAGAGTCTCCTCTGGCCCTGTGGCCATGGAGATGGAAGCTGCTCGAGCCTCATCCAAGAGGGAAATCTCGAGCAGCGGGTCCGAGGAGGGGGGTGGTGTAGTCATCTCGGAGAGGTGGCAGGAGTGGGAGCAGGTGAGACGCAAAAAGAAGAAGGGGAAGGCTGCCAGATCTGGGGGCGGGAAGTCCCCAGTGAAGGGTGGGGTTCCCCCAGGGGCACGAAGTGGGGTGTCCCTGGGGAACCCGTTTGGTATCTTCTCCTCCTCCTCGGGCTCAGAGGAGGAGGAAGTGTAGATATGTAAATATGTTTTTGTGTTTGTAGTATGAAGGAGAACATGACCACTTTCAATCATTCTGATGGCGGTACCCTCTCCAATACGGCTTGCGACCATTAATGTCGCAAGTATTCGTTCTGCGGGAGCTCGTTTTATGGCCTTCGATTTTCTCAGCCGTGTTGAAGCTGACATTTTGTTTTTGCAGGAGACCTGGCTGGCATCTGTGGCAGAGATGCATCTAGCAAAGAGGGAGTGGAGATGTGGGCCCTCCCTCTGGTCTCTTGCGGCCGAGCCCTGCAGTGGGGTTGCGGTCCTTTTTAAGACTGGTCCGGTGGCTTGCCGGCGAGTGATTGAAGTGGAGATCGGTAGATGTCTGGTGGTGGACGCTGTCGTGAGGGGGCAATTCCTCCGGCTCATAAATTTTTATGGGCCTCAAACTAGGAGGGAGAGGAGGAGCCTCCTTACGGCGGTTAAGCCTTATCTTTTTACGTCCCAGCAGGTGATTTTTGGTGGCGATTTCAATATGATCACTAGGCCCAAAGACCGGGCAGGTGCCGCCAACCCTCTGGGATATGATAGTATTTTTTTGAATAACGTAGTGAGGGAGGCCAGGTTGGTGGATGTGCACGTTCGTCACCTCCCCAACCTCACTGGTTTCACATTTTCCCGAGGTAGTAGTAAGAGTAGATTAGATAGGTTTTTTTTTAAAGGAGGACTCTGTCTGCTCGGCTCCTGAGCTGCAGTCGGTAGAGTTCTCCGATCACTGTATGGTATCTGTGGCCCTGAATGTCGCTGACACTCCTCAGAAAGGGAGGGGTTTGTGGCGCCTGAATGGGTCGCTACTGGAGGATCCTGAGGTTAGGGAAGCCTATGAGGTTTTCTTCCTGGGCCAGACCTCGCTCCTTGAGGGCAACTGCTCCCGCCTTGAGTGGTGGGAAGTAGTTAAAAAGAGGTCTGGCGACTTTTTCGGGAAATCTCTGGGTACAGGGCAGCTTCCAAGTACCAGGCTTACCAGAGACTACGCAGGCAGCTTGACCGCCTGGTGTCCTCTGGGGGCTCTCAGGAACAGATATCCGGTCTGAAGGCGCAGATGAAGGAGTGTCAGTACGACCGTCTCGCCTCCCTGGTTTTTGAGAGGGATTATGGGAAGTTTATCTCTCCTGATCCCTACAGGAGCTGTGGTGAGGTGGCGAGGTCGAAGGTCGTACATGGCCTGAAGGATGCCTCAGGATCTCTGGTCCGGTCCAGATCGGGGATCCTGGGTGTCGTCAGAGACCACTTTTCGGACCTCCTGAAGAAGCGGCCTCTAGACATGGAGAAAGTCAGGGAATTCCTTGATGAGACCCCGCTGGAAGTGGGGTCTGACCTTCCTGACTCTCTGACAGAAGAGATCTCGGTAGCTGAAGTTGAGCAGGCTATTAGCTCTTTAGCTTCTAAAAAGTCACCTGGGCCCGATGGGCTCACGGCCGAGTTCTACAAAACCTTTAAGAGCCTCTTGGCTCCTCATCTGAGGGACGTGTTTAGTGAATGTTTGGCCTATGGCCTGCTGCCTCCCTCAATGAGAAGGTCAGCTCTGATCCTACTGTCAAAGGGGAAAGATCCGTCTGTGGTGGAGAATTGGCGTCCGATCGCCCTTCTTACCACAGATAGGAAGATACTGGCAAAGATCTTGTTTACACGTCTGTCTGCTTTGGCGGGCAGGATGCTGTCTCCCTCTCAGCACTGCACAATTCCTGGCCGGGGCACTTTTAGTGCCGTCCTGAGCGTCCGGGAGGCTGTGGAAAGGTGCAGGGCTGATGGCAGCGAGCGGTATCTGCTTGCATTGGATCAGGCTAAGGCGTTTGATCGGGTGAACCACGAGTACCTTTGGCTGCTTCTGAGGAGATACGGTCTGCCTGATCAATTCGTTGATTGGCTGCAGGTATTGTATAGGGGAGCTGAGAGCTTCCCTCTTGTCAACGGTTGGGTGGGCCGGGCCTTTGCCGTGGACTCTGGCGTCCGGCAGGGGTGCCGCTGAGCCCCCTCCTGTACATCTTTGCGGTCGACCCCTTCGTAAGGAGGCTAGACTGCGGGCGTCTGGGGGGGGTTCCGGTGGGACCTGTCGGGGGTCCGGTTTCGGCGGTGAGGGTTGTGGCCTATGCGGACGACGTCTCGGTGGTGGTATCTGGTCGTGAGGAGGCCCATTATGTGGAGTCCCAGATCGGGTGCTACTCTGAGGCGTCAGGCTCGCTGGTCAATTGGGACAAGAGTGAAGTTTTCTGGTTGGGGAAGGAGGGGGAGCAGTTCCCCCTTCCGGACGTGTTCCCCACGCCCGTACCAGAGATTCGAGTTCTTGGCATTCATTTCGGCCCGGGTGATTATCCCAAGCTAAACTGGGAGCGCAGGCTGGTGAGTGCCACTCGGAAGGTGAAGGCCTGGAAAGGTTGGAAACTTTCCCTGAGGGAAAGGGTAAGCTTGGTCAAGACGTACTTATTGCCTGAGTTTCTCTTTGTAAGCTATGTGTGTCTTTTGCCAGCATCTCTCTATGCTCGGGTCTATGGTCTGTTCTTCCTGCTGTTGTGGGGAAGCAGACTGAACCTGATCAAGAGGGAGGTCACATACCGCCAGCGACGGCAAGGTGGGTTGGACATGGTCAACCCGGTGGTGTTCTTTGTCACCATCTTTGTTAAATACAATTTGCAGTCCATATTTGTGGACGAGCCTTCCTGGTGGGAGTGTTCATGCAAGGACTGGCTCTTGCTGTTCTTGAGGCAGTGGGGGGAGGGGGGGAGGCCCGGCGATCTGAGGAGATCGCATGGGTATCTCCCTTCCTATGTCCCCCTGGCATTAAAGGTACTGAGGCAGTGGCGGATAACTGCCCTGGAGGTGGGCTCTTTGGGTCGGCGGGAGCTGTACCTGAGGGTCATGGCCTCGGACATTTTGAAGCCCCTGTCTTTGAGGGACTGCCCTGAGAGGGTCCTCACGGAGGGGCTAGCCCTCTTGAATTCTTCTAGAATTCCAAGTAAGTTTTGGGATCTCGCATGGAGGTCGTTCCATGGACGACTCTATGTCCGTGCGAATCTCAAATACAGGAACCTGGGGGACAGGGACTGCCCCCGTCAGGAATGTGGTGGGACATTGGAGACCATGGACCATTTTCTGGTCCAATGTCCCTTCAACATGGAGGTTCTTACGAAGGTAGGGGGTGCCATTGGCTACCCCCGCCTTCCGGCCCTGACCTATGCTGAGCGAGTGTATGGTGATTTTGGGGTCCGCAGGGGATTTGAGTTATCGTCACTTTATTTAGTCAGCCTAGTTGTGCTTTATTACACTTGGCACGCTCGGTGTTTGGTGTCCACTAGGGACAAAATCCTGCCTGTGCATGAGGTGGTGGGCGGTATCTTTCGGGAGTTGGTGAAGGTGCGGGATCTGGAAAGGAGCAGGGTCGGGCCTGAGAGGTGTGCCCATTTATGGAGGGGGTTCCTCTTCCAGCCCCCTTAGGTCACGGCTCTGCCCCTCTCCATGGGTAGGGGCATCTATCCTTTTTCACCCCCTTAGATTTTGTTTATGGTATTTTTTTTGAAATAAGGCTACAGACATGTCTGACTATCATGTTCTTGCTCATACGTGGGTTGTAGGTATTTGTTGTTGTGATGGTGGGGTGTGTTGTGGGTTGGCGATGATCTGGACAGTAGTGGTTTCTATGGACTTTAATATCTCCCTACTGTACCAGTGAGCCGTTTTAAGTGTTTTTTTTTTTTTTTTGGCAATGATCTGGGCAAGCTTTTCTGATGGACTATAAAGACTTTCTCTTGTACCAGTGAGCCTGTTGTAAATACCTGTTCTGGTGCTATTTTTTTTTTTTTTTTTTTCTTTATAGTTATTTCTTGGTGGGTGGAGGTCGGTGATTTGATGGTTTGTGTTTTGTTGTTTGTTTTTGTGTTATTTGGTTTATTTAGTTATTTTGTTTATTTTATATATTTGTTAACCTTTTGGTCGTAGTTTTATAAATAAAAAATTACCCCTCCTCGGTCTCAGTGCAGCTCCTCCCACTGGCAGTAGTTCCGGCTCCTCCCACAGAGCTCATTCTGCTTCCTGCTGGAGAGGAGAGAAGACCTGTCTTCCAGAGCTCCTGTGTTCCAGCCTACCAGGACCAGCCTCCAGCCCCCAGCCCCCTGCCCCGGAAGAGGGGTGGGATGGCCTCCCTCAGCCCCGGAGGTGGACCGGCTTCCGGCCTCCGGAGGAGTCAACAGCACCTGCCCTCCAGCCAGACCACCGCCACCACCATCAGCAGGGAGGACCGTCTCTTCCTGGAGACCCAGGAGGGTCTCTCAGACTGGACAGCCCCTCAGCCAGGTGAGAATGAGGCAAGAACCAGGAGGAGGCGGGATAAAATCAAATCCCTGCTGGTGAGGATATCTCAGGCCTGCGTGGAAAAGATGACTACTCTCGCAGGCCTGAGGGAAAAGAGGGACAGGTGCTCCAGTAATAAGAGATCTGAATTCAAGGGGGCCATCACCACCCTAGGACTAGAAGTAAAAGAAATATGGGAATACCTGGGGGGCTTTTGCCAACGTGGGGCTGGAGAGGTGAACTTCCTAGAGGAGCTCCGGAGGACCCTCCAGCAGGCCAACCGGGAAGGGAGCCAGGCAGCGAGGAGGAGCGGGCGGTCTAAGAAGGGGTCCCAACCCCCAAACAGCCAGGAGAGTCAGGGGAGCCTGGGTGCAGTGGGGGGGGGGGCGAGTGCCGGTGGTGCAGGGCCCAGTATGGCCATAAAACCTGGGGAGGGTTCCCGGGAGCCGATCCCTCGGTCCGTGGAAGGGACTGGGGGGTTGGCGAAGTCCGGGGAGTCCAGTGATCCAGGAGGTCGCCGGGCCCAGGTGCCGCCGGCGGTACCCCCCGCCATCTTCAGGTCAGCATACCCAGGCTCCCCCAGGATGGTCGCACTGCCACAGCTGAAGCCCGCCATGTGTCGGCTTCCATGACCCCTCAGCTTGCAGAGGAGCGGGAGGATCTGGCCATGGAAAGGCCAGGGACTGCTGCCTGCTATGTCATCGGGGAGAGAGGCAGACACATGGTGGAGGCATTGTGCTGCGGTCATCTGGAGGTAAACAGCTTGTGTGCAGTGTGGCCAAGATGGCGCCGGCTGTTGGGGGTGGAGTAGACCGGGGACCCGGAAGTGCCCCAGCCGAAACCGGGAAGTGCCCCAGCCGAAACCGGAAGTGACCAGACCCGAACCGGAAGTGACCAGACCGAAACCGGAAGTGCCCGTCCCGCGACCGGAAGTGCCCCCCCGCGAGTTTGCGGTGGTCGGTGGGGGCTCAGGGGACCTGGGGGATGAGAGGCCGGGGGTGCAGGGGTGCCCAGCCCCGGACGCTGCAGCAGGCACCTCCAGGCACCCCCGGCAGGAGATGGACAGAGACGGTGAGGACGGTAAATTGGACGGTAAGCTGCCACCCCCCCAGGTCCCCATGGACACTGCCACAGGCCCCGAGGGGCTCCCTGCAGCACAGGCGGGGTGGGGGGAAAGTCAGGTGGGACCCCTCCCAGTGGACTGTATAGCATATGATTATATCCGGCAGTTGGAGGGGTCCCAGGGGGGCTCCCCCCCAGTACAGGTGGAGTCCCAAGGGGCTGGTGTGGTCGCGGAGGGGTCTGGGTGGGGGAGTTTGGTGGGGGTGGTACCCCCCTCTGCTGTGGTCCCGGGGGGGGGGAGCCTGTAGTCAGGCCAAAGGTGGTGGGTCAGGGTGGTCAGGGTATATCAGCGGGGGTGGGTGCAACACCACCGGCAGGGATGGGGGCCCCCGTCCCCCCCCCACTTCTGGGGGTGCTGAGGGGGGTGCCCCACTTCCGGAGAACATCTTTCGGGGGTCTCCGGAGGCCAACTTATTGTCTGCCCTAAAGGGGGGTCGCTCTTTCGCCCAGGTGTTGGGCTCTCGTGCCCCTCTGGACCACCTGTACAGCCGGTTTGGCGCCCAGAATTTCCGCGCCCCCCCTGCTGACCAGGAGAGGACGCAGGGGTCGGCGTGGACGAGGGGTACAGGTGGTCCAGAGAGGAGGCGTAGGAATGTTGTCCAGCTTCGGTACGAGGGTCCGGACCCCTGCCCCGCTCGAGGTGAGGTGAGGTGGTGGGCCTGGTACTCTCCTTGGGTTTTGGGGTGGATGACCTTTTTGCTGTCATCCATCCCACCAACACACGGGAGTTTGATATAAGTTTTGTCACTCCCGTGTGTATGGAACGCTTTATCACCGGCTTTGGGTTGGTGAGGGGCGTTGACCCTTGGAAGAGGTACAGGCTCATTCCCATCTCCAGGCAGGAGGAGGTTAAGAACATCACCATCCTGGTGAGGAATGAGTCGCTCCCTCCGGAGGACATTGCCACCTGGCTCGGGAGGTACGGGCAGGGCAGTTGCAGACCCCCTGAGGAAGAACCTTGATGAGCGCGGGGTCTGGACCGGGGCTTGGTTGACCAGGATCCGGCTCAAGAGGGAGGGCAACAGTGTTGCCCACCTCCCTGGCAGCGCCTTTCTAGGCAGAGACCGGATCCTGGCGTTCTACCCGGGACAGCCCCGTCGTTGCTTCAAGTGCGGCAGCCGCCCGACCCACATGAGCTCGGACTGCACGGTGGTCAGATGTGGCCGGTGCCACGAGTTTGGCCACCAGTCCGAGTCATGTGGGAAGATATGCTGCAACTTGTGTGGTGAGATGGGGCACCCATTTAGCAGGTGTCCCAAAGCATATCGGGGTTCTTCCTCAGGGGGGGGACCTCCCGGGCCGGGAGCGGCCGAAGCCCCCCGGCGAGCGAGTGATGGCCGGGGGGGTGGGGATCCTGGAGCCCCTAGTACTACTCCGGAGGGACCAACAGGCCCATTGCCTCAAAGAAGGCGGAGCAGGCGTGGGCGTGGGGCTCCCCCCCCGGGGGACACGGGCTCGGTTGGCCAGGAGGCTCCCGATCCTCCGGAGGGCGGAGCCGGTGGGGAGGAGTCGGGGAGGCCTGGGGGTCCCGGGCCTGAGGGTCCGGGGCCAGGGCCTTCCTCTCCTAATGTTGCAGGGCCGATCCCCATCCCCCTTCCCTTTCCCCCTCCTCACCATTGCCCCTCCCCTCCACCTGGCCCTCCATCTGTTTCCCCATGCCCTCCTCCCTCATCTTCCCCTCCTCGTACCCCCCCCCCTCGTCCCCCCCCTCCCAAGTCCCGTCCCCCCCCTTCCCCTTCTTCTTCCCGTCCAGCTAAGTCTGGTCCCCCCCCTGTCCTCTCCCCTGTCTCTGGCCCCCCCTCCTGCCTCTTCCATTCCCCCCCCTTCTGGACCCAGAGTCTCCTCTGGCCCTGTGGCCATGGAGATGGAAGCTGCTCGAGCCTCATCCAAGAGGGAAATCTCGAGCAGCGGGTCCGAGGAGGGGGGGGTGGTGTAGTCATCTCGGAGAGGTGGCAGGAGTGGGAGCAGGTGAGACGCAAAAAGAAGAAGGGGAAGGCTGCCAGATCTGGGGGCGGGAAGTCCCCAGTGAAGGGTGGGGTTCCCCCAGGGGCACGAAGTGGGGTGTCCCTGGGGAACCCGTTTGGTATCTTCTCCTCCTCCTCGGGCTCAGAGGAGGAGGAAGTGTAGATATGTAAATATGTTTTTGTGTTTGTAGTATGAAGGAGAACATGACCACTTTCAATCATTCTGATGGCGGTACCCTCTCCAATACGGCTTGCGACCATTAATGTCGCAAGTATTCGTTCTGCGGGAGCTCGTTTTATGGCCTTCGATTTTCTCAGCCGTGTTGAAGCTGACATTTTGTTTTTGCAGGAGACCTGGCTGGCATCTGTGGCAGAGATGCATCTAGCAAAGAGGGAGTGGAGATGTGGGCCCTCCCTCTGGTCTCTTGCGGCCGAGCCCTGCAGTGGGGTTGCGGTCCTTTTTAAGACTGGTCCGGTGGCTTGCCGGCGAGTGATTGAAGTGGAGATCGGTAGATGTCTGGTGGTGGACGCTGTCGTGAGGGGGCAATTCCTCCGGCTCATAAATTTTTATGGGCCTCAAACTAGGAGGGAGAGGAGGAGCCTCCTTACGGCGGTTAAGCCTTATCTTTTTACGTCCCAGCAGGTGATTTTTGGTGGCGATTTCAATATGATCACTAGGCCCAAAGACCGGGCAGGTGCCGCCAACCCTCTGGGATATGATAGTATTTTTTTGAATAACGTAGTGAGGGAGGCCAGGTTGGTGGATGTGCACGTTCGTCACCTCCCCAACCTCACTGGTTTCACATTTTCCCGAGGTAGTAGTAAGAGTAGATTAGATAGGTTTTTTTTAAAGGAGGACTCTGTCTGCTCGGCTCCTGAGCTGCAGTCGGTAGAGTTCTCCGATCACTGTATGGTATCTGTGGCCCTGAATGTCGCTGACACTCCTCAGAAAGGGAGGGGTTTGTGGCGCCTGAATGGGTCGCTACTGGAGGATCCTGAGGTTAGGGAAGCCTATGAGGTTTTCTTCCTGGGCCAGACCTCGCTCCTTGAGGGGCAACTGCTCCCGCCTTGAGTGGTGGGAAGTAGTTAAAAAGAGGTCTGGCGACTTTTTCCGGGAAATCTCTGGGTACAGGGGGGCAGCTTCCAAGTACCAGGCTTACCAGAGACTACGCAGGCAGCTTGACCGCCTGGTGTCCTCTGGGGGCTCTCAGGAACAGATATCCGGTCTGAAGGCGCAGATGAAGGAGTGTCAGTACGACCGTCTCGCCTCCCTGGTTTTTGAGAGGGATTATGGGAAGTTTATCTCTCCTGATCCCTACAGGAGCTGTGGTGAGGTGGCGAGGTCGAAGGTCGTACATGGCCTGAAGGATGCCTCAGGATCTCTGGTCCGGTCCAGATCGGGGATCCTGGGTGTCGTCAGAGACCACTTTTCGGACCTCCTGAAGAAGCGGGCCTCTAGACATGGAGAAAGTCAGGGAATTCCTTGATGAGACCCGCTGGAAGTGGGGTCTGACCTTCCTGACTCTCTGACAGAAGAGATCTCGGTAGCTGAAGTTGAGCAGGCTATTAGCTCTTTAGCTTCTAAAAAGTCACCTGGGCCCGATGGGCTCACGGCCGAGTTCTACAAAACCTTTAAGAGCCTCTTGGCTCCTCATCTGAGGGACGTGTTTAGTGAATGTTTGGCCTATGGCCTGCTGCCTCCCTCAATGAGAAGGTCAGCTCTGATCCTACTGTCAAAGGGGAAAGATCCGTCTGTGTGGTGGAGAATTGGCGTCCGATCGCCCTTCTTACCACAGATAGGAAGATACTGGCAAAGATCTTGTTTACACGTCTGTCTGCTTTGGCGGGCAGGATGCTGTCTCCCTCTCAGCACTGCACAATTCCTGGCCGGGCACTTTTAGTGCCGTCCTGAGCGTCCGGGAGGCTGTGGAAAGGTGCAGGGCTGATGGCAGCGAGCGGTATCTGCTTGCATTGGATCAGGCTAAGGCGTTTGATCGGGGTGAACCACGAGTACCTTTGGCTGCTTCTGAGGAGATACGGTCTGCCTGATCAATTCGTTGATTGGCTGCAGGTATTGTATAGGGGAGCTGAGAGCTTCCCTCTTGTCAACGGTTGGGTGGGCCGGGCCTTTGCCGTGGACTCTGGCGTCCGGCAGGGGTGCCCGCTGAGCCCCCTCCTGTACATCTTTGCGGTCGACCCCTTCGTAAGGAGGCTAGACTGCGGGCGTCTGGGGGGGGTTCCGGTGGGACCTGTCGGGGGTCCGGTTTCGGCGGTGAGGGTTGTGGCCTATGCGGACGACGTCTCGGTGGTGGTATCTGGTCGTGAGGAGGCCCATTATGTGGAGTCCCAGATCGGGTGCTACTCTGAGGCGTCAGGCTCGCTGGTCAATTGGGACAAGAGTGAAGTTTTCTGGTTGGGGAAGGAGGGGGAGCAGTTCCCCTTCCGGACGTGTTTCCCACGCCCGTACCAGAGATTCGAGTTCTTGGCATTCATTTCGGCCCGGGTGATTATCCCAAGCTAAACTGGGAGCGCAGGCTGGTGAGTGCCACTCGGAAGGTGAAGGCCTGGAAAGGTTGGAAACTTTCCTGAGGGAAAGGGTAAGCTTGGTCAAGACGTACTTATTGCCTGAGTTTCTCTTTGTAAGCTATGTGTGTCTTTTGCCAGCATCTCTCTATGCTCGGGTCTATGGTCTGTTCTTCCTGCTGTTGTGGGGAAGCAGACTGAACCTGATCAGAGGGAGGTCACATACCGCCAGCGACGGCAAGGTGGGTTGGACATGGTCAACCCGGTGGTGTTCTTTGTCACCATCTTTGTTAAATACAATTTGCAGTCCATATTTGTGGACGAGCCTTCCTGGTGGGAGTGTTCATGCAAGGACTGGCTCTTGCTGTTCTTGAGGCAGTGGGGGGAGGGGGGGAGGCGGCGATCTGAGGAGATCGCATGGGTATCTCCCTTCCTATGTCCCCCTGGCATTAAAGGTACTGAGGCAGTGGCGGATAACTGCCCTGGAGGTGGGCTCTTTGGGTCGGCGGGAGCTGTACCTGAGGGTCATGGCCTCGGACATTTTGAAGCCCCTGTCTTTGGGGGACTGCCCTGAGAGGGTCCTCACGGAGGGGCTAGCCCTCTTGAATTCTTCTAGAATTCCAAGTAAGTTTTGGGAATCTCGCATGGAGGTCGTTCCATGGACGACTCTATGTCCGTGCGAATCTCAAATACAGGGAACCTGGGGGACAGGGACTGCCCCCGTCAGGAATGTGGTGGGACATTGGAGACCATGGACCATTTTCTGGTCCAATGTCCTTCAACATGGAGGTTCTTACGAAGGTAGGGGGTGGCCATTGGCTACCCCCGCCTTCCGGCCCTGACCTATGCTGAGCGAGTGTATGGTGATTTTGGGGTCCGCAGGGGATTTGAGTTATCGTCACTTTATTTAGTCAGCCTAGTTGTGCTTTATTACACTTGGCACGCTCGGTGTTTGGTGTCCACTAGGGACAAAATCCTGCCTGTGCATGAGGTGGTGGGCGGTATCTTTCGGGAGTTGGTGAAGGTGCGGGATCTGGAAAGGAGCAGGGTCGGGCCTGAGAGGTGTGCCCATTTATGGAGGGGGTTCCTCTTCCAGCCCCTTAGGTCACGGCTCTGCCCCTCTCCATGGGTAGGGGCATCTATCCTTTTTCACCCCCTTAGATTTTGTTTATGGTATTTTTTTGAAATAAGGCTACGACATGTCTGACTATCATGTTCTTGCTCATAACGTGGGTTGTAGGTATTTGTTGTTGTGATGGTGGGGTGTGTTGTGGGGTTGGCGATGATCTGGACAGTAGTGGTTTCTATGGACTTTAATATCTCCCTACTGTACCAGTGAGCCGTTTTGTTTTAAGTTTTTTTTTTGGCAATGATCTGGGCAAGCTTTTCTGATGGACTATAAAAGGACTTTCTCTTTGTACCAGTGAGCCTGTTGTAAATACCTGTTCTGGTGCTATTTTTCTTTTTTTTTTTTATAGTTATTTCTTGGTGGGTGGAGGTCGGTG